>OW388291.1:75974435-77201935 GCA_936450465.1 Gibbula magus | reverse complement strand
AGGCAAAATGAAGAATACACTTAGGCGGTGTAGCACGTTGTTTAAATATTATATTTTCTCAAATATGCAAATCATTATTAAAGTTTATACAATATACAATACCCTATAAACCGTGTTCTTAGAAAGCAGTCAATCGTATTGGTAGAAATGGTACGACGTATAAAGCGACAACTTTGTGGAGCTCAGTGTCAGAACTAGATTTGCAGGTCTCATGTAATTTCCAGAGTTCAGAGAGCAAGATGGTTGCTTCAGTACCTTTAAAAGTTTAATTATCGGACCAAAACAAAATGTCCAAAAAACATGAACAATATTTCTAACGATGACATCAAAAGTGACAAATTCACTGGCGGGCATAACCTATATGGTTTACTAATATTATGTATATATACTTGGAGAATCTCACCCAAGTGTCTTCTGATATCAAATATATCAACACAAGTTGATAAAGTTACAAATATCCGAGACTTGCCGAGGATATCTTTACTTTAATGAACGAGTTTTGATAGATTTGATATCAGAAGACACGAGGGTGAGATTCTATTTATCATTCAAAATAATTCTTCAACAAATAATAGCAAAATGATAATATCTGAAACACAAAACTGCCATTTTAGCTTCTTCAGCAGTTATCTGAGTGAGATCATAGCATTGTGACGTCATCAGCATTATGGCATCATATCACTGTTACGTCATCAAATTTGTGACGTTATAGCATTGTCAGCAGTGTTCTCAGTGATGTCAAAGCCTTTTGATGTCATTAACTTATGGTGTAATAGGATTTTGACGATTTGATTGTAGCGATATCTACTATGTAGATATCGCTTGTAGATATCGCTTGATCTCACACACGCGATATCTACTGTGGGAGCCAGTTTTGGATGATACATTTAGAAAAACGTTGTAGTGATCATTATGTAAATTAGAGTTAATACGATTGTATCTTTCCTAACCCTCTCATGCACTCAACAGCTTTATTATTGGAAGAATTTTAATTTCGTTCTATCTAATCCACAAACACATTAATATCTTTCATTCTTCAACAGCATTCGAACAAAAAACTAATAACGTGTTAACTAGGTGAGCCTCGGAAGCCCAGTCATGATATTTTGTCTGCCAATAAACAGGTGTTGTGTCAGACCGTGCTTATACGTAATAGAAGTTCACCATGAAGAGGGCCTTCGGTCTTATATTAAATGTTGTGATGTCGACTACTGTAAGGTAGCTCAGCAGCTTTATATTGTTGATAGTGCCTCATCTGTACATGCAGTTAAACAATGAGAGCAGAACGGTAGTTGTCAGTGTGGAAAATACAATAGAAATCACTCCACTAGTAAGTCACGCACGCTCAAGGTGGTAGTTCGTGTTACAAATGTTGCTATCAGCACGCGTCCAGAAGATGTAGCACTTTGTTAACGCTCTAACAAATGTGGTTAACTCAATCCTGTTGAGAAAATGTGTCGGTCTTAATCTGTGACAAGATCCAAATTACACAGTGTTGAATATCAAGTTGATGATGTTGAGGATGAATAGTTCATTGATACTGTTCGTAATTCTGACATCTCATAAAACAATTGTATAGTGCCAATGTCGATAGATAAAACAGTTGTCTCACTGACGTTAGATGCACGAGCTCAAGCAAACATGATTTCTAAAAGATACAATGACAAACTGATCAACAAGCATGTTCTTCAAACTATTGCTGAACGTTTCATGAGTGTACTTATCCCGAGAATATCGATATGTGGATTGGCACGTGGGTTGCAAGAGCTTTTCTCCAGTTCTCTTCTCTCCATATCTACGACAGAAGAATCATCTAACAAACCACAACAGGTCTGCTTTTGAGTAAGGCTGTCTGGTGTGTTCATTCTGACTGAACGCCGCATGATTACCACTTTAATAAGGTTTGTGTTAATTACGTCCCCCGACATTTTTTTCGGGAGACTTAATGTTTTCGCCTCCGTCCGTCATTCCGTCATTCCGTCATTCCGTTATTCCGTCATTCGGAAATGCTTTCTTTTCCGGGCCATATCTCAAAAACCCTTCAATATTTGTTCACGAAACTTGGTATGTGGTTAGACCTAGTGGTGGAGTGGTGCCTTTTGCTATTTTGGTTGTTCTGAATTGTTTTTTTTTCTGGTTTCCAAGGAAACAATTTGAACTTATTGCAAATTGGGGGTAGGGGCCTTTTCCGGCCTCTATTTCAAAATCTATCTAGTATTTCTTTACGAAACATGGTATGTGGTTAGACCTAGTGGTGGAGTGGTGCCTTTTGCTATTTTGGTTATTCTGAATTTTTTATTTTTTTCTGGTTTCCATGGAAACAATTTGAACTTAGTGCATATTGAGGGTAGGGACCTTTTCCGGCCTCTATCTCCAAAACCGTTCAATATTTGTTCACCAAACTTGGTATTTGCTAAGACCTAGTGATAAAGTGGTGCCTTTTGCTACTTTGGCTAATCTGAATTTTTAAATTTTTTACTGGTTCCCATGGCAACAAATTCAACTTAGTGCATATTGGGGGTAGGGACGTTTTCCAGCCTCTATTTCAAAATCTATCAAGTATTTCTTTACGAAACTTGGTATGTGGTTAGACCTAGTGGTGGAATGGTGCCGTTTGCTATTTTGGTTATTCTGAATTTTTAATTTTTTCCGGTTTCCATGGAAACAATTTTAATTTAGTGCATATTTGGGGTAGAGACCTTTTCCGGCCTCTATCTCCAAAACTGTTCAATATTTTTTCACCAAACTTTGTATTTGCTTAGACCTAGTGATAGAGTGTTGCCTTTTGCTTCTTTGGCTATTCTGATTTTTTTATTTCTCGTTATTAATGCAGTAGTGAACTAAGTGCTTAGCATAAGTGAAAATTAAGGGTAATATGACTAGGTTGGATTGAAAGTTGGAGCGGGGGACATCACAGTCCATCACATGCACATATTTCTAGTTGAATCATGTTCTTTCCATTTGACTACATTGAATAATAAATTTATCCTGATATTCATTCATTCTTCTAAATGAGAACCTGGACAACGTAAAGAACAACCTTCATTGCTTTATGAAAAGTTTCACATATCTGTTTCCATCCTTTCTGGTTATACCATTGTATAGTTGGACATGTTTCTCAGTCCAGGGGAATATATTTTCTGCAATACAACATTATATTAACTGTAATATAATACAATACAATTGTAGTGAAGGACAATCAAACATTTTTTAAAAAATTGAATTTTTTAAAATCAAATAGTTATATTTCAAAGGGCGAAATATGCAGAAATACAAACACCAAATAATTAGAAATACATTAAAATAACATTTTAGAACATTGGATACATGCCCTTTGAGCTCAATCTTTTCTTCTAACCTATCCATGATTATGATAGCAAGTGCAGGTACAGTAATGTCATATGTGTAATACCCCTGGGCCTCCGAGGCCCACCTTGTGCCTAATGTGATCTAAAAAAGTGAATGCCTTTGAGGGTTAATATATAAGTATTTTTAAATGCACTTCTGTATTTTAGGCAGGAGGGCCTAACCTCACAAATAAACTTTGAACTATAGCATCGGAGACACATTGAACATCCAAAATTTTGGGGAGTTTTCACGTTGACAAGTCATTGATCCAGAAAAGGTCAGATATGGCTTTCTTTTAGGGAATAATATAAATGTTGTTTATGATTTGCTAGTAAGGTAAGCGACAGGCTAGAATAAACTGGACAAACAAGTATATATTAAGATCTGTTGATTTGCCTCGAATGAGACCGAAAACGCTTTTTCTCAGCAGTTTCCTTTATGTATATTAAGTAGTCATAGTCATAGTCATAGTCAATTTTTATAGCGCCAAATCCATGCTATATAGCGTGCTCAAAGCGCTCAAAGTGTGTTTGCTATGGAAAGGCAATTTGAAACAAATGGGTTTTTAACATCTTTCTGAAGGTCTGGTAGCATTTGCACTGGCGAAGTTCAATGGGAAGTTGGTTCCACTCTACTGCAGCAGAGTAGGCAAATGATCTTCCTCCGTATCTGTCGAGTCTAACTCTGGGCACTGTGAGAAGCATATGTTGCTCCGAACGGAGAGATCTGCCTGGCTGGTAGCACTTTACCATCTCACACAGATAAGAAGGAGCAGAGTTACTGAGACACTGGTGGACAATAAAAATTACTTTGAAAGTGATTCTGTATCTGATCGGTAACCAGTGAAGGTTTCTGAGTATTGGTGTTATACGGTCAAACTTTTTAGACAGAGTCACAATCCGTGCTGCTGTATTCTGAATGCGCTGCAATCGATCAAGGTGGATTTTAGGACAGTTTATTTAGTAAGCTATTGCAATAGTCAAGTACATCTAGTTTGAGATAAGTAAAGTGAATAATGTTGTATATTGTGGGAGTGACAATCGTATCAAAACCCTGATAGTTGTCATTAATAGTAACAAGAACAGTTGGCGTTCGAGACTGAACAAACAAGCAGGTTGCGTTGTAGTTGTTCCCAGTTCAGTCATGCACTTGGCATGTTATGAGATATAGCCTATTTAAAAAAGATCAATGATAAATGGCTAAAGGTGTTTATGAGTTGTGATTACATTTCCATATTGCCTTTTACAAATAACTTGTAAACTTTTTTAAAAAATATGAAAAACAGTAACAAAATCAGCTTTTGAGATATGTTGTAAATATAGATTACGAAATCACTCAAATCATCGAAACTGAGGTATCATCTGGCGTAATCCAACAACCTGCCAGTTGTGAGAAAGGCCAAACAATAAGACTACTTGGTCATTCATTCCTTTTAACTTTGAAAACAGCGACTCCATATGTAATCTGGGGTATATCGATTCCCAATAACGCTCAGTCTACCTGACAAATAACCTTCATAACTAGTTAAGATTACTGTACTGCGCTATCGCACGGATTACCATAGATCTAGAGGATTGTCCAGATATAGGTGTGCGCTAACCTAAAACCTTAGGGCATACACATGAGTGGCTTGTATTGAATTCCAATATGGACCCTATGGGAATAATTCATACTTTGGTTAACGACGTAAATATTTTGTTAAATATCGGCTATATGAATTTCTTAAATATCAAGTTTATTGATTGAAATTTTTCATTTCCGTATATATTAATAACATGACTTTATCGTCATTATTTAAAAATAAACGTATAAATGTATTCAATGAATGATTTGAACAGGAAGATTTTCAGATAACAACTTCTTTAATGTGAAAATACACGACGTTTCGGAGTATATGCTCACTCCTTCATCAGGTGAAATGTAAGGATATAAAAATACTGTATATTTATACATTTATATAGCAAACAAAACAATAGTTAGGAAACTCAATCAGGGAGATTAACATGCATGAGAAATGTGTACAATGGAGATTTGTAATAACAGCTCATCCCTGATGAAGGAGTGAGCATATTTATTATGTATTTTCACATTAAAGAAGTTGTTATCAAGAAAATATTCCTGTTCTTATGTATACCACTTCTAAATGTCATTCAAACACCCAATGAATGATATTTTTTTTATATGTTAATTTATTTCAATATTATTGTAACTATGTTCAAACGAATTTGCGTAAATGTACTGTTTTAGAAAAGTATGAAGTTACTGTTTATACATCTGTAATGTTAGGCGAACTATACCTCATGAAACATCAATATAAAAATCATGCTGTTTTCATCGGTAATACTCCCTTCTAATTTTCATCCATTATCTGGTGTTATGCATTTACTTTTATTACTTTGATACTTTGTGTTAGATAAACTCTTCGAGTACAACGTAAACAAATAAAGTGTGTTATTTTTATCGAAAGAATCCGTGTGACGTTATTTTGAAGATTTCCACCTTTCATGACAGCTATTTCTTTGTGTTAAATGGTTGATTTCGTGTATTTTGTTCGCAGTAGCTTTCGTCTATGAACCAGACACTTATCCCAATTTAAGTATTTCATTATGCTAACCCTTCTCCTTATTGATCACAGTTTCCATAATCACAGGACAACCCAGGGCTAGGAGCATGCCCCTGTTGTCAGTCATTATGTTGATAACCTCGTGTGACCCCGGAGTGAACAATAAACCATAATAAGTAGAATGTACTGTGGTTATTGATATTCTTAACGACTTTCCTTAACATATATGTTGACAAAAAGGAACAAACATAGTCATTTTTTATTATAATAAACTGAAATACTACATGCAGATATGATTGATACAAATATAACAATATGAACAGTCCGAGAATAGACCATACCATTGTTTCCATTCATTTGGTGATAACAACGTTTCGGGGGGTAATTGGCGAATGCTGGAATTATCCTTTTATCTATGTTTCCCCTTAGCTTACCTTGTATATTGGCATAATATATATAATATTGGCATTGTTAATTTTGCCAAGTTAATGATAAACATTACCTAACACTAATGCTTTCTACAACACTTTAATTACTATGGTTGTTTATATCACCATGTGTTAATCCTTAAAGTTTAATTACCTGTAAATGTAGAAGTTAAATATTAATGAAGCACCATCGTAGATATACGTTTACTTTTCTAGTTATATATGTCATGAAGTACTGAAACTAATGTGTGGGTGTTTGAAAGTAATGAAGTTAAATACATGCATGGGTTAACCTTTTGTAATTTGTAATAAACATAATTGATCAAATGATCGATACAGTGTTATATTTAAGATCACACATTGTAATTGTTATACAATTTCTTGTCTGGCAAAGTCACAACCTCCGAGTCAGGCGCCCAATCGCCAGCACTGTATATTCCATCATATTATCCACTCAGTCACCGCTATGTTCAAGTCAAAGTTATGTTGTAATTTTCAAATATGCTACAATTTTGCTTTACAAGAAATCATTCTATACATAAGAACAGGAATATTTTCTGGATAGCAACTTCTTTAATGTGAAAATACACGACGTTTCGGAGTACATACTCACTCCTTCATCAGGTGGAATTTGGTGCCTATCAAAGACCTCTTTCTATACATGCTTTTCACAATTGGGTCAGGTAATACAAGACTAAGCAAGGTTACTTAATAAAACAAAAGGTTCATCATATATGTTTAACATACTTGCTTACAACGGGAAACGGAAGCACTTGAATGACTTGATGCATTTCCAGAAGAATTAATGAGTTTATAAATTACAAGCAGTATTACACGTTCAATTTGCCCATCTCTTAAATACAAACTTTATTTCTGTAGTAAACGGTATCTTAAAACTCTACCCTAACATTTTTGAAGATAAACAATTATTTACAATGAATGTACTTTGCTAAGAAAAAAGTTTTTTATGCTTTTGTTTTAAACAGTTCACCGAATTCCGAATTCATTAAATTACAAGAAAAGTGCAACCAATGCTGGTTACACAACAAACACATAAACTGGATACTAGTCCAGGTATAGTTCTGGAGCATAGTTATATATATACATTTAGTTCGTTGCGTTTTCTATCATCTCGAATGTGTCAATCCATTCTAGCTGTTTAGATAGTCGATCCATCGTTTTAGATATTGACTAAGAGAACTCGTAATTTCTAAACTATATAGTATGTTTTTATTGATTCGTTTATCTTATATCATTTAATATGGACATTGCATCATTGAAAATCAAGGTAATGTAAGTACACATTATCTTTAATCTTTATTTAACAATGGTTCATACAGACAGAGCCTTATAACGACAGTGTCGTGAACTTCGCGTCCAGTAGATATTTTCAGAGCGCTTCACAAGGGCAAGACATCCGTGTGTTAGCATGAAAAGATGTCAAATGACAGAAAAATATGTGAACTTTCAGTATTTCATTTGAACGTTCTTTAGTATGTGTGTGACAAAGTATATTTGGATGAAGAATTAGCAAACAAATGAGTAAGGAATGATCATACCAAAGAGTGAAGAAATAGCATACCAAAGAGTAAGGAAGTTGCATACCAACGAGTGAGGAATGAGCATACTATCAATGAGGATTTAGAATACTAAGAGTGAGAAATTAGCATACGAATGATATACATGTATGTATCTTATGATAAGATTGTTTAGAATTCCAAATGCATGTACCATAAGCACGCTCAGCATGGAATGAATAAGAATCAAATGTGTAACTGTGATATATATTCTCCTTCAGAATAATGTTTTCATTTACTGTGTTTTTGTGTAATCTCTTTAATTTTAACAAAATTATCAAAGTGTAAGTGTATTGTTATCTCGCTATGCGTACATGTAACACCTAAGCATATTCACGTGTACAGCATGTGCATCAGGCAACCAACCTGCTACATGTTACACCTAAGCAATCTCACGTGTACAGCATGTGCATCAGTCAACCAAACTGCTACATGTTACACCTAAGCATATTCACGTGTACAGCATGTGCATCAGGTAACCAAACTGCTACATGTTACACCTAAGAATATTCACGTGTACAACATGTGCATCAGGCAACCAACCTTCAAAATGTTACACCTAAGCAATCCCACGCGTACAGCATGTGCATCAGGCAACCAACCTGCTACATGTTACATCTAAGCAATCTCACGTGTACAGCATGTGCATCAGGCAACCAACCTGCTACAGGTTACACCTTAGCATAATCACGTGTACAGCATGTGCATCAGGCAACCAACCTGCTACATGTTACAAACTAAGCCTATTCACGTGTATAGCATGTGCATCAGGCAACCAACCTGCTTCTTGTTACACCTAAGCAATCTCACGTGTACAGCATGTGCATTAGGCAACCAACCTGCTACATGTTACACCTAAGCATACTCACGTGTACAGCATGTGCATCAGGCAACCAACCTGTTACATGTTGCACTTAAGCATACTCACGTGTACAGCATGTGCATCAGGCAACCAACCTGCTACATGTTACACCTAAGCAATCTCACTTGTACAGCATGTGCATCAGGCAACCAACCTGCTACATGTTACACCTAAGCATACTCACGTGTACAGCATGTGCATCAGGCAACCAACCTGCTACATGTTACACCTAAGCATACTCACGTGTACAGCATGTGCATCAGGCAACCAACCTGCTACATGTTACACCTAAGCATACTCACGTGTACAGCATGTGCATCAGGCAACCAGCCTGCTACATCTTACACCTAAGCATATTCACGTGTACATCATGTGCATCATGCAACCAAACTGCTACATGTTATACCTAAGCATATTCACGTGTACATCATGTGCATCAGGCAACCAAACTGCTACATGTTACACCTAAGCATATTCACGTGTGCAGCATGTGTATCAGTCAACCAAACTGTTATATGTTACACCTAAGCATATTCACGTGTACAGCATGTGCATCAGGCAACCAACCTGCAAAATGTTACACCTAAGCAATATCACGTGTACAGCATGTGCTTAAAGCAACCAAACTTGTACATGTTACACCTAAGCACATTCACGTGTACAGCATGTGCATCAGGCAACCAACCTGCTACATGTTACACCTAAGCATATTCACGTGTACAGCATGTGCATCAGGCAACCAACATGCTACATGTTACACCTAAGCATACTCATGTGTACAGCATGTGCATCGAGCAACCAACCTGCTACATGTTACACCTAAGCAATCCCATGTGTACAGCATGTGCATCAGGCAACAAACCTGCTACATGTTACACCTAAGCAATCTCACGTGTACAGCATGTGCATCAGGCAACCAACCTGCTACATGTTACACCTAAGCATACTCACGTGTACAGCATGTGCATCAGGCAACCAACCTGCTACATCTTACACCTAAGCATATTCACGTGTACAGCATGTGCATCAGTCAACCAAACTGCTACATGTTACACCTAAGCATATTCACGTGTACAGCATGTGCATCAGGCAACCAACCTGCTACATGTTACACCTAAGCATACTCACGTGTACAGCATGTGCTTAAGGCAACCAAACTTTTACATGTTACACCTAAGCATACTCACGTGTACAGCATGTGCATCAGGCAACCAACCTGCTACATCTTACACCTAAGCATATTCACGTGTACATCATGTGCATCATGCAACCAAACTGCTACATGTTATACCTAAGCATATTCACGTGTACATCATGTGCATCAGGCAACCAAACTGCTACATGTTACACCTAAGCATATTCACGTGTGCAGCATGTGTATCAGTCAACCAAACTGTTATATGTTACACCTAAGCATATTCACGTGTACAGCATGTGCATCAGGCAACCAACCTGCAAAATGTTACACCTAAGCAATATCACGTGTACAGCATGTGCTTAAGGCAACCAAACTTGTACATGTTACACCTAAGCACATTCACGTGTACAGCATGTGCATCAGGCAACCAACCTGCTACATGTTACACCTAAGCATATTCACGTGTACAGCATGTGCATCAGGCAACCAACATGCTACATGTTACACCTAAGCATACTCATGTGTACAGCATGTGCATCGAGCAACCAACCTGCTACATGTTACACCTAAGCAATCCCATGTGTACAGCATGTGCATCAGGCAACAAACCTGCTACATGTTACACCTAAGCAATCTCACGTGTACAGCATGTGCATCAGGCAACCAACCTGCTACATGTTACACCTAAGCATACTCACGTGTACAGCATGTGCATCAGGCAACCAACCTGCTACATCTTACACCTAAGCATATTCACGTGTACAGCATGTGCATCAGTCAACCAAACTGCTACATGTTACACCTAAGCATATTCACGTGTACAGCATGTGCATCAGGCAACCAACCTGCTAAATGTTACACCTAAGCAATATCACGTGTACAGCATGTGCTTAAGGCAACCAAACTTTTACATGTTACACCTAAGCATATTCATGTGTACAGCATGTGCATCAGGCAACCAAACTGCTACATGTTACACCTAAGCATATTCACGTGTACAGCATGTGCATCAGGAAACCAACCTGCTTCATATTACACCAAAGCATACCACGTGTACAGCATGTGCATCAGGCAACCAACCTGCTACATGTTACACCTAAGCATATTCACGTGTACAGCATGTGCATCAGGCAACCAACCTGCTATGTGTTGCACCTAAGCATATTCACGTGTACAGCATGTGCATCAGGCAACCAACTGCTACATGTTACACCTAAGCATACTCACGTGTACAGCATGTGCATCAGGCAACCAAACTGCTACATGTTACACCTAAGCATACTCACGTGTACAGCATGTGCATCAGGCAACCAAACTGCTACATGTTACACCTTAGCATACTCACGTGTACAGCATGTGCATCAGGCAACCAACCTGCTACATGTTACACCTAAGCATACTCACGTGTACAGCATGTGCATCAGGCAACCAACCTGCTACATGTTACACCTAAGCATATTCATGTGTACAGCATGTGCATCAGGCAACCAACCTGCTACATGTTACACCTAAGCAATCTCACGTGTACAGCATGTGCATCAGGCAACCAAACTGCTACATGTTACACCTAAGCATATTCATGTGTAGAGCATGTGCATCAGGCATCCAACCTGCTACATGTTACATCTAAGCATATTCATGTGTACAGCATGTGCATCAGGCAACCAACCTGCTACATGTTACATCTAAGCATATTCACGTGTACAGCATGTGCATCAGGCAACCAACCTGCAAAATTTTACACCTAAGCAATATCACGTGTACAGCATGTGCTTAAGGCAACCAAACTTTTACACGTTACACCTAAGCATATTCATGTGTACAGCATGTGCATCAGGCAACCAACCTGCTACATGTTACACCTAAGCATACTCACGTGTACAGCATGTGCATCAGGCAACCAACATGCTACATGTTACACCTAAGCATACTCATGTGTACAGCATGTGCATCAAAAAACCAACCTGCTACATGTTACACCTAAGCAATATCACGTGTACAGCATGTGCTTAAGGCAACAAAACTTTTACATGTTACACCTAAGCATATTCATGTGTACAGCATGTGCATCAGGCAACCAAACTGCTACATGTTACACCTAAGCATATTCACGTGTACAGCATGTGCATCAGGCAACCAACCTGCTTCATATTACACCAAAGCATACCACGTGTACAGCATGTGCATCAGGCAACCAACCTGCTACATGTTACACCTAAGCATATTCACGTGTACAGCATGTGCATCAGGCAACCAACCTGCTATGTGTTACACCTAAGCATATTCACGTGTACAGCATGTGCATCAGGCAACCAACCTGCTACATGTTACACCTAAGCATACTCACGTGTACAGCATGTGCATCAGGCAACCAACCTGCTACATGTTACACCTAAGCATATTCATGTGTACAGCATGTGCATCAGGCAACCAACCTGCTACATGTTACACCTAAGCAATCTCACGTGTACAGCATGTGCATCAGGCAACCAAACTGCTACATGTTACAACTAAGCATATTCATGTGTAGAGCATGTGCATCAGGCATCCAACCTGCAACATGTTACATCTAAGCATATTCATGTGTACAGCATGTGCATCAGGCAACCAACCTGCTACATGTTACATCTAAGCATATTCACGTGTACAGCATGTGCATCAGGCAACCAACCTGCAAAATGTTACACCTAAGCAATATCACGTGTACAGCATGTGCTTAAGGCAACCAAACTTTTACACGTTACACCTAAGCATATTCATGTGTACAGCAAGTGCATCAGGCAACCAACCTGCTACATGTTACACCTAAGCATACTCACGTGTACAGCATGTGCATCAGGCAACCAACATGCTACATGTTACACCTAAGCATACTCATGTGTACAGCATGTGCATCAAAAAACCAACCTGCTACATGTTACACCTAAGCATATTCACGTGTATAGCATGTGCATCAGGCAACCAACCTGCTACATGTTACACCTAAGCAATCCCATGTGTACAGCATGTGCATCAGGCAACCAACCTGCTACATGTTACACCTAAGCAATCTCACGTGTACAGCATGTGCATCAGGCAACCAACCTGCTACATCTTACACCTAAGCATACTCACGTGTACAGCATATGCATCAGGCAACCACCCTGCTACATCTTACACCTAAGCATATTCACGTGTACAGCATGTGCATCAGGCAACCAAACTGCTACATGTTACACCTAAGAATAATAACGTGTACAGCATGTGCATCAGGCAACCAAACTGCTACCTGTTACACCTAAGCATTTTCACGTGTACAGCATGTGCATCAGTCAACCAAACTGCTACATGTTACACCTAAGAATATTCACGTGTACAGCATGTGCATCAGGCAACCAACCTGCTAAATGTTACACCTAAGCAGTATCACGTGTACAGCATGTGCTTAAGGCAACCAAACTTTTACATGTTACACCTAAGCATATTCATGTGTACAGCATGTGCATCAGGCAACCAACCTGCTACATGTTACACCTAAGCATATTCACGTGTACAGCATGTGCATCAGGCAACCAACCTGCTTCATGTTACACCTAAGCATACCACGTGTACAGCATGTGCATCAGGCAACCAACCTGCTACATGTTACACCTAAGCATATTCACGTGTACAGCATGTGCATCAGGCAACCAACCTGCTACATGTTACACCTAAGCATATTCACGTGTACAGCATGTGCATCAGGCAACCATCCTGCTACATGTTACACCTAAGCATACTCACGTGTACAGCATGTGCATCAGGCAACCAACCTGCTACATGTTACACCTAAGCATATTCATGTGTACAGCATGTGCATCAGGAAACCAAACTGCTACATGTTACACCTTAGCATACTCACGTGTACAGCATGTGCATCAGGCAACCAACCTGCTACATGTTACACCTAAACATACCCACGTGTACAGCATGTGCATCAGGCAACCAAGCTGCTACATGTTACACTTAAGCAAATCTCACGTGTACAGCATGTGCATCAGGCAATCAACCTGCTACATGTTACACCTAATCAAGTCTCACGTGTACAGCATGTGCATCAGGCAACCAACCAACCAGGAGCGCTTGGACGTCAGAGAGTGAGGACGTGTTTTGAGCAGCTCCACGGATGACAAGCCAAAGTATAAGGACTTTGCCAGATTAACAACGTCTGGAATGTACATATTAATATAGATACCATCTGTGAGAATGTGATAAGTCACAATACAAACTTTTGTTTGTAAATTTGAACTTTTTTGCTATTCTTTCTGGAAAGTTTAGTTTATTTTCGACATGTGTAGTCAACTACCTACTCACACCCCAAGCTAATATCCATGAGACAACAATGAACGACACCTTGAATCCAGAGAACAATGCATGTGAAATAACAGACCAAGCTGATGACAACGACGAAGAAATATACAGCACTCAGCCAAGTGATGAGATTGACAAATCAATCTACCTGGAAATAAAAGACAAGCTTGGATCTAAAGACAAACAAAGCTTTATCGACTCAATCCAAGACATCTACAACCACAAGATCAAGGAAATTAATCACGTAAGAGAAAGCCTGTATGATTATGCAAAGCAGACATGTCTCAACTTCCCTGCTGGATTACTTGTGAGAAGAAAAAATACGCAATCAACAACAGCGTCGGCCATATACAAATGTGCTCAAGATGTCTACTACCTTTATCACTTTATTGAAGGGACTATTCCGGAACATGTCCTACAGACCAAGGTGCTCAGCAGAGCTAGTGTACGTCATCTCTCTATGTCGACATCAAGTACGCCATCGTCGCTTAGCAACGCCAGCAGTGTCAACACACCAATCAAGGTTACATCTACGGCTACTGACAGAGCATCAGGTGAGACAATCGACTCAACGTGTTCTATACTGAGTCACATTGTTCAGCTAAAGCAAATCATATCTCAAGGCCAAGGAAAGCTTGAAGAACGACTACAACATCTTGAAAGCAGGTTTTCAAGTCATATTAAACGCTTAAATGAGACCATACAGGAGAAGGATACAACGATATCAAATTTACAAACGAGGCTCAGTGATTCTGAGGAAAGAAGGTCTGAACTAAGAGCGGAACTGAAACTATCAAGTCAAGAAAACAAATCGTGTCGTGATCATATCCTACATATTGAAAACGAACTACTGAAATCAAGTTACTCAGTTGATGACAAACTAAGGACAATTGACTCAAAACTAGCAAGTCTTTCAAGCCAGGTGAAGAATTGCAATGATAAAACAAAAGGAAGATCTCTCTACAGTGACTCTAATGCAATCCCATCAATAGCAGTAGAAGCGTCAACGACAACAACGCAGAAAACTACAAGAACACCCGAGACCACGACAGCATCATCATCAGAGACAGAAATCACAACTTCGTGTGAACCTCGTCATATCCAAGTTATAACCAGTCAGATGAAAGATAAAACTGTGCATCCACCACAGGACGATAACAACTCCATCGTCCTCGAAATAGACAACTACGACAGCGACTTCCCTTCCTTGGATCTACATCGCAAGGACGAGACTGATTCATGGAAACAAGCCAATCACCAATCAACGAGAAAGGCCACCGACTCTGACAGAGACAACACAAACGACAAATGTGAGAATAAGGTAAAACATGATACTAAACACCCTATTAGATCACTATCTAAGAAGTATCATGCTCTTCAGGGCGTTCCCAGAGTTAAAACAAAACGTCTTGTTCTATACAATGTCAGTGCGGAGGAACATTTTGATTCTGTAAAAGAACTTATTCATGAATATGCTCACGATCAAAATGTACGTGTGACTTTTGTTAGACTAATGAAGAAAAATGTTCGCTTTAACTATCGTGATACCTACACCGTCCAAGTTAATCTCGATCTTGACGATTATGATGACTATGTCTCCGATAACAGAGACTTTTGGCCACCTGGAATAAGAGCTAGAGACTATATCCCCAAAAGCAGGTCACATAACGATGGGAATGACAACTATTAACATGATGGACACGATCACTGTTCGGGTCTGTACACTATTGTTCTACTGTGTATCTATAATGACTCTCTCTGTGTTAACATGGAATGTACGTGGATTAGTTCATGGAGGTGATTACATTAATCAGACACTATTACAATATGTTGACGTTGTTGCTATTCAAGAACACTGGCTTACAACAGGTAACCTGCATTATTTGAATGCTTTCTGTGATTTAAAAACAGTTACTTATAATTGTGTAAAAGCAGACCCCTCGTGCCCACGTGGTTCACACGGCCTGGCACTCTTAGTTAATTCAAACTCTACATGGAAAGCGGAGAGTATTGTTGTCAACTCTGATTATGTCATAGCTATCAAACTTAGCAAGTGTAACTATTGTGATGTTTATGTCATTGCTTGTCGGCTACCGTCAACTAATGTATTGCATGCAACTTACTGTAGTGCTCTATGCGAGTTGTTAGATTTGTATGACTACTTATCTGAAAGGGGTTTAACTTTTATTCTAGGCGATCTAAACTCTGACATATGTAAGCGCCAGCTATCTCACAGAGACAAGATCGTGAAGGCTGATCTATTAGACAGAGATCTTGTTAATGCACTTAAAATACTACCTACATCCTCAGTGGGATATACGTGTAGGTCGAAATATAATCTGCTAAAAAGTATGATTGATTACATACTTATACCATCATGCCTAAGCAGATCTGTTTCTAGTGCAACGATAGATGACACTTGTCCTTTTAGTGTATCGGATCACCTACCTTGCTCTGTATCCATAAGTATTCCAGTGAAGGAAACCTTTAAGAATGTGTCAATTGGCATTCCTAAGTGGAAACTAGCTAATGAAAATGATATCAACTCTTATCAAAAATTACTAGAGGACTTCTTGTCTTCTCAGAATGCTTCTCAGTTAGATTTCAGTCAGCAAAATAGTATAGACCACTACAACGTTAGATAAGTTCTGCTTTATTGTATGCATCCACTAATGCTATACCTCGCAGTAATTATAGACCATATTTAAAACCTTTTTGGAAACCTAATAACTTAAATGATGCTCACTATGAAATGCGAGTAGCTAGGCGTGAATGGATTAGAAGCGGGAAACCCCGTGAACATGACTCTGAATAACGTTTGGCCTATAAATATGAAAAACGAAAATTTCGACGTTTGCTCCGGAAATCAAAACGATCTTATAAACATGAAATGTTAAAGGAAATAGAAATATCTGCTGAATTGGACGTAAATACGTTTTACAAAACTGTTCGAAAGCAACGAGCAGTAGTTACAAATACATCTACACTTGTTTACGGGGATGAAATCGGCTCAACGCCATCGGAAGTATGTAAAATATGGGGCAAATACTATGCTGACCTAGCTCAACCACATGAATCAGAAGCATTTGATGTTCACTTCAAAAACCATATATCTAAATTAGTTCGGGATATTAATAACAGCAGTGAGGACTACGATGATGATCTAGAGAGAAACTTTCTATTTCATGAGGTGAAGGATGTTTTTAAGTCTCTCAGCAAAAACAAATCCCCTGGTCCTGACAAAATTACCAACGAGCATATTATATATGCAGGCGATGTATGCATTAATCATATTTGTAAGCTCTTCAACCACATGATTGAATCTCAGTATGTTCCATATGACCACAGACTTGGAATGGTAATATCAATTTACAAGGGTAAGAATGATAAAACTGACCCACGAAACTATAGGGGTATCACCTTAACATCTTGCCTCGGCAAATTATTTGAAAAACTGTTGCTGAGACGGATTGAAAATAAATTACTTGAAACAAATCCTGAATTCCCTGATATGCTACAATTTGGATTTCGTAAAGAACACGGAGCAATTATGTCTGTGTTTACTCTCATGGAAAGTATTCAGTATTATAATCATAGAGATTCCCCTGTGTTTGCAGCCTTTCTAGACAACGCAAAAGCTTTCGATAGAATATGGCACGATGGTCTATTCTACAAACTTTATGAACTTGGTATCAGAGGTAATGTCTGGAAACTATTACATCATTGTTATACAAATAGCCAATCTTTTGTCGCATACCAGGGGGAGAGGTCAGAAACCTATCTAGTCAAACAAGGTGTAGGGCAAGGAAGAGTTATATCCTCTTGGTTCTTTCTCATTTTTATTAATGGCCTAATAACATCTTTAAGACAAGCTAACTGTGGTATAAATGTATTTGATATGGACGTTCCGTCTGTCTTGCTTGCTGATGATACTACACTAGTCAGTACATCATCTAATAGCCTACAAGCATCACTTGATATTGTCTCTTCATACGCCTGCAAATGGCGTTTAACATATAACCCATCAAAAAGTACCATTATCGTTTTTAGCAAAAGAAAAGGCTATGATACTAATTTTCATTGTAAACTTGGTGACATCCCAATCCCCTCATCAGAATCAACAGTCTATGGAGGTGTACTATGTACATGTAACCTTTCCACAAAAACTAGAAGTGAAAAGTATTGTCAGAAAGCAAGACAGAATATAAACTCTCTAAGATCTATTGGATTGAATGATTCTAGCCTTCATCCATTTACGTGTGTAAAAATATGGCTCCGAATGATTCTTACAACTAGCCTCTATGGCTGTGAAGTATTAGCAAATATCAAAGGCCAGCAAGCAGACATTTTTGAGCAAACACAAAGGTATTTTGCTCGACTTGTACAAGGTCTTGATAAAAGATCATCTTCAATATCTACCATTGCAAACCTGGGGTTATGGTCGCTTATAGGTTATATCGATAAATGTAAGCTTCTATTTCTTGGTCGACTATGTAACACTGGGTGTAACAACTTTGCAAAGCATATATTTTGTGCTGCTATCACAGCTACAGTTAAATCCAATAATATATGTGATGATCTTTTATCAACATCTAAAAAGTATAATATAAGTGCACATGTTAACAAATATATTGCGCAAGGCACATTTCCTCCGAAAGATGTATGGAGAAAAATTGTAAATACTACTGTACATAATTATGAAGAACAATTGTGGCGTTCGCAAACTTCCTATCGTTCAAATATGTCATTTTATGCATCAATTCATACGAGACTCTCTTATCATATTCTATGGCAACTAGCATATAAATACCCAAATTATAAATCTCCCTTGCAACTTTGTGTCAAAATATCATCAAGAGGTAAAATATCAAGAGAGTGTACTCTTTGTAATAAACAAACGTTTGACTATGATTTGCATGTACTTCTCCACTGTGAAACTTTATTACACCAAATAAATACTTTCTTTGCTTATCTAATTGACAAACTTGATGTTGAAACCTATGTAATGTTCGAAATGCAAGATGAACAAGATATGTTATCATTTCTGTTTGGAGCAGAAACTAACTTTTATCACACAATTGACTCAGTATTATGGGAACATATTTTGTTACGCTTTTCACTGTACGTATATGAACTTAAACCTCACTTTGTCAACTGCTACAATGCATAATACATTTGATGTCCATTATTGCTGTATATAAATCTGTAAATATGCAAAAAGTTTATATCCATGCCTATTTTGTAATATAATGTAATGTATTTCCATATGTAATCTTCGGTAAATACTGGAGGAAATAAAGACTCTCTCTCTCTCTCTCTCTCTCTCTCTCTCTCATGTTACACCTAAGCAATCTCACGTGTACAGCATGTGCATCAGGCAACCAACCTGCTACATGTTACACCTAAGCAATCTCACGTGTACAGCATGTGCATCAGGCAACCAAACTGCTACATGTTACACCTAAGCATACTCACGTGTACAGCATGTGCATCAGTCAACCAACCTGCTACATGTTACACCTAAGCATACTCACGTGTACAGCATGTGCATCAGGCAACCAAACTGCTACATGTTACACCTAAGCATATTCATGTGTAGAGCATGTGCATCAGGCAACCATCCTGCTACATGTTACACCTTAGCAATCTCACGTGTACAGCATGTGCATCAGGCAACCAACCTGCTACATGGTACACCTAAGCAATCTCACGTGTACAGCATGTGCATCAGGCAACCAAACTGCTACATGTTACACCTAAGCATATTCATGTGTAGAGCATGTGCATCAGGCAACCATCCTGCTACATGTTACACCTTAGCAATCTCACGTGTACAGCATGTGCATCAGGCAACCAAACTGCTACATGTAACACCTAAGCGTATTCATGTGTACAGCATGTGCATCAGGCAACCAAACTGCTACATGTTACACCTAAGCATATTCATGTGTACAGCATGTGCATCAGGCAACCAAACTGCTACATGTTACACCTAAGTATATTAACGTGTACAGCATGTGCACCAGGCAACCAACCTGCTACATGTTACACCTAAGTAATCTCACGTGTACAGCATGTGCATCAGGCAACCAACCTGCTACATGTTACACCTAAGCAATCTCACGTGTACAGCATGTGCATTAGGGAACCAAACTGTTACGTGTTACACCTAAGCATACTCACTTGTACAGCATGTGCATCAGGCATCCAACCTGCTACATGTTACACCTAAGCATACTCACGTGTACAGCATGTGCATCAGGCAACCTACCTGCTACATGTTACACATAAGCATATTCATGTGTACAGCATGTGCATCAGGCAACCAACCTGCTACATGTTACACCTAAGCATACTCACGTGTACAGCATGTGCATCAGGCAACCAACCTGCTACATGTTACACCTAAGCATATTCATGTGTACAGCATGTGCATCAGGCAACCAACCTGCTACATGGTACACCTAAGCAATCTCACGTGTACAGCATGTGCATCAGGCAACCAAACTGCTACATGTTACACCTAAGCATATTCATGTGTAGAGCATGTGCATCAGGCAACCATCCTGCTACATGTTACACCTTAGCAATCTCACGTGTACAGCATGTGCATCAGGCAACCAAACTGCTACATGTAACACCTAAGCGTATTCATGTGTACAGCATGTGCATCAGGCAACCAAACTGCTACATGTTACACCTAAGCATATTCATGTGTACAGCATGTGCATCAGGCAACCAAACTGCTACATGTTACACCTAAGTATATTAACGTGTACAGCATGTGCACCAGGCAACCAACCTGCTACATGTTACACCTAAGTAATCTCACGTGTACAGCATGTGCATCAGGCAACCAACCTGCTACATGTTACACCTAAGCAATCTCACGTGTACAGCATGTGCATTAGGGAACCAAACTGTTACGTGTTACACCTAAGCATACTCACTTGTACAGCATGTGCATCAGGCATCCAACCTGCTACATGTTACACCTAAGCATACTCACGTGTACAGCATGTGCATCAGGCAACCAACCTGCTACATGTTACACCTAAGCATATTCATGTGTACAGCATGTGCATCAGGCAACCAACCTGCTACATGTTACACCTAAGCATACTCACGTGTACAGCATGTGCATCAGGCAACCAACCTGCTACATGTTACACCTAAGCATATTCATGTGTACAGCATGTGCATCAGGCAACCAACCTGCTACATGGTACACCTAAGCAATCTCACGTGTACAGCATGTGCATCAGGCAACCAAACTGCTACATGTTACACCTAAGCATATTCATGTGTGGAGCATGTGCATCAGGCAACCATCCTGCTACATGTTACACCTAAGCAATCTCACGTGTACAGCATGTGCATCAGGCAACCAAACTGCTACATGTAACACCTAAGCGTATTCATGTGTACAGCATGTGCATCAGGCAACCAAACTGCTACATGTTACACCTAAGCATATTCATGTGTACAGCATGTGCATCAGGCAACCAACCTGCTACATGTCACATCTAAGCATATTCACGTGTACAGCATGTGCATCAGGCAACCAAACTGCTACATGTTACACCTAAGCAATCTCACGTGTACAGCATGTGCATCAGGCAACCAAACTGCTACATGTTACACCTAAGCATACTCACGTGTACAGCATGTGTATCAGGCAACCAAACTGCTACATGTTACACCTAAGCAAATCTCACGTGTACAGCATGTGCATCAGGCAACCAACCTGCTACATGTTACACCTAAGCATATTCATGTGTACAGCATGTGCATCAGGCAACCAACCTGCTACATGTTACACCTAAGCATACTCATGTGTACAGCATGTGCATCAGGCAACCAACTTGCTACATGTTACACCTAAGCATACTCACGTGTACAGCATGTGCATCAGGCAACCAAGCTGCTACATGTTACACTTAAGCAAATCTCACGTGTACAGCATGTGCATCAGGCAATCAACCTGCTACATGTTACACCTAAGCATATTCACGTGTACAGCATGTGCATCAGGCAACCATCCTGCTACATGTTACACCTAAGCATACTCACGTGTACAGCATGTGCATCAGGCAACCAACCTGCTACATGTTACACCTAAGCATATTCATGTGTACAGCATGTGCATCAAGCAACCAAACTGCTACATGTTACACCTAAGCATACTCACGTGTACAGCATGCGAATCAGGCAACCAAACTGCTACATGTTACACCTAAGCATACTCACGTGTACAGCATGTGCATCAGGCAACCAAACTGCTACATGTTGCACCTGGGCATACTCACGTGTACAGCATGTGCATCAGGCAACCAAACTGCTACATGTTGCACCTAGGCATACTCACGTGTACAGCATGTGCATCAGGCAACCAACCTGCTACATGTTACACCTAAGCAATCTCACTTGTACAGCATGTGCATCAGGCAACCAACCTGCTACATGTTACACCTAAGCATACTCACGTGTACAGCATGTGTATCAGGCAACCAAACTGCTACATGTTACACCTAAGCATATTCATGTGTACAGCATGTGCATCAGGCAACTAACCTGCTACATGTGACACCTAAGCATATTCATGTGTACAGCATGTGCATCAGGCAACCAACCTGCTACATGTTACACCTAAGCATACTCACGTGTACAGCATGTGCATCAGGCAACCAACCTGCTACATGTTACACCTAAGCATATTCATGTGTACAGCATGTGCATCAGGCAACCAACCTGCTACATGGTACACCTAAGCAATCTCACGTGTACAGCATGTGCATCAGGCAACCAAACTGCTACATGTTACACCTAAGCATATTCATGTGTAGAGCATGTGCATCAGGCAACCATCCTGCTACATGTTACACCTTAGCAATCTCACGTGTACAGCATGTGCATCAGGCAACCAACCTGCTACATGGTACACCTAAGCAATCTCACGTGTACAGCATGTGCATCAGGCAACCAAACTGCTACATGTTACACCTAAGCATATTCATGTGTAGAGCATGTGCATCAGGCAACCATCCTGCTACATGTTACACCTTAGCAATCTCACGTGTACAGCATGTGCATCAGGCAACCAAACTGCTACATGTAACACCTAAGCGTATTCATGTGTACAGCATGTGCATCAGGCAACCAAACTGCTACATGTTACACCTAAGCATATTCATGTGTACAGCATGTGCATCAGGCAACCAAACTGCTACATGTTACACCTAAGTATATTAACGTGTACAGCATGTGCACCAGGCAACCGATCTGCTACATGTTACACCTAAGTAATCTCACGTGTACAGCATGTGCATCAGGCAACCAACCTGCTACATGTTACACCTAAGCAATCTCACGTGTACAGCATGTGCATTAGGGAACCAAACTGTTACGTGTTACACCTAAGCATACTCACTTGTACAGCATGTGCATCAGGCATCCAACCTGCTACATGTTACACCTAAGCATACTCACGTGTACAGCATGTGCATCAGGCAACCAACCTGCTACATGTTACACCTAAGCATATTCATGTGTACAGCATGTGCATCAGGCAACCAACCTGCTACATGTTACACCTAAGCATACTCACGTGTACAGCATGTGCATCAGGCAACCAACCTGCTACATGTTACACCTAAGCATATTCATGTGTACAGCATGTGCATCAGGCAACCAACCTGCTACATGGTACACCTAAGCAATCTCACGTGTACAGCATGTGCATCAGGCAACCAAACTGCTGCATGTTACACCTAAGCATATTCATGTGTAGAGCATGTGCATCAGGCAACCATCCTGCTACATGTTACACCTAAGCAATCTCACGTGTACAGCATGTGCATCAGGCAACCAAACTGCTACATGTAACACCTAAGCGTATTCATGTGTACAGCATGTGCATCAGGCAACCAAACTGCTACATGTTACACCTAAGCATATTCATGTGTACAGCATGTGCATCAGGCAACCAACCTGCTACATGTCACATCTAAGCATATTCACGTGTACAGCATGTGCATCAGGCAACCAAACTGCTACATGTTACACCTAAGCAATCTCACGTGTACAGCATGTGCATCAGGCAACCAAACTGCTACATGTTACACCTAAGCATACTCACGTGTACAGCATGTGTATCAGGCAACCAAACTGCTACATGTTACACCTAAGCAAATCTCACGTGTACAGCATGTGCATCAGGCAACCAACCTGCTACATGTTACACCTAAGCATATTCATGTGTACAGCATGTGCATCAGGCAACCAACCTGCTACATGTTACACCTAAGCATATTCATGTGTACAGCATGTGCATCAGGCAACCAACTTGCTACATGTTACACCTAAGCATACTCACGTGTACAGCATGTGCATCAGGCAACCAAGCTGCTACATGTTACACTTAAGCAAATCTCACGTGTACAGCATGTGCATCAGGCAATCAACCTGCTACATGTTACACCTAAGCATATTCACGTGTACAGCATGTGCATCAGGCAACCATCCTGCTACATGTTACACCTAAGCATACTCACGTGTACAGCATGTGCATCAGGCAACCAACCTGCTACATGTTACACCTAAGCATATTCATGTGTACAGCATGTGCATCAAGCAACCAAACTGCTACATGTTACACCTAAGCATACTCACGTGTACAGCATGCGAATCAGGCAACCAAACTGCTACATGTTACACCTAAGCATACTCACGTGTACAGCATGTGCATCAGGCAACCAAACTGCTACATGTTGCACCTGGGCATACTCACGTGTACAGCATGTGCATCAGGCAACCAAACTGCTACATGTTGCACCTAGGCATACTCACGTGTACAGCATGTGCATCAGGCAACCAACCTGCTACATGTTACACCTAATTAAGCAATCTCACTTGTACAGCATGTGCATCAGGCAACCAACCTGCTACATGTTACACCTAAGCATACTCACGTGTACAGCATGTGTATCAGGCAACCAAACTGCTACATGTTACACCTAAGCAAATCTCACGTGTACAGCATGTGCATCAGGCAACCAACCTGCTACATGTTACACCTAAGCATATTCATGTGTACAGCATGTGCATCAGGCAACTAACCTGCTACATGTGACACCTAAGCATATTCATGTGTACAGCATGTGCATCAGGCAACCAAACTGCTACATGTTACACCTAAGTATATTAACGTGTACAGCATGTGCATCAGGCATCCAACCTGCTACATGTTACACCTAAGCATACTCACGTGTACAGCATGTGCATCAGGCAACCAACCTGCTACATGTTACACCTAAGCATATTCATTTGTACAGCATGTGCATCAGGCAACCAACCTGCTACATGTTACACCTAAGCATACTCACGTGTACAGCATGTGCATCAGGCAACCAACCTGCTACATGTTACACCTAAGCATATTCATGTGTACAGCATGTGCATCAGGCAACCAACCTGCTACATGGTACACCTAAGCAATCTCACGTGTACAGCATGTGCATCAGGCAACCAAACTGCTACATGTTACACCTAAGCATATTCATGTGTAGAGCATGTGCATCAGGCAACCATCCTGCTACATGTTACACCTAAGCAATCTCACGTGTACAGCATGTGCATCAGGCAACCAAACTGCTACATGTAACACCTAAGCGTATTCATGTGTACAGCATGTGCATCAGGCAACCAAACTGCTACATGTTACACCTAAGCATATTCATGTGTACAGCATGTGCATCAGGCAACCAAACTGCTACATGTTACACCTAAGTATATTAACGTGTACAGCATGTGCACCAGGCAACCAACCTGCTACATGTTACACCTAAGTAATCTCACGTGTACAGCATGTGCATCAGGCAACCAACCTGCTACATGTTACACCTAAGCAATCTCACGTGTACAGCATGTGCATTAGGGAACCAAACTGTTACGTGTTACACCTAAGCATACTCACTTGTACAGCATGTGCATCAGGCATCCAACCTGCTACATGTTACACCTAAGCATACTCACGTGTACAGCACGTGCATCAGGCAACCAACCTGCTACATGTTACACCTAAGCATATTCATGTGTACAGCATGTGCATCAGGCAACCAACCTTCTACATGTTACACCTAAGCATACTCACGTGTACAGCATGTGCATCAGGCAACCAACCTGCTACATGTTACACCTAAGCATATTCATGTGTACAGCATGTGCATCAGGCAACCAACCTGCTACATGGTACACCTAAGCAATCTCACGTGTACAGCATGTGCATCAGGCAACCAAACTGCTACATGTTACACCTAAGCATATTCATGTGTAGAGCATGTGCATCAGGCAACCATCCTGCTACATGTTACACCTAAGCAATCTCACGTGTACAGCATGTGCATCAGGCAACCAAACTGCTACATGTAACACCTAAGCGTATTCATGTGTACAGCATGTGCATCAGGCAACCAAACTGCTACATGTTACACCTAAGCATATTCATGTGTACAGCATGTGCATCAGGCAACCAACCTGCTACATGTCACATCTAAGCATATTCACGTGTACAGCATGTGCATCAGGCAACCAAACTGCTACATGTTACACCTAAGCAATCTCACGTGTACAGCATGTGCATCAGGCAACCAAACTGCTACATGTTACACCTAAGCATACTCACGTGTACAGCATGTGTATCAGGCAACCAAACTGCTACATGTTACACCTAAGCAAATCTCACGTGTACAGCATGTGCATCAGGCAACCAACCTGCTACATGTTACACCTAAGCATATTCATGTGTACAGCAAGTGCATCAGGCAACCAACCTGCTACATGTTACACCTAAGCATATTCATGTGTACAGCATGTGCATCAGGCAACCAACTTGCTACATGTTACACCTAAGCATACTCACGTGTACAGCATGTGCATCAGGCAACCAAACTGCTACATGTTACACTTAAGCAAATCTCACGTGTACAGCATGTGCATCAGGCAATCAACCTGCTACATGTTACACCTAAGCATATTCACGTGTACAGCATGTGCATCAGGCAACCATCCTGCTACATGTTACACCTAAGCATACTCACGTGTACAGCATGTGCATCAGTCAACCAACCTGCTACATGTTACACCTAAGCATATTCATGTGTACAGCATGTGCATCAAGCAACCAAACTGCTACATGTTACACCTAAGCATACTCACGTGTACAGCATGCGAATCAGGCAACCAAACTGCTACATGTTACACCTAAGCATACTCACGTGTACAGCATGTGCATCAGTCAACCAACCTGCTACATGTTACACCTAAGCAATCTCACGTGTACAGCATGTGCATCAGGCAACCAAACTGCTACATGTTGCACCTGGGCATACTCACGTGTACAGCATGTGCATCAGGCAACCAACCTGCTTCATGTTTCACCTTAGCATACTCACGTGTACAGCATGTGCATCAGTCAACCGACCTGCTACATGTTACACCTAAGCATACTCACGTGTGCAGCATGTGCATCAGGCAACCAAACTGCTACATGTTTCACCTAACCATACTCACGTGTACAGCATGTGCATCAGGCAACCAACCTGCTACCCACTGTTATTACCTAGCTTATAATGTTCTAATTGTTCGGCTGACGCACTTGCTTGTTTTCAGTAAAATCAGAATTTTTAGATGTGACAAATGACAAAGTGAAATAACAAGCATACACTTTCGAATTAACTCAGAAACCAGCTTGAAATACATTCACAGTTCACACTGATGATCTTTTTAATAATGCGTTTAATAAAGCGATTATGTATTGTCCCTGTAAAGTGTTCACAGTCTGGTGTAAGGAAAACAATTAAATCACAGTACAAATGTAAAAGTGTAGGAGTACACTGTAGCCTTACACGTGCAAAACTGGTCGTAAGAGATTTGTCAAACAAATAGGGCATCGCTACTGGTAACATAAGAAGGAGGATCGCAATATGAACTCAGATACCTGTTTATGGATCGGTTTGATATTTGATACGACATACATGTGACATGACAAATCCTAAGCAAAGCTATCCGTTAAAAGTATACATCTTGTTGAAAATAAAAGAATAAATAAAGCAATAAAGGAATAATTAACTTTTGCTCAAATCACCATTCATCTGTCTATACACTTCACCATTGGTCAAGCGGTTATGGGTGTGTTAATAAATATCCGTTGTCCTAAGATTAACCTAAGAACGGTCATCACTCCGCGCTAGGTATAAGATTAACCTAAGATCGGTTATCACTCCGCGCTAGGTATAAGATTATGTTTATGTCGAATATTTGCTGAATCACACCATAGCCTGAATCTGATATCTGTGTTGCAAAGGTCGTACCGTATTAATTGTATTCAATTGTCATATCCTATTGGCAGATTTCTCTTGCTAATGAATGTTTCGAAGCCAAAGATGTACGTCTACCAAATCGAAGATCTGGTATTTTATCTGACTTTCGAACCGAGAAAATATTATTAAAAAAATAGAAACAGAAAATATTTTACAAACAAAATTCATTTGATCAAGTTGTTGGACCATATTTGTAAATATAATGGATGTTCCACTTCACCTGTCACACAGATGTATTACAATGCACATTATCGTCAAATAATCTTAATACAATAAGGTATATATGTTTATCATCACATGTGAGTTCGGATCAGTTTCATCACAAGTGACCTGTGGACGGGGACTCGTGATGTATAAATAGGATCAGAATGTGAAAGCTGAGTACTGAAGTGAAAGTCTTGTGTTGTGTTGTCTGAATATGGCGTTCATAAACATGCACACAGCACTTTATGTGTGTGTCTTGCTTGGCATGCAATGTGTGTTTTATACAACGGCTGAACGAAAGGGGCCGATTAAAGGACCCTGGTAGGTATCAATTTGTTGTTTGCATCTTAGAATATACCCATGATAAAAGAATGTTCTTATGTTTTCTGAATTATGCTAAGTATATCATGGGTTTAGTTTCGTGTTAAGTCGAAAATAATCTTAGGTTAGAAAGAAGTGTTGTTTATTTTATTCTTGACACAAATTCGTTAAGATGAGTAGTAGGATTAATTGATGATAAGTTGATAGTTTGAGACTACAATAGATCATGCGGAGTTCGATTATTATTTCTCATTAAGTTCCCAGTTTGTTAGACAAAGAAAAGGAAGAGATTATATAAACTTTTAATTCGATTGGGTCATAATTTGATAGTTTGTGCTCAAGTCAACCATGTAAAATATTATTTAGATAATTCTTGCACATCACTTTCCTAGTTGCTTATACATAGAAAAAGCAAGACAAAATTGGAGATTTTTTTCAATGGCATTTAGAAGTTGGTTTGATGAAGGAGAACGACTTCTATGGATATACAAATTCTTGATTGCAGGAGTGCGACGTTTCGGTGTAGATAACCGAAACGTCGCACTCCTGCAATAAAGAGGTTGTATATCCATAGAGCTCGTTCTCCTTAATATAGGAGTTGTGTATTCGATTGATTTACAGCATGAACGACACACAGCCCTGTGGAGACTGTGGTCCACACGTGCAGGTCACACTGCGAGTAGAAAATGGACTTGTGGCGCCATTTTTCAACGTCAGCATCAACCTACGTCAGAGACAACGACAACTTATTTACTTCCTCCAGGACGCGGCCAACATGAAAGAAGAATTCGGGTGAATAGATGAAATATCTATTACCTAATAACAAATAACAAATAAGAAAGCAAATATCCGTGTGCGGTATGCACCGTACTGTTTAATTTATATTGTGTTATCATTTGTGCGTCGTTCCTGTTTATATAATACCTGAATCGTTTTTGAAATTTCATAACTTTCCTTTATGTAAATAGTACACAGCTTAGGTTGACGAGTCAATCAGACATCAGAGATGTACACTTATTAGTTTGAGGCTTACATCATTAATATTAAATTTCCTTTTTAAAGTATATATCATGGCATATTAATCTAGAATTGTAATTTTAAATCATGCTCATATTCCAACAATAGATTTGCTGCTGAGTTCTACGCCGGGGTTGGGTACTACCCTACAAGCATTAACAAACAACAAGCAGACAACAATTTCTACTGGGGAATATTTGATGGGGAAGGAAAGTTTACACCTTGTGGTAAGTAAATTGATAATATCACTAACGTTTCCTGTGATATATATGATGCTGCGGTATCCACACGGGTTTATAGGAACAAATGTTTAAAATTTGCGGATGTTGATATCAGAAGACAAAATATGAGATTTGATCTATGATTCCAAACCATTTTCAATAAAGATGATAATTCCTGAAAACTGCTGTATGAGTTTTCATTGTGCCAACAGTTACTAGACCTTATAAAAGTGCACCCATTGTGTTGTTGGGGTCACATATGTCAAACGTACTGACTGTTGCGGAACATTACCATTTAGATTAGATGACTCAGTATAGTGATGAGGTATAGGTGATTTCTGATCTAAAACCGGACAGCGCACAGAGATTGATCATGACGCGCGTCAATTAGGCAAATCTAATTTTGGCAACTTATTTAAATTCGACAAAACGACATAAACTGAAGTACAAAAGAAAGTACAAACCTCAGTGAGTTTCGATTTATTCACTAATTTAAATGAATATGGTATATATTATTATGTCACGATTGCAATAACACATATCTGCAGTAGTTTGAATGAAGTAATTGGTGAACTGGCTAATTTTTAGTTAAACTATCTTGGTTTATTGTAGAGTGAGTGAGTGAGTTATTGTTGAACGCCGCTTCGGCATTATTGCATTCATTAGCGGCGATCTTTATTGTGGACAGGGGTGAGAATTGAATTTACATGAAATTTACCAATGACCCCTGCCATGTTTAAAATGTAGTACATGTAGGTGTGTGCAGAATGAGGCACTTTTTTATTTTCACGTAGTATATGTCTTATATGTCGATGAACAGTTGTGTTTGAAATAATTTATAAATTCAAAATCCCATTTTTAAAAAAAATAATGTAAAAAAACACGTAGAAATATTCTTTGACAGATGACTTAACGCCTGCACTTTTCCGTTTTAGGCTACGGCATCGAAAACCTATTAAGTAAGATATTGGTAATTGAAAATCATACATTATGATAAAATCAACTGAGGTGTGGTCTTTCTTTTGTACTTCAGTTTATTTGGGTATATGAGGATATATCCTGTAAAGAGATAAACGCAATTTCATTCATGAGAGTATAATTATATATATATATAATGTTTCTTATTTACGGTAACAACTTAATGAATTATGGCAATTACGTTAGTACAATATGTTGTTGGCATAATGTACCTTCTTGGATTTTAAATCGACAACGCATTGTTGCTGTATGATGTCATAAAACAAGCCTGGAAGCCATATTTCACTCTCTTATCTCGAATGGTTTAGGAGATTTTAAAACGACGGTTTTTAAAAAGCCGCGATTTTTTTTTCTCAGAAATATGAAAATATAATGTTTCAAAAATTGCAAATTAGGTTTAGTTGGCATTTAGAGACATGGTGTACCTATATTTCTGCATGTTCATCACTCGTTGATTAAAATATCTTGTGTTATTGAACCTATACTTTCTTTTGACCGCGAGTTATTTACTAGTTTCTAGCTACTCTTTGCAGTAGTGGATCGGCTTATTATTCCATCTAGTTTATTTGCATATGCTGTTCCCCTCTTGTAACTGCTGAGATAACAAATTAAAGTCTATATTTCTACTTTGTCGGAGTTGAGCTCGATAGATCGCTGAATTTTCCTCTTAGCGAGATAATAACGTTTATTTCGATTTTAACCCACAATAATATGATAGTCGGATAGTAACAATTGTATTAGCGTTATTCCTGTCATTATGTGTCGATTTCATCTTTCTGCGTTACATTTTTTTCATAAATATATTATAATCAAACATTGTTACACAGTTCTTGATATGTATAGTTACAATGCCTAAGTTAATTTATACCAGGATGTATATATGTAAACAAGACTTTACATATTGAAATACTTGTTGGCATGAACAATGTAAACAATTTTCAAGTTAAGTTTTTAGCAGTTGCTACTTTTTTTGTTGCAACAATGCATATAAAAAAACACTAGAAAAATTTCTTTGTTAAAAGAATATACTTAACTCTATTCATATCACTGAAATATCATTTAGGACAATCTGATAGCTCATGTTGCTTTAAAGGCACACATAAAACATGAGAAAAAGAAAGATGGACAGCGAGTGTTATGGACGCCGGGCGTTTAGCAAATACAGTTTGTTTTGTTTATCTTATATTTTTTTATATAGTACGATTCGTATTTTTCAGGTGTGAGCTCCTACATTCCACAAGACAAGGAAACAGTCATGTTCAAGTTCACCAAATCATCCAGCAGCATGAATTGATAAGCAATAAAGTTTCATGTTGTCAATGTTGTTCTAGTGGACATTTATGAACTACTTTACCCACTTTTATTTCTAGGAAACATAGACAACAGCTGAAGGCATATATACAAGTACTGGTTATATACGTCCAAGTTTAGATAATATCATTCACAGTTATTCAATTTGTTCCTACACATCCAATTCACTGGTTTATGAATCGAGGTAGAGTTCTCCTAACTGATCTATTAACTAAGTCTATATCAGATTTGTGTACAGAAATAATATGTCGCTTTGCCAGTGGAATATTGCTTAAATAACGTGCTCTCACAAAAAGGTAAATAAGTGTTACCAATGGCTGTATATTACTCCTGAATCAATACAAATAGTTCTAAAACGAATAAATATTGTTCGATTAAGCCACGCGAGTCCATTTCCCATCGGTAAGGTAGGTTAAGGTAGTTCATTTCATCTGAACAAGCGATACAACACACATAATGTAGTGCTAAATATGTACAATAATGTATAAAGTCGTAATCTGAACTCTCAAATTGGATGACACTTACAAATCTACCTGTCACACCGAAGAGTTCCACAGCATTGACGCTTTATACGTCGCACCAGTTTCTTCCAATGCGGATAGCCGTTTTGTATGGATGTGCCTTATCGTTTTACCCTCTAACGTAACGATGTATGTAACGATATATTTTTGAAACTTTAATTAAAACAATGATACATTTGAGAAAAAACAACATGCAAAAAAAACGTGCTACAGTGCCTTTAAAGGTTAAAGTACTCTCTCTACCATAAACCACACGGGCCACTCGACGTGCAGCTAGAACGTGTCTGTTATATGAATAGATATCTGTTGTATTAGTTTACATAGACACATCGGCATTTTTTATAAAGAGGTAAATAACACTGGAAAACATGTAATACGCGTAGTGGAAGGTACATACATCACCATCCGAAATTAACACGATATATTGACTGGCAATAAATGAAGCTTATTGTACACACACACTGTCATATTTCAGCCCATCTATTAATATATAATGGTAAATATTTTATACAAAATTTATTCTACGCGAAATATTGTAATTAATAATTGATACCTTATCACATCTCAGATCCACTTAGTCTTGTAAATTACTCTTTCTATTGCAAATGGATAATTCAATAATAATGTTTAAAAAAAACAAAGGTTACATAGGATATCATATACATTATACATATATACATTTTTATTTACATTATTTATATAATATTTGGGAGCACACTATCTGCAATGTTACAAAGTCTTGTAAAACAAAAGTTTGATAGGACGAGGCCTTGTGGTATTTAAACGCTAAATCTTCGTGTCAGGCGCCCAAACGCCAGCACTGTTTATCCCAATATATTATCCAATCAGCCACCGACTTTTTTAAAGTTAATGATGGTGTATTGATTTCTAAGATGCTTTGTGGTTAGAACAATCGGAAATGGTACTTAATGAGACAAAAAAGATATAGTTTTTCGATGACGTAACAATCGAATATATTTTCAGCTGTTCCATGCTGTCACGTTGTAAATATGTACATGGTAACTTGACGTGGATTCTCCAGTCATACATCGCAAACAATACAGTGTGTACTCCTTTCCATGGCAACTCCTGCAGTCGACCAAACTTGGCGGTCGTACAATGAACATCATTTTTATGATAGCATAATTTAGGGAAATGTACGTTCTATCACCAGACTTGACTAGACTTGATCAAGCTCTACCCATAATTATTGTTGGAATGTTAGTCACGTGTTTAACTATATATGAATAGTAAATACGAAATCACACGAAATGAATGTTTAAAATTCTAGTGTTTTGGAAACCAGTCATGCTTACTTCTTTTTTTTCTCGTGAAAACAATGAAGCAGTTAGAAAGAAAAACAATTATTATATTAAATCAGAGACAAAATTTAATTTCAATATTAAATCTACTGAATCAAACCAATGACATGTCTTTTTGAATTAGGGGGTGGGTTTTATACATGTAATAGGTGTCCGTTGGCCCTGTTCATGGATTATTAGTAACTATAAATAATGTAAACAATACTTTTATTTCTAATCTTTTGGCAGCAGAACGTTATTGCACTGGTGTAACGTCATCGTGCTTTACCCTACTTATAATAGTTCAAGGCAAAACTCTATTACAAAATATAACATACCCACGGCAATAAAGCGTAGGCGGGACGACAGTGGGCTTTATGAGAATATAAAACATGCTCGTGATTTAAGACGTCAATATAAACGTCGCTCAACAAATGACGTCATAGTTTACGCCACTTTGATTGTTCAATTGTTAGTGAATGTGTTCTGCGACGGGAGGCATTAATATTTTCAAAATATTGTTTATACAAATAACATAACATCTCAGCTGTTTTTATATAAAAACGACTTAGTGTTTGAGGGCATCTAAAAATAAAACATAGCAGAGAGCATAAAGCATTCAGGGCTGCGCCCTTCGTGTTTTTTGCTTCCTGCTATGTTGTATTCTACGATAAAGCACGCCGACTCGGCTTCTATTTCTTAAGGCCCCTTTACACAGACATAAAGACCGTTGTGCGTCCTCTGTGCGACCAAAAAACATAACAGATCGCCGTTGGACGCTCAAGGGAGGCAGAATGGTTGCTAAGGTCGTGAGGAGGTGGCACATGTGATGTTGAAACATCGCGATTGATCGCCAAGAACGCGGAGGACGCCAACAAATTTTGAACATGCTCAAAACTTCCGCAGATGGGTCGCCGACGATTCTGGTCGCTCAAGGGTTGCTCCCATGATGCAGAAAGGTCGTACAATGGACATTCTAAGGTCGCAATGGACGCTCAATGATCGCCATGTAAGAAATCGCTAACGTTGGGCGATGCCTCTGCCTCCCTTGTGCATTCCTACTGCGTCCTCGGTGCAATCAGAGCCGTTTATAGCACGACCGTTCTGCCTTCATGCAGCGACCACGACAACCTTTGTGCGACCATGACGAGTGTTGTGCCTTCTTTCTGCATTCACTCAGCCTTCTGTGAGCGTTCTCGTAAATTCTCCAAAAAATAGATGATCGATTCTCACATGTTTCCTTGTTTTTGTTGGCAAATCATTGATAAGACTATGGCACCAAAAAGGAGCAAGACAACAGAAAAGTCAAGCAAATAAAGATGTATAAACTCACTTGTAAAGACACGCCATCACATATTTAACAATAAGAACGGAATGCTGCTGTCGGATACAGTCGATTTTAAATGTCTTTGATAATAACAAATTTTGTAAAGAAGTACGCACAATTTCATTCATTCGGGTTTGATACTTTTATCATGATCTTTATTCAAACACATACGGGTGTTGGAAAACTTTTTTGTCCAGAATGTTGGGTAATTCTCTTTACAAAATTACGAAATACCGAAAATTATTTAATAAAAGATATTGGCGACCTATTTTATCTCTCTAACTTTCTAAACTCTAACATTGAAGCATCGTCAGGTAGGACATCGTAAAACAAGCCAAAAAGTCCCCCGTTAAGAAGATTTTAAAAAGAGCTTTTACAAGGCATAATTTTCAACAGTATGAACAGATAATGTTTCATAAACTTAAAGTTAACCCATTTGACTTATGGAGAATGATGAAGCCCTGTTTTATTCGTATGTTTACCCGTGGATTTAATAATTTCATGTATTTTTGTATATTTCCTTCTTTAGTTTTTACATTTTTTTTATCATATTCTTCTGCAAAAACAATTTTATTTGTATTTATTGCAGCTGCAAAAGCTGGTTGGTTGTTTTTGACTGTTAGATTTGGACTGAAACAATTGAGAGTAATGCACCTTATTATAGACCCTAGTCTATCAATGTTGCCGAATGCTCCCAGGGATCACTGAAGCATTGTTCAGGTATCGCAGAGGAGGCAGAAGTGTTACTGCATGGTCGGCCAACTGTCGCCATAGTCGTCAATGGAGGCACAGCGAAGGCACAGAGGAGGCACAGAGGTGGCTGACGGGTTGCACGGGAATCGCCCTTGATGCTGAAATGTTGTAAGGGTTGCACAGTGAACGCCGAGCGAAGGCAGTGTGGATGCTCCGTAAACGTGCAGGTCGTTCAAAGATCGTTATGGAAATTACCGTTATTTGCATTTTAGGTCGTACAAAGGACGCACGAAGATCGCAGGAGCATTTACACAGAAACGGGATTTCGCGAAATCAGCCGACCATTGAGCGTCCTGTCCATTTTTTGGTCGCTCAATGGTCGTACGAAGGACGCAGCTCTGTGTAAAGGGGCCTTAACCACATTGGGGTACAGCGAAGTTCAAGTATACTACAGTTCTGCTATATACGAAGTCATTCCATCAAAACGAAATGATTTTCGAAATTTAAAAGGTAAATGCATATTAAGATTTAATGTATACGTTGCACATATCTGTTAATAACGGTAATCGTAAGCACTTTGAATGTAATGACTTGATTTCTGTTACGAATGATTACTGAGTTTAAAAAACGGTTTTGCACGTACAATATACCCCTTCCCTTGATTGCAACACTTTATTTCTGACTAAATGAAAGTTTAGAATTCTAAACATTTTGCAGACATGCTCTTGACTAATACATGTACTTTGTTTTTTTTGTTTATGTTGTTTTTTTTAATTATTTTCCCAAGTCAAATATACAATTAAATTGAGTCGTTGGTAAACAGAGATAACGTAATCATACATTGTAAGGACACGTTTTATTATATTAAATATTACTGATATTACATCATTGAAAATCGAGGTAAGGGTGAGTGGATGTCATCTTTAATCCTTATTTAATCGAGGCATGTCGTGAACGAAAGGGAGTTTCGCTTTCTGAAAATATTTAGGAGCGCTCAATAAGAACTCGTATGTAATCATCAAAATAGATTAAATTTAAGCGTTTTAATTGCACTCCCCTTAATTATGATGTATGCGACATTAGTCATAGAGATATGAGCAAACCAATAAGTGAAGAAGTAGCACACCGATGAGCGAGGAATAGCTTGGTTATTGATACGGTTCTGGTTTATTTTCGAATAGGTACCTAGGTGTATCATTACCAAAGGTGTTCCAATTAACATTGAATGAAAACGACCTTTAAAAAAGTATTGTGGAAATCAAATTTGTACATTACTGTAAGATGTTCTCATTTAGAGTGTTATCTCCTTAAATTCACCAAACTATTACAGTAAAAATGATTTGTTATCTAGGTATGCTTGCACGTTCCATTTTAGGACATTTAATTCTGACAAGTGTACATAATGTTCATCAGCCATATGCAGAATGGTATCCACAGGATTTATCACTCAAACCTGTGTTCAACAGGATAAGGATCAAGCGAGTTTGCGATTTTGTACAAAGCCCTGTCACCCTCAGCCACACGAAATCACATTTTTTACATCATCAAATAATGGCTCACAGTGATATGACGTTGAAAACCTAATGACATAACAATGTCATGACGTCATAAACATGATCACGCCACAATGCCATGTCATCGTAAACATGATGATGTCATAATGCTATATCATCTCAGTACTTGAAGTTTTATTGCAGTACTGTGTTCAGAGATGTTAATTTTCAATGAAAGTAATGAAGAATTATATTGGATGATAAATAGAATCGCATCCTCGTGTCTTCTGATGTAAAATATATTAACACGAGCCGATAAAAAAAACAAATATCCAAGGTGTTTCTTGTGATGTTCCACTTCGTGGGTTGACTTATGTGCTTACTTTCAAATGACAAATGAACAAATGTAAATAACATGTATATACAGTGGAATGAAATCGGAAACCAGATGAATTACATCTATCACAATTAAAACTGACCAGTTCGTTTGAAAATGCTTCATGACATTGGAAGGGTTTTTACGTCTTGTTCAAAGTCCGTGTAGTGAAAAGTTTGAATTCACAGTACCAATATATATTTGTAAAGAAGTACACAATAGCCTAGCAGATGCAATAGGATGTCTGAATAATGAGAATGAAATACTGAAATTAAATATATCTTTGGATCGGTTCATATACGAACTATATGGCATGTAAAATCATAAGCGAAGTTTATCAGTTGAAAGTAAACATATTGTTGAAAAGAAATAAAGGCATAATTAACCACAGGTCAAAAAGAGGTGGATTCCGCCCCAAATGTTATACGGATTCGGCAAGCTAAATTCACATTCCGTCTGTCTATGCCATTCACCCCGTGTCAAGGCTATGTGTCTGTCTATGCCATTCACCACGTGTCAAGGCTATGTGTCTGTCTATGCCATTCACCCGTGTCAAGGCTATGTGTCTGTCTATGCCATTCACCACGTGTCAAGGCTATGTGTCTGTCTATGCCATTCACCCCGTGTCAAGGCTATGTGTCTGTCTATGCCATTCACCACGTGTCAAGGCTATGTGTCTGTTTATGAATATCCGCTGTCCAAGAGATGTAACTCGGTTATCACTTCGCGCCCAGACACATTGTTATTATCAAATGTCTGCTTCGCATTCGCTCTTTTTAAAAACTGATTCGCGGCTGTGAACGGACACACCTGATGATATAGATAATTATATATGGGATTAGAATTTGAAAATTGACTAATAAAGTGAAAGTCTGTTGTCAGAGTATGGCGTTCATGAACATTCACAGAGCACTATATGTGTGTGTCTTGCTTTGTTTACAATGTGTGTTTTATACAACGACTGAGCCAGAGAGACCGATAAAAGGACCTTGGTAAATAATACTATGCATATTTGTTTGTTCCTTAGATGACCTATGATAAGAGGATATTATTTTGTTTTCTGAATACTTTACACAATGTTTATCGTGTGTTCAGTTTCTAAATAAATCCGAAGTAAGAAAGAATGGTTGTTCAGTTTCTGGAACTTTGGTGATGTAAATTCGTTGGGATGAAGTTCAAAACGTCATCGAAACAAGTGTTGATAATTTGATGCAACAGTAAATAATGCATATTTAGATAAGTATTGCACATTACTTTTTATACAAAGAAAACCGAAAGATGATGGAAGCTTTGTATTGGATTGATCTACAGCGTGAACGACACACAGCCCTGTGGGGACTGTGGTCCACGGGTCCAGGTCATACTGCGAGTAGAAAATGGACTTGTGGCGCCATTTTTCAACGTCAGTATCAACCTACGTCAGAGACAACGACAACTTATTTACTTCCTCCAGGACGCGGCCAACATGAAAGAAGAATTCAGGTGAATAGATGAAATATTTATTACCTAATGTAAGCATATATCAACTAATGAAATCCATAAGCGTTGTGTGCGGCATTGTTTAAAGGGACACTCCGTTTTTTTCATGAAATTTTATTTAGATTTGATACATACAAACATATCAAATGTCCTGATGCCTGGGTTACACCAAGTTAGTTTTACCACGTTCTACTCAGTCCAAATATTATTATAAAACGACCTAAACGGGTAACTTTTGTGTATAACTTTCCATACTACGATCCAAGTACGTTTATAGACAGTTCTCAGAAAGTATATCTAGTCTTTACCCCGTCCTCTGACAGTTGGTACCACATTTAGATGGCTCTCTTCAAATCGTACTGCCAAAGGGGTACAAACCGTGTGGGAATTTCTCAAACGTACTAAGAACGAATATAACGTATTTAGAACTGTGAAGGAACGTAGAAGCAACTTCTTAAGAACTATTAATTTTATTTGGAACAAATTTACATGAAATAGCAACTGAAAGGGGCGTACTGTGGTCGAGTTACATCTGTGTGTGGACGGGGTGGAAACTATGCACGAACGTAGGCTATAACAATTCATGTTCCGACTGCGCAACGCCCTCACTCGTCCTTATATTAGTAAGACCGAAGTACGGTAATCCCGTTTTTAGTACGTTTGTACTCCGTCCAATTTTGGACATGTTCAACGTTCTGGAGCACCCTTCCGTTTTTAGTACGTCCGAGCCAGTTCATAAAGTTCGCAAACAGTTGCCACTACGTCGATTCCGTTCTCGGACAGTTCGAGCCCGTTCTGAAATAAATTCATGAACGTAATGAAAACGGGTTTGGTGCATAAGTATCCCCTAACACTAAATATTTGACAACAACTTGTTTTCAATGAAACTGGAGCAGCGGCTAAATACACGATGAGAAGCTGAATTCATTTACATGTATGCCAGTTATATGTTCCATTGAACAGTACCAACCATTATCTGTCTCTTTAGCTGCTACATATAAATTTTCAAAATTACGTTTGAACAATTGACGTTCGACAGTCGCGTAACATTGTCCGGTTTTCGATCATAATCAAGAGTAAACATCTTAATAATGTAACTAAACTGAACAGATTGGCACTAAAAGGGTATGTTTCGACAACAGTCATTACTTCTCGATAAAATAACACCCTTGGTAACTTTTGACCTGTGTTACTACAATAACATGCGGAGTGTCCCTTTAATATACATGGTGGTATCGTGTTACTACCTCCTCCTCCTCTACTGCAAAGGTATACGGGTATCGTTTAGAAATGTCTTCCCTTAATAACAGCTAAGTTTAACGAGTCAATCATCGTATTACAAGATTAAGCCATATCGGCATAAACAGTAAACTTCAAATACGCCGTGTTCCCAATCCGGTTAGTGGAAACAAAATGTCCCACTTACTGTCTCTTTAGTCCTATGGTTATATTCGAATATCAACGAGGAAGTTGAAATCCATTTATCATGAAGTGATTGTGAAATAAGAAAGAGACACATGAGGCTGTTGTATTTGAAACATTGTAATCAGATAACGTATTTGTTTTTGATTCGTGATGTTATGATGCAGTTCTTTGTGTTGTTGTCAAGCAATAGTGAAAAGAGGTTGACACAATATTGTATACACTCAACCTCAAAAGAAACGTCACCAATTTTTTACAGTGTAAACAAAAAATACTGCCTCCTGAAAAAATAATTTTGATTGATTTTTATGGCGTCATAATCTGTAAGAGGTAACGGCAATTTCATGAATCAGAGTATGATATTTTTATGTCTGTTCAAGTAGATTTGGGGTGCTTACAAAATGATGACATTTAACCAAAAAAATCATGAACTGTAGAAATTTAGTTAATTTGTCGACATAAATAGCCTCCTTAAACTTAAATGTATTGATCTGTTTTTACTGTAGGACTTTATAAAACAAGCGAAAATATCCCCTCTTGACTCTCCAATCTCGTCTAGTTAAGGAGATTCGAAACGACGATTTCTAAAAACGTGTGTTTCTCAGAAATATGAACATATACTGTTTCGAAATTTCAATTTGAGTTGGCTTCCGAACGCATGATGAATCTTGTGTCAGTCGTGTTTATCACTTTTGGATTGTATTTTTTTTTGTATTTTGAATGGTGACGTTCCCTTTGCGGTTGAGTGTATATGTGATATACAACACAAAAAGGAAACACTAATTTACAAGGAAAATACTATGTGACTGTGGCAAATTCAACACGTTTTAACACAAGGATTAAGACTACAGGCCGTAGATAAACATAGTTTGAGATATGCCGTTAATTAGTTGAGGTCAGCATAATGAATATTCCTTCTATACATAATGGCATATTTAATCTTGCAAACTACATGTACAATTTTATTTTCGATAATGCTCACATTCAATCCATTCGTGATAGATTTTCAGCTGACTTCTACGCCGGGTTGGGGTACTACATCAGCAGTATGAACAAACTACAGGCTGACAAGAATCACTACTGGGCAATATTTGACGGGGAAGGAAAGTTCACTACGTGTGGTACGTACATAGGGAATATCACTAACGTTTCCTATGATATATATATATATATGATGTTGCGGTATCCACACGGCTTGATAGGAACACATGTTTATAATTTGCGGATGTTGTATGATATATCTGGTATCAGAAAACAAACATTTATAATTTCAAATCATTTTCAATACAAATTATCATTTCTGAATACTACTATAGGAGTTGTATTGTGTTAACAGTTACTGGAACTTTAGAAGATCACATAGCTTTGTGTCATGGTATTGCAAGGCATATAATTGTGTGGATATGTACATGATTATATGGTTATATCTCCGTGTGTTTGCTTCCAATGAATCATCACAAGAAGAGCACAAACAATCCATTTGTTAAAAGAACATAAAAATTCAATGTATGTCATTTTTCATACCATTTAGGATAATCTGATATTTCATTTTGCTTTGAACGCACACAGAAAATATGGAAAAAAGGAAAGACAGTGAGTTTGATAGACTTTCACAAGGGATGTGGCAAATATCATATATTTAAAAGAATTAATAATCCTATAGACATATTTGTATTACCACTTCTTTTTTCAGGCGTGAGCTCCTACATTCCACAAGACAAGGAAACCGTCAGTTTCAAGTTTACAACATTATCCACCAGCTTGATTTGATTTGCAATAAAGATATGTTGTGATTTTATTTTATAGGGCACTTATATTAATAAATACGTTAGCCAATTTTGTTTTATGAAATATGGACAACAGTTCATATATAAATTGACTGATTAATTGTATCCAAGTTTACGACTAATTCGTTTCAGTTTAGTTCCTAAAATATTGAATTTGTTGCTGAATAAGCGAGACACTGTTCCCAGTACTGGTTTCTCAACTAATAGTTCATTGGTGTATGTTCAGTCAATTTTATCTCAGATCATCTACACAAATGTGTTAGCAGTGATATCCTCCTGAAGGGTAAAGGTACTCCTCTCTACTCCGTTGATCTTTCTACATGTAGCTAGAACGTGTCTGTTTTATGACGAGAGAGAAAAACAGACAGACAATGGCTACAAATACATTAAGTATCAGATATATGTTGTATGAGCTTTACAGAAAAACGCCAGCATTTGTTATCAAGAGGGAAATAACATCGAACTGCTTGTCAGCGACATTAGTATCTATGTCGAATCGTCGCCTACACAGAATATAGACGTTGTGTATCCATAAAATTGTTTTTTCATTCTTCATCGCCTCAACTTCTAGAATGCCCATCAAAGGTCGAAAGGTAAAACATGCAATAAGCCCGTGGTAGAAGATATCTACGATATATTGCATGAAATGCAGCTTTGCTTAAGTTATATATTTCGGTAAATAAACTTCATTATGTTGAATGATATGTATGCGCTGTGCAGGATCATGTGAAGTTTATTATAGGACATCCTAACACACTCCAACCCATCTATTGATATAAAGTGGTATATATTTCATATCGTATTTCATCCTATTAGTAAGCACTCCGTTTTACTTATCGATATTGTAATTGATATTTACATTTATTTTATTTATATATCACATCACAGATTCACTGGCAAAGGAAATTTGTATTACAAATGGACACCGTGAAGTTTTTTCCAATTCAATTCCCCAATATTTGTTTCCAGTGAAATGGAAATAAGCTCACACTAGATAAGCCCGATTGGTTGCAAAATCTTTCGTATTGATATGAAATGTACATGTGCATTTGAAAATACTGTAACTTCAATAACAGTTTCTATAAACTATTTCTAAATGGAAAAGAAGCTCAATATTCTTTAGATCAATTAGCCATTCATCCTGCGATCTAGTTTATTTCAAGAATTTAGCATTTTAATTAAAACAATAGTAAGAAATACATCGCAGATCCTTGAATGAAAACTACAAGTGCGTTCTTGATAGGAGTCACAACATTTCTTTACCTACTCAGAGTACGGATTGGAGGATATGATTTAACCTAAAACATCCTAAAAAATGTAAACCCGAAAATGGAGGGAAATCGCGAGGGCATCTTGAAAGAAATCCTAATTGTACCCACTAGAAATCTAATCAAATTTTATATGAAAACTTTATCTTAAAACACGCATTGGTAGTAAATGAACAAACTTTAGTCTCCATGTAACAAAGAAGTTATTCTGAAAATATCAGCTTCCGGATAATAAACATTGACAAATCAATAAATAAATTAACACCTTGTCATCATAACGTGAATAACACATCTGATGTAGAGAGAAAGTGGATAATTATATATTTGAACATAAACACGTAAATGACTTATATCTCAATAGAAATGTTGTTATATGTAGTTTGAAATTACTTTTAATTATCTTTGTTTGAGATATACGACTGAAACGGTTTACAAACCTTTTTGTGTTTTCAACAAATTATAAATTCCAACTGTACAATTTGTTCCATTGTTTGTGATTTTCTATAGCTCCAAGCAAAAACATTTAGACAAATTTCAAAATCAGTTGCGGCTCTGTGTTTTCGAACATGGTCTGTTAATACTATGAAAATCGGACACTAGTATGATCTTCCCTGTCGTTTTGTAGGGTCACGTGACCACGCTGTAGCATGCCACTATCTAATGAAATAAAATGATGTGAGCTTTGACTAGAGCGTCTGTTAGCGCTGTTTCAATTCTGGGCAAAGTGGAAATATGTTTGCTATACAACAAGACTGATTCGCACAGACGTTCGCACCAAATCACGGCTTCCTTGAAATCACATATACAATATAATTTTCCTGACGCTTCAAGAGATCTGAACCCCATTTAAAATGTTTGGCAAGTCTTCAAGGACAAAGAGGGATAGTTAGCACCAAAATATATTGCAGATTGGGAACGTGTGATCCATGAAACGTGATTAAAGTTATCTCATCCATTCACAGGACCATCTGGATAATTACCAACTTCCCAATGCAAGGCATAGTTCTTGCCAGTCTCCATTACTGGCTGATTTAGGCCAGTAATGCAGACTGGCAAGAGTTATGCCTTGCGTTTGGAAGTTGGATAATTACATGCCTCGGTGGAGCTAAATGGAGTCTGACTGGATGTTGCCATATTGATTCGTCTATGAATTGTCGCGATGTTAATAAATTTATGTTTAAAATTTAATTTAAATGTTGAATCCAAAATCTTCCCGGTAGTATACTAACAAAAGTAGCCATATCTGCAACAGTACAAAACCTTTTACTTTTTTGGGATTATTATTTATAGGCCATGTATTTCTGATGAGCATTGTTAAAATAACTGGATGGCGGGGATATCCCTCTCATTCGATTTCATCAACAAATAACCTAATCGCACTATCCCTTTAACCTGGAGGAGAACGTCTTATGGCACTAAATCTGTTTGGTCAAGCGACTCCGATTAATAATACTCTAGTGGTCAGTCGTAGCCAGTACTGGACACATACTGGCCACTTATGATAACGCCATATACCTGGAGTACACAGCGTTCCTTCTACCTGAGAGATAGGTGTAATATAGCTAATTCGATTATAGTTAAATCGGTGCTAAAGGTCCTCTTGCATAGATTACAGATAAGCTTTGCACGAATTGTCGACTTCTCCACAAAGAATGTGTAGGATCTGATCCTGTAAGCCAATGTGATGGTTCTCAAAGACACCTTTGTGTCAGCGAACCATACATTGATATCGTTGAAGTTACTATGTATTGATATTAACTCATATTCAGGTATAGCTCCTTATGGTTAGAACCATTTGAGCTACCTCAGAAATTATATAAGGTGAATTCGAGGAAAAAGAAGATACGTAAATATTGTACTGTCCATATACAGATGTAAATTCATAAATATGATATTCAGTATAGTTTGAGCTGATACAGGGTTGGAATATACATAACTTCAATGTGAGTTCAACAAAAGGAAGATGGAAAAAGGTAACTACACGATTTTGACTATATAGTCATTTGTTTAATACTTGCTTGATTAACGTACAGCTGCATACCGAAAATATGTTCACTTACTTGTGTATTTCAGTGCAAATATCATGTAATTTGGTAAGTCTTTGAAACATCGTTTCAACTAGACCGATTACTTTGCATTTTGGCATTATAAGAAGACAGTTGAGTGTTCCATAACATAACCTGATTTGATAGCTCATAGTAAAATCAAATAGATACAATGATGGCAGCTCTTTGAAGTGACCAGAGGTCAGTGTTTTCAAAAGTACAGTTTTGATTTTCCTCTGTGAGATATCCAGTAAGTGATCAACTGGGTCAAACACATTTCATATATTTCTTCGTATACTCATACAATTAATCATAATGAAATTGTTCTTATTTAGCAAATATGAAATATGAAAAGGTGTGTTCGAAGATGAATTAAATTTAAATTTTCCAAATTTCACCCCTTATGTCTATTTCATTATGGCAAATTTAATAAGCTTACATCACGGAAGTGACGATCAGAGGATACGTTTTAGAATTATTTTACTCATTGATACAGGACGATTCATTGCCATTGCATGTGATGTATGTTTGACGTTAAGAAGAACATCAATTTACACTCACTATATACTTGTAGGTGAACAAACTTTCGGTATGCAGCTGCAGACGACAATGCGTATATACATACTGTATTTTATTCGCGACTTCATGACTGAAGGTTAAACTGTATATTGATCTGACTTTAAGAGGGATATCAAACTGATAATTTGATAACATTTGGTACAACTTAAATTGAGAAGATTGCAATATAGTTAAAGTGGTATCTATTGTATTTTATAATATTTCATTTGGCTTTAATATTGTCCGTAAATATAAGTTGTGGAGGAGACAATTAAAAAACGTAAGGCTTAACCCAAGAAAACTATATTTGTCGAAAAACAATGAACTATGAAGATGTGTTTTATCGTTTCCAACAAAACGCTACTAAATTTGAGCATCCGGAGCAGAACTCAATCACAATGTATAGCTTATACAAACTGGGTCTGTGCAACAATCATCAAGTTGCATCAATTATCAACTTTATGGGATGTTCAGTTCCATGGAACCATAACTTTCAATTTAGTCTTCATAACAGAACTTGAAAATCGTAAGGTTGGGGTTAATGAAACTAATGTTTCATAATTCTTAATTTGGCTTCATCAGAAATTATTTCAGCTTCCATTTTAAGGAAAATCAAGTAGGCGTTTCTTTTGGCCGACAGTGTAGGTTCGTACTTTTTAAGAGGCTCTAGTTCATGTCAAGTCTTAAAAGCACAGTTTTCATTTATTAGATGTTACTGTATGAGGAATCAACAAAAATAAAGTCAATGTTTCACAGAATACTGCAAGTGTTCTATTGTAATGGTTTACAGCAATTTGAATTACCATAATGTCACTTGCAACAGCTTCATTTCGTTTCCTCTTTGTGTATCTGAATTCGCTCTTATGCTTATTCAGTTGACAAAAGAGACAATTCCTGTTTCTCGAAGAAATGTCACAGTCATCCTAAATAGTTAAGAAGTAGCACGTTACAAGAAACTTATATCACTATAAACATTTTCCAGAGATGTTTTACATGGCGTTCCTCCTCTTGATACTTCCGGTGGTTCAAGGTCAGGATGGTCACTTTCGAGGAGGATCAATCAGCTTTAGTTTCATTAACGATACACAGGTAAAAGTCTTAGATAACCATCATCATCCTCCTCATCATCATTATTGTCGTCGGTATCACATCATCATCCTCGCCATTAGCATCGCCATCATTATCGTCGTCGACGGTATCACATCATCATCCTCGCCATTAGCATTGTCATCATTATTGTCGTCGTCATTATTATTGTCGTCGACGGTATCACATCATCATCCTCGCCATTAGCATTGTCATCATTATTGTCGTCGACGGTATCACATCATCATCCTCGCCATTAGCATTGTCATCATTATTGTCGTCGACGGTATCACATCATCATCCTCGCCATTAGCATTGTCATCATTATTGTCGTCGACGGTATCACATCATCATCCTCGCCATTAGCATTGTCATCGTTATTGTCGTCGACGGTATCACATCATCATCCTTGCCATTAGCATTGTCATCATTATTGTCGTCGACGGTATCACATCATCATCCTCGCCACGACGACGGTATCAGATGATCATTTTCGTCATTATCATCATCGATGTTATCGATCGTCATCACGTCATCGACGTTATCATCATCGTCGTCGTCGTTGCTCTCGGCGTAGTGTCCATCATCATCACAAGTTGCGTAGTTTGGATGACATTAGTTTTTGAACAATGTATCCATTTCCTTCTCTGAGATGCTAACTGATTTTCCGTTCACTTGTTGTTGCTGTACTTTCAAAGTGCATTTTGAGTTTATTGCAACTGATAAAATTGTATCTGTCTTTAGCATTACCACAGCTCTTTCTATAAGATCGTTGTCATGTTAAACATGTTTAGGCTGATACCATATAGAACTGTTTTAAACATTACAAGATTTCAAATTCGACATCTAAATCAGAATTAGTTTTTTTCAAACAGTGCAAGACAAGATAAAATCTTAATTGCGTTAAAAACTGCCGTTCAAAATCCAATATACATGGTTAAAATATACATACTTTGGTCACATTTATACAACACATTGTTTTCAACAATACATTTATTTATAATCCATATTTGAATTTATTTTCCTAAATATCAGTGTCAATTTGCAATTGATTTATTTTACAAACTGATATAAACTCATTATGAGACATATATAAACCCCAGATCGAGGTACGACCCCTGCTGGGATGGACTCTAGGCCTAGGGCCATGTGGACCCGGGTGTGACAAGAGCAGGGTGGGGACCAGTACATCGCTATCCAGAGCTAAGGTCCTACAGTCCACGTCCCCCTACCACCTTGGACAGTGGTTCACAGAAGTTCGGACACTAGTGCACAAGGAAGATATCACACAGACAGTGTCCAACAGCTTCTCTGAACGTCTAGCGGGCATGAACGAACATCTGAAGTGGGAGCTAGAGTCAGGGATGTTCAGCTTTGCATTGGACACTAGGGCAGAGGAGCAGGATATCATGTATGATATATATCTGTCTTCATAAACTACGTGCATGGTTAATATATTGTACGCCAACTTATTTTGGCTGTTCTACTTATATTACATAATGTGTATGCCTGACCCTGATGCATTTCAATCTGATGTCTTGGATTCCGTTTGGCCAATGTGAATTTTACATATGAATATGATACTTTTATTCAACAAGTTTCTGATTTGTATTTGTATCAATTGATGAATGTTTAGTGTTTTGTTTATCACTCCGACTCGTCCAAAATAATCAAGCGAAAAAGCCTAAGTGGCATGAAGCTAGTTCGATGTCGGTCAGTCCGGCATCACTGTGATCTGGGTATCAACATTTTGGCCTCATAACTGTTAACTATTGGGACATCATACACACAGCGGTATTAAGATAGTTTAATAAAGCTTTATAACTTTAACAATGCATTACTTTCCATGGGCGAATAATAATATGTTATACTAAATCGTCTACGCAAATTCCCTGTTCCTTTGACGCAAGCATTACATTCTGTGATTTGAATTCATATCCGCTTTTTCATAAACATTCGAAAACTCTATTTTCTCTGTACAAGTATTCCGTCAATGAATAAATTAGCAATTTAAAATTTAAAATATTCAAATCTTCATGTATTAAGTTGTTGCAGTTCTCCCAAAAATTTAATGTTTGGTGTTTGACATGTTAAGTAATTTTGTCGCGGTTAAAACATTACTGAGCGTTACCAAAATTTGACAATACGTTTAGCAAGAAGCTCGCACGGCAGTAGCAATATACTTGAGAGATCTACCATGTCCCGCAGACTGGAGGGGGACTACTGGGCGCCAATCAACCCGCTTCAATCACGGAAAGGAGACCCGAACCACTCCCGCTACCATCTGCAGATCAAGGTGGACGCAGGACGCAGGAACGATACCGGCAAACCTAACTCCAGCCCTGTGGTTCTCTTCAAACCAGAATACAGGTTTATCTATATGCAGCAAACCGTTTCTAACTTTCTAATATCACATTAATTCTAGTTCAAAAACATTATCGTAAAAGCATTTTCGCAAAACCGTGAGTTTTTAAAAACGATTATGTTTACCTAATAATCACAATCCTCATAGTTATTTGATTTAATTAAATTATATTCGTCATGGCCTTTGAAAGTCACAATAGTATGTAACGAATATTGTCAATAATATGTGTGAAAATTTAGATATTGTTTTAAATGAATTTAATTTTGTTTGAAACACGGATTTCAATTGAACAGTATACAACTAAACGCCTTGACCGAGATCAAGCTACCCACGATGGACGCTGATGGAGATGTGGTGTTCTGCTCTGATGCCAGGTTCGTGGAAGCCGGGGACCTCAATCAGATGGTCAACGTTCATGTAGAACGGGTAAGTGCTCTAATGATGCTCTATTAACTTCATTAAACTGGTGTTTGGTTAAACGTTAAAGCAGTGGCTGTGCCATTGCGAACTCGTCCGACACTGCAATATCAAATGGTCACCATTACGGTCCATTAGGTCATCATTTCTTCACTTCATAAGAAGGCAGTTCTCCAAGGAAGCGCCAGTGGTCTCTGCGTCATGGGTTGGGATAAGGGCGCATTGAGAGCATAATTGAATCGTTTCATTTGAGGTGTAATATTTAACAAAAGGTCATCAAAAACGCTATATATCATTAATATACTTCTTGTTGTAACTTGATGATGAGAGCACAAGTGTTGAGCAAACGAGCCCGAACTGACTCCTCCTGCTCTATCAGAGTATATATACCTATGGTGATTAACGTGTCTGCTAACGAGTCACAGTCCTCCAATTTCAGACAATTGAAGTAGTTGGTAATAAAACAACTCCATGTAAACAGTGAAACAAACCGTAACTCGTTAGCAGAAACACTAATCAGCATACTAGGTAGATAAATCAGATCTCATGTTTATCCATGACGCGGTGTCCCGATTCTATCCAGACGAACTGCAGTATCCTGATCAATGCGAGTGAGAGTAGCGGCTTCACAGATGACGGTACAGTAGCTGTGTTGATCAAGGTGATGGATTACAACTACCTTCCCATACACATCAGCTCGGAGCCTCACCGTACCAGGACCCCCTTCCAACTCCCACTGTCTGCTGTGCCTCTTCAGGTAATGTTCAGGTTTGAGATAGGATTGCTTTGATAATGTTGTTCATGTTGATATTCATACACAGTTTTGTCAAACGTCCACCCTATAACAAATTAATCCATTATATACCTTATTAATCAGTGCGTGTACCAAAAGAATATTCCGTAAGAGAATATCGTGCTTACATTCGGTAAAGTATTCATGATCTATAAATCTATTTATACAATTTATTTGTACTCCATTGATATCATCACGAATCTTATATACGTATCAAAGTGTTATGTAATAGAAATGAAATAATAGCCACTGTATGCTAAAAACGCCGGCAGACAAAATACCCCTGATCAACGAATAGAAAACACTCCCTGAGTAGAATACAACCAGTGCTCAAGGTACAAATTGAGACGCCGTACCATACCAGGTACCCAGCTTACTGCTTGGTTGACAGAGGCACATTTGTGACCTACCAAGAATAACTCAACAAGTCGCTCTATCGATGTGAGACAAATAAACTTTTCAAGCTATCTTATTATCCGACGTTGAAGCGAGTCACCCATCTGGCGATAACTAGCGCGAACTGTTGCTGAACTTCACTGAGGGTGGTCATCTGAGCATTGCATTTTGCCACAGTAACATAATGTTCATAATTTGTCATTGACAAAATTGCTTTTAACAAATTGGCTGATTCACATAAACAACATAAAAACCCTTTTTGGCTAGAAATTGTTTGCATCCGTGATTTTGATTTGATGGTTAAATTCATGTAACTCCCAGTTGTTACGATGTATCAAGTTATAAGGATAATTCTTAATCATAAAAACGCATGTGTCATACAATCAGTTTCTAGTGCGGACTATAAAAAACCTCCAAGCACCAATGTTTGTGGCACCAACCCCAGACAACAACCACCACTTCGAGCTGTACGCTGGGTCCAGGCTGGAGATTGAACTGTTTGCACAACCACATCCACTGTCTAGAGAGTAATTGGGGAATGATGATAAAAATGATATTAACCATGATAATAATATTGGTAGTTATTTTCGGCACATCTGTTCCTTTTAGGAACTGCTTAATATCCTCAAAATATAATGAATGAAGAACGAACTTGAAGGATTAATTTTAAAACATCACCTCTCATACAATGAAGACGTTAATACCTGCGATGACACTACTATCCTTCACATATTTCATACGATGACCACGGGCAATATATCACTTTATCAGGGTTAGGTAACTTCATGACCAATGATACAAGCGTACAGTTTGGTGTATTTCCTCAATTTCGCGACTTTGGTAAAAAAAAATGTGCTCTCGTTCGGGAAATCACAATTAACACTCGTCTCGGGAACAACTTATGGCACAGGCACTTACGGGTAGTAATATATTATCAATGCCGATCGTAAGCAACTACATTCAACATATCGGATCAAAGTTGAGAATGCTGAGTTCTATGGGCGTTTTAGAATACTCACGTGCAAAAGAAACGTTCCTATACAAAATACAATATGAATTTTCAAAACATTATCTGTTCATATTTCTTAGAAATCGTCGTTCATTGGACGTTGATCATATTGTAATAGCGATCGAATGATTAACTCTGAAGGAAACGTCATCAGTCACCTACGTGTATATCATTATGTATTAGATTACACCGTTAGATCACGGTAATAGTTTCAAGTCTTGACTTATGCTCATTGAATTGGTAATACGTCATAGGATATTGAAAACAACTGACTGTAGCTCCTAAAATGAGCCTCAGGGGCTACGCTACATTTTCTCCGAGTTTCTTAGTTCTCATCATAAAGTCCTATAAAGCTTAAATCGGGCTTCAAAAGACTTTTTGTAAGATAATTTTAAAATAAAAATAAAATAAAAAAATAAGTAATTAAAGATTTTCGCGAAAATTGATTTTTTTTTTATCACATTCAGTCAAGTGATTATTTCATACAGCAATGATATAATTTATTGAACGTATTTGTTGTATTGTATTGACAATATATTTTGTTTTACTCTGTTTATGTGTAGATCTTTGGAATCCATATCGGTGACCTCCATTCAGCAGCTAAACATCCACGTGTCTGACCCACATCCAGTTCAGGGTAGGGTCAAAGGTCAAGTGCTCTCCTGGAATACGACCAAGAGTGATGTTGGTACTTACATTCTACAGACTTCGCCAGTCGACACTGCAGGGTCGGTAGCTTCCAGGGCGTCATTTCCCAGTTCATCTTGGTACTCGGGTTGTCATATGTGATACGTGTTGTGCCTCATGGACCAAGAGGGCAATTCGCCATCCAGTATCTTTTTGGTTTTGATCAATGGCATATTAATTGTTCTTACGGTTACCTAACTCACATATCATCAAAATGTCAATAAATTTACAGGTCCAACTATGTTACAGTAAACTCGACGTTTTAATTTATTCATTCAAAGCTAATGATATTAGAAGCCATGTTCTATCTGTTATTGTAATAGGCCTACACGGTACCAGAGTTCGTCTATGGTATCCGTTTTCTTATAATCTGATAGATCTAACCTACATATATGTCAAATACAATCACGTCAAATCTGTGATTTTTGTTTTGAAAGGATCAATGGACAGGAGAGAAACTTCCTTGTAACAATAAAAGGTAAACAATGATCCATATATCTAATACCGGCATGATCACTAACGGATTACTTAAAACCATAAATATATGTTGTTGTGACTAAATGTACATGTACAATGTTTATAAGGTGAACTAGTATTCTTTTTAACTATCTAGATACCAATTTCAAGTCAGATTACTGTTTTAGCTTTAGCCATATCCCAAAAGATTTAACTACACGCGCTTGTACGAGAACCAAGAAAAATGGCCAGATTGAAACAAGGTTACGTGGTAATAAGTAAAAAAAGAACTTCTGAAGAATGACTTTACTCGACATTCAAATCAGTATTTCATTTATTTTATTTTCCAGATGTACAACTTGTTGATACAGTAAGTGATTTATTTTTTCAAATTAAAATTAATCATCCATTTGGTTAATAAATTAACGAAAAATACACCATTTCACGATTATACAATTGATTATATCATTCAATAAACACTTAAAATACATTTAAATGGTCAAGCCATCAATGATTTCAGATGCAAGATCTCGCACCAATGAATGGTAGCTTTACGTGTCTTCTGAACAGTACGTGTGAAGTTCCTGTCGTTTTCTCATCCGGGTGTGTTGTTTATTTAATACTTGATTTTAAATGGTTTATATCCACACGCATTTCATCTTTCTTCACAGTCTAGATCTGATTCACATCGACCTTGTTCCGAGAAATAAAATTTGCCAAATACTGCATCTAACGGGGTACGAACAGGTTCTGTAGATTCCTCGCCAGGAAACCTCAGAACCATTTGAGTTCGTATACCTGCAGATGAACTATTTTTAATCAGACTGTCTTTCTTCATATCCTTTATTCGTCTCGAGTACGTTGATATATACATGAAAGATCCCCGGGCCAATAACATTTTACAGACGCTTCTTTCAACTAATGCTATACTCAAACGTGTATATATGCCATGTTTATCTAACAACCTGATTTAGAATAGTTAGATGCTGTGCATTCATGTTGTTTTTTACGGTTATGCAGTAAGTTAAAGGTAAAGTCATTTTGATTTACATGTACAGTCATAAATACTCTTCAGAAGTACAGTGCAAGGGGTTGAATTGGTAAACACGACCCTGGCCGGAGTTGTGGTATCTCCAGTGAGATGGGAGGGGACCGCATACAGAACAGATTTCAGGGTGCTCGGATCACAGGCTGGGCCTCAGTATATCTGTCTGAAAGTTACTGGGGGCACGGGCAGGTACAGCTGAAATACTTAAGATTGAATTAGTTGGTATATGTATATTGTAATTGGTATGATCATGAAGAACGTTTAGGACCATTTGTTTATGCCGCGTGTATGTACTTTATGCGCTTGATATCATATTTCAAAATTAATAACTTTGACTTTCCTTTCTTCTATCATCGGCCTGTACGCTGGAGTCACACTTATGTTAAAGCAACATTATAACATGTTTACTGTTTCAGTATTATACGCATTAGGTTTTAGCTCATCAATATTCACTAATGATAACAAATATAGGTTTTGTTGACAGGATCGCCGTGTCATGTGTCACTCTGATCGTAATCCCCCAAGGTAAGATAAGCCTAATCCTAAAATCATACCTTGTTAGTGTTCTGGTTATCTTAATCATACATACCGCCAGTACATGGCTATACACATATATCACACAGACCAGCTAGTCGACCACCATGACATATGTGTAAGCAATTACAGGTGTATCCATTGTGTTGATGGGAATCACATATACCAAATGTTTTAAATGCTGTTATTTCATCGAGAAGATCTGACTGTTGACGAAAATTACTAGTGTTATGGTAGTCGACTCAGTATAATGGTGATAAAAGTAAAAGTAGCGATATCTGATCGAAAACAATACATCCGCGATTGACGCGCGTCAAACGTAATTTTTTAAACTAAGTAACAACAGACAAAAATTCAAATTTGGGTTGATAATGTTTAATAGATCATATAACTAATGTGCATGTAAATAGGACGTGTAGTTTCGGATTCTGCAATGTATAATGTTGCTCGATTTTAACTGGAAACTGTTAACTATTATAAAACTGTTGGTGATTGGGGATTAATATGTAAATTAAGTAAAAGCATTGGAACTGAAATCACCACATATGGTATCTTGGCATGGATTTAGCCAAATACAATATCATGAAACACAATCGATGTACCTTTAAGTGACCGTCGTTTCTTCTTTTTAAACGACTGATTGTAGGAAGATTTATATTAAATAATATTTCTTTCTAAATGGCTTTATTCGTTAATTTGACAAAGATAAAATCTCCAGATCCGTGTATGGCTGAGCCGTGTGGACATAGTGGACAGTGTGTATCTGATTGGGACCAGTACACCTGTATGTGTCGCCATGGCTACACTGGGAACAACTGTCAAACAGGTATGAGTATTGAATATTGAATAAAAGCAGACGGGATAGCTGTAAAAAAAATGTTATACCGTCGATGTGTTCAATTATTTAAAATGCCCGTGAGAATGTTGTTAAAGAATGCAGGAAAATTTCCCAAAATATTTCTTGTTGAAATAAAATAAACATATGTTTTTGTTCGACCCCATATAAGCAGAGAATCACACTATTTCGTAAAAGTGTTTTTCAGTCTAAATAGAGATCGACTATTTCAAGCACAAAGCACTGCATGCTGTAACAAACAAACAAACAAGTTCTTGGGTAGACACATATATGGAGGTACACTAGTTTTTGGCGTGTATTTATCACTTGATTCAGTTATAATTCTTACAGATATTCAAATAGCTGTTTTGCCAACTAGGTAATTTGTTTGAAGTGTTAAGTTAAGAAATATAAATACATGATTGTACATTTATATATGTGTCATAGGTTGTTTGTATAATCACAATAAAATATCATTTACACAAGTTAAATACCCATAACTGGAGCACAGTGGTGTAGTGGCTAGCATGTCTGCCTCTCACGCCAACGGTGGAGACACCAACCATTTGTGACCTGGGTCTTATACTGTGTTGTGTCCTTGGGCAAGGCACTTCATCCACATTGCACTCAGTTCACCCAGCTGTACAAATGGGTACCTGGACATGGGAACGTATGGACCTAATCGGTCGTGCGGAGCGCTTCATAGGCAGCACCGAAAGTATGATTCCTTCAGGGTAAAAATTGTGTAGCGCCTTCAGCATGCTTTGTTCATGTGGATATGTACGCATTATAAATATACTATTATTATTATTATGTCCCCCGAAATTTTTTTCGGGAGACATAATGTATTCGCCTCCGTCCGTCATTCCGTCATTCCGTTATTCCGTTATTCCGTCATTCAGAAATGCTTTCTTTTCCGGGCCATATCTCAAAAACCGTTCAATAATTTTTCACGAAACTTGGTATGTGGTTAGACCAGTGGTGGAGTGGTGCCTTTTGCTATTTTGGTTATTCTGAATTTTTTTTTTCTGGTTTCCATGGAAACATTTGAACTTAGTGCATATTGAGGGTAGGGACCTTTTCCGGCCTCTAAAAAACCGTTCAATATTTTTTCACCAAACTTTGTATTTGCTTAGACCTACCGGTAGTGATAGAGTGGTGCCTTTTGCTACTTTGGCTATTCTGAATTTTTTATTTCTCGTTATTAAAGCAGTATTGAACTTAGTGCTTAGCATAAGTGAAAAATAAGGGTAATATGACTAGGTTGGATTGAAAGTTGGAGCGGGGGACATCACAGTGCATCACATGCACATGTTTCTAGTTATAATCTGTATATTTCCAAGACATTTAGAAACATGTAAAGATAATTATCGTCACAATCAGCAATGAATGAAACGCGTAATAATAACTGCAGGACGAATATAATTGAGAAAAAGCTTTCGTAAGTGCGCGTTGTCATAGCGACTTTGCAATTGACAAGCCCGCAGTCTCCAAAACCGTGAAATTGTTAATGTGTTTTACATCATACATTACCTGAATGCAAGGAAGGAAAATCCTGCCCTCGAATCCGGACGGTACTCGTAGATATCTTTGAAATTAAATAACATCGGACTGTCGTGATATGAAAATACTTTCCATATGTGACGAAATATCTCTATCGATTGATGTAATTATCAATATAAGTGTTGAAATAAAGTTTGTATTAAAAGCATTATACACTCACAGTCTCTTTAAGATTATTTATCAATATCATCACTCTTTAACTGAAGGATATCCAGATACTATTTTACAAATTTAAAGCATTCTGTTGTTCTAAGGGTTGTCATCCTTTACCATTGGTAAAGTGTGATCGAGACGCAATTGAATTACTTACACTTTCCCTCCAGAAATCGACTACTGTGACTCTATGCCGTGTAAGAATGGGGCCAAGTGCATCACGCTCCCCCCGTCAGCCCCTGTACAGTTCATCTGCACGTGTCTCCCTCCCTGGTCTGGGACCGTCTGTGATATAGGTGAGAAAACAGAAACACCATCACAAAACTTAATGAAAGTCGTAAGACAATGTTTAACTGATGGTCTCACGACTCAAGTATCACTACGGTAGGTTCAAAACTACTTATCATTACTAAGGGTGTCGTATTTTTCTGGCATTCTGGTCATGTTGCTGTACATTCAACGTTTTGGTTATTTCGGTTGCTCTGAAACTATTTATTTTAAGATCATAACGTTAACGATATAAACTGGCAGAAAAAAGAAAGTGAACACCTCTTTTTAAATCACTATAATTAACTAATTATGGTAGAAGTTTGAGATAAGGTACATTGGATAGTTCATCATTTCGGAAAACATCAAAATCCTAAACTTTAACGTTTGATTAGCCAGTTTTGCACACAAGAAATCCAAAAGATGTAGGGGTAAAACTAAATCACAACCAAAACACATTAATTTTAATTCTTTCTATTTCCTTAAGTCGTTCAATTTGTAAAATATGCCACATCGGTGCCAAATGTGGACGATTCGTGTGTCAACGCATCATATATTGCACTGTCTGATCGAGAATTTAAAATGTCTTATGACGTCACCTGACAGCTGTGTCTGTGCAAAACCTGCATCGATCATTGTGCATTAACTGGAGGGTGTGGTTTGATTCTAACAAGCCATTGTCATGATTGTGGACCGTCTGACAGTTGACAATCAGCGACAATTCTTGAGAAAATAAAAATTATTGTAAAGCTGTAACCTCAGTAACGTTGCATGTCAAACCGACGTTATCACAGCCATAATGACATTAGTCATACATCAAAATTCAGCAGTACCTGTCTATTTAGCAGTCGAAAAACTTCGACTCTAGCAGTTCAAGGTCTTCTGGTGCGCGGGTGCATAGTGACACGCCGATCTATTGTGGTCGCCGTCAATGACGTCACTCAGAGATAGCGTTGACGGCGGTCTAACGCAAGCAGGTGTCGGCCTTCATTTGGCAAAAAGACCATTGTTTTTTGTGTTCTTGGATTGTCAAATGTCTCCCCAACTCGGCTGTAATGTGACAACACTTTGACATTAGAAATGCAGGAACAAGGGCGATTTTTGTAACTTTGGCATCCGTTGCCAAGCTTTTGTCTCATTTCAGAAGTTATTCACGTTTTTCTGGTGTTACTTTTGACGGGTTTTAGGTGTTTTCTTCACAGATGGGATGGCCAACATTAATAATGTGCAGCAATTTTAACTATGTGTCACGTGACTTTACACCAGTATGAAAGTCACGTGATTATCAATATTTTCTCCAAAATGTGTTAATCTGGTTTTAGTTCAACTTTAAAAAAACAAAAGTTAATGTTTAGGCCCAGTGTATCCGATGCTTACTGTCGACATCAATAATATGAATTCTCCATAATTTCATTTTCAAAAAGTGTATACTTTCTTTTGCCTGTCAGTTTAGACAGGAGTAAGAAATGAAATGTACACCAACATGACCCTACTATGTTTAAACTGTTATAAACGAGGCACATTTATTGATTTTCACATAGAATATGTCTTATATGTCGATGAACAGGTGTCATCCATATACTTTCTTTTGCCTGTCAGTTAATCTTTTTTGTATAATGACAATAAAATGTACTTGTGTTCTTTGGGAGGTGATTATATATGTCCTTGTATATGACTAATAATAAAAGTATTTGAGTATAAATGCATATCTTTTAACCAGCATACATGTATATCCTGTACAGGCCCATCTACAACACTACCTTCAACAACATCAACAACGACAAAAGAACCATCAATAACAACAACGCAAACAACAACATTTACCGTAACGCCTACAACGCCAACATCAATAACATCCACCGTAAAAACTTCAACGCTTACATCAACAACATTAACAGTACCTACGACAACACCAACACCAACAGCATCCAACAAACCTACAACAACTACAACCACCGTAACATTTACATTGTCAACATCAGGAACATCAACAATACCTACGACAACGCCAACAACAACAGAATCCACTGTAATTCCTAAAACGTCAACATTAACAACAATCAACGTAACACCACCATCGTCACCAACAACAACATTTACCGTAACATCTACATTGCCAACATCAACGACCACCACCGTGACACCTACAACATCAACATTATTCACTGTAACATATATAAGGTCACCAACACCGACAACACCTACAACAACGGAAACACCAACACCAGGGCCTTCAATGACAAAAACAACAGCAATGGTAAAACGTGCAAAGACATCAACCTTATCTACCGTAACAGCAACAGCCACAAATACACCTTTAATGCTGAAAACAACAAGACAATTGCTACAAACATTGAAAGCTGTTCTAAAACCCCCTACAACACCAACAACAGTGAGATCAACTGACCCTCCATCGAAGCCTCCCCTCCTGGAAACATCAATTCAAATTCCAACCACTGGGTCTATTACTAAAACACCAGAGGAACTATCTACGACTATTCCGAACCGTATCGGACACATCAACTCAGCAGAAAGTAAAACACTGGACGGAGGAACGTTGCTGTATGCTACGGATCGGACCACTGTCGTTAATGGTACATAAGCTTTCTCATATTCGCTGTCGTAATTGATAACCTATATAAACTATAAATCAGTCTTTATCTTTTCAAGAGGAACGTTGGACTAGTGACCTCTGTTTTTATCAGCTGATCATTCCACTGTATTGAAAGAAATGTGTGTCATATCTTACTCTTGCTGTAACGATAAACATAAGAATTGTTCGTGTTAGATACACTATTTACACTTGGGCATAATAAAATGACAGCACCTCTTCATCCGTATGCACTGGCAGCGTTGGTAGTTGGTTGGTAATCATGATTTGCATGGTACTTATCAAGCGACTAGCTATTCCAAGAACCATTCACAGATCATTACAACAACAGGTACCTGGGGCTCATAACATGTAATAACAAATTGACACTTGTCGCTTTCACTAATCTTGACCTTTAAAACTAAAATTCAAAAATGTTTGTGTGAAATCATTAATTTGATCTCTAGTTAATAAATAAGCTCGATAGTATACTAGTATGCTAATAAGAATTAATTTCTTTGTTGCAGTCTTAAAGCAAAGAGACACAATAGTGAGTATTTTTGTTATTAAAATTGTTCATTTTAGATCAATTTGCTTCCTCCCAAGCATATTTGTCAACACCTGTTTGGATAGTCTTGATCAATCATTCTTGTTTTGGTCACTCGCACAGATTTTGAAAAAGCGACATCCAGCTGATTATCTTACATGTATTATAAATTTCCTTTTCAAAAAGTTCCCGAGTATATTGTTTTCTACCTGTCCGCATGTCTGTCCGTCCACATTTTACCTTTGGCCATTACTTTGATGGTCAGTGATAGGTCTTTGATACTTGACATGTTCATCTATAATGATGAGACCATGCAACCCTGACCTTGGCGTAGGGAGCCTTTTGATTTGATAGTGCTTTGATACTGGACTTTTGTATTCCTTGTGATGAGTTGAAAATTTTACCTGGTGACCTTGACCTTAGCTCATGGATAAATTTTCGTGAACTTTAACCATGGCAATAAAATTTGCTTCAACCTTCATTACTTGACCAGATCATTCACGCGAGGTAATGTTACGTTTTTCATTTATTGTTATACCCGGGGGCATCAGTGTTTTACAAGCCCACCATGTTTAATATCGAGAGTATTCAATTGGAGGTCGCCATAAGCACTGCCGTTCATTAGCAACAGCAAACGTTAGCTAAAATGTAGAGATCAAGTTATATAACTTACCTTCGCAATTTTTAATAGTTTTATACTTACATCTTGTTATTTGCAGGATTTCCGGTACATCATCATCAGCTGTGTGGTTGGATTCGTCGTCGGGTTCATTACCGGAGTAGTGGTTACCCGTACATGCAGTCGACGCTCCAAGAAGGTCGTTCCAGTTGACAGAAAGAAGGATGCTGTTCACTGGAATAACAAGAGGAATTAGAGTGATCTGACAAACCTTGAAACATGTGTATTTATCCCTGATAATACATATTCCGATGGTTACTTCATGCTTATAATATGGTTATTTTTTATCTTCGAAAAATAAATTCATCGTGATTTGCATTATATGGTTTTTTTATTCATGCACTTATTACTGGGTGAAAAGGCTATACCTGTGAAAACATGTTTGTGCTCGTTTTTATTGTTGGTTTTATCCCAGCCGGAGAATCTGAAATTAAAGGGATTTCCGAACAATGTTTATAATATAATTGAAAAATATGAAACGTTTCCCATCTTTGTTTTTCATCGAGGGCTCAGAGCATTCGAGTATTCAAATATTTATAGTAGTGTACTTTCCTCTAATAGGGGCTCGGGCTCTTATTAACATGAAAGGGCTCTTACCCCCGGTGCTTATTTGAGGCCCGGCCCTAATTTAATTTTAGCGTTGACCAATACACGTGATAATCTCTGATAACTGACTAAAATTTCGTAGAATAACACAAACTCCTCGCCATTTGACATAAACTTAATTTAGCATGGTACAACCATCTTAGTACCTGGGAACATATATGGGGGATATTATCTAGTAGGGTGTGAAACTTGATGCGATATAAACCGGGTCCCTATTAGAGACCCGGCCCTTATTGGAGGCCCAGCTCTTATTCACCTTTAGATACCTCTACCCCCGGCTGCTAATTAGAGGAAATACGGTATTTGTCTTTGGGGTTATTGCGTCGGGCGTCTGATTAATTAGCTTCTGTATTATTCGCCAGTTTCACAATAATGTTCGACTCGCTGCGCGCATGCGCAAAACGGTACTGCAGGGAATCCGGTTGACGTTGGCTGAACACTGAAAGGAAACAGTAAACAAACTGAAAGAAGGATGTTTTAGAGATTATTTACATGTGTCATAACTTCATCAGGTGAGTACTAAGTTCAATTTGGTTGTAAATATCCATAACGATGTGCTATTATCATTTCATCTGATTAAAAGATGTGTTTTTTTATTTGTGAGTAGTACGTGTACCGGAGCGGGACCGGTGTTGGGATGTGTGTTTTACAAATGTTTGCTACCATGAGATAAGCTGTTTATTGAACCAATCGTGAGGTAATTTACATTCTACATAAACGAATATGTTTCTTTAATGTTGGTTACAGGATTACAAAGATGGAGTTATCATTTATCTCTATAAACTTTATAATCATGTCATTCACATCGTTATCTTCTCAGTTCTCTGCTCATGAGTTGTATACACTTGGATGGGGTCTATATCTATTGATTTTAGTAAGTTCTTTATTTGCATGGTATTCACTATTGCTTATGCTTCATGTAGTATTTCTAGTAACAAGTCCAAACCAGTGCTAAAGACTAGTTTTACAGAAGTAAACCAGCTTAGTGCGAATGAACTTAAGGCCTTGTGTTTAAGACATCATATCTCCAATACTTTGCCAAAGTCAGCCCGTGTCATTTCCCTGTGTCACGTGCACCTTTCAGGTCTTAGTACCACTGGTTCAGCGTCCCCTCACACTGGTTTCCAAACTACAGGAGAAGAGCAGCTCTCGGACGAACAGATCTCACACTCAAAAAGTTTCACCTCTGAACCTCCTCAGCCTCAAGTCGTGGTCAGCTGACACTTCTTAGCTCCCTATCATCTATGAGAACATTGTGAAGTCCTACTTCCTTGGTAGACGTATCTCAGATACTTGTACAGTGAAGAAGTACAAACTCTCGAGAGACTTTCAACTGAAGGAGATAATTCATTCTGTGCTTGTCACCGGACACCTGGATTTTTCTTCTTCTTTCTTTTTCTTCTGTATCCAGGCTAAGTGTAACCCATCACAGAGCACCCAGGCAGATGACGTGAAGGTGATTCATCTCGTCCTCCACACCGTCACAGAGCACACAGGCAGATGACGTGAAGATGATTCATCTCGTCCTCGACACTGTCACGGAGCGCCCAGGCAGATGACGTGAAGGTGATTCATCTCGTCCTCCACAACGTCACAGAGCACCAAGGCAGATGACGTGAAGGTGATTCATCTCGTCCTCCACACCGTCACAGAGCACCCAGGCAGATGACGTGAAGGTGATTCATCTCGTCCTCCACACCGTCACAGAGCACCCAGGCAGATGACGTGAAGGTGATTCATCTCGTCCTCCACACCGTCACAGAGCACCCAGGCAGATGACGTGAAGGTGATTCATCTCGTCCTCCACACCGTCACAGAGCACCCAGGCAGATGACGTGAAGGTGATTCATCTCGTCCTCCACACCGTCACAGAGCACCCAGGCAGATGACGTGAAGGTGATTCATCTCGTCCTCCACACCGTCACAGAGCACACAGGCAGATGACGTGAAGATGATTCATCTCGTCCTCGACACTGTCACGGAGCGCCCAGGCAGATGACGTGAAGGTGATTCATCTCGTCCTCCACAACGTCACAGAGCACCAAGGCAGATGACGTGAAGGTGATTCATCTCGTCCTCCACACCGTCACAGAGCACCCAGGCAGATGACGTGAAGGTGATTCATCTCGTCCTCCACACCGTCACAGAGCACCCAGGCAGATGACGTGAAGGTGATTCATCTCGTCCTCCACACCGTCACAGAGCACCCAGGCAGATGACGTGAAGGTGATTCATCTCGTCCTCCACACCGTCACAGAGCACCCAGGCAGAAGACGGTGAAGGTGATTCATCTCGTCCTCCACAACGTCACAGAGCACCCAGGCAGATGACGTGAAGGTGATTCATCTCGTCCTCCACACCATCACAGAGCACCCAGGCAGATGACGTGAAGGTGATTCATCTCGTCCTCCAAACTGTCACAGAGCACCCAGGCAGATGACGTGGAGGTGATTCATCTCGTCCTCGACACCGTCACAGAGCACCCAGGCAGATGACGTGAAGGTGATTCATCTCGTCCCCCACACCGTTAGAGAGCACCCAGGCAGATGACATGAAGTTTATTCATCTCGTCCTCGACACCGTCACAGGCAACTCCTGTTCAGTCTACTGCAGCTGTACTGTCGGGTGAGTACACGTACAATTCATAAATGTCTTCTTACATTCAAAGATCAGTACACCAGTTCATTTGTGATAGTAACCGTTTCCGCTAATCATTTCTATAATATGTATATAGATATGTACTTCATTTATATGCAGTCCGCTTCATACCCAATGACACGTTTCATTTTATATTGATCTTATAATTCATATATATGTTTATAATTGCTAATTCACCTCATTGAAATGTTCCCCATGTTCTGTATCCAGCTTGTTTGTACTGAAGCGGCTTGTTCGCCAATACAGATTTTACTATAAATATGTTTAAACCATAAATGTCATCCAGTCTAAGTAAACCTAGCCTCAATAATAATACTCGCTACACTCCCGATATTGAGCACACGCCAGCCGCCTTCTCCACCCCCCTCCCTGTCTCAGGCTGAAGTTGGACACAGACTACTTCCATCAGGTGCAGGGCGCTATAGCTGTGGTGGGAGTCAGTGTATGCTCCTTTGTGGTATACACTAAGAGGTCCATGGAGGTTATTCCTGTGGACTTCGATCCAATAATGTGGAAAGAGACTCTTAAGAACTTGAACTATTTTTTTAAGTACGGTAAACGTTGTTCCAGAAATTTGGACAGGCCGCATAAAGGGACTCTGCAAACGTGACCCACCAAAGACTTTAACAATCACAAGATGTATTTAGTGTGAGAAAGGACTGCCGGAGTCAGATGACATTACGACAGATAACAGTAATGCTTATATAGTGTGTGACTGTTCATGTGCGTGTTCAGCAACAGAAAACTGGTACTGTTGGCTGTGTGCTATGTACACCACTGCTTTGGTTGCTGCTGCAGCGGACTGGCTATGTAATTCCTGCAGGAGGACTTGCGTTTGAGATTTATTACTCGGTTAGTTTCAAGTAGTTAAAATGTGTTATGTTTATAAGGAGATGTAATGTTGCAATTCAGGGTTGAAATTAACTACTAGTAAAAGCAGACAAGTATGTGTTTGTGCTTGGCTTTGGCTGGTAGTCCAACGATCTAGTTTAATTTGAATAAGATTAAAGATGTGATCTTCTAATAGTCTAGCAGAACTTCTCGTCCAAAAGGCTAATTTTATCAATAGCAAGTTCAATGTACATATTTCACTGCAAATGTGGTAAATGTCTTTTTTATCATCATATTTCATCATATTTTTTAAAATTATGTATTTACCTTTACATGTACAACACTAAATCACTTTCTACTGCTACTAGTGTTTTCAATCCCTGACTGCATTGTGCTCCTAGTGTGTGAGCTGTCACGTTGTATGGTGTAATGTAAGATTACTCCTTCACATTGGCAAAAGATTATAGTATTAGTTGAACATGAACAACAATTGCAGTAGGATAGCAAGGATGTTATTACCCATAGATACACTGCAAGTTTGTAACTGCGAGTTGTGAACATTATATGAAACAAGGTACATTTATTTCACAATGTTTGCCTATACATATTTGATTGAGCTTTACTTTTGGCTTGATATGTTATAATGAAAATTCACAATTGAAAAAGTTAACGTGTCTTCTTAAAATAAATGTTTGACATGATGAATATGCAATGTTAAGTATTTACAAATGACACAATATCAATTTCCATGTTCATTTTATTGTAAAACATATGTAAATGACATTTTGCATTGCTTGACAATCAGTGACCTTTACATTTTTCAATGGTCCAGTACAATTGACCTTTTGCTTCTACATATTTCATTGAACTGTAAATTTGTGTCTCTGTATGTTATAATGAAACTTCACTTCAGTGTTTACAATTGAAACACTATGAAATGTTAAATATTTAAAAATGAAACAATATAACTTTCCATGTACATATTTCATTGTCAACATCTGTTAAATTTCTTATATATTGCATTGCTATACATATATCAATAAGTCAATATAGAGATATTTATTTATTCAAAAAAGAAACATACTGTCCATGCATGTTCTAATTTATGTGTCACTTGTCCAGTTACTTCATCCCATTTATGTGGGATGCAAATACATTCATAAACCTGAGCTTAAGTCTTGATATTTTTTCCTCATTCAAGTATATTGACAATTCACTGGTACACTGATCTCATTGCCTTGCAATTGGTTTTTGAAAGTTAACGAGATAGGCACAAACTCTAAATGTTTGTTCAATCAAGTCCTTTTGGTCCATTCGGGTTGATTTTTCAAGTATTTGATATGTCTTGATCCTCTGGATGACCCGTTCGATGTGTATGCGCGCACTACTGATCTGCGCTGAGCGTTGGCTTCAGATGCAGAGAACTGAGGCCGGTCTCTGCCCTTGAAATGAGGCATAATCATGTTCACACCAAGGAAACGGAGTTCCTCTGTCACTAAGAAACCACGGTCAACCATGACACTGGAACAAGGAGCTAGGTTAGAAACGAGCTTCTCACTGCTGAGTGTAATGTGTTTGTCTGTGGCTCCCCAGGCGGCCGACACAAAATTCACAGCTTGGAAGGGTCCCATACCAACATGGTGTTTGTAGTTGGAGAAGGTTTCTGTCAGTGCCTGAGGATCCGCAGAGCACTGGGAGAAGAGTTCGGTGCAGTCTAGCATGACCCTCATGTCAGGAAACGAGTTCAAACATGTCACTGTCTGCACATGACTTACATCAACGGGGGTATCTCAAAACACAGAGTCAACTCATTGTTCAAGAAATTAATCCGGGTAGTGAAGATTTTTGACAATGTTAATATGCTTACACCAGTTATCATATGTGTGTCTCTTAACTTCAAACCACCGTAAAGGCGTACGAGCACTAGGTATAATTCCTCTTCGAAGGTTAGCGTCCGTTCCTTTTCTGGTTTATTACTGGACTCACGTACACTCTCATATGTCTGTTGATGTCTCCAGTAATTAAGCCTCCCTTCACATCGCTTATGCAGATACTTCGCCAGTGATTCAAACGTAGCATAGGTTGGTAGTTGGTCATGTAATGTAAGTCCTCGTCATTAACGGTACAGGGTCTTCTTAAAAGTGTCATTCTCCTGTTTGAGAAGCTGAACCTCCAGTTTCAACCTCTCCTCGTCATCGCAGGGAGTTTGGTCTATATAGGGATAAACATAGTCATGGTTCTTCCGTGATGGTATTACGGGTGTCTCTTCTTCAAGAGTACGTGTGTGGATTTCCTACCCTGCGTCTGGCAGAGAATGAAGTTCATCTACACTGTTTGGTGGAGACAGTTGTTTGGTGGTCGAGCTCGAAGATGGAGTAGAATCAGGGAAGATCTTACGGCGAACACGCTTAGCTGGGGATGGCAAGTTGTTAGTTGAATTAACAGTGGTTCGCCGCTTGACAGCTCTCTGGCGGGAAGGGAAGATTGTTGGGATGTATCCTGGTTTCTTTGGATCGTCAGATTTCTTTCCTGGAGAGAAAACGTTTCTTACTTTTATGTATTCAACACAATGATTAAGTCATTTGAATCAAGTCCATAACAATGTATATTATTCCATAGTATTTAACACTTTTTACCAATAGGCACGTGATCTACTATTTAGAATTTTATTTGACAAAATCGTCATTTCGACAGATAGGTACTTACTAACATACACTTCACTGATGGGAGTTCAAAACGAATAAAATAAATTGAAGATTAGACTTTACAAAGTACTGAGATAATGATTGGTTGAGAATAAAAAAGAACGATTATTATGAAAAGATAGAGCGAGATACCAAGTACTGTATTTGGTCTAATTAGAAGTTCCAATGTAAACAGGTGGGACGAACCCTTGCGCACGTGAATCATGAACGCCGAGGTGTTCATGTTTGACGTGCGCGAGGGTTCATCTAACTTGAATCCGAGGTCGAGGTCGGTAACTATTTTACACACTGGCTCAGTCAGATAAACCTAATACAGAATGAATAAACTTGTGTAAATTGAAAGATGCGTGTGTACACAAGACGGCTGTCCTTATCAGAAGAACTGTGTCAATTTCAATCAACTAACACAGGCCTGAGCGATTCGTGATGCACGTGCAGCACGCTGAAATGTACAAGTCAAAACAATAGACCGCATGGCCAGGGTAATTATCGCCAGTTTACGCAAAATACAATCAACTTTCAATAACTCGTCATGAAATGTTCTCTCTTAACTGGTTTCCGTTGTGTAATGGTTAGTGTAACTGACCAGAAACCCGCTGGTCACAGTTCGATTCCATATTTCGACAAAAACATTTGTGCATTTGATTAGTGTTATATTCTGCTATTTTATGATGCAGCATCGTCACTTAAATTTGAGAAATATAAATGTTAAATGACATTACTTTGTAACGAAAAGAACCATCGGACAAAAGACACCAAAACCAAAACGTTTTGTAAAACATTGCTGCCGGATAAAGGGTTTGAATGTCTTGGATATTTAATAAGCATATGTCTCTTATTTATATTTATTGAAGTTTTATCTCATATGGCCTGAAAGAAAGCTGTAGATTATTCTGAACAGATTTCTTATGGGGAGCTGACGGGGATTATGTTGTATATTTGATGACGTTGTTGCCCCAAAACATGCCGCGGGGAACAGCCCTAGAAAGCTGAAATATTGTCAACATGTTTCTCTCATTTCGTAACTCTGACTCCCCTAATATTGGCCACAAAGGGCCATACCCTACAAACCTATTTCAAAACCTTTTCGGTTTCTTCTCAACAATCACTGACCTCCAGTGTACAGACTCTGAGCAATGGGAATTGCTTGTATGTTTGGCGACTTTGCGGTCGACCGGTCTGTTTTTCTAAAAAAAACTAACTGCACTAAAGGGCTTTTAGGTTAAATTACTCTGTTGCCCAAAATGTTGATAACTGAGGCTACCCGCTTGAAAAGAATGTTCCTTTGGGGTTTTTTGGGGTTTTTTTTGCCAAGAACCAAAACCCTTAGAAAGCTGAAACATTATATATACCTTATGCATTTAGTAAAACCTGATGAGCTACAGTGCAAATGTATATATATTTACTGATATCATTTGTTTTGGATATATAGATACATGACCTGTTGACATAATAAGGTGAGAATTCATAATTACAAATTGAATGTATAATTTCATGTTTTGGCCTTGTGTAAAACGGTAACAAAAGGGTAAGCCCTTGTTAACCTGTACACGATATATAGTTACGTAAATACACTAAAAGTTTGGTTGTTAGGATCAAATAATTTACATATAGCTACAATGTTCAACAAGCATATTAATGCACCCGTGATTACGAATGAAACGAACATAATACGCCTAACTTATACTGCGCATGAGTGCTTCCATTGGCCGTGGAACCTTGGTTTAAATATCATGTTAAATAAGCCATAGTGAAATTTCAAGGGGCAATTGTAATTAATCACACAACATTATGAAAAAATTACCGAAGCAACTTAATAACGTATTAACAAAGATATAGATATGTACTTATAATATCACCTTACACTAAATGCTGATTTTGTATTTAGTTTTTCGAACCATAATTATCTAAATTGCGTTTATGTACAACCAATATATCATTCGGACTCGACCATTACCACATGCTCTATATTGCAACACTTCAGTACTGAATTCGAAGCCACCTGGGGTTCCCACATAGAAACAATTTCAAATTGGATAGTTCACTTCAACTCCCTGAACCACATTAGTGCATGATACGATGTAGAGTCAATGGCTTACACTTTTGTACTGAAATATAACTTTCTTTTGAACTTCCTTTACATTTGAGATTTTAAAAACTCGACCATCCTTGATGACGTCAATGCATCTGATCATAATGTTTACACTCTCTGTACTTTAATCATATACCGTTCTCTCTTTTATAGTGATTAACTTCATTGCAGGAGCATTAACTTTCAAAGGTCAAAATTTCTTTTCATAGATTTTATTATCTTCTTAGATATACATCATTTCTATTATCCCAGTTTATTTGTTTGTTTTGATCGAGTAGAGGAAGTGTTTATTATTACGTGCGTTACATTGTCGTTTAAATATTGTAAAGGTTAGATGTCTTTATTACCCATAGTGAAAAATTGTTTAAAATAAAATCTGCACTTTTCAAACGATTTGGGGACAAAAAGATCAACAAGAAATTCCATTACTTTTCAATAAAAAAAAATACATTATAAAATGATTCAAGTTGGAAATTCTGTTACTGCGTTTGTCTTTTGTTGGAAAGCTGCACAAAGTCTATGTCTCTATGTATGACACATTTTAACATAATTTTGAAACGTGTGCTTAATAACGATTATGAAAAAGGTAAAAATGTTATAATGTCGTTTAGTTCTCAAGATCTGTATCGAGTTTATTATATGGATGAGGTCATCTTCAAATAAATCTAGTTTAACGATATATTTTTTTTTAAATCTCATAATTATATTAGATTTATTTTTATAAAAAAAACTTGGTCTTGGTCGTTTTAAAGTATTGAATCCATTTCTAAATCTGTATTTGGACTTCAAATAGTTCCCATGGCCACATTCTTTGAGGTTCATTTCCATTATTTACTAGATAGATATTAGATCGATATCGATGTTGCCAAAGCTGTGTTTTAGAAAGATCTGAGTTGAGTATCCCCTGAACTGTGTACAGCCTTAGTTAGGGGAGAAACGAGTAGTAATATAACATACGAAGGTTACACAAAAAATGACAAATTTATCGTAAATTACCAAACCATGTTAATATAATAGTTGATATAGAGTATAGATCGTTTACAATATATCCCAGTCATTAAAATATTTCATGAACAAATCATAGCAAGTAGATATAGTGAATGATAGAATGCATTAACGGGATTAACTCTTAGACTACCAAAGACCTCTGAAATAAGGCAATCGTGGCACTGGAGAATAAACAGTTTCATAAATCAGGCTTTTACCACAAAATACAACGCTTCTTGAGATAGCAATTTTATATATTATATTTGTCATTTGAATCGTGTCATTGTTTGCAATAGTCTCTTTATTCTTGTTGCTGTCCAAACGTCGATGAGTGTATACACTGCTTGTTCCGAGAATGCTCGCTGCTGCACGGTTGGTTCCTTCATTTTGGGCTGATACACCGGGCTTCACGAGGAACTGGCTTAAAAATTCATGGATCCGCCACTGGACTTTATGAGTGCTTTTTTTTAAATTGGAAACAGATTGTCGGGATTAATTGTTATTTTGTTCAAATATAGGGTATTTTGTCTTACTTTTGCTCAAATTAGACCTTCAACAGATTATGGTTATTATAAATGATAAATTAAATACGAAAAATATACTATATCTTAAAATTTTAGATCTTCACAAGGATGCCTTTCATTGTAAATTGTTATACCCCTCTACGACCATTCTCTTCTCAACGAGGTTAGGGTGGGGACTCTGAAGGGAGTCACCTATGTGGAAAGAAAATGCTCTATGACGTAATCAGCGGTAGCCTATGTAGCGCTCCGCGTATCAGTCTGTCCGTCCGTCCGAAATCGTTTCCGGAGCATAACTCGAAAACTATATGACTTGAAATTTTCAATTAGGTACAGATGTTAACTGTTTGGTGGTGGTGTGCTTTTTGTGGCTTTCAACTTCAAGATTTAAATATTTTTTTTATTTTTTTTAAATTTTGACCTAAACTGTCCAAATTTCGTTGATGACAACTAACTTCACAAGATCAAATTTGAAACAAGTGTGTAAATGTAACCCTGGATACGGCGGGGACTGTGTAACCTGCATCTCCATTTGGTGTGTGAAGCGTCCATAAAATATGTACATGCTTCGTGCAGTGTAGCACTTTGTCTCTATGAACTAAGTTCGTGTTTAGTTTTTTTTATTACACGGTTGTTTTATAAATCCTTTAGATTCAGTTGAATCTAAGTTAACTACAATTTCATGTATTGGAACTGACATGATTTCAGTTCTTTTTGGGTTTATTTAATTAATTTCTTTCATGGATAATCAATTCAATCAAATGAAAGAATATAAGATCTTCATCTGAGAACGATTATTTATTCACTTGAACTTATTCCGTACTTTCATACCTCTTACCCACGCTCATATGCGTATGTAATGTCTTATAATTATTATATGTACAAGCAAGACATTCTCTTCCCACAAAGGTTACTCCCTTCAGATATCCCATCCTAACCTCTGTTCTATATCGCTTGAAATCGAGATCAGAAGCAAAATCCCCTACCGGAGGAAAGCGGAATCTCATACTGTATCTATGTTTCTTAACCAATGAATACTCATCTTTCAGTGACCATGCATCCTCGGTTACCCAGGGTTTTATATGCTCCGTTACTCTCCACTATAACACCCATGGGAAATTTCATCAGAGAAATCTGTACTCAAATTATCCGCCCTTGGCCGACGTGAGCCAATCAATCCGTTACGTAGCTTGTACCTGAGAGCCAATGACAATTCATATCACTTCGTCGCAAAGCACGCGAGGTCAAGGTTATCTCCCTTGACCATTTCCGTCTTATCGTATTGAGTATGTTCTTTGGTTACTGACTTCGACACGCCGGCCAAGGGCGGGTATTTCAGTACAGAGTTTCTCATGGGTGATATAGTGGAGAGAAACGGAGCATATATAATACCCTGGGTAACCGAGGATGGTGACCATGTCGACCGAGTGAGTTCAAATATCTAGACATTTTACTCTGAAGGGTACTGCTCATTAGCATATGTCCTTCGAAAATGTCTGATGTAAATAACTCAACTGAACTATTTTTGGTATTTGTATATGATTTAGTCTTTTTATTTTATAAGCATGTTATTTGTACCTAGCCAGAAAGAAACGTAATACTTTCTTGTGTCTGTAACGCCCCTATATCCTGGTGTATATCTTCAGATTTGTGTCTATGATTTTAATGTTAATGTGCAAATTGTATGCTTTGTAAAATGGGCCTGTGGCCCCTTTACTGAAATAAACCTCTCTCTCTCTATAAGCATGTTTATGATCAATAGTTTTCACAAAAAGTCGGGAGACATATAGTTTTTGGTTGAGATAACGTCGACGTTTCCATTGTTTCGGGGGCAAAACGCTTATACTACTTGACCAATCTTCGCTGAAATGGAAAGGGGTCGGGGGACCGACTTTATTTATTTGAGGATAGGTTGTTTTTTTCTGGAGCATATTTCTAAAACTACTTGAGCAATCATCACGAACATTGATATTCTGCCACTCCATGTCATGTAGATGTCCCTTTTGGGGATGTTAACTTTCTTTTTTAAATCTGTTTCCATGGCAATTTAAACTTTTTGAAGGGTAGGCCTTGTTTCCGGAGCAAAACTATTTGACAAATGCTCACCAAATTTTGTATACTATCTCTCCCTATCTCCCACATGTAGATGTGCCTTTTGGGGTTTGAACTTTATAAAATTATATTTTCTTCTGTTTCCAACAATTTCGACTTTCTATTTGTAAAGGGCAATGATTGGAATTGAATTGAGGGAAGAGGTAAGCATCTGTTTTAATGAGTTAACAAGCTTCTAGTTGACAATGAAATGCGTTAATTCACTGAAAATCGAGCAACGACTTAATACATGATTGGAGGCCAACTTCATGCGCCCAGTTTACAAGTATACCATTTATATGATCCACTTAACAATACCAACCAACATCTGTTTCTTTGTCTGCCTGATGTAAGTTTTCAAAATGTACATGTACGTGAAGCGCGCCAGTCGCTGTACATGTACATTGTCCGGTTTTCGATCATAACCACGACTTAAAAACTTGATACTGAGACTAAAAGGGTAATTTTCGACCTGTCGACAAAATAACATCCTTGGTTACTTTTGACATGTATGTGTGACTACAGTAACACACTGACTGCCCGTCTAGATAAGCAAGAAAACATTAAAGGTAACCTCGTAATAAATATGGTATGTAATAAACGTTTGCTGGGTTAGTGGTCGGGGTTTGTATTTCAAGCTGAGCACTGTTAATCCTCCTGTGCTTTTGTTAGAGCATGTCCATAGAGTTATACTGAGCATATGAGCATTGAGCGATTAAGAAATTAGGAATATTTCGTCTGTGATGGATTATACATCTGTAAATTTGGTAACTGTCCCCACCATATAAGAGACCCCATTTGCAATGCCTTATTATTTCATATGTTAGCCTTCAACCTAAGATATATAATGGAATGCTTGATGAGCTGCATAGCGAAAATTTTTCTATTTGTATGTGTTTGTGTTAAGTATTAAGCACCGTTTGATTTTCGTTGAAAATATATACCTTAAATCGTAACCTTCTGAGTTATAAAGGTATCTGTGTGTTGGTCTAATTTAATATCATTATCGTGTTTGAAATCCATGAACCAATTACTGTCTACAGAATTTGTTGAGTCAACATTTCACCGTGTCATCTTGACATTTATGCGCAGACTGCCTGCAGCTAACAATTCAGATAACAGTACATCTATTATATAGCGTTGAAAAAAGACGTACTTCTGTAGTTATATAGGTATATATGAAGTGTATGTCTGTCTTTTGAAACCAAAAAAACGAAAGTAGAAAGTTGACAATCTTTTAACTATCAATTGAAACGTTTTATCTGGATCGATGCTGCAAGAGTTCAACTAGGTAAAGCTGAAATGGATTTAAGCATGCATGCAGACCGAGTATATATCGAAGAAGTAATATACAATGAAAATAACATCTTACAAAGATTTAGACGTATTCGCAAGTAGATTATTAGTTTAGTTTAGGATTAATTGAAATTTATAGATTTGCAGCCTGGCTGAGGCGCTACGACTTTATGGAATTGAGACCAACGCGACGCCGGCCACTGGCACCCATTGTTGCTCTTTAAATAATGAGCGAAAGACCATCATATATGTGTCACTGAAGAAATATATGTATCAGAACAGTATTACAAATTTATTTGAGCGATACTCCCCATGCTTTACACATATACTTTCAAATAAGTTTCCCATGAATCTATTGGTAAAATAACAACGGGTCTTACTTTGAAATCGAGAGAACGCGGTATTGATAATCTAGTAACTTGGTCGCTGATACTTACGATAGACTCATATATGTCATTGGGTCTACCGCGTTTTTATCTTAATACATTCTCTTTCTGGCAAAGCCAATATGCCGCCGTTTTCCGTTCTCATTGCGAGTTACCTGGGAGAATTCCATGTGCTTGACGTCACGAATATGCAAAGATGCAATGTCAATATAATGTTAGAAGCCAAATGTCGAGGACGTAAGTCAGGAATCTGTTGTTATAGTGATAGGGATGAGTTACGTAAGGCATGTAACATATTGACCCTCATCCATGAATATGTGCCTATCAAAATGACACAATTAATGTACCAACGTTCAGTAGTTCGGAAGTAACGAAGTCGACAAGTGCGGACCACATGCCGAGTGCGTGTACGACGACGTACATGTACATGTACATGCGAATACGTCGACGGCTTCAGTGGTGATGATTTTATCTAGGAAACAACTGACGAACGTAAGTCTAAATATTTAGAAGAGTATTTCATGCACTCTTCGTCTTCATTTCTGGAGTACACATATAGTTGACGAGAAAGTATGTGTATGGAGCACTGTCACAGAGTATAATGTGTATTGGGGGAGAAGACTCAAGATATATATCTATTATTGAAAATATACAAAAGCGTTATCTGTTTAAATCAGAGGAATAATTTACTTACGATTTGGTTTCTGGCTTCTTTGGCACTGACTCAGTTGTAGGTAATAGGTTATTGAAAATAACACTAGCTAGCCTCAAGTAATCACGAACAGTCATATATAATCCTTGTTTGGTCTATTATCATTGGAATATAAAAGCACATCGTCGATAATTGAAAATAGCATGAAATGAATTAAATATCGATGAACAATCAAAATCATTTTGATCTCTAACAGTAGTTGTTTATTTATGAACTTGACCCTAATCAAGGCATTTTCAAAGGGGAAAGGTCACGGTCATAATTGTTAGTACTATAGCATCTACTTATAGCAGATTCATGATATACCAAGGGTGGGCAGTATTGATTTCAAACATCGATTGAAATATTAATGAATATCTGCTTACTGATTACCGTTTTTCCTCTCATCTCCTTTGACTCTTTATCTGTAATTGGTAATTTCATTGGCTTAATTAATAAAAGTCATGTATGTCAACAAGAATATTGCCGATAACACCGGCATATTACTGAGGAAACGATATTACTGTAGATTTTCTCATTTTCGTGACCGATCTAATAAGAGAATAGTTGTGAATGCTAATTACATTTATTAAATCACAAGATTTGATTTTATGTTAGTATTTGTTAAAAATTCTGTATAAAGTTTAAGACGATGAACTGTTATTTAAATATATTCTTAAATAAAGAAACGTTGGATATTTAACCATTTTATCAGCTCACCGGGCAATTGAGGCTACATGGACAAATGGCATGGGTATGTCGTCCTGCTTTCGTTCACGTTTGATATTTCTAGGTTCTGTACTTTAAAGGTTGTGTAGGGAGGTATATAGATATGTGACGCTCTATTTCCTTATCCCCTTTATATTGGAGTGGCAGGTCATACTATTAAAGATTGTTTTATTACTACTTAACATTGTAATTATAATTACTATACCAACAGGAATAACAACTGTGTTATGGGAGACATATATATACTGAACGCCAAAAGAAATGTTACACCTCTTTGAATTTAAATATCATAAAAAGTTATGTGTTCAGAGAAATTTGTTTTGTTGTGTTGTAACACTCCATCGGTTTAGTGTGTTGTGCTAAAATAGCAGACATGTAACTTTAATGTAAATAAGTTATCACCAGTTCTTCATAGGTGGGGTCAATTGTCCTATTTCCGATCATGGACAAAAACAACAAAATCATAGAATAATCATTAGTTTAATGAAAAATTGTATGTGATGAGTATCTGGTATGTCCGCCGTTGGCACTCAAGCATGCCTGAACTCTTCGTCTCACAGAAAACGTCAGTCGTCTGATGAAAGCATGAGGTGGTATCTGCCTCCATTCGGCCATCCATGTGGCAATAAGTTGTTGACTTCAAAAGGGATCGCAGGTCAGCTTTAGCAGGCCTATTCATTACTTGTTCGATGCTATATAGAACATAGACAATTGACACATACCACAATAAAGAATCCTGTAAAACAATTGTCCTTGGCTTGACAATGGTAATAAGTCAATAAAAAAAAACGTTCAAATTTAGCGCGAGGAAGAGTGAGTGAGTGAGTGAGTGAGTGAGTGAGTGAGTGAATTATTGTTTAACGCCGCTTCGGAAGTATTGCAGCGAGGAAGACCATTACATCAATGTACCATATTTAAAACTCTACTCTTGAGTTTCTAAGTATCGCTACATCAGTGAGATCACCTGAATTACCTTCGAGCGGCCACTAGAATAGACTAGCAAGGCTTAACCGAACCATGTACATTCCTTTTAGAACTCTTTTTATTGATTGAGGAGTACTATTTAGCCATTGGAAAATTTATTTACCTTTTTGTCAAAAGTTATTTGTTGTTTAAAGTCATATCTGATAAGTTTTCATGGTTATACTTTCATCGATTCATGGCTATTGCCTTGCTCAAGGTTTATTTCGTGGAAATATGTTTCTGACATCAACGTTTGCAGGTGTAACGTTTCGTGGTAGCAAGGTACACACTGGCACGGTATAGCTTAGCTGCGTATCCACAGCAACGAGGGATTACGGCCGTTTTGATAGAGTGTATCATCATGGCAGTTACACATAGCAAATATGCGTAGGAATGTAGACTATTAGTATTACGTATCCATGGCAACGGTAAATGTTCTTTCATATTGGATGTGATTTCATGACGAAAATACGAGAACCTTCGGTAGCCTTATTGCACCTCTCGGTTTGTCGCTTTGGTTGGATGAATCTTCACAACAAAAGCAGGTTTATATACTAGTAGCCTTCATGTGGGTTTGATGAGGGTAATAGTTGGACTACGTTTTGAGCTTGTATAGAACCCATAACCACCATCAATCATGTTTGCTACTGTTTCTTGGATAGAAGTTATTTCGGAACCGGCATTGTATTCTACCAGTGATTATAGGAAAATAATATATTTGAGTTTACCGTAATACATTATGATATTGACAATAATGTCCTATTAGCACTGATGTCATCTAGTCAATACTCGTAGCACTGTAACCCACGGTACAGTCCCTATTTGATATTATTCTGCATGTTGATATAACTTTAGTGCTAACACATAACGGTAAACGTTTTGATTAAGTCAAATGAACAGCCTTTCTATCATATCGAATTCCATTTAATATGTCGCGAACTTTCAATTTGATTAAAACAAATATCCCTATTTTAGTTATCAATTCGTCTGTATTTAATATAAGTTCATATCAATAACATCTCAAATGAATATGCTGTTTTAAGCATGGTTGATATTTAGTTACAGACTGAGTAGGTTGTAGAAATATCCAATATGTATGCTGTCTGGGTCTAAATCAACGTCTCTGACTTGTTAGGAAGGTAGGTAGAGAGTCGAGTCACGAGCCTGTTAATTGCTCTACTAGACGTCTACATTGTCCTAATTACCTCAACTGGTTACCGAGCCTGGTTAAATGTCCGACTGTAGATTGTCTATATACAGGTTTATTGGTCCAACTGTGACAGAGGTTATGTTAGACAATATCAAGTCGGTAAGAGACATGGTTCGCAAACCAATCTTAAACACTTTTAAGATTAAATGTTTGTGTTTGAATTGATTATTTTGAAACAGAAATGACAATTTTAAAACACCAAATAAAATAATACATATCCTAGTGATGTCTTCATTGTTTTGAAGTATTGATAGGATATTATATGTCCACTTAACCAATCATTCCAGGTTTCGTTTACACAGAAAGTCGGATGTATTACTACTGGTATTGTGTCTTCACCTCTGTCCAGTATACAAATCTACCCATATAGTTATCAGGTTATCCACAATAGAGCACACTCGTCTTTATTATTCTGTCAACTACACACAAGCACCCGTTTGGTGTATGCATAGAACGTGGACCTTCTAACTTTTAGCGAAAATGACCAGGTCCACATCGTGACATTTTGGAAGTTAGAAGGTCCGCGTCCTATGCACGAACCACCCGTTTACCGATCTGACAAAAGGAGTGTGCAATTGTATGGGTTGATCAAAGGGGATCGAATATTTTAATGATTTTGTCCTTTTTGTGAATTGAGATATTTGGACAATAGATTTTATGAATTAGAATTGTGTCTTATCTTGAAACGATTAATTTCCATCCAAGCATTATGAAATTTTATAATCTAATGAACTGTAAAAATCAAACTACATTACAAAACCTTGCCATATACATCCATTATGCAATGGTATACAGACCAAATGTCATAACACTCTAATGTAAATATGTTTGTCGATGTATATGTTAAACGATGTACTCTAGGCCTGAGGCCTCTTTAGTGCAAATAAAGATTGATTGATTGAATTTCCATCTTCAACATCAAACAATAAAAAGCCCGATAAGCTACAGAGCCCGTGGCTCTATTTGTTTAATAATCATCTGAGAAAATCATACGGAGGTCATTTAAGTTTGTTAACCGGAAATTTTGTTTTGCTGATGGGTGTAAAATAACATTGTTATCTATTTAATTTCATTATAAGTAATGTCACATTTTTTTTTTATTTACAAAGGTTCTGTATTGTGGGTGATCCATGCATTGTTTCGTGTACGCTTAGCATCGTCTTATCTTGTTTTAATGCCCATGTATAGTAAATACAAACTGTATACACTACTACTCGTACATGGAGATTCAAACCACAGATCCCTGGGTCATTGGTATTCAATGCTAAAACAAACACAACAGTTAGATAGTATTTAATTAAATTAAAACAAAGACACTATTTTTTACATCCGGCAGCATTTGAGATACATGTCGGGAGATGAGGGAAGATCCGAAACTTTGAATACGTTCAGCTAATTTGAAATATCACGGTTGCTCTGTGATACCACAAAAGAGTCCTTTGTTGATGTCTGCAGGCAACTTCCAAACGCAAGGCATAACTCTTGTCAGTCTCCATTACTGGCTGATTTAAGCCTTGCAGTATTTCTCTCGGTTTGTTGTGCCACGATAGTGGATCGCTGCACCTGAAATGTGGGCCCGGATTTCCAAGCACAGAGATCTTAAGGAAATACTGCAAGGCCTAAATCAGCCAGTAATGGAGATAGACTGACAAGAGTTATGCCGTGCATTGGGAAGTTGGTCTGTAGGATGGGCAACACCTTTGATCCTGGCTAAAAGTAAAACATGCTAGAAGTAAGTTGTTCTACCTTTTATCCGGATACTTAACTTGATGAATCTGGCCGTACCATGTTCTTTATACTGATTGGTGTCTCTATCCCCAATATCTGTCACCCAGGTTGTATTGATGACGGACAAGGATGTAGAGGTAACCATGGAAATTATTGGATATGGATATGTATTGGATAGCAAACATGAATCATCATTAAAAACAAAAAGATATTTGTAGGAATGACATTCACCTATGGCTATGGAGCCGGGTTACATGCTGATAAACTATTATATATAGCTTTCATACAGTCATGAAGTGATTTGTTTTCTTTATGGCCAGGTTACAGATCTTCACGACATATTGAGGAAGTTGATCAGAAAAGTTACATTCACGCGCAAAAGAAAGGATATCGCGATACCTTACAACATAAAACATATGTCGATCCAGGAGCGATATATACGACTGTTCAGAGTGACCATGTCTTCAGAAGCCATCTAAACTATTTTGAATTTTTTAAAAACATTATCCGTCCATATTTTTTAGAAACGTTTTAAGAAATCGTCGTTTTCGAATATCCTTAACTTGAAGAGATAAGAGAGTCAAAAGGTTTTTTTTACTTGTTTTACAGTAAACGTCCTTCAGTAATAACGCATCCACAAATTTAATCCTAAAAAGTACATTATGCTGACAGCATAATTTACTAACATAATTTCCATATTTCACAAAGTGTACCTTGGTTAGAACATTACTTTGAAATAGCGAATATCAGCACCCTATATGTGTTGGAACATATATCAAATATCAACTATCTTACTCTCATGAATGAAATTGTGTATATCTCTTTACTAATAGTCTTTACGAGATATATCTTCATCACGGACACTCACAATCGACTTAATCCGGCAGAGTTATTTTGTGTTTGACTCTGTTGAAAATCGCTTCTTTTGCCCCTTGGTTTATGGTTATGCAGTGTCAATTAGTATTCTCGTGTAACATACCACACAAGTACTCCCGCATTTGAGTTCATATTAACACCATACACATGCTCCTCCGTTTGTCCATACGACTTCACAACCTCTCCACGTTACTCAATCACGGAAACATACCACCTTTCCAAGTTTCCTGCAAATGATTGAAATGATCTCGCATGTCATACAGTCTCGTTAGAATTAGAACGTAATTAGTTACAGGTCACACAATACGTCATTCTCTTCCCACAGAGGTTAGTCCCTACAGTTTACCGGAAAACTGTAGGGACTAACCTCTGTGGGAAGAGAATGACAATACGTAGACTTCAATGAGACTGCATGCAGTAAAGTTTAATTTCCATCTACAAAAAGGGTCCATGTGCATCAGGTAACTCCATCAATACAATTCCGTGAACAATGAGATCATGTCTGTCAACTAGTAGCTTCCCCTGTGACAGACAGTCTGTTTTAATCTGTACTAATGCTTAAATGGAACTACTTGACAGAACATTAACTTTACTTTCAACCTACAAGAAACATCTGAGACCTACTTATTACTTGTTTGTTTCAGACAGGTATATTACAAGCAATAAGCATTCAGGTATAGGGGGAAACATCCCCTGGTTAATAGCTACCATCAGTATGTAGAGCTTGTTAAGAAACAGGGAATCAACTTTTCTCTCGTCACATTAAACGGCATCATCCCTCGATGCAGGGATACGTGCATGATATATATGCATACAATTATGATTTTGCTATTTGTTTAGACTCGATCGGTGTCGCCATGTTGATAATGCACAATCAACAGACACATACTGACTTGTCGTCAATAAGGAATAAACAATGATAATGATCTCGTCATGGTTCCAAATATAGTTACCATCAAGAGTAACGAATATCTCTCTTCGGGTAATTAGAATCATGTCTCACCCTACCGTAAAACTCAACTGTTTATATCTAATTATGTCATCCGTTATGTGTGTATGCCCTTAAGAGGCCGTGTAGCTAAAAGCGCTCGCCATGCTTGCTACTTTACAGGCCTGTGACAAATAAAACGTTTATTTTCCCAGTAACAAACGGTCATCTCTTCTCTGCAGGTGACAGACTCACGTAATGGAGGTCGTGGTGGAAGAGAAGACAAGGTGTGTTTTATAGCACTGTATCAATCAATCGATAATCCCGAGACTCGGTATGTTAATGACATATATTATGAGAGTTTCACCTTCAGATGCAAGTTGAGCTGGATACTAGCTTTGTTCATTTCATTCGTTCCGTGTCTCCATCAGACAAATGTATCTTCATCACAACTGCCAATATATATTTAACCATGGACGTGTGTAGAATTGACGCATTGTCCAAAGTAAGACACGTGCAAATAAATACTTTAATGTGTTTATAGCTGACTCCGTTTCCACAACGAAGGTCAATTGTAAACGTAGAGGGACACTTGATGAATTCTTCGGATAATCTACTTTTGCTATGAAGGCCTGAGTTTTGCAAATAAAATAACTCTATCATAGGAAGAGTCAAGTGACAACGTTACGGGTTATGTATTTGTACAAGATCCAGTGTTACACAATCCCCCCTTATGTCAAGGGTTCGTTGATGATGTTTGCATCAAACCGCGGTCTATCTATCACTATCTCAGTGATCTTGAACCCAAACATTAAATGTCTGTCAAGACGTACATGTAACTGTGTTTAAAGCGGGTTTTTTCTATCTGATCTTCCATAATGCAAGTAAATTCTTAACTTTTAAAGATGCATGATCAGTTTTGCATGAGATTTTATTTGGTTCTAAAATGCACCAAATTATATTAGGTGCTTGTTTAGGTTACATCGTCTTACTCGACTTTCATGTTCACCCTTAAATGCTTAATATACTCATGTAGCAGGGGAGGAATATATTAATATTATGCAGAATCGTGCACTTTGTGACCAGTTTTTGAAATTTTGCACGATGATAGGTATGGGTACAAGGTTTTCAGAAACCATCGCAAACAATGTGAGATCGCCCTCTGGTGGCCTGTTTGCACAAATCCAAGATGGCCGCCACAAAATAACTGAATGGTATATGCAACTGTTTTTGTAATCTTTTCAAATGTGTCATGTTATATATCAAATGAAAGCTCTAATTACAGGCTTTCTAAAAATGTATAGTTTTATAGGGTTGAGTCCTTTCATAATTGTACTATTTTAATAAAATAATGGTAAAAATGGTTGACACCCCTAAACAGAAAATGGATTTTAGTAAATGAAATGCAGTTCAACTGTTCATTTTTTATTAGAACCAAAATGAGAACACTCAAACACTAACAATATATCAATGCCAAGATTTCAAGACACCAGGAGTGATCTCTTTTGGCCAGATTTAATTTAAATATATATTCAAATTACAAAAACCAGATTGGTATTGTGCAGTTTGGCCTTGTTACAAAATGGGAAAGTGCTCAACATTTGGGAAATGGAGCAGTAATTAATGTAGAAATTCAAATCAGTTTTCTACAGAGTCATGGTGTGTTACAGTTACTACAACGTTGTTTCATGCTCGTGCAATTTTCAAGTGACTGCTTTCTTTGTTGCCTGACGGCTGGTTTTGTTAATTAGGTGCTTGGGCTTGTTGGTTGATTGGGAGCATGTGGTTGTGTTTTGGCTATGCGTTTTGCTGTTTCTGGAGCTGTTGCGTTTTGGGGCTGGTGCTTGTTTTTGGCAGTTGCTTAATAGGAATTTGTTGTTGTGCCTGCAGGCTCCGTTCCATAACAGCAAGCGCTTATAATCGCTCATTGATTGCTCAATGTAGCGCTCAAGTAGCGCTCATTCTTTCCTGAACGCCACGGTGCCAAACCTCAAAGTTCGCTCGCTTTGCTACGTAGCGCTACATTGAGCAATCACGTTCAAGAGAGGTTTAAAAGTAATCGCTAATTGAGCGATTACTTTGAAACCTCTCTTGAACACGGCCCAGGTGTTAAGCTAGTTCATTGCGTTTGTTGAGGCTGGCCATGTTGGGTTTGCAGATTATAATACATTTCTCGTATGTGCAAAGGCTGCATCTTTTGTTGGTGTTTGAATATGGTTTGGCCTGGCCAGTACTTGACCATTCAACATTGAATTTGAGATTATCTTCTTTAAGTTGCCAAATATATTTTCTTAGTTCTCGCAGTTTTGTTGCTGGGATTGTTGAATGAGGTGTTGTGGTTGTTGAATCTTGTTTTAAACTCTGCAGTGCTGCACTGTAACTGGTAAAACGTTTGACTCATACACATACCGGCCGGTCGTCACTTCAATTCGGTTAAAATAACATGTTTTTTAAATTTTCGAAATTGGTTCTCGAGAAAATATTCAACATCATCTCTCAAAATAGATTCAAATGTCATTTAAAATCACAACATTAGCGTCAAAAGAAACTCTATTAACAAAAAGTATATGATAGCTTAATCCACGAATGACAAATACGACTTGAACATATTTACATGGTGTGTCCAGAAAAAATAACCAATATTTTCCTTTTGAAGAATTATTTTTTTTTTTTTTTTAAACAATCTCGCCAGCTAGGCGTGATGGAAGAATGGTTTATGACCTCCTGCAGTAACGATACGTCAACTAATTAACGTCAAAGAACGTACATTATGTCGATAACCTCTTTTATTAACGTTACATTTTCATATCTCTCTTATTTTCTTATCAAATGCGTCATTTCCCTTTATTTTGTCACAGCGGAGACCTACCCGACTGTTACCGAGACGCTAATCTGCGACGTCGACCGCGACGGAGAGTCATGTAGACGTACGTTTCTCATTAACTTCAATAAACTTTATAGTAGCAAAATCAATCTTAAGGAGAGTGAGGATCTGTATAATTTTAGTTAATTAACTATCTAACTTATAAACCATCGAACGTACATACCTACTTTAAACGAAATTAATTGCAATAGTTTTTCGAGACCATGGGTTAATTTGTATCTAATTTATAAACCGACATGAACCAACTATACTTTTGAAATATCTCAATGAACCTACCTAAAAATAGTTTTCAAGACATATGTCAGTGGGGTTGCACTCATGATGACATCGTTAAAGAAAATGTATTCTCATTATTTTTTTACATTTTAATCCACCTTTTCATATAGACAATACATTCAACTGACAGAAACACCAAACAGTATTGTGATGCGTCCTCTAATTAAAAAGATATCCGAGTTCAAAGTGCGTGAAAATTGACCACCTCGAAATCTCAATCCTAAAAAGCCCCTCACGGGCTTGACACGGATGGGCTTTGCTGCGCATGTCAGAAGTGGCGGAAGTGACATCATACTCAGGAGTCGTTTGTAAACATGTATATATACGAATGCTGACATGAGTCGCAGTCTTCCACGTTTTCGTTGCGAAAGAGACATGCCTTCTTCCTGCGTTGCTGCTAACTGTACCAATAAGAGAAATGGAGATGTGCTACTTCATATGTTTCCGACGGATCCTGTCAAATTCGCGAAATGGACAAAGTTTGTGACCGAGAAAAGAGCGAAGTGGAGCCCCAATGACAGGTCTGTCATTTGCTCCGATCATTTTACAGAGGACTGTTATGATCGTTCCCACGATTTCCAGAAGAACTTTGGACTTGCCCCACGGAGGAAAAGACTTGTGAAATATGCAGTGCCAACAGTCCACAAAGAGATGAAGTTGAAAACTGGCCCGCTCCCCGTCTTTCCAGCCAGATGTGACAGCCATCCCTATCGGAAGAGAAAACGGACGGCGTACTTTGAGAAGAGGGAACGAAAGAGGGTAAGTTTCGAAATATATTTGCAAGTTCAATTTTATTGTGACGGAACATTGTCAATAATCGTTACTAAGTGATTAATAATAGAGGCCTAATTGATGTTTTTTTAGACGAAGGTTGAGTTGTTCGAGATGTTATCAACAGTAAGAATGACTGTCGGTAGATTCTTGCTGAAATCGTTTATTATTATTTCATTGAAGTAATTTGATTTTATTGTATGTGGGGTTGAAAACAATTAGTATGTTCATTCCCTTTGGAACTAAATAGTAATTTTAACATGTCAGACTAATAAATAAGGTGAGACCATTATTTTATGTTGATGTCACCATACTGAAAATTATACAGATGAATAATACTGTGTAGTATGTTTAGACTTACATTGAATATGATCCTGTCATGTATTTGAGTTGAACCATGTGAAATAAAGGTGTTCATTTCTGCCAACCATAACTCTGACATTGTTTTATTGTGATAAACCACAACATACATTGTCAGGGGTATCAATCATTCTATGTAAAAATAATACAGTGACCAGTTTGCATGGCTATTGAACATATCTGGTTGTAAGATGACATAATTTTATTGATGGTGATATATATTACTGTTAGGGTGGGTAATTGATGTTGATAAACATTGGTGTGTTTTTTTTGTCAGATTGTCGAGGAGCTGATGGGAGACCTGGGGGGTTCAACGCCAGTGGTGCAAGTTGGTAGCAGTCATCCTTCAAGTTTGCTCAAAGAAGAACCAGGGATTTGCTCACCTGCCGAGGATCTTTCTTATCCTTGTGAAGTGGTAAATAAATTGGGCATTTGAATTTGTTTGGAAATACCGATGAACTTTCCATGAACTAATTTTCTGAGTTTATAATAATTCATGTAAAAATAGGATAGAATATATGGTACGTTTTAAAGTGATGCAGCAATCATGATAGTGACTATATGTCAAACTCAATATTGAAATGTACAGTAATTACTTTGAAAAATGTTAGAAAGTTAGAAATTTGCTGGAACTTGTGATATCGACAATTGATTGATGGCCTTGATAATCGATTCGCTTAAGTTCAATTCGCGACATTTTGTTTCACCTAAAATATAAATACTGCCTGTAATAACCGAGTTTGAGTAACAATGTATTTTTAGTTTTTTTATATTTTTACTTTTTATTTCAAAGTTATTTGTAGTGAAATCATTTTTGGTTGGTGGGAACCGGTCTATGAACGTTTAAATTTGTTTACTTTCCTTGATTCAATTTAATATCCACTTTAACCAATTTTTAGGAAATAAATATATTGTATTAATAACTATTAAATCAATCCGAATAATTGTCTTTACTGATATAGACTGCAAAAAGATCACGATTAATGTTATATGTGACATTTTAATGAACGACCAAATTGATTAATTATTTGTTGTCAGACACCAGAGGAAACCCTGAGAGGAGTCACAGAGGCCTTGCTATCCCTATCCCAAGTTCAGCTGCCAGTCACCAACCCCACCATAGAACACCACAGCCCGATCAAGTCAACTGCGACTGTTGCCACTGACTGCGACACTATTGATGATGAAACTGTAAGTTATATATTACTGTCATAAACATGCACATGCATTTGAGAATGGGGGTATGTTGGTTGTGCCCACTCTTGCCTCATTGTGCAGGACATTTTACATGTGACTTACAAGATTTATTCTTATTGTTATTGTCTCTCTGATGATTTACCCCAAGTTCATTATGAATGGGTGTTTTGAACTTAAAGCCAGTCCAAACAACTAGATTCTTTTTCAGAAGGGATCCTCCTTGGGGTACATATAGCATAAAAATCCTAATTTTTAACTTGATGACAGATTGTAACTTAATTTTTAAAAATAACAGTAAAAATAAGTTCAAAAAACACAAAATAAGTGTTTTCCGAACGTGTGACCACCCTGTGTAGAGCCCCATCCCAGCGCAAACCAAGGGATGTAACTCTAATCTCACCACTTATCAATCTGTCATTGACCAGACAAGACGTGTTTTTGTTTGAGAGACCTTTTGACTTGAGTTTCACAATTTGATGAAAATGGACAAGACTAAGAATACTGTATGTGTGGTAACCCCTTTTTATTCGTAGAGGCGAATGTTTAGGTTACTTATATGGTTTTTGTCGCGTTGTAACTTCGTTTTTCAATTCGCACGTGCTTCGTATGCTTCGAATAATGGCGGATGGAAAACGCTCAAAATGGCGGATCTCAAACAAAATGCAATGTGTTAGTACTTTGCTATTCTTGTATTGAGATTTGTTTGTTTTGGAGGTTCTTTATCATGCTTCGCATTTTAGGGCAGCACTTTACTGATGAGGATTTCTCCCTTTTTAATTTTTTTCATTCTCGGGGTTATCGTCTCAGTCGGCAAGATATACTAGGTATATTCATGCTCTATTTCTTTCAGTGGCTTACTATTTATTACTTGCCGAGTGCTTAGTTATTATAGTAGCCCCTCTGCGTTTGTTTGTATGATGCACTTTTATGAAACATAAACATTGCACTTACACACATGCACACCCCTAAACATTCTGTGTTTGACTTGCAGTCTTTCACCGAATGTTTGGGGTGCAAGTCCCGCATCCCCCCTGCTGACAAGCACGACAGGTGCTTAGCATGCCTGGTAGAGGATGAGCACGACGACTCTACCTGCCAGCTGTGCCTCAACTTCACACCAAGGGCGAAGAAGGAGAGGGGCATTGACATGCTCTTCTTCCGTAACCTCCAGAAGGCAGGGCAGGAAATTAAAGGGGCCATCCCACCCTCTAAAGAGAAAAGGTGTAAGTCAAAGGGTAAGGGGAAAAAGAAGGTGCAATCCACTCCTGTCCCCTCTTCCTCATCGGATGAGGCGGATATGGAGGTGGGGTCACCGGCTGCGGGGGGTTCGCCTCCCCCTCCAGTTCTTTCTCCACAACCACAGACTAACGTAAACGTTGCTGTTGCTAACACACCCATGACTAATACTAATCTGGACGCGGCAGCTATCGCTACCATAATCCAAGGGCAGATGACGGGGATGGTGGGGTCGATGATGGAACAGCTCCGTAAGGAGTTGACCGTCGTGGCCCTGCCGGACCTTGATGCCCAAGGGTCGGCCGGCACTCGTGCAGGTAACGACCTCGGGGGCACTACTGAACCGGGCGCAGGCCCCGGCAAGGTAGTGGCTCCCGACGTAGGCATCCGAGAGACTGCTCCGGCTCTGCCTCGTGCTCAAGTAATCAAAGCCCCCTCGTCGGTGCAAGGTGCCGAGGTGCCGAGCACGTCGAGGGGCGCCGTTAACCCCAAGGGCAAGAGCGCCGGTGCTTCGGCGCCGGTGCCGTCGCAGCCCCGGGGACCGGCTCCGGTCGGGGGACGAGCGCCGGTGAGCAGCGCCGGGTACCGCATCCCTCTCAAACGGACAATCCGAGATCGGGCTTCGGACACTGGGTCACTGCAGAGTGGCTCCGGTGCCGGGGACCCGGAGGAGGAGGAATCCGAGTATTCAGAGGAGGATGAGGAATCCGGCCGTGCTGTTTCGCTCGCCGAGCTTCTAAAGGAGACGCGTGACCGAATAGCGATCGCTATCCCGCAGACGCTTGTTCCCGTTCCGGAGCAGGTCACCGAGGAGTTCCGACTTCCGGGGGAGGCTTTTGCTCCCAGCAAGCCTCCGGCGACCAGGCTCCGCATCATCGACAGCTTGTTGGTCGAGGCGATCAATCCTCTTCTTTCTGGTGCCCGTACGAAGGCTGATTTGCCTGAACTCAACAAGAGGTACCAGTTGGGAGAGGACGGTCTCTTCGACCTTCCGGTTGTGGACGAATGCGTCCTGACCTCCGTCACCCTGTCCGGCGCTCAGGCGCAGCCTTCTGTAGGCAAACAGGGCCGGCGACTGCCTCCATTTCTGTCGCAGGCTGCCATGTTTAAGGCCGAGTTCCGTGCCCACGAGGACACATATAGGAACGGAGCCCAACAACTGAGGGTAGCAGTGCACGGGGCCTACCTTGCTGCTATGCAGGCTAAGGACCTGGCAGAGATGCAGGAACTGGGCACTAAGGTGACCACGTTCCAGAAGCAGTTGGCGGAGGTATCAAGTTATCTGGCTCGGGACTCAATCAGGAGTGCCTCGAGTCAGATAATGGGCGCAGTTATGGGGATGCGCCGGCTGTGGCTAGCGACGTCTAAGTACTCGCAGTCCACACGCCTCACCTTGCAGAACCTGCCTTTCAGGTTGGGGTCAACCCTCTTTCCTGGATCGCAGGCCGTAGTCAAGGAAGCCGCCGAGCAGAAGGTTGCCTTCGAGGACTCTAAAGTGCTCCTCGAGGAACCAGCTCCGCAAGAAAAGCGAGTGCGGTCTTCCCCCCTTGATGACCTATACCCCACGCCGGGGGGTTCCGGTCGAGCTTCTTGGAATGGCCCTATGGGCAACAAGAAGAGATTCAAGGGGAAGGGAAAGAAAGGGCAATTCCGTGGGCATAAAGGCCAGCGGAATTTTCGGAGCCGAGGGAAGCAAAACAAGCCGACCTAGGTCCTCCCAAGCCCGAGTCACCACCCAAAATTCCAGCAGCTCGAATGCTGCCGGAGACGGGGGTACACTGTCTTTCCAGAGGTCTTCCAGTGGGGGGCAGACTATCTCACTTCATCTCAGAGTGGGAGAAAGTCACCTCACATACCTGGGTCCTGTCCACACTCAGGGAGGGCCACTTACCACTTTGGAAGTACGACCCACCGACTTTCTCCGGGATACGGCACACGAAGGTGCCCGAGTTGCCCGAGAAGGCGGAAGTCCTTCGTGCCGAGGTGCAGGCTTTGCTAGACAAAGCAGCCATCGAGGTAGTACCGAAGGGTCAGGAACAGAGCGGTTATTACTCGACCTACTTCCTGGTACCCAAGAAGGACGGAGGGTTCAGACCGATTCTCAATCTGAAATATTTGAATCGCAGTCTACAGGTTCCAACGTTCAAGATGGAAACCTTGAGAACGGTCATAGCGTCAGTAGAGAGGGGAGATTGGCTGTCGTCAATAGACCTCAAGGATGCTTATCTCCATGTTCCAATGCACCCCGACTTCAAGGAGTTTCTTCGGTTCTCCTTCGACGGGGCTTGTTACAAATTCCGGGTGTTACCCTTCGGCATTTCAACTGCTCCGAGGGTATTCACCAAGTTGATGTTGATACCGGCGCAGGCCGCCAGGTCGCAGGGCAGGTGTTGTCATCCGTACCTGGACGACTGGCTGATCAGAGCCTTGTCTCGAGAACTAAATCAGGAAGCCACCCAGCAGGTGTTAGACATCTTGCTCAAGCTGGGTTGGATCATCAACCTGAAGAAGTCAGACATAGCCCCCAGACAGGACCTGGTCTTTCTGGGCGCAAGGTTCGATACGGCCTCCGGTTCCGTGTCCCTGGCCCCGGATCGGGTGCCCAGAGTGATCGGGGCAGTCCACTTGTTCCTTCAATCGCCAACCCACACAGCCAGGACTTGGCTTCAGTTGTTGGGGCATATGACGGCGACAGTGGACGTGGTTTGGAGAGCTCGCTTGAGTATGAGACCGGTTCAGCAAGCGCTGGCACGAATGTGGTCACACTCGGACAGCTTCGAGAAGGTTCTAACCACACCGGTTTGGGTGCTAGAGCATCTTCGGTGGTGGGTTTCCGAGAGCAACCTTCTCAAGGGTCTACCGCTAGAGCTTCCAACGCCTTCGGTCACCATCCAGACAGACGCCTCCCTATCAGGCTGGGGGGGGAGTCCTGGAAGACCTGACAGCCTCGGGCCTTTGGTCACAGGAGGAGTCGAAATTGCACATCAACGTGCTAGAGCTCAGGGCAGTTCGACGTGTGTTCGAGTGCTTCAAAGAGCGGATCAGGGGGCTTGTGGTTCGTCTAGAGATGGACAACCAAACAGCCATATCCTACATTCTGAAACAGGGCGGCACAGTGTCTCCATCTCTCCTTCAGGAGTCGTGGCAGTTCCTACTGTGGTGCGACCAGTTCAGCATTCAGGTGGTCCCTGTTTATCTCCCGGGGGTGGACAACGTCCGTGCGGACGCTTTGTCTCGGCGCATCCTAACACCTCACGAGTGGATGCTCGACCGGGGGATATTCGGAACTATCTCCCTGTTGTTCGGGTCGTTCCAGGTGGATCTGTTTGCGTCAGGGATGACGAATCAGATACCTGTGTTCTGCTCAAGAATTCCAGATCCAAGGGCTCTATCCAGAGACGCCTTCGCGATCGACTGGACGGACAGAGTACTATGGGCGTTCCCGCCGGTACCTCTGATCCCCAGGGTTCTTTCTCAGTTGACCAATCAACCAGCTCGCCTCCTGGTGCTTATCGCACCACTTTGGACGGCTCAGAGTTGGTTCCCGTCCGTTCTCAGGTTTCTCGTACAGCCTCCTGTACTGTTACCCTCGAGACGAGACATACTATTTCAGGAAGGGGCGCCACACCCGAATCCCAGGATTCAGTGGGTGGCTTGGCCACTGTCCGGAATCGCCTCCAGGAGAGCGGTATTCCTGCACGAGTTGCAGACACAATACTGGCTTCGAGGAGGGATTCGACAAACCTTCAGTATGAAGATCGATGGGCCTGTTATGCGCGCTGGTGTGGCGATAGAGGGCTTCTCGATCCCTTTTCTACAGATCTAGTCGCTGTTTTGGAGTTCCTCCAGTCCAGGTTAGATGCTGGTTTAGCCGCATCGACTGTCAGGGGATACTCTACGGCTATTTCTGCTTTCCACATACCAGTGGACGGTGCTCTTTTGGGATCGCATCCACTGGTACAGCGTTTCTTAGCAGACGTGGACAGGATACGTCCGGTTGTCCGGCGTATCAGCCCCACTTGGGACCTTTCAATTGTTTTGGATTGGCTCTCAGGTCCGGGGTTCAAAGACTTGAACGCACTGTCACTGCAGCTTCTGACGTGGAAGGCCGCTTTTTTGGTGGCTTTGGCGTCGGGCAGGCGGGTAGGCGACATCCATGCGATGTCTGCTGATCCCGAACTGACTGTCTTTCATAAGGACAGAGTCAGTATCAGGCTGCCCGACAGCTATCCTCCCAAGGTCGACCACTCGTTCCATGTGACGGCTCCTATCGAACTGCCGACTCTTATGCAGCCGGCCTCTTCGGGGTCCACTGGAAACCATGCACACATTTTGGATGTGCGCAAGGTTCTTAAGACTTATATCAGACGTACCAGGGCTATCCGTAAGGATCAGCAACTGTTCTGTTGTTACGGAGGTAGCAAGCCTGGTTTGCCGGCGTCAAAGCAGTCAATATCCAGGTGGATAGTGTCTGCCATTGTCATGGGCTACGTTCACAAGGGCTTAGAGGCCCCAGGTCAGTTGAAAGCTCACTCGGTTAGAGCGGTTGCAACGTCTAAGGCGTTCGCTGCGGCTCTGCCCATCGAAGAGATCTGCTCCGCCGCTATCTGGAGCCGGCCGAGCACGTTCATTCGACACTACCAACTAGACAGGCACTCTAGAGAGCGCGCTCGGTTTGGTCAGTCGGTTCTCTCAGGTGGGCAGAGTTGACACTCTCTAGCTGATTGAGCTTTCGAGTTATTGTTGAGTTTGGTTCAGTTCAGTTTTCTAAGAAGACTAATAAACTAACCTTAATTGTTCATCCTAACCAGTTACACTGTTTTGGGCATTTATATCCTCCGCAGCAGGTGTCCCGGTGGCACTGCCTAGCGGGAAATACTTACTCCTATTGCTCCCCAATAGTCTTTTGTAAAAAAAAGAGGGGGGGGGGGGGGGTATTTGGCTCGAATAACGGTAATCAGGCTGGTTAGCCGATTGGTTAGTCCCCAAGGGATCATCCATCCTCAGCCCTCGGCGCGGGAGGTCACGTGATCTGGTAAGTGTGACACCTTTCTTGGATTGAGTAGAGCACTTTTAAGGGGTATTTAGTATACAGACAGAATCCACATCCTAAGTCTTCTTTGGGAGTCTGCCTTATGCTATATGTACCCCAAGGAGGATCCCTTCTGAAAAAGAATCGAACCAACCTGCAGAGGTTGCAGATTCTTTGAAGGGATCCTCCTAGGGGTACGGCCACCCACCTCCCCTTATTCTGTCTGACATGGTTAGATTGATAAGTGGTGAGATTAGAGTTACATCCCTTGGTTTGCGCTGGGATGGGGCTCTACACAGGGTGGTCACACGTTCGGAAAACACTTATTTTGTGTTTTTTAAACTTATTTTTACTGTTATTTTTAAAAATTAAGTTACAATCTGTCATCAAGTTAAAAATTAGGATTTGTATGCTATATGTACCCCAAGGAGGATCCCTTCAAAGAATCTGCAACCTCTGCAGGTTGGTTCGAATTTTTTTATTTTTTGGTCTTAAAGTAGTTTTTTTCATGTGAAATGAAAATGTATTTTGTTTACATTTGTTTAAGGTACCAGTCCCTACTAATTCCAGAGCCTGCCAGACACTTAAGAGATATGGATTCAAGAAAAGATCAGTGAGAGTTCAAACTAGGCCTAATGTCAGAACAAAGGGTACATACCATTTTCACTTTGAAATTTGTACCTCCTGGCATCCCAGCAATATTGTTAATAAAATTACTGTCGATTCTATTAATCCAATTTGTAAAGAAATAACTCAAAGTAAAAATTTGTTATTAAATTTTTTTAAATCTATCATCTTTTGACAATACAGTAACTGTTGGTTTCAGAATATATTATGGGGATTATAACAATAATTTTCTATTTCATTGTTTTCTCAATGTAAACATTTCCTAAGTTGATTACCAGACTTGTCCAATTTATTGTGTTTTTATGGAACAACATTCTCACTATTGCCAACAGGTACATCTACTGAACCGGTGCTGATGGTGACGACAGGAGTGCAGTGTTCACTGTTGGAACCACCCAGTGAGCCTGAAGAACCTGAAGAGGATCATGACATCCCTGATGCTGGTCAGGATCCCCACCATGATGAGACTGACCCAACATGGCTGCCACATGATCACCCCATGGAAAGCGATGAAGAAGTTGATATTATAAGGTAAACTCTTACATGCATTCTCGGGATATTGAAATTATTGTTTTGCACGCATTTCTGGCTGTTTGTCCGTAATTATTTATTTTCGGAGCTTGGTAGAGTGTTTAGCTTCCGATTAAGAGGTCCTGGGTTCGAAACCCACCAGGGGCACTCCAACTTTGTCTGCCGTAGAGAATTGTTGTACACGCAGTAAGGTTTGGGTGCAATGCCACCCATGGCTTACAAGTTACAGTCGATGCTTGAAGGTTTCACCGCAATGCATTGCGACATGGCGTTGCAATATTTTTCCCTGCCATAATACTATCAGCCACTTTTCAAGTGAAAAACTCATTCACATCTATTATTTGAGTCAGAATTGAACTATGTTTGATGTTAATGTGTATTACCCACTCACTAAAGTGGTGTCTTAAACATTTATTTTAACAATTCCAAATTGATGATGACTCTAGTCTTATCTTGTTGATATTTATATCTCAATCATGATGAAAAGTGAATATTTTTTAGTAGACTCGGGCAATAAATGACTTTGTTCTCAGAGTCCCAATGAACACAAATCACTTTGATTACACAATTCACTATTAAATAGTTATTCCATTGTCCCCTACAAAGTTTTCATAGTGTATTTTAAACAGAATTAATAATTCATTTACTTTGTACGGAAAATAGGTTACCCACAGTGGTGACAATAAGCAGATATTGAATGAATTAGAAATCCATGAAATTATCCAGTCATATTGTATACTTATTTCATTTATGTAACTCATAATGTGTTTCAGTGAGGACTCGTCACCAACTCAAGAGCGAAAGTACATCGTCTTTGAAAGTCAGCTCCTTCAGCTCTTCAGTGTGTGTCCGGCGTGCAGCAGCGAGTCTAAAGTTCAGCGTCTTTCTAAAGGAACTTTACTGACAGTGTCCCAACAGTGCAGGTCTTGTACTTTCCGGCGCGACTGGTGCAGCCAACCCTTTCTAGGCAACTACCCAGCGGGAAACATCCTTCTCTCGGCCTCCATCCTGTTTTCTGGATCTTTACCATCTAAAGTGTTTACCCTATTTCAACATCTCGGACTTGTCTCATTGAGTGTGAACTCCTTTTTCAAACATCAGCGAGAAATACTAAACCCTGTAATTGAAAAAGTGTGGATAGAGGAACAAGAAGACCAGTTTGAAAAACTCAGACAGCTTGACATGCCTTTGGTACTTGGAGGAGATGGGAGAGCTGACACACCAGGACACAACGCCAAGTTCGGCTCATACACAGTGATGGAACTCAAGACCAAGAAAGTGCTTCATGTTGAACTTGTGCATGTACGTTAATATTACATTTTGAGAAATTATTGTCTTTCTCCTCATGCCTAAGTCACGCTCATGTAATGCAAATTTCCCCCTCAAATATTCTATTGTATTCTGTTCTATTCTCCCCCAACCCAAATCTTTTCAAAATAAAAAGGATGATTTGTGTCAGCCTGTACAAATGAGTAATTGTTATTCAAATACTGTTTTTCCAATTTTTTTCCAATATATAATATTTATAATATGTATAATTGCACTATTAGATAATGCTTACTTGTACATTGATGGTGTTTGTTTGAAAACATTTGTAAATATATTGTCATGTGTCTATTGTCAATTCTAATTACCTTCATGAAGTTTCAATAAAGGCTATTGATCATTGAATGAAGTTACATAAGGCTGTAGATAATTACCATGCCTTTTTGTGTATTAGCTAATCGGAAATGTCGTTATCTTTATGGCTTAAATGCCATCATGTACAGGGGTATGTCACTATGTGGTAGAATGTTAGGTAATAACTTTATGACTCTCCTGTCAGGTGTGAAGTAGTGTAATTATCAAGAGCTAGTCAAAGTTTAATGTTAGGTAACTAATCAATATCTTTGGCTAATTAACTTTATGACCAACAGGTCCAACACACCAGATACAGATGTGTGTATTTCATAAGGGGTGTGGCAATATAGGTGTGTAAATGTTTAGAGAATTTATTAAATAACACTTAGGAATAAATTACTATCATATACAGAGTTATTATGGAACTTGTTTTCCCTGCCAATATTTAGTACCGTAAAGAAAACTACAATTGAACTGTTAAAATAATATCAGACTGTAGTTTGTTTTCTCTATATATACAAGCTTAAATTAGGAATCATTGTTTTTGTTTACAGTCGAACGAGGTGAAGAACTCGAATGGAATGGAAAAAGAGGGCTTCATTCGAAGTGTTCAACACTTGGAGGATGAAGGTTTGACAGTTGGGACGCTCGTGACTGACCGCCACCCCCAGATACAGAAGCTGGTTCGAGAGTCGATGCCCACAACACAACATTACTATGATGTTTGGCATGTTGCTAAAGGTATTAATGATATTTAATGTTTTAGGAGAGGCGGTTCTATCATGTAACTTGTTTGTTTTTGCATCGTTTAGAGTAGGATTATTATAAGCAATTCCTGTGCAGAAGCTTACATGTTTTACAGGAATGTATAACCACCATAATGTTGCAGCTTTCCTCCTTGCAATAATACAAGCCACAGATATAAAGTGAAATAATATAAAAGTGGGTGCTTACCACCATGTCACCTCACCTAGCCTCATAAATATTTATTTTGCAATAAATGTATTATGTGACTATAAAAATAAAGAACTTAACAATCCAGAAACTGAACTTCATTCTTCATCAATTCACCTATGGATGACAATTTTATAATCATTTTCCAGGTCTCAGGAAGAAACTGACAGCTCTATCCAAGGAAAAGGAGTGCGAGTCGCTTGGCCCTTGGATAAAGAGCATTGTCAACCATGTGTACTGGTGCCCTGCCTCATCCCCTGCCGGCGACACAGAGCTAGTGCTTGACAAGTGGCGGTCCGTAATCAACCACGTGCAGAACATCCATGAAGGCCACGGACCAAGATTCGAGACATGTCAACATCCCTTGATAGGCACTGATGCTCCAAGGAGAAAATGGTTGAAGTCAGGTATGAAGACATATCATTTCTGCCCTTGCAGGAAATGAATTTGTTTATGGACGTCAATACAATCCAAAATACTATATATGTTCAAATTCAAATTTGAATTGGTTTTTCTGTTAGATACACTTTTCATGAGTGATCGTTGATTAAATAAAACCATTTAAAACATTTGTATGTGATTCAAATTACTCACTTACTCTGCCTGAACTAATGAAATGAATAATAAACTAAAAGAATCTGAGTATGTGAAATAAATTAATACCTAACAATCGGTTTCCTTCTAATAGACAAATTATGTCACTTAGAATTCACCAAAATAACTTTAGTGAAACCGTCTAAATATGTCATGTTGTTTTATAGGATCCAAGGTAGCTGAGAAGCTTGGTTTGGTGCTTGAAAATGCCCGTCTTCTGCGTGATGTGAAGAAGCTGTCACCACACCACCAAACATCGTCTGTTGAGACCTTCCATAGAGTCATCATCACCTTCGCACCTAAGATGATAGGGTTTTCCTATCTGGGAATGCTTTCAAGGTGACTGTTGATATAATTACTTCTCATTTGTTTGATATATCAGCATTTGGCCCCCATTAATCATCCCACCTGTGGCGGCTGGAATACATACTATTTCTCATGTGATATTTTCTTCAGTGGTGTAAAATTTCAAGGAAGTAAATTATTATAAATTGGTCCTGTCAGAGGTTATAATTTTATTTCTTTAATTTTTTCAGACTCTACCTGTCCGCCCTCCACTACAATGAGAATGGGTGCCGGTCCCAGGCTGTTGATGAGCACGGCCAGGCAAGGTACCAAGTCAAGTACGTGAAGTACAAGAAGGACCAGCATATCCTGCACAAAGTCACTGGTGCTATGACCTTTGGTAAGTCAGTGTTTTGTTAAGTGATATAGATGAAAGTCATGGCACTTCATAATATAACATGGAATACTCATAATAAGGCACACATTTACACTCTTGTGTAAGGAAATATATTTTGTTGGGGGGACAATTAATGTGACTTCTAGTCAGTGACACCAACAATGGAGAACCATGGAAAAGTCAAGATCATAAATCAACTAGTATCACATTGCTATTATTAATTTTGCCTTTCTCAAAAGTCAATTATTGATATTTTGTTGGACCATTTAACTAAATGCATTGCAGTTGTATAGATGTGCGTATGTATTCATGCATGTCCATTTGTTTTCAGGCTATGTAGACAAACTACTGGAGCAAGTTGTCCAGCAAGCCCGCACTGACAAGCAGCACAGGATCACCCCAAGGGCGAGAACTGTTCCACCCCCTCTGACAAGCGACTTCCCCAGGGTTGATAAGGACCAAGCCATCAACACATATTGCAGTCGGTTCAACATCAGAAAATAGTCATTGTGTGAATGTACTTGGCTTGTTGTTTTTGAGAATTACCAGATTATTAGTCAAAAAGATTGACTACTTGTGTAATGAACACAAAATGTTAGTTCTTCAGTATTTATGAGAAAAAACTGTCACAGTTTTAAAAATTGTTTTATTCACTCTTGAAACAATAGAGATATGTAAATTGTATACCATTTATTTACAGATCTATAATAAACATAGCTAATGATGATAATTTCAAGCTAAGACATGCATGTCATGGAAAAGAGGAGCTGTATGAAGTCGATGTAAACTACATGAAATAATACCACTGTACTACCACTGTAGTTTTTTTCTAGATGTATAAGGTCTCATAATTGTATATATTGCCTGGGAAGTTTTTTTGTTGTCTATTGGCAACTTTGGAATCATAATAAATATCTATAAAAATGGTGTATTTCCTTATCTCCAGTATAATTGCAAAATATTATTTCAGTGATATTGAAGGTAAAAATAAAGTTTTATTATGGCCATACAATGAAATTGATATTAAAATATATCATTGTCCGCAAACCAGTTGTCTGTTGTTTTTCAATCAAGTTGTGGATACTTGAATCCCGCGAACTCCTCAGAAGGAAATCTCTCTCTGATTTTGGTGACCGCACATGCAGGTAAGGGTACACGAACCTTGCGGCCAAGGAACCGCCAACACCAGCGTACTAGTTGACGATATGCTGTATATCTGTACTTTCTGCAATAAATTATATTATATATTATTATAAAATTAGTCACTCATATCCGTCCATCAAAGCCATTTGATTCTGAATAGTTAAACAATTTGGTATTCTATTACTTATTTCCAACAAAGACAAGTGAAATGGATGATGTGAATGTGTACCTGTGGACCTCCTCTGCCTGGACCTCTCCTCTCCCATGTTCTTGTCTGTAGTGGTAGTATGCTGTCTCCAAGGCATACACACTGAGACACACCTCTGCAAAGCCTGGGTGGTCGGTGATGCAGATAGTATTCTCTGGGCCCTCCTCTATCTTCTCCCTCACTGCTGCTGACTCCTGACAGCAGCAACACTCAGCAACAGTGTCCATGGAGACACAACGTCCACAGCTACACCTGCACCAACACACACACACACACTATAAATATCAAAAGTAAAACTATTTGTTTACAACCTCTTGAAAAACATTGGGTGTTGCTACATTAACTAAACGGTTTAAATAATGAGAAATGTAAAGATAAATTATGGTATAGTTGTTAGCATACAATTTCAAACGCGAAATTTGGAATTGTCACATTATCATATATTTAACGTATATAGTTGTCATTAGTTCTTTTACCTCGTATGGTTAATTTGTGAATTAAAAAAAAATATTTTGCGATGAAATGTAGTTTCACTTTTCATTAGAAGACGATATGCAATAGAAAAGTAATAGACTTACCAGTTAGTGCTGGTCAGGCGATGATCTCGGTCATTCGGTATATCCGCTGGTTCTTCATACAAGTCTTCATTATCACTCATAACAGGTTCAAATAGATAAGGCCGAGAACAGCCGCTTGGATCTATCGTATCCGATTGACCAGATTCGGAACTTGTTGAAAGGCAGTCCATCAAAAGAGAGATCTCATCGCTAGAATCTGAGTCTGACATGTCTGAAAATGCTCAGTGATAAACGTACACGCTGCTACAATATGGAATCGACACTTCAAAATGAGTGTTGTAAAGGTTCTTTATATTCTCCATATACAACGATCAATCATAGTTTGGCCCCTCCCTCTCCCTCGGTTTGTTAGATGTCTAAACAGAAAAGACAATGGCGGTAGATTTCCACTTTGGTCAACAGGAATTATCGGAGATTAACGATCTAAAAACATGTGTACAACAACCAAACTTAAGTAACCTCAAATAAAGTGACACAAAGAAAAGTGGGTGATAGTTAAGCCCCTCCATCGGGTTATAAGATGTCTAAACAGAAAAGACAATGGCGGTAGATTTCCGCTTTGGTGAAATCTGCATAATCGGAGATTAAACAATCTAAACACATGTGTACAACAACCAAAGTTATTAACGTCTGAACAGAATATGTTGTTATTGTTTTAAATAGCTTTGATCACTTTGGGGGCCGTTTTGACAAGTACAATCAGTGAAAAATACGAGACGGCTTGGGTGTAGAATGCAAACAATAACATAAGCCAGATACTCGTTACGGGCACGACTCCTGAGTAACGTGTCATAGCTCTGCTAGCAGCTGATTGGCTAACGAAACGTTTGGCGGTTGTGTTAATGAAGTATTTTAAAAAAACGTTTTTTTCTACTATATCGGGGTGGATTTTTATTCCAATACTTTTGTATCGTTATTCTTTACTGTTGTCAGAATCTTTTCCGGGCAACCTACCCCCCTAAGGTTAGCATATCTTTAAAGAAAATGTATTCTCATTTTTTTTTTACATTTTAATCCACCTTTTCATATAGACAATACATTCAACTGACAGAAACACCAAACAGTATTGTGATGCGTCCTCTAATTAAAAAGATATCCGAGTTCAAAGTGCGTGAAAATTGACCACCTCGAAATCTCAATCCTAAAAAGCCCCTCACGGGCTTGACACGGATGGGCTTTGCTGCGCATGTCAGAAGTGGCGGAAGTGACATCATACTCAGGAGTCGTTTGTAAACATGTATATATACGAATGCTGACATGAGTCGCAGTCTTCCACGTTTTCGTTGCAAAAGAGACATGCCTTCTTCCTGCGTTGCTGCTAACTGTACCAATAAGAGAAATGGAGATGTGCTACTTCATATGTTTCCGACGGATCCTGTCCAATTCGCGAAATGGACAAAGTTTGTGACCGAGAAAAGAGCGAAGTGGAGCCCCAATGACAGGTCTGTCATTTGCTCCGATCATTTTACAGAGGACTGTTATGATCGTTCCCACGATTTCCAGAAGAACTTTGGACTTGCCCCACGGAGGAAAAGACTTGTGAAATATGCAGTGCCAACAGTCAACAAAGAGATGAAGTTGAAAACTGGCCCGCTCCCCGTCTTTCCAGCCAGATGTGACAGCCATCCCTATCGGAAGAGAAAACGGACGGCGTACTTTGAGAAGAGGGAACGAAAGAGGGTAAGTTTCGAAATATATTTGCAAGTTCAATTTTATTGTGACGGAACATTGTCAATAATCGTTACTAAGTGATTAATAATAGAGGCCTAATTGATGTTTTTTTAGACGAAGGTTGAGTTGTTCGAGATGTTATCAACAGTAAGAATGACTGTCGGTAGATTCTTGCAGAAATCGTTTATTATTATTTCATTGAAGTAATTTGATTTTATTGTATGTGGGGTTGAAAACAATTAGTATGTTCATTCCCTTTGGAACTAAATAGTAATTTTAACATGTCAGACTAATAAATAAGGCGAGACCATTATTTTATGTTGATGTCACCATACTGAAAATTATACAGATGAATAATACTGTGTAGTATGTTTAGACTTACATTGAATATGATCCTGTCATGTATTTGAGTTGAACCATGTGAAATAAAGGTGTTCATTTCTGCCAACCATAACTCTGACATTGTTTTATTGTGATAAACCACAACATACATTGTCAGGGGTATCAATCATTCTATGTAAAAATAATACAGTGACCAGTTTGCATGGCTATTGAACATATCTGGTTGTAAGATGACATAATTTTATTGATGGTGATATATATTACTGTTAGGGTGGGTAATTGATGTTGATAAACATTGGTGTGGTTTTTTTGTCAGATTGTCGAGGAGCTGATGGGAGACCTGGGGGGTTCAACGCCAGTGGTGCAAGTTGGTAGCAGTCATCCTTCAAGTTTGCTCAAAGAAGAACCAGGGATTTGCTCACCTGCCGAGGATCTTTCTTATCCTTGTGAAGTGGTAAATAAATTGGGCATTTGAATTTGTTTGGAAATACCGATGAACTTTCCATGAACTAATTTTCTGAGTTTATAATAATTCATGTAAAAATAGGATAGAATATATGGTACGTTTTAAAGTGATGCAGCAATCATGATAGTGACTATATGTCAAACTCAATATTGAAATGTACAGTAATTACTTTGAAAAATGTTAGAAAGTTAGAAATTTGCTGGAACTTGTGATATCGACAATTGATTGATGGCCTTGATAATCGATTCGCTTAAGTTCAATTCGCGACATTTTGTTTCACCTAAAATATAAATACTGCCTGTAATAACCGAGTTTGAGTAACAATGTATTTTTAGTTTTTTTATATTTTTACTTTTTATTTCAAAGTTATTTGTAGTGAAATCATTTTTGGTTGGTGGGAACCGGTCTATGAACGTTTAAATTTGTTTACTTTCCTTGATTCAATTTAATATCCACTTTAACCAATTTTTAGGAAATAAATATATTGTATTAATAACTATTAAATCAATCCGAATAATTGTCTTTACTGATATAGACTGCAAAAAGATCACGATTAATGTTATATGTGACATTTTAATGAACGACCAAATTGATTAATTATTTGTTGTCAGACACCAGAGGAAACCCTGAGAGAAGTCACAGAGGCCTTGCTATCCCTATCCCAAGTTCAGCTGCCAGTCACCAACCCCACCATAGAACACCACAGCCCGATCAAGTCAACTGCGACTGTTGCCACTGACTGCGACACTATTGATGATGAAACTGTAAGTTATATATTACTGTCATAAACATGCACATGCATTTGAGAATGGGGGTATGTTGGTTGTGCCCACTCTTGCCTCATTGTGCAGGACATTTTACATGTGACTTACAAGATTTATTCTTATTGTTATTGTCTCTCTGATGATTTACCCCAAGTTCATTATGAATGGGTGTTTTGAACTTAAAGCCAGTCCAAACAACTAGAATTTTTTTATTTTTTGATCTTAAAGTAGTTTTTTTCATGTGAAATGAAAATGTATTTTGTTTACATTTGTTTAAGGTACCAGTCCCTACTAATTCCAGAGCCTGCCAGACACTTAAGAGATATGGATTCAAGAAAAGATCAGTGAGAGTTCAAACTAGGCCTAATGTCAGAACAAAGGGTACATACAATTTTCACTTTGAAATTTGTAACTCCTGGCATCCCAGCAATATTGTTAATAAAATTACTGTCGATTCTATTAATCCAATTTGTAAAGAAATAACTCAAAGTAAAAATTTGTTATTAAAATTTTTTAAATCTATCATCTTTTGACAATACAGTAACTGTTGGTTTCAGAATATATTATGGGGATTATAACAATAATTTTCTATTTCATTGTTTTCTCAATGTAAACATTTCCTAAGTTGATTACCAGACTTGTCCAATTTATTGTGTTTTTATGGAACAACATTCTCACTATTGCCAACAGGTACATCTACTGAACCGGTGCTGATGGTGACGACAGGAGTGCAGTGTTCACTGTTGGAACCACCCAGTGAGCCTGAAGAACCTGAAGAGGATCATGACATCCCTGATGCTGGTCAGGATCCCCACCATGATGAGACTGACCCAACATGGCTGCCACATGATCACCCCATGGAAAGCGATGAAGAAGTTGATATTATAAGGTAAACTCTTACATGCATTCTCGGGATATTGAAATTATTGTTTTGCACGCATTTCTGGCTGTTTGTCCGTAATTATTTATTTTCGGAGCTTGGTAGAGTGTTTAGCTTCCGATTAAGAGGTCCTGGGTTCGAAACCCACCAGGGGCACTCCAATTTTGTCTGCCGTAGAGAATTGTTGTACACGCAGTAAGGTTTGGGTGCAATGCTACACTGAATTTCAGTGTAGAACCACCCATGGCTTACAAGTTACAGTCGATGCTTGAAGGTTTCACCGCAATGCATTGCGACATGGCGTTGCAATATTTTTCCCTGCCATAATACTATCAGCCACTTTTCAAGTGAAAAACTCATTCACATCTATTATTTGAGTCAGAATTGAACTATGTTTGATGTTAATGTGTATTACCCACTCACTAAAGTGGTGTCTTAAACATTTATTTTAACAATTCCAAATTGATGATGACTCTAGTCTTATCTTGTTGATATTTATATCTCAATCATGATGAAAAGTGAATATTTTTTAGTAGACTCGGGCAATAAATGACTTTGTTCTCAGAGTCCCAATGAACACAAATCACTTTGATTACACAATTCACTATTAAATAGTTATTCCATTGTCCCCTACAAAGTTTTCATAGTGTATTTTAAACAGAATTAATAATTCATTTACTTTGTACGGAAAATAGGTTACCCACAGTGGTGACAATAAGCAGATATTGAATGAATTAGAAATCCATGAAATTATCCAGTCATATTGTATACTTATTTCATTTATGTAACTCATAATGTGTTTCAGTGAGGACTCGTCACCAACTCAAGAGCGAAAGTACATCGTCTTTGAAAGTCAGCTCCTTCAGCTCTTCAGTGTGTGTCCGGCGTGCAGCAGCGAGTCTAAAGTTCAGCGTCTTTCTGAAGGAACTTTACTGACAGTGTCCCAACAGTGCAGGTCTTGTACTTTCCGGCGCGACTGGTGCAGCCAACCCTTTCTAGGCAACTACCCAGCGGGAAACATCCTTCTCTCGGCCTCCATCCTGTTTTCTGGATCTTTACCATCTAAAGTGTTTACCCTATTTCAACATCTCGGACTTGTCTCATTGAGTGTGAACTCCTTTTTCAAACATCAGCGAGAAATACTAAACCCTGTAATTGAAAAAGTGTGGATAGAGGAACAAGAAGACCAGTTTGAAAAACTCAGACAGCTTGACATGCCTTTGGTACTTGGAGGAGATGGGAGAGCTGACACACCAGGACACAACGCCAAGTTCGGCTCATACACAGTGATGGAACTCAAGACCAAGAAAGTGCTTCATGTTGAACTTGTGCATGTACGTTAATATTACATTTTGAGAAATTATTGTCTTTCTCCTCATGCCTAAGTCACGCTCATGTAATGCAAATTTCCCCCTCAAATATTCTATTGTATTCTGTTCTATTCTCCCCCAACCCAAATCTTTTCAAAATAAAAAGGATGATTTGTGTCAGCCTGTACAAATGAGTAATTGTTATTCAAATACTGTTTTTCCAATTTTTTTCCAATATATAATATTTATAATATGTATAATTGCACTATTAGATAATGCTTACTTGTACATTGATGGTGTTTGTTTGAAAACATTTGTAAATATATTGTCATGTGTCTATTGTCAATTCTAATTACCTTCATGAAGTTTCAATAAAGGCTATTGATCATTGAATGAAGTTACATAAGGCTGTAGATAATTACCATGCCTTTTTGTGTATTAGCTAATCGGAAATGTCGTTATCTTTATGGCTTAAATGCCATCATGTACAGGGGTATGTCACTATGTGGTAGAATGTTAGGTAATAACTTTATGACTCTCCTGTCAGGTGTGAAGTAGTGTAATTATCAAGAGCTAGTCAAAGTTTAATGTTAGGTAACTAATCAATATCTTTGGCTAATTAACTTTATGACCAACAGGTCCAACACACCAGATACAGATGTGTGTATTTCATAAGGTGTGTGGCAATATAGGTGTGTAAATGTTTAGAGAATTTATTAAATAACACTTAGGAATAAATTACTATCATATACAGAGTTATTATGGAACTTGTTTTCCCTGCCAATATTTAGTACCGTAAAGAAAACTACAATTGAACTGTTAAAATAATATCAGACTGTAGTTTGTTTTCTCTATATATACAAGCTTAAATTAGGAATCATTGTTTTTGTTTACAGTCGAACGAGGTGAAGAACTCGAATGGAATGGAAAAAGAGGGCTTCATTCGAAGTGTTCAACACTTGGAGGATGAAGGTTTGACAGTTGGGACGCTCGTGACTGACCGCCACCCCCAGATACAGAAGCTGGTTCGAGAGTCGATGCCCACAACACAACATTACTATGATGTTTGGCATGTTGCTAAAGGTATTAATGATATTTAATGTTTTAGGAGAGGCGGTTCTATCATGTAACTTGTTTGTTTTTGCATCGTTTAGAGTAGGATTATTATAAGCAATTCCTGTGCAGAAGCTTACATGTTTTACAGGAATGTATAACCACCATAATGTTGCAGCTTTCCTCCTTGCAATAATACAAGCCACAGATATAAAGTGAAATAATATAAAAGTGGGTGCTTACCACCATGTCACCTCACCTAGCCTCATAAATATTTATTTTGCAATAAATGTATTATGTGACTATAAAAATAAAGAACTTAACAATCCAGAAACTGAACTTCATTCTTCATCAATTCACCTATGGATGACAATTTTATAATCATTTTCCAGGTCTCAGGAAGAAACTGACAGCTCTATCCAAGGAAAAGGAGTGCGAGTCGCTTGGCCCTTGGATAAAGAGCATTGTCAACCATGTGTACTGGTGCCCTGCCTCATCCCCTGCCGGCGACACAGAGCTAGTGCTTGACAAGTGGCGGTCCGTAATCAACCACGTGCAGAACATCCATGAAGGCCACGGACCAAGATTCGAGACATGTCAACATCCCTTGATAGGCACTGATGCTCCAAGGAGAAAATGGTTGAAGTCAGGTATGAAGACATATCATTTCTGCCCTTGCAGGAAATGAATTTGTTTATGGACGTCAATACAATCCAAAATACTATATATGTTCAAATTCAAATTTGAATTGGTTTTTCTGTTAGATACACTTTTCATGAGTGATCGTTGATTAAATAAAACCATTTAAAACATTTGTATGTGATTCAAATTACTCACTTACTCTGCCTGAACTAATGAAATGAATAATAAACTAAAAGAATCTGAGTATGTGAAATAAATTAATACCTAACAATCGGTTTCCTTCTAATAGACAAATTATGTCACTTAGAATTCACCAAAATAACTTTAGTGAAACCGTCTAAATATGTCATGTTGTTTTATAGGATCCAAGGTAGCTGAGAAGCTTGGTTTGGTGCTTGAAAATGCCCGTCTTCTGCGTGATGTGAAGAAGCTGTCACCACACCACCAAACATCGTCTGTTGAGACCTTCCATAGAGTCATCATCACCTTCGCACCTAAGATGATAGGGTTTTCCTATCTGGGAATGCTTTCAAGGTGACTGTTGATATAATTACTTCTCATTTGTTTGATATATCAGCATTTGGCCCCCATTAATCATCCCACCTGTGGCGGCTGGAATACATACTATTTCTCATGTGATATTTTCTTCAGTGGTGTAAAATTTCAAGGAAGTAAATTATTATAAATTGGTCCTGTCAGAGGTTATAATTTTATTTCTTTAATTTTTTCAGACTCTACCTGTCCGCCCTCCACTACAATGAGAATGGGTGCCGGTCCCAGGCTGTTGATGAGCACGGCCAGGCAAGGTACCAAGTCAAGTACGTGAAGTACAAGAAGGACCAGCATATCCTGCACAAAGTCACTGGTGCTATGACCTTTGGTAAGTCAGTGTTTTGTTAAGTGATATAGATGAAAGTCATGGCACTTCATAATATAACATGGAATACTCATAATAAGGCACACATTTACACTCTTGTGTAAGGAAATATATTTTGTTGGGGGGACAATTAATGTGACTTCTAGTCAGTGACACCAACAATGGAGAACCATGGAAAAGTCAAGATCATAAATCAACTAGTATCACATTGCTATTATTAATTTTGCCTTTCTCAAAAGTCAATTATTGATATTTTGTTGGACCATTTAACTAAATGCATTGCAGTTGTATAGATGTGCGTATGTATTCATGCATGTCCATTTGTTTTCAGGCTATGTAGACAAACTACTGGAGCAAGTTGTCCAGCAAGCCCGCACTGACAAGCAGCACAGGATCACCCCAAGGGCGAGAACTGTTCCACCCCCTCTGACAAGCGACTTCCCCAGGGTTGATAAGGACCAAGCCATCAACACATATTGCAGTCGGTTCAACATCAGAAAATAGTCATTGTGTGAATGTACTTGGCTTGTTGTTTTTGAGAATTACCAGATTATTAGTCAAAAAGATTGACTACTTGTGTAATGAACACAAAATGTTAGTTCTTCAGTATTTATGAGAAAAAACTGTCACAGTTTTAAAAATTGTTTTATTCACTCTTGAAACAATAGAGATATGTAAATTGTATACCATTTATTTACAGATCTATAATAAACATAGCTAATGATGATAATTTCAAGCTAAGACATGCATGTCATGGAAAAGAGGAGCTGTATGAAGTCGATGTAAACTACATGAAATAATACCACTGTACTACCACTGTAGTTTTTTTCTAGATGTATAAGGTCTCATAATTGTATATATTGCCTGGGAAGTTTTTTTGTTGTCTATTGGCAACTTTGGAATCATAATAAATATCTATAAAAATGGTGTATTTCCTTATCTCCAGTATAATTGCAAAATATTATTTCAGTGATATTGAAGGTAAAAATAAAGTTTTATTATGGCCATACAATGAAATTGATATTAAAATATATCATTGTCCGCAAACCAGTTGTCTGTTGTTTTTCAATCAAGTTGTGGATACTTGAATCCCGCGAACTCCTCAGAAGGAAATCTCTCTCTGATTTTGGTGACCGCACATGCAGGGTACACGAACCTTGCGGCCAAGGAACCGCCAACACCAGCGTACTAGTTGACGATTTATACTGTATATCTGTACTTTCTGCAATAAATTATATTATATATTATTATAAAATTAGTCACTCATATCCGTCCATCAAAGCCATTTGATTCTGAATAGTTAAACAATTTGGTATTCTATTACTTATTTCCAACAAAGACAAGTGAAATGGATGATGTGAATGTGTACCTGTGGACCTCCTCTGCCTGGACCTCTCCTCTCCCATGTTCTTGTCTGTAGTGGTAGTATGCTGTCTCCAAGGCATACACACTGAGACACACCTCTGCAAAGCCTGGGTGGTCGGTGATGCAGATAGTATTCTCTGGGCCCTCCTCTATCTTCTCCCTCACTGCTGCTGACTCCTGACAGCAGCAACACTCAGCAACAGTGTCCATGGAGACACAACGTCCACAGCTACACCTGCACCAACACACACACACACACTATAAATATCAAAAGTAAAACTATTTGTTTACAACCTCTTGAAAAACATTGGGTGTTGCTACATTAACTAAACGGTTTAAATAATGAGAAATGTAAAGATAAATTATGGTATAGTTGTTAGCATACAATTTCAAACGCGAAATTTGGAATTGTCACATTATCATATATTTAACGTATATAGTTGTCATTAGTTCTTTTACCTCGTATGGTTAATTTGTGAATTAAAAAAAAATATTTTGCGATGAAATGTAGTTTCACTTTTCATTAGAAGACGATATGCAATAGAAAAGTAATAGACTTACCAGTTAGTGCTGGTCAGGCGATGATCTCGGTCATTCGGTATATCCGCTGGTTCTTCATACAAGTCTTCATTATCACTCATAACAGATTCAAATAGATAAGGCCGAGAACAGCCGCTTGGATCTATCGTATCCGATTGACCAGATTCGGAACTTGTTGAAAGGCAGTCCATCAAAAGAGAGATCTCATCGCTAGAATCTGAGTCTGACATGTCTGAAAATGCTCAGTGATAAACGTACACGCTGCTACAATATGGAATCGACACTTCAAAATGAGTGTTGTAAAGGTTCTTTATATTCTCCATATACAACGATCAATCATAGTTTGGCCCCTCCCTCTCCCTCGGTTTGTTAGATGTCTAAACAGAAAAGACAATGGCGGTAGATTTCCGCTTTGGTCAACAGGAATTATCGGAGATTAACGATCTAAAAACATGTGTACAACAACCAAACTTAAGTAACCTCAAATAAAGTGACACAAAGAAAAGTGGGTGATAGTTAAGCCCCTCCATCGGGTTATAAGATGTCTAAACAGAAAAGACAATGGCGGTAGATTTCCGCTTGGGTGAAATCTGCATAATCGGAGATTAAACAATCTAAACACATGTGTACAACAACCAAAGTTATTAACGTCTGAACAGAATATGTTGTTATTGTTTTAAATAGCTTTGATCACTTTGGGGGCCGTTTTGACAAGTACAATCAGTGAAAAATACGAGACGGCTTGGGTGTAGAATGCAAACAATAACATAAGCCAGATACTCGTTACGGGCACGACTCCTGAGTAACGTGTCATAGCTCTGCTAGCAGCTGATTGGCTAACGAAACGTTTGGCGGTTGTGTTAATGAAGTATTTTAAAAAAACGTTTTTTTCTACTATATCGGGGTGGATTTTTATTCCAATACTTTTGTATCGTTATTCTTTACTGTTGTCAGAATCTTTTCCGCGCAACCTACCCCCCTAAGGTTAGCATATCTTTAAGGAATCATATCAATGAAGAGATAACAACCCATTGGAACCAACCAATACATGTATGTTGCTTCTAAATAAGGGAACCTTTCAAACGTCCATGAATAGAAAAATCGTGGTGTAATAGAAGATCTGGCTTATTATAAAACTCAAAGTTTTTTCTTGAAAGACATTCTCTGTTCTGGTTTACGATTATATTATGGTTATTTTATTACATTTCTTATTTTGAAAACATCTTATGTCAATTTTGTGAAGTAATCTGGATCTGTAAACGTTTTATTGGATTAAATGAATACATGATCCTTCAAATAACTTCCGCCAGGGAGAACGAAAGGAAATGCTCTCCTTTGATAGTCATGTGCAGGAGGGAAAGAATTATTCGCCTTCTTTAGTCATTATGTCTCCCCCCGAAGGGGGCATACCTCTAAAATTACTTTACCAATCCTCACCAAATTTGGTATAAAGCCTCCCCCATATCATGTAGGTGTGCCTTTTGGAGGTTTCAGATTGTTTTTAAATTATGTTTTTCCATGGCAACAATTTGGACTTAATCTATTTGAAGGGTGGGGTTTGTTTCCGGAGCAGATCTCTAAAATTACTTCACCAATCCTCACCAAATTTAGTATGCTGCCTTCCCATATCATGTAGATTTGCCTTTTTGTGTTGAATTTGATATTTTTCAGTTTCCGTGGCAATAATTTGGACGTTGCCCTTTTGTAGGGTGGGGTTTGTTTCTAGAACAGATCTCTAAAACTGGTGGGGTTATCCTCACCAAATTTGGTACACTACCTCCCGATATAATTTAGATGTGCTTTTGGGAAGTTTGAACTTTAAAAAATTAATTTTGTTTTGTTTCCATTGCAACAATTTGGACTTTGCCTTTTGGAAGTTTAACAACTGAAATTGAATTGGGGGAAGGGGAGACATCTGTTAAAAACACCTCCTAGTTTATTGATGTATACGTGTATTTACCAGACTCGGTGATGTGTTGAAGACGAGTGGAAGGAGATTCTACAGCTTGTGAATAATGTTCACTGTCACACAGAACTCAGCGTGCGCTTTGACGGTCACGTCGTCTTCCTATAATATTTCACGGTCTACTGCACACACTATAAACTGTGACATCAGGACAGTCGTTTTTCGTTGATACTTAGACTCTGAAAGACGTACATGTATATATATATTCTGAAATAGTTTTTATTGATTATTGAAAAGGGGCCTCTTTTTTCTTCCTTCTCATAGGCTCGAGCTCATTTTTAATATTCAATATGATGGTGATATTTTCCGAACAAATACTTGTTTCAGAGTGTAAGACTACGACTTCCTAGATAAACATCAGTGCAATGATCACTATCAAGCGAACAGGTGTTTCTTACACTAATGGTCCGTCTTGTCTTGCTCAAACTGTAGTGTGCAGAATATAAATTAAATGCGGCTAAGTTCTGTGTTTGTAACTTGTTGCCTGGATATGTTTGATATATCTACATGTTCATGGGATAACGTTCTTCTGTTACTACACTACAGCATGACGGCGACAGTGGCACCAACCTGATCTACGCCCAAGGATTCAGTTTGTCGGATATCTTCTACATTTATAACGACAGTAAGCGCTCTACTAAGCTTTTAGCCATACCTCGTACTGTAGATGTAGGTGAACCAAGATAAATTTGTAGATAAGACAAGTAACACATGCAGTATTTAGTCATCGTCACCGTAATCAGTCATCGTTACCGTAATCAGTCATCGTCACCGTAATCAGTCATTGTCACCCCTAATCTGTCACCGTCACCGTAATATGTCATCGTCACCGTAATTAGTCATCGACACCGTAATCAGTCATCGTCACCGTAATCAGTCATCGTAATCTGTCACCGTCACCGTAATTAGTCATCGTCACCGTAATCAGTCATCGTCACCGTAATCAGTCATCGTCACCGTAATCAGTAATCGTCACCGTCACCGTAATCTGTCACCGTCTTCTACATTTATAACGACGGTAAGCGCTCTACTAAGCTTTTAGCCATACCTCGTACTGTAGATGTAGGTGAACCAAGATAAATTTGTAGATAAGACAAGTAACACATGCAGTATTTAGTCATCGTCACCGTAATCAGTCATCGTTACCGTAATCAGTCATCGTCACCGTAATCAGTCATCGTCACCCCTAATCTGTCACCGTCACCGTAATATGTCATCGTCACCGTAATTAGTCATCGACACCGTAATCAGTCATCGTCACCGTAATCAGTCATCGTAATCTGTCACCGTCACCGTAATTAGTCATCGTCACCGTAATCAGTCATCGTCACCGTAATCAGTCATCGTCACCGTAATCAGTAATCGTCACCGTCACCGTAATCTGTCACCGTCACCGTAATTAGTCATCGTCACCGTAATTAGTCATCGTCACCGTAATCAGTCATCGTCACCGTAATCAGTAATCGTCACCGTCACCGTAATCTGTCACCGTCAACGTAATTAGTCATCGTCACCGTAATCAGTCATCGTCACCGTAATCAGTCGTCGTCACCGTATCAGTCGTCGTCACCGTAATCTGTAATCGTCACCACTACTATCGTCACCGTAGTCTGTCATCGTCACCACTACCATCGTCACCATCATCGTAAACAGTCATCGTCACCGTAATCAGTCATCGTCACCACTACCATCGTCACCATCATTACAATCGTCATCGTCATCGTCACCGTAATCGATCAGTAATCGTCACCATAATTTTTTTTTTTATCACTTTATTTCTTTTCACAGGGTACAGCATTTTTCATTTTCATTTCATAGTATTATCACAATAAATGGTACAAAACATTTGACATGAAAATTCTTCTACATGAATAGATTGTGGCAGGATGACCAGAATGAGACAAATGAGTCATATTTACACTGTGTATAAGCATTGGATTTATGTAATTGGTAATTTAATCTTAATTTTGGTTTCAGACCACTTATAGACGGTGTTATATTTGCCAATTTTCGATGGTAGATGTATTCTTTTGTTAACGTAATGATGAAATTTAGAACATTATTTCTCCTTTCTGTGAATCCCAGAATGACCGTATCTGCGTTTAGGTTTAGACAGATGTCAGTTTCTTTCTCAATCCATTCCGTTAGATCTTGCCACAACCTCTTGACACATCTGCATTCATATAGTAGATGGATAATTGATTCTATTTCAACGTTGCAATATGTACATAGTGGTGTTTCTATTAGTTTGTATTTGTATAAGTCTTTATTTGTCGTAAGGATTCTATGGAGAACACGGTATTGGAACCATCTATGCTTGATGCTATAAGATGCTTGGAAAGGTATAGAATTGTATGTCTTCCACATATCTGGTGAAATGTCTATTTTTAATTCCTTTTCCCATTTAATTTGGTAATTTTGCTTTTGAAATGCGGTCTCTTTGGTGAGTTGGGTATAAAATATGCTACATCCCTTTTTAGTTCTATATAGTATTTCCAAGTTAGGAGGGATAAAGGGTAAATTTTCCTGTTTGCTAATTGTTTGCCAATAACGTTTGGAATAAGATTTCATTGAAGATATTAATCCTGCGTATTCTAGAAAGTTTGTTTTGACTCCGTACAATTGTACGAATTCATTATACGATAGAAATGTATTGTCATATTTTATAAAGTCGTTTATAAACTTAATATTAAATTGTAGGTAGTGATCATATATTACTGGTTTAGTTTCAATGGTTATGTTATCATTTGCCCAAATAAATTGTCTACTAAGTTGGTCTTGATTATATTGAATTTTCTCTTGCAACTCTGACCAAGCTTCAAATACATCTTTCCAGAATGGGCTAATGAGTTTAGGAATATATTGCGTCCTAAGATAAATTGGTCCCATTTCAACGGGAGTTAACATACTCGTTTCATTTGATGTATATATAAGATGTTTTAAGTTTGAATCCTGTACATATAATCTTCTGATCCATGATATTTTCTGAGACTTTATTGTTTCAAGTAAAGCAGGCATTTTCAAACCACCTTCCTGGTACGTTTTTATCATTAAGCATCGTTTAATTTTGTCAGGTTTGCCTTTCCAAATAAAGGAGTAACACTTGCGTTGCAGATTTGTTATTGTTTCTTGTCTTGGGTTCGCAAGGGAAGTGAAAAGATGGTTAAGCTTTGGTAGTATTAAACTTTTTAGAATGGTTATTCTTCCCAAAGGTGTAAGGTCTCTCAGAGACCAAAGCTTCATTTCTTTTTCAATTGCCTTTAGTTTATCTTTGTAGTTTCTTTCTACCATTTCTGCTTTGTTATGTTGAAATAGAATACCTAATAGTACAAAGGGTTTTTGAGTCCAGTCTAGGTTGTATTCTCTGCAATATTGCAAACTTGAATATTGTTTTGAGCCTATCCAGATAATTTTGGTTTTGTCAATATTCATTTTGAGTCCAGAGAATGATGCGTATAATTCGAGTACCTTTAATGTTTCTCTAAACGATGTTTCTGTGCCATCTAGAATTAAAGTGGTATCATCAGCAAACTGTGTTAGTAGATATTCGATACCTTTCATTGTTATTCCTTTTATCTTTTTATTATGTCTCAACATGTTGGCCAGGATTTATCCTGCAATGAGGAATATATAGGGCGAAAGAGGATCGCCTTGTCTACATCCTCGTGTAATTTGGAAGAATTCTGAAGGAAACCCATTCACAAGAACACTAGAATTTATGTTATTGTAGAATGTTTTTAACCAACCTTTTATAGAAGGACCGAAATGGAAGAAATCAAAACATTTATCGATGAAAGACCAATCTACCGAATCAAATGCTTTTTCAAAATCAATCAATATCAAAAGTCCTGGTCTGTTTGTAAAGTCTGTAAAATCCATAATGTCATTAACTAGCCTTGTACATTCTCCTATGTATCTGCCTTTCATAAAACCCTTTTGGTCTTTGCTTATTATAGTGGGTAGTATCTTCTTAATGCGTGCAGATATCACGGCTGAAGCTAGTTTATACGAGATGTTTAGTAATGAAATAGGTCTAAAGTTTTTCAGATGTTCTTTTGATTTTTCCTTTTTTGGGATGCATGTTATAAGGCCTTGTTTTTGACTTACCGAGAGTTCGCCGACTCTATATGCTGCATTCAATGAATTTATTAGATATGAATTTACATCTTTCCAAAAGAATTTATAAAATTCAGTTGTGAAACCGGAAGGGCCTGGGCTTTTCTCATTTTTCATGTTTTTCAGTGCTGTTAGAACTTCGTCGTATTGTAATTCCCCTTCAAGGGAAAGTGCATCGTTAACAGATAATCTAGGGATTTCGTTATCTTTGAATAGGATTTCGAGGTCAACTTCTTTTACATTTTTTTTTGTATATAGGTTTTGGAAGTAATTCTTCGTATAATTGATTATATCCTTTGTTTTATTTATTTGTCCTTTATCGGTATCTAGTCTGGTTATTGCTTTGTTTACGAAATTTTGCTTTTCTAGAGATAAAAAGAATTTGGTCGGTTTTTCACCTTTTTCATACCATTTTGCTTTTGATCTCAGCATTATGCCATCTGTTTTATATTTGTTTAATTCAATTTGTTGTTCTTTTGTTATGTTTATTTCTTGTAACAACTTTGTTTTTGTCTCTTCAATATCAGCTTGACCTAATTGTTTTTCTAAGTTTTCAAGTTTTTCGTTATATGTATCTGCTAGTTTAAGCCTTTCTTTCTTTTTTTGAGATGAATATTTTATCGTGTGGCCTCTTATATTGCATAGTAGTGTTTCGAAAAAAAGTTGTTCACTTATTTGTAGTACTTTATCTCCATCCTGGTCTCGACAGTGGTATTGTACAACAGTATCCTTAATAATACATTTTACTTCGCTTACGTAATCTGGATCGTGCAACAGACTATTGTTAAATTTCCAGAAACCTTTTCCTTTTTCAAGTGATGTGAATTCAATTTGTATAGATATTATAGAATGATCCGATCTATAACTTGGCTCTATTTTCGAAGTAATGATGGACTTTTCGAGATTTCTACTAACGAGAAAGAAGTCTAGACGTGCTTGTTTCAGTGGTTTTGGTTTTCTCCATGTATACCTTTTTACATCTAGATTGGATTCGCGCCATGGATCATATAAATTCAGTTCATCTATCATATCAAATACAGCTTCCTTTGATTTGGGGTTATTGATGTGTAAATAGTTGAAAGTATCTTTTGATTGATCTTGGACTAGGTTAAAGTCTCCGCATATGATATTTGTTTCAGTATCTAGACTCTGTATTTTTTTATTATTTCATGATAAAATTCTGGTGTATCTACATTCGGACCATAAACACTTGTAATACTTAGTATCTCTTTCTCTGATTTCATCTTAAGTATTAAGAAGTTGCCATTGTCGATATCTTTTATTTCTTTGAGAATTTCAAATTCAAAATTATCTCTGAATAGGATGGCTACCCCTCTAGATTGACTTGTAAAAGAACTGAAACGAGCTTCTGATGCGCCCCATTCTAATTTGATCTTCTGTTCTATATTGCTAGTAAAGTGTTTATCCTGGATACAGTAGATGTTACCTTTTCTTTTTTTCATATTTTCAAATACGTCGATTCTCTTTTTCTCATTGTTTAGACCTTGACAATTTGCAGAGTATATATCAAGCCTATGCGTCATGTCAGTTCATATATAGTGTAAGCCAAATAGCATGAATCTGATGAATCATGTTGATAACCATGGTATAGCTGACCCATTTTTTGTGTGTCACAGAAATATCTTCTAAGAAATGAAAGTGAATACAAAGTGATAACGAACGTAAATATAAACAAATAAAAGGGGGACACATTGCCTTCCGTCATTTGTTCAATGAAACAGAAAGGTAGTAATTTGACCTCCCGCCGGTAGGTCCAATGTTAATGTAATGAAAATATCAATTTTGCCGTTGTAATTTATGAAAATAAAATAACATAGCTGAATACAACTGTACAACGCCCTTACTATGGTCGTCACCAGCTATAACCTTGTTTCGTTAGTTTGACGAACTAAGTCGACAAATAAACATATGAGCTAGTAATAGTAAGAAAGTAAAGATATACTCACTGGATAGTGTCCAGATATTCCACAATGAATGTCCTCTTAATATAGCACAATTCACACATAACAATCCCGACAATGAACACACAAACATAATCCTGTAACTCAACTCGATCCACGTGGTGAGCTGCACGTGCTTTCCGTGTTCGCTGAATGCTATTTGAATGTAAACTAGTTATGGTTTTTCAACGTCTAATTTAGATTTAATGCTAGCAAAAAACGATTTTTTAAAAAAAAAAGACATGTAAGTGTGTCTTAGGGTTAATAGTCCTAGTCGGATATAGTCATAATATATAGTAAAAAATGGTTGAAACCGGATGAGTCAATGAAATAGCACAATCATACAAACATAATCCAGAGTTTGTGCTGTTTGTATTGTTCGAGTTACACATTCAGTATTTTATATATATAAACGATCTTCAAAGTATGAGGACTGTAATTTGTAGTCCTAGACCTGTCTTGAACGAGCTTCTCAATATGGTTACAAATAGTATTTTCACGATTACAAAATGTAACTAAAAAGATATTTTAGTTTTTTCAAGCAAAAGTAAAAAATCATATAAGAAGTCACTGCAAATAAGAAGTTGAAAAATGTTCACTCGTATTTTTTCCATTGCGACGGACGGTTTTGCGGGTCCTTCGTCTCCAAAATTATCTCTGTCCCCACAACTCTCACCCTCGTCCACAGATTTTGTGTCTTGCGAATATCCATAGCTTGTCTGCTGAGAATCGCGCGCCTCTTTTTCATCATGCCGGGTAGGTCCGTCTGGATACTGTAACGCTCGGGCTGTTCACGAAGTACTTTCCGTGCCTGGTAGACATCGTCGCGGTCCGCCATTTTCACAAACGTTGTGATAATACTGGGCGGGGCTGCCGGGTTGTGTGCCTTCTGGTATTCACTTTTGGGTAGTCGGTGCGCCGTTTTGATGAAAATTTTCTCAACTCTGTCCTGACTAAACTTTAGTTTTTCAATTAGAAAGTTTCTGAGTGTATTTTCAGCATTTTCGCTTGAAGTTTCAGGGATACCGTAGAAAAGAAGGTTGGGTTTTCTATCGTGTATGTCTTTTAGTGTAAATTGTCGCTCAAGATTTTCGAAAGCCTGTTTAGTGGCGACTAATTCCGCGCGGAGTTTGGTCGTCTCATCCCATTGCATAGCGACGTCATGCTCGGTACTTCTGACTGTAATTTTAAGTTCGTCGACTTCTTGCTTGACACCTTCGATAGACTTTTTTAAGTCAGTTTTCACTCCTAAGATAAGTTCGCTCAGTCTTTTTTCGGAAGCTTTAACAATTTCCTCCGTGTTTGCAGCACTTGCCCGTGTTGTCATTTTTCCGCTCACAATGTATATATATATTTGAAATATAGGTTTGTAAATGACCTTTGAGGAGTTTCTTAGCGTTGTTAAAACATTAGAGTTTCTTCAAACATTCATTTAGCTTGATTGCTTACGATACGCTTGCGGGAGGCGGAGCGCGTCTTCAACGTGACCTTTCTCTTCCCATGTACAACCGGAAGTTTCGTCACCATAATTAGTCATCGTCACCGTAGTCTACCATCGTCACCATCACCGTAAACAGTCATCGTCACCGTAATCAGTCATCGTCACCATCACTTTTACCATCGTCACCATCTTAATTGATTGCCATCGTAATCATCGTCGTCATCCATCGCCATCATCGTCGTCTTCATCATTGTGTCGGCCATCGTTTGAAAGCCTTTTTAATGCAGCTTCATGGAGTATTCCCTGTGTCTGTTGTATCGAGGCTAGGGTAGCTCTCAGTCATTGAATCTCTACACTTAACAGAACACTTTTTTAATCCCGATGTCCTCGAACCATGCTACAACAAGGTACATGTACAGCGGGTTACTGTGATTGCTCATTAGTACGTTTATACAACTGTGATAACAAGATTTTGACTGAAACAGTTCGAAGGAAGAAAGAAATTGTTTAGCTGTACGGTGAGCTGTTTGCGTTCAAGATTGTCGCACAGCTGATCCCAGTTTATTGCAATGAAAGTAGGTCTATGTCCCGACTCTAACAAGGAATATCTTAACGAGTACATAGACATCGTACAGACTTTACAAACCAAACTACGTTGCAATGACGTCGACTGAAAAGGTTTCACTTTTTCTGTAAAATACACATAATTTGATCTACATGTATAATTTAAAGGTTCACTTAAAAGATCATATTTTGACTTAAATTATTCGGTAAAGCGTTAACTGATACTTAGAATTATAATTATAAATATTCTTAGACTACATGATATTGCTTGATTCTTAATTCTAGAAATGTTAATTATTCTGATTCCCTCTCATTATTGGATATCTTCTTAACATGATTGACTTTGTCTTACACTTACGTCCAAAACAGGTATTCAGTCAAGCATTCTTACGTGTTTCAGCAAGATAATTTATAAATGCTTTTTCATGTACTGAAAATTGAAACGTTGACAAGTAATACCGAATTGATTACGAGTACATGAAATATACTGAACTCTTAGATAAGAGAAATTTTACTGACGTCATCTGTTAACAATCATAAAGTCATTATACAATGCCTTGTCGTTTTAAATCACTTGTTCAATGTTGGCTGAAAGCCAGAGTCGACAATAACTGATTTATTGGAATGTTAGCAACATAGTTTTTTTTAAACTTTATAACAATTCTTCAGATCTTGTACATAAATCACTGTTATTTTTATTTTCAACATTCGTTATTTAATAAAAGTATTAAATGCTGCCATTAATGTCGGATATTGTTGATTTTATCATTACGGATAACAGTTTTGTTTCTTTCAGTTGTCTCTGTGTCTATATTTTATTTGTTTCGAAATACTTAACTTGCAGAATTTCGAAGGTCGCGAATGATGTATTTGAAAGTATAAAATAATCCGTCCAATGACGTATTAGCATTGAAGTAAACATAAAACAAACTATGCTATTTATGATATAAAAAACAAAAATGTTGTTTATAAGGAAATGTTATGATAAACTGATTTAACAAGGATTTTGCATAATCAGTCAAATAAAGAGTTTAGTAACTTTACTAATAACGTACCAACTGAATCTCGATGTATTGATTATTCATTTGTTGTATTTTCTATCTGTGGGCGTTTATGGGACATTGCGTTAACTTTGCTTTATAAACACAGAACAATACCATTTTTGTTTCCGTAGTATTATTACTGTAAGTTACATGGGAGTTACACCTTTTCCTGGCTTCTGATTGGCTGTTCCAGAAAACAAACGGTCGCATTGGTTGCTGGAACTACTTCAATCATCTTTCTACCGTTCTCCGACTAGTAACTTACATGTTAGAAGCTTTCTTGGGTCATTAAGCACGTTTTATTTCTTTACTGTAGCTGTCATAAGCATTTCCTAATGTGCCGACGCCATTCTCTTCCATTCTCTTCTCACAGAGGTGACTCCCTTCAGATTTCCGATTCTAACGTCTTCTATGCGAATGTTCTCTGCTTGAAAGGGAGTGTCCTGATTAGTTGCGTTTGAATCTAGTTGAATCAGCGACGCCTTTGTAAAACTGACATTTGCAAATGACACGTCATAATGCTATTTTGGAATAAGCTATTTGATTTTGTGAAAACAATTGATGCTTTACAGTCAAATGCTTTGATCTTAATTTGAAGTATCTCGGTCGACGCAGCTGATGAAAGATGTGTTTTCATTAGATAAACAGCAGGTATACAGTAGAAGGTACCTCTGTACCCCGAACACGAGTAAGAAATCAGCTCCGCTGGAAACCGCCCGTAAAATCTCAAAGAGAAGAAGAAATGTTCCCCGAATTTAGCTGGAACCGAGATATATGGCCTAATATAACAGAGGTTAGGATCGGAAATCTGAAGGCAATAACCTCTGTTAGAAGAGAAAAGTGCCGTCGCATGATATGTCGGAAGAAGCACTAAGCCTAAGATGTCAGAAAAACTAGCTATATAATGATTTCACTTGCAGTCGCCAAGGATGCAACTGCTTGTGTTCGAAAGCAATGTGATCATGGTGGCAAGCGACTATGACGTCACAATGCTGACGGTAACGACACGTGGGTTTTCGGTTTCAGTCGACTTGCTTTTGAGCGTCGCAAACCTCTTGAAATGAAATGTATAACTACCTATGTTACTTACTTTGAATTAATACCAATGGAAGTAATACAAAAACAAAACCAACCTTACAGTTATCTTTTATTTTGAAAATACATCCCTCCTCACTCCTTTGTTGTTGTCTAAATATTTATAGTCGACGTGATGTACTCGTGGAATCATTCATCATAGGTTTGATAGATCTACCCTGATACTGTTTACCGTAAAGGTCTTTCCAGACTCCTTGACTTATATTAAAAGCATTTAAAATCAAAACTAAACTTATTTCTTTTTGTTTATCATTTGTTCATCTTAATAATTTGTAGTTATTCAATTCTATTGTCTATTGTCATCCTACAATAAAGAAGTCGAATCGTCTATATGACAGTGCCTATAGATAACACAGTTAGGTAAACAGGTCATTTATAGTGGATCGTTACGATATAAAATATATAAGTTTATCATATACCGGTACCTACATGTACAAATGTATATCTAACATGGTACTCAAGACGAAATAACTATTAGATACATTCTTATCACAAACTTTTAATCTAACACAAATGCCAATTTTCTGCACACCCTGCCTTTTTTATCATGTATATTGTACGTGCGCTTCACTCAAATGTGATCTAATGGACGGAACTGGGCTCCGTTCCATAACAGCGAGCGCTTATAATCACTCATTGATCGCTCAAGGTAGCGCTCAATGTAGCACTCAATGTAGCGCATTCTCTCCTGAACGACAGGGTGCCTTGCTACGTAGCGCTACATTGAGCAATCGCGTTCAAGAGAAGTTTAAATTAATCGCTCATTGAGCGATTACTTTGAAACCTCTCTTGAACATGGCCCAAATATGCGAGTGATGGTAAAACAAAGTTGATTTCCAGTACTTTTAATAAAAAAAAAAAGGGACAATTAAAAGATATAACATCATTGTGAACAAAGAAATCTTAGAATGCGGGTAAGGATTACTTATCAATCCTATTACGAAGGAAATCGTATCGGGGTTCATATTTTTCATATGATGCCTTGGGGAAAATATCACTTTGTCATGGCAAATGTGACGTCATAAAAATGATTTGATGTCACGCTTCATTTATGACGTTGCGTCCTAAATGCAGCGACGGCGAGTCGCCAGCCTATAGACCCTTCTTCGCGCGCTCATTTACATACGACCTTGACCTTATTAGCATAACAGCTTATCGTGATGGAGGCAAAACATGGCGGCGAAAGTGGAAAGTGGTTGAAAGTGGTTGAAAGTGGATTGTCGCATTATTTTCACGTCTTCGTTAATAAACAGAATATTACATTCGTGTCTCCGTCATACTGTATTTACGACACTCGTGCCTGGATATCGGTATATCCCTCGCTCTCGCTCGGGAAATACTACGTGTCGTAAGCATAGTATGACAAAGACTTTCATATAATTTCCTCTATATATTACATATAAAGAGGTTACTACGCGAGGTGTCATAAGATACAATTTATACAAAACGAGTGTCCTTCCGACAGTATCTGGTGAAGCGAAAACGAGGTCAGATTCCACAGGAAGGTCACGCAATATCATTGCAATATATTTAACTAACACAATCCGTTTTCTTTTGAATTATACTTTCGCTATACTTACGGATACTTAATTTGCCACATTACAATATTATATATCATATTTGAAAGTTTTTTTACATAGGGTAAACTGTTGTAACTGTAAATATTTCTCCCCTTTCTGACATTTTCATTTTCATTGTTGTATGCTTTTAGACACATTTTATTTTCAAAGTAAAACCAAGTCTAGTCAAACTGAAATCACATTCTAAGAGATTCATACATGTGATTATGATGAATCACATCTTGTACTTGATAGGTTTGTTACTGGTAGCAATGATGTATTGAAATAATCAAATATAAAATATTAATCTGAAATATGAGATATACATATTGCTCATAATCCGTCATAGTCTAAAGCAACATACCATCGATCAGAATTACAAAGAAATGTCATTTGTTTCTGTCCTAATATTGTCAAGATAAGGTCTTTGAAGGGCATTTAGAAGTGGTATACATAAGAACAGGAAGATTTTCTGGATAACAACTTCTTTAATGTGAAAATACACGACGTTTCGGAGTTGATACTCACTCCTTCATCAGGTGAATGTAAGGAAATAACAAAATATGGTACATTTATATAGCAAAACAATGGTGAGGAAACTTAATCAGGGAGATTAACATGCATGAGAATGGTATACAATGGGGATTTGTGATACAAACATGAGGGGGTGAAGCATGAGAATGTTATACAATGAGGATTTGCAATACAAACATGAGGGACGTAAGTAGATAAACAATGACCTGTAGGCTTTATTGAAGATGTAAATAAACACACATGATGAAACGAGGGAGGTCAATTGGCGTTAATGAAATTGTAAAACAAACAATAATTACAGTTGACTGGAATAGAGGCCAAATGTTGATGTGGGTGGCTTTGAAGTTGTTGCATGGTGATTGGAGCTGATAGGTGTTGATTGGTGGGGACTCCTCGGATAATTTGCTCCGACAGGAGTGGATGGATTGTCAAGATAAGTAATTACACCTGATACATAACGATACATCGAGAGAAACAATGTTCACATGAAGCCTGTTCATTTACTGCTATTAATTTCGGAGTTTATTTCTGTAATGTTTATATTCAATAACAAGCAGAAATGTTAACAGCCGTCTTTCATAGATGACTTGAGTAGGAAAAACTTTTAGAAAAAAGTGTTTGTACATGTATGTAGCTGTTTTGTGGCATAGCACCTGAATCAGAGAACACGGTTCTTGACGCAAATTGTGTCGTATGTCGAGGTGAATCAAAATAAATGCAATTGATACCGATGTGTATCTGTATCTCAAGGTTGTATCTATACTGTCTACATAACACGTCATTGTCAGAATTACAAGGCCGAACACATGGACATGTGGCTTCATAACGTGCAGAGAAATACGAAACATCGTTTGTGCAACGAGTTAAATGTCAAGGCTCTTATATCCGGACAAATAATGAAATGTATCATTATTGCAGAATCCATTAAAATTGCATCAACTTTATTAAACGTTTTATGTTAGTTGAGAATTAGCTTTCTTGAATTAAAGTCTGTGTCCACATAATCACACAATCATCTACCACATGCGAGGAAAGGAACTTTGAGAACGAGATGACGCCTTTAATGAATAATAGTCTTTGAATACTTAGAAAAAAACGTAGACGTTTATACACGTTCTGTTGAGTTTCAATGTTTAGTACACTGAAATGTAGTCTAAAATAATTCTCTCACGGTTAAACATTGCAATTGGTTATACTGGGATTGTATATGTTCTTTTAACTCAACAGATCCATCCTGTCTGAAAGTATAACGTACACTGTCGGCCAAAAGAAACGCCTACCAAATATTTATAAAATTTCGTAAAAACTATAATGAACAGTTAAACAATATTAGAGAATTGTGAAGTTTTCATGCCACAACAGAATGGCGATTGTTGAAATGAGACAACATAATTGTTCAGTTTTCGATCAGTGCTTGATCAGAAAAACATTTTAAACAGATTTTCCTACAATCACGAGCAACAATACAGGCACGTATTCGCATTAAACTGGTGATGACGCTACAGGTCGACGAGCTGACGGTGCGCAAGTGAATCGACCTGAAATAGCGGTCCTCATTAGGCGTGGTTTTCATTTCATTAGGCGTGTTATTGACTCGAATCACAGTTTTCCACGATGTTGATGGACTTTCATATTAATTATTAGTTATGCATAACGTGGAGACCACCATTAATTATGTTTCAGAAAGTATTTCATTTTTTATTTTAAGGAAAATCAAGTAAGCGTTTCTTTTGGCCGACAGTGTATACGCTATCGCTCCACTTTCATATCCTGGGTTAAAACCCAACCCAAAACTTGCATTGCGTGCTGACAACCCAATGTAATGACAGCGCTTGAAAGGCGAGTTTAAGATTCATATGGCTTGATAGCGCACCCTCTTCTGACCAATGTTTCAGCCAATCAAATAGTGTTATTGCAATGTTTCCCGATAAAATGTCAATCAACCACAGAGAGCCTTTCAAACTGCAGTGGGGTTTTGATCTTTCCCTATTCCGCAAAATTGCGCCGTTCGAAGATGAGTGAGCTGAAAACGAATTTTTTTCACCGCCAAATTAGATCACACGCAGACAGGGGCACTTGACCACCTGCATGCTGCTAAAGATCTCTTCTTATCTATGAACACCCGGGGTGACACGAGCCTGTGCTATCAAGTATTATATTAATATAATATTTGGTAAAGATTGGTCAAGTAGAGTTCAAGTTTTGCCCTGGAAACGATGTGATGACGGACAGATGGACAGAGAGATGGACAGACAAGACGCGCGGACAGAGCCAACGACTTGATCCCCCGTATTATATGCCGGTATTTCCTTATACCAGTGAGATCGATTCATAGTAGACATTCGGGCACAACAATGTTTCTAAAGCCCTGTTTATAAGGCGAACTTTGTACATATGCAATATTGCTCATGGTAGTAATATACACACGTGAGTAAAAGTAAATTTGCTATGCGTTCATATGTGTTTAATTTCTGCCTATGCAAATGGGCTTCCAACTAGTTTAATATATGAATAGATAATTCCTAAAACATGCCAATTAATATTTATTAGATGTAAACTAAATAAATGCCATTAATTTATATCTGTCAACATTGTTTTGACTATGCCGCCCTAATTATATAATGAAAATCGGATAGTCAGATGGATTTCGAAGGTCATCGCGTGCAAGAAGGAGATTATCCTATATATGGAGAATTTGAAAAACAATATTAAGATTGTTTAAAGTACTCTAATATATTTTCTCAACCTGTGTGAAGTCACTATGTCTGTATACGACAAACTTTTACTAGAAAAGTGAAAATACCATATTTACTCACGGTAGTAAAAATGTGCACCTGCCCCTGACTAGGTGCAAATTTGCTTACGGTAGTGAAAAATTTGCTTACTGTAGTATATTGTGCAAATGCGTCCATACGGCGAAGTTTGCTCAAATGAGCAAATTTGCAAATGCTCGTCGTATAAACGGGGCTTAATACAAACATCTGGAAAGGAGCAATTGCAGCATCGTTAACAAAGAGATTCAAAAACGTCATGTTGAACTGAACACCACCACCAATGACGCCACTGGAGAATAGTCAAGACAAATTTTGAAGAAATCGATGGGACAAATGACAGCATTCTCTTCCCACAGGGGTTAACTCCTATCAGATTTCAGATCCTAACCTCTGTTCTACATCGTCTGAATCCGAGTGCAGAAATGGCAACTGATCGGTTGCAATTGAATCTAGTTGTGTAATCAGCGACGCCGTTGTAAAATCGACAGATAAACGTTTTCTCGTTTATTGGGGTTTCCTCGACGATTTTTAATTTTGTGAAAACAATTGATCATAAACATGGTTATAAACAAAGAAGACCAAATCCCAGACAACTACCAAAAACAGTTCATCAGTGTTATTTACATTAGACATATTCGAAGGAGATATACTAAGTAGTAAGAGTCAAATGTCAAGACACTAGACAATAGGCACTAGGTCTACATCGAGTCACACGGTCGACATGGCCGCTGAAAGATGAGTTTTTATTGATTAAGAATTGATTACAGTAGGAGGTTTCCCTTTTCCCCGCTAGGGGATTATGCTCGTTCACTAGGATTCGGGCCATGTAGAACAGAGGTTAGGATCGGAAATCAGAAGGGAATATAACCTCTGTGGGAAGAGAATGTACACATTATGGAATAGTGTTGTAGATTTTCACCAAAGGTTTTGAGATAGTTCGTCGGTTTACATCCTCGATAATCCAGCGCTATTGTTCCGATAAATCTACACACAAGAGCTGGAAAACAGTAAGGGTATTTATCCCTAACCTAGTTACCTCCCTTCGCAAAATGCTCGCTTTCTAACAACCAATGAGATCACTTGAAATCAAGGGTTAAATAACAAGCACTCTCGTGTCAGGATCTTGGCTTTCGCAGACGATTGGGAACGCCTGGTAGTGATAAAAGATGCGTTTTGATTGGTCGAGTTGTTTACGCAGATAGTGTCTGCGTTTCGTTTCTGATTGGATAACATGGACCCAAGAGGAGGTAACTAGGTTAGGGATAAATACCCGTAATATTTTCCAGCGCTTGTGTGTAGATTTATCGGAACAATAGCGCTGGATTATCGAGAATGGTCGGTTTACTGCATTCACTCAATTTTGAGTATTTTGTAGGGGTGTAACAATAGATCGAACTATCGATTATCAATTTTTTATCGATAATAACTTTAAAAAATGAACAATAGCATCGACAACATGGTTAACTATCGATAATTTAAATAGTTTTTTCAATCCAGTTTTTTACGTGAAGTTAAAAGTAAATTTGCACACAAATGTGGCTTTTAGATTCGGAAAATACTTGAACACTTCAAATAGATCAAGTACCGCTAACATAACAACAGGAAGATGTCAGAGTTATCATTCTTGTTGCTTTGCACTACATTCTAGAGTGTCACTTTGGAAAAAGAAAGTAAAGATAATAAAACACTGTTCTTTTCTAGTATTTGTTCTTTTTGTTTATTGATGAACTATCGCAATAGTTATTGCAATAGTTGGTCGCAATAGACTTTCGCTTTCGCAAAAGTCCTTCTGGGTCAATAGTCACCCCTTGAATTTTGCTGTCTTTAATTCATTCATTTTACTCAATTTCCAATGGTGTAGGGGGCGGGATAGCGCAGTGGTTAGCGCGTTTTGCTTCGGATCAAAAGGTTCGAGGTTCGAATCCCGCCAGGGGCACGGCAACTTTGTCTGCAGTAGAGAACTGTTCTACACGCAGTAAGGTTTGGGTGCAATGCTACACTGAATTTCAGTGCAGTACCACCCATGGTTCGAATTAGCTAGACTAGGACAGATTATGGATAAGATGAAAACAAGAGGCATTTTTTAGAAGGATTTGGTATCCAGTCTATCTTACCTATTTAAAGGATGCTGATTACGAGAAAATAGGATACCAAGCTGAAAAAAGTGTTTTTGACCCCAAAAATTGAAAAACAAAATGGCCGCCCAAATTTCACAAAAAAATGGCAGCTGATCACATTGTTTTCGTTTATTACTGAATCCCTACATGTTAAAAGGTAGTAAAGGTGTTTTATAGGGCATTCAAAGGGCACTGATCATGATTAGGTTGGAAACCAAAAAAAATATATATAACCCTCAAATTTGAAAAACAAAATGGCCGCCATAGTCGCCTCACATAGTATTAAGTATGAATGTTATTTCATAAATTCGTCTGTATATTTCTTGATAATGTTTTTAAATTTGGCTTTCTCAAACATCTTTTAAATGCTGATCACAAATTAATTAGATATACGCTGATTAAAATTGTTTTAATCTTCAGAATTGAAAAACAAAATGGCCGCCATAGTCGCCTCACATGGTATTGTAACTGTGTGAATACTATCATAAAATGTCTCTGTTTATTTAATGATAATTTCTTAAAGTTTGACTTTCTCAAACATCTTATAAATGCTGATCACATATCAATTAGACATAAGCTGAATAAAATTGTTTTCATCTTCAGAATTGAAAAACAAAATGGCCGCCATAGTCGCCTCAGATGGTATTAGGTGTGAATGGTATATCATAAAATGCCTCTGTATATTAATTGATACTTTTCTTAAAATTTGACTTTCTCAGACATATTATAAATGCTGATCACAAATAAATAAGATTATACTGAATTAAATTGTTTTCACCTTCAAAATTGAAAAATAAAATGGCCGCAAAACTAGCTATTTAAGCTGATTATCTGAAGTTGTATCCTTACAGCTATTGTCATACTATAATACACAACTACAAATATTCATGAATATTCTTTATCATTTAACTCATGTTGATAGACAGAACATTGTCAAACAATCAACAATATATCATTTGAAACGTACAAACATAATTTGAAAGCATACTTTTCAATATCATGTTAAACATGTTGAGTCATATATGAATAAGAATTATTTTTAAGTTATGCTTAGTATTTTGGTTATCACACAGTCACACAAAGCAGGTTTGAATTTAAATTCAGATATTCCTAAAACCCTTTCTTTAAACTTTCATTCATAGCACATTAACAATACATTTTAGTACACATTTGGAAGGTCAATTGAAATGATTCGTGTCATCACAAGGCTTTCTGCAGCCGCATGCAGAGGTGCAAGGAAGTCTTAAGTCATGCATTTTTAGCGCAAATTCTGACATTGCGTGCGACATGCACATGTGATGAGTGAAAGATATGCTTCAGGAATGGTGTCTAAAGACATCACCAGGTGTTGCAGACCTTTGTTGTTCTTGTCCAACCCATCTCTGTGACCACTGGCAGTTGTGGATTGCCTTCAAAGGCTTTATTTCTGATCATTGTTTCGTAATTGGCACACTTGATGTAGTGGTACAGGGCATCACTTGTTGGAGGCATCAACTGAGGTTTGAATGATTTCTGAAATACAATGCTTTGCACTGTGTTCACACTTTGAACATTATCTACACACAAAGTCTTCAGCAGATCTGGTCTTGTCTTGACTAAAGTCGCCAAATCCTGAAGATGATGATGGCTGTCGAAGACTTTCCTTGCTGACCTCTTGGTATGGCCACATAAACAGGAAGTAGAATCACAACCTGTAAATGCATGGAACAGTGATGAAGCAGATTGTGTTGTCAGTTTCTTGTAAACAGGAATTACTTGAAAACGTTGTCATATGCTTATAAGATGTTTCTCACCTGCAGTGTCTTGATGTTGCCATGCTGCTAGAGCTTCATTGTGGCTGATAATATCGATCTTGTGAATTTGAAACATCGCTTGGGTGTCTGCTGCTATCTGAGATCCTAGATTGTATGATAATGCCAATCTATTATTGCGGAATTGGTAATACAGATAATACCATCACTTCTTTTGTCAGCGCCATTAAGCTCCTAATCGGGATCAACCTGATTGAATTTTTGCTCTCAGTGTTTCACTACAAAGCTTCCCTTCTGAAACTCGTCAAGAACAACATCTGGTTAGGTTTTCATATCTGCAACATACACTGGACCCCATCGCACATAGTTGTAGTGGTCATACCGTATGATGCAGATCCCATATTCCATCTCTTTGTGCTCGCGTGAATTTGAGTAGTACAGACATTATCTCCATGTAAATGTAACAAAAAGGAGAAATTCACATTCTATTGTCTCTTCTTTGCTTTGAATTCTGCCATAAACCTGGATTCTGACAACATAGCAGCCAGTGTATTAAAACCTTGTAGACATGATGCAGCTTCAGATCCATCATCAAACAGTCTTGTGTTTGGTATTCTTCAGAAATAAAGAGAACTGTGGTCTTATGATTATCCACAAGGCCTGTAATGTTAGTTTGTGTGCTCGCATTGCCTTATTGTATTTCTCCACAGCAAGAACTGCTGTGTTTGGTCCCATAATACCAGCTACCAGCTACATTTCATTCAATCCACAACCGCTCATAGGTAGCAGAGAAGCAGAGCAAGGTCATACCCCGACTCGGTGGATTACACATATCTCTATGAACTTCCTCAAAGTGATAGGAAAGCTTCCAACTGCCAACACAATCTGCTTCGTCACTGTTGCCATTCCATGCACTTACAGGCTGTGATTCTACTTCCTGCTTCTTTGGACATACCAAGAGGTCAGCAAGGCAACTGCGTCAGTCATCATCATCTTCTTTAGGATTTGGGCTCTGGCGACCTAAGTCAAGACAAGACCAGATCTGCTGTAGACTTTGTGTGTAAGATTTATGGTGTAGAAAATGTTCAAAGTGTGAACCTAGTGCAAAGCATTGTATTTCAGAAATCATTCAAACCTCAGTTGATGCCTCCAACAAGTGATGCCCTGTACCACTACATCAGCATGTCACTTACGAAACAATGATCAGAAATAAAGCCTGTGAAGGCATTCCACAACTGCCAGTGGCCACAGAGATGGGTTGGACAAGAACAAGCAAAGGTCTGCAACACCTACTGATGTCTTTAGACATCATTCCTGAAGCATATCTTTCACTCATCACATGTGCATGTCGCACACAATGTCAGAATTTGCGCTATAAATGCATGACTTAAGACTTCCTTGCACCTCTGCGTGATGACACGAGTTGTTTCAATTGACAATCCAAATGTGTACTAAAATGTATTTATAATGTGCTATGAATGAAAGTCTAAAAACAATGTTTTAGGAAAATCTGAACTTCATTTATTTGTGATCAGCATTTATAAGATGTCTGAGAAAGTCAAATATTAAGAAATTATCAATAAATATACAAGGGCATTTTACGATAAAACATTCAAACCTTAGACTATGGCGGCCATTATGTCTTTCAATTCTAAATGTGAAAACATTTTTTTCTTTCTGTTTACATCTTATTTATTTGTGATCAGCATTTATAAGATATTTGAGAAAGTCAAATTTTTAAAAAATATCAATAAATATACAGAGGCATTTTATGATATAACATTCACACCTAATACCAACTGAGGTGACTATGGCGGCCATTTTGTTTTTCAATTCTGAAGATGAAAACAATTTTATTTAGCTTATATCTAATTCATCTGTGATCACCATTTATGATATGTCTGAGAAAGTCAAATTTTTAAAAATTATCACTTAATATACAGGCGCATTTTATGAAATAACATTCATACTAATACCGTGTGAGGAGACTATGGCGGCCATTTTGTTTTTCAAATTTGAGGGTTATATTTATATTTTCTAACTTGGTTTCCAACCTACTCATGATCAGTACCCTTTGAATACCCTATAAAAACACGTTTACTACTTTTTAACATGTAGAGATTCAGTAATAAGCGAAAACAATGTGATCAGCTGCCATTTTTTGTGAAATTTGGGCGGCCATTTTGTTTTTCAATTTTTGGGGTCAAAAACACTTTTTTCAGCTTGGTATCCTATTTTTTCGTAATCAGCACCCTTCAAATAGGTAAAATAGACTGGATACCAAATCCTTCTCAAAAATGCCTCTTGCTCTTTTATTTGAGCTATTTTTCAGAATTGGGCCTAGGCTAAGCTATTTCCAGCTGTTACTCGCAGGTTTCACCGCAATGCATAGCCACATGGTGTTGCGGGCTTTATTACTGCCATAATACTAGCAGCCGCGATATAAGTGAACCCCAACTCAACTAAACCATTGTTGTATTTCAGCTTCCAGTGGCTGTACAGTCAACAATGGCGGTTGTCGTTATATATCTCTTCTCGGTCCCCACCGGTCGTTCCTGTGCATACCAAGACAATATTGACGCACGGCGATGTAACGATGTCTCAGTGATAAGGAAGCGGAAGTGAAGGGGGTGGCATCCGATTGAGCGGACATTGATTTAGGGAGGAAAGTTGTGATCCATCCAAATAGTCCAGCACTGGTGCTTAACATCATACTGAAGAAATGTCCCTCACTCGTGCTACACGTGTATATATAGATTTACCATAAGCATTACGGACAAGTACCGTAAGTCCAAATATACTGTCCCATCTGGTTAAGGCGCTACCCAGTAACTAGCTGTATTTAAATCTTAGAAAGGAAACATAAAATAAATGACCGGCGCTTACGATCTAGATAATTACAAACTGCAAGTTCTGTATCCGAGGATGTTTTACCATGCACTGTACCATTGTAAATGTAAATTATAATGCCATGTATTCATACATGTATACTCACGTGCAAATGTAACGTCACCGACATATTTAAGAGAGTATAAAATGAAACATTGCCGTCGGATAAAGTAGATTTTGAATGTAGTTGATAGACACATGGTTGTAGAAGAAGTTCTCACAATTTCATATACATCGGAGTATGATACTTATATTTTATGTCGTTCAAATACACTTGGGGTGCTGAAATCACGTTTTCAAGATGTTTTTTGGCCACAGTGTTTGGTATTTAAGTTTTAAAAAATCCTAAAGTAATTCATATTTAATTTAATTAATAGAATGTGTCGTTGACATAAATTACCTTCATGGGTTTAAATTTGTTGACGCATCATGACTCTTCGTGTAGTTTGTGACCACGTGTATAATCTATAGAAAATTCACGTGCAAAAGAACTGTCCTCATACGAAGTACAAGAAATTTCCACGGGCGATAAATACGATTTCTAAAAACGTATGTGAATGATAATGTTTTGAAATTCATATTTAGTATAGTTGAGTTCTGAAGTCAGGATATAACGTATTTATCGCCCGTGGAAATATCTTGTACTTCGTATAGGGACAGATCGTTTGCACGTGAGTTTTATATAGATTATACACGTGGTCACAAACTGCACGAAGAGTTAGCACCAACTTAAATTTGTATAAGCAAGAATGCATGTTCAAATTTCATTTATATTTAGCATATTGAATGTTGCAATAATGGGAAATGGATTCGAAAAGTTCCTAAAGTAATATCGTGTCGACATCTATTTGAGACAATTATCACTAAGATTCAAAAACATTTTAAGGAACAATTGTAACATGGAATAATTGTGGCGTAATGTAATAACGAAATAGAACTTGTAACTGCTCCTCCAGCCGACAATGTCCACATATTTCCCAAGGGCTGGTTTATCTATGAAACTAGTTTCTTTCCACGATCGACTCGAGTCCTATGTGTGACCTTTCCCTGCTCGCTAATAACTTTTAAATAATTCCTAGATTTGTCAAGAAGGTGCGGAAGGTAATAATTCCCCAGATCCAAAATAATTCTCAAAAGATCGATAGACAGCATGGCTATATTACGAAATAGATTATTGTTTTCAATATTTTAGTGCCATTTTAGACATAACAATGTAAAGGTCCTAAATTATTTACTATTTTGCCTCAATAATCACCCTTATTCATGTCCATATAATTACCCCCATGTACTACTCAGCTGGTCTTCCGGTTCCGGTCATTTACAGTGCGCATGCGCACACACCGTCCACACCCTGATATTTTACAGTGATGGGAATATCGAGAATACTAAACGACGTTAAATAACATATTTATGAAACGTGTGAGTGGTTTAGGAGATAAACGTACTGTGTTTTTTTTAAGTTTTGGTAAGTCTAACCTCCGTTCGACGGTAAAATAAATTACCAGTAATCAAAAACAAGGATTTTAAAATGTCATGGTAGAATTGGTATTTGACGAGCTAAAGTTTGATATCGATACCATTCGCGAGTTTCATACAAATGTAGGTTAGTACTTTATTTATCACTCGCTTATTTAAATCACACTTAATGTCACGAACTCGGCAATAAATGGGACACACTCCAGTGCGACCGTAGCGCTGATATTAATCATATTATGACGTTATATTTTAGCCATTATGACGTCACGTCAATAGGAAACACGCGATGTTATTAGACAGCGTTATCTTCAACCGGCGAGTCATAAGTGCAGTTGTCCTATGTGCAAACCGAAGGACACGCATGTGTTGTACTATACTAAACAAAATTATACATTGATTTATAATGTGTTCTGTATGAAATATTTATGTTTGAATGATGTGTACTCCATCGGAGGGAAGCGAACCAATCGAATACATGTATACAATAAACCTTCAAATGTATAACGTATGTACTTATCAACCAACTATGAAAATATATATCCTCGTTTTCTTACTTTAATGTTCCTTAAACACATACCTGTCAACATGTAGCAGCTCGTTGTGTATCTTGGATTAAACGGCATCATATGTCTGATCAATACATTTTAATAACGTATACAGCATCGTGGTTTGTTCCCTTCAGTCACACACATATTCTGTGTATTTCCGTTCAAAACCGGAAAGTGGGTTTACCATATTGCTAAATTTAGTGCACCATTGGGGTATTCTTATCCTCTCACGGTAGGTATTTTGCATTTCCCAAAGTCCGGCCCCAACAGCCATTGGGCAGTTTTTAAAACAGTCCAATCAAATTGAAATGTGATTGTTGTTGTTATTGGTGTTTTTATACCCCCGACCAACGGTTCGGGGTACATAGTAATACCAACGATTCCGTCCGTCCGTCCGAAGACATTTTTTTGTCCGATCGATTGCAGAATTATAGGATATCTAACGAGCTTCCCCTTTCATATCCAGTTAATGTCCCGAGTGAAATAATTTTGCTTTGTCTCGAGCCTTGGCGAGAGACAAACCAAAATTAGTTCACGAGGGACATAAACTTGATATGAAAGGGGAACGAGTTATGTATCCTATTTATTACCAACATGTATTTCATACGATTTATTGTGTTTTAAAATATATTTCTGTTGTCCTTATAAAGGAACGGAACAGCGGAGTAATATCAACCCTGTCACAGCATCTATAAGTTCATAATATTGCGACGTTAAATATTCACGCTTTTAAAACCAAAACATTCTATAATCCGTGATGTTTGGTATGGCGAAACCAGTTGCACTAATCATGCTGAAGGAAGCGTACGTAATATAACATCTATCTGCTCGAGGACATGAGATGGGAGTTATCCGTCCTTTGAATGACATCATGCCATGGCCATTCGCGGTTTTCTCGTCGTCGGAATGTGTAAACAAACTAAAACAACCTCATTGAATGTAAGTTTTAGATGAACATCGATCGCTGTTCAAATGGCTTTCCTTTCGGTTATTTTTGTCTTGTGAGTATAAATTCACTGTGCACCTGCACCATTACGAACAAATTATTTTCACTGAGCGTTTGGTGCAATGTCATTCCCAACGGTAAGATTGAGAGCAAAAAGTATTGCTCCTTTCTAAACTTTGTGATATTAAGCTCTGCTCTAGTCATGGTCTATATGTTTATTATTCATTAACATCAATCATTGCGGTGAGTACGAGTTCCTGAATAAACTGAAAAATTAGACATATTTTAATTATAAGTGTTGTCGTAAAATACTCATGAATGAATTCACGTTCGTTTTATGAATGAATAAAGTAGTCCAGGCAGTGTCAAAGTTCATGGTTAGCCAATCAAATTACTTGAAGGTGTTATGACACATATGTGTCATAACAGTTTGTTATGAAACCCCTTTACGAAGTACCACATGGGTAATAAAAACTATTCATCTAATCCTTTTTCAAATTTGGCTCATGTCTTCTTCACCACTAGGACGGGTGCAGTGCGGAACTTAAACCGAATTGACGTTTTTTTTAATTTTTGAGAATTTTTGTATTTTTTAACTTTTTAGTCATTCTTAGCATTGTTTGTCCGATCGATTACAGGAAAACTATCCATCTCATTGTTTTCCAAATTTGGCACATGTCATCCTCACCACTAGGAGCGATGCAGTCGGACATTTCAATAGAATTGGTGAATTTTTTAACTTTTGAAGATTTTTTTGACTTTTTTACTTAGTCATATTCGAAGCTAGAATGTCCGATCGATTACAGAAAAACTATTTATCTCATCTTTTTCAAATTTGGCACATGCCTTCTTTACCACTGGGAGAGGTGCAGAGCGAAATTAAACACGATTTGGTGATTTTAATATTTTTGTCAATTGTTTTGTATTTTGGATTTAATCGGGGTAAAATTTCTTATGTAACTTTCATTAAACGCTACTACTGTTTTGTCATTTGTTGACTTTATCATTTTCTTTTTCATGTAACTTTCATCACTAGCTACTTCTGTGTTCTTGTTGATTTTACTTTTTTTTTAGTTTTCGACTGGTTTTATTTTAGAAAAAGTTAAATGTTCTTTCCTTTCAGCCACAGGCCTACACTGCTGTATATCCCTCACTTTTGTAACATGCGTGTGCTTCCATGTACCTGTTGTTTCAAGTCACTCGAATGAATCATTATGATGTATTAATTTCCAAAATAAAGTTGATATCATTGGTCATGGCAGTAGTGATTTATGTTATCCCTACCTTTTCAAGTTATTCTTACTCCCACTTTTCCAAAACCACCTTTTTTTTAAAAGGGGCCTAAGAGTAATTAAAGGGTCCCAATGATGGGGTGTCTAAAATAACCATAAAATGCAACCAAACTCTTCAAAATTGTTCAGATGATAGCTGAAATAATTATCTATAGCATGATTTATAACATGATATCTTTGAATTTGGTTGCAGATTATAACTTCACATGGAAATCGGGTCATTACTGAATTTGGTTGCAGTCCCTATAGGCAACTGCAACCAAACTTTTTAAACCATCAAAATACATGTTTTCATCAAACAGAACAGCCTTAACTTGACACAATTTGGTTGCAGAAGGAAAATATCATGATCTGATGAATGTTGAAACTTACCTTGCCTTTTATTTCAATATTTACAGTTAGCGGAAACTTCTTAGCGATCGTTATCGAGTCTGGTTTTCGATCATGTCATATTATCATGTTGCTGTCATTTCTAATGCTATAGATAGAAACTACCCACTAACCTTGTTTGATTTAACACCTACCATAAGGCATGTCTAGGTAGGCACTTTTGACACATTTTGTCAAAATTTAAGCATTAATTTACGTTTTTGTTTACAACCAGCTGACAACGTGGCCGCGAGATGAATGTCAAATCTTATCACAATTCTGATTGGTTGTCATAGATATCTTTGATTGCTAAATTAGTTTTATTGGAAATAAACAACATTAAGTTATTTTAATGAATAGTTTCTATCTAGAAACGTGGATAAAAGCAACCAGAATTAATAAACATGAATGTTTTTGTTTTGTTTAGAAATGGTTGATGCGGAATGAGCCAATGGGAGGATGCGTTACTTACATTGGTTTCATTACGTCATACACTTAGCGAGAGAGAACTTGTCGAAATGATTCAGAAAATGTCATCGTTTTTTTGTCAAATTTAATAAATTTGAAAACCTCTGCAACCAAGATTATCCTATGTGCTTGTCAACACACTATTTTTTCTCTGCAACCAAATATTTATTTGCCAAGGTAGGAATAATGATGAATAATTGCTGTAAATAAATTTGGTTGCAGATCCCTATAGGGGACTGCAACCAAATTCACTAAATACGATGTTTCAAGTACATTTCTGTCCTGCAACCAAATTTCTGATGTCAGATATGATATGTCATGTTATAGAAAATCATCTCTGCTATTTTGATCACTTTGTATGATCAGTTTCTCTTACTTCAGTAGCATTTAAACATCATTATGGAGCCCCCGTCATTTGGACCCTTCAATAACTCTTACATGAAGAGACTTGTCCTTCCCTTTTAACAAACACGTTATTAATTAATCTTAGCAATTAGATTTCATAGCTTATCAGTCCTTAGGTGTGCATACACCTCTCCCTATAAGTAAAATAAAAATGTCAAACTTTAACAGTCGGGGATATATAGTGAGCCACGCTCACTTTTTTGCTTGTTAATGGTGATTATCTACGAAAACACAATAACAAGCCTCAGGTCTTGAACAATTAGGTGTTAAAAACCTAACATTAATGTTCGTGTTACTGAAAATTTTTAAATCAGCAAGAAGAAAACATATACATTGTAAATCGACTCGTATTTTTAAAGATGAGAAAATTCCTCGCTTTTCAAGATGAGAACATGCAGAAGTTAAGAGAAAGATACTTGGTCAGAACAATTGAAAGTTTGAAAGAATAAACTAATTGAAATATTCAATGATCCGAACACATTCTGTATTTCAAACAACTTGCGTTCTGTCATCCTCGATATCACCAGGGTATACGTTCTGATTTCCAATATCTTGAACTATCGAGGATGGTCAGTAGACGGCTTACCTTCAAAGGGTCAGGATGACATGTATATATAAATATAGACCCAAGCGATTCAGTTACTCACTTACAGACATTGATAGCACTTGTGTTTACAGGCCTTGGATCATAGTGTACAGCTTCACCAGACGAGTGGTTGATCATGACCTAACGTGCCTAAAGCACATTAATCCTAATCTTTTTTAAATGTTGACTTTTGTTTTAATTTTTGTGCAATTTGGCATATCAACATCTCGGATAAAGTTTGCTTGAAACTTAGAATGTGTTTTGAAACAATGCTGATCTATTAATGTGGAAAGAAGTGGTACTTGTTCAACGCCTGGAAAAACTACTGAATAAACACTAGGCATTTGGACGGTTCATTCGCGCTTTGGCTTAATTAATTTCCATAAGTAAATATGTAATCTGTGACAGATGGAGAACAAATAGCCAATTAATATGTAATCTATGACATATTTTACCTCAATATTTCGTGGTTCATGTTTCGTTATGGTATTTCATCATACGATTCAGCTTTTCACAAAAACCATCATTTTTAATCTCCTCATGAAACAACACCCCACATCAAAGACATGCAGGTCCCCTAAATTTCAGAAAGTCGTCTGTACACAAAGACCCCGGTGCAACACTTATATGTGTGTGCTTGACATCTTTTTAAGGCCATTTTTTTAAAAATAATTAAGAATTTTCCGCATCATTTTTGCTAAACATTTGCTCCCCAAATATATGTGTCTGTAAGAACGGATGTGCTTCCGTTTTATATACTTCTAACACTTTCAAGGTATATGTTGATGTAAAATTATAATGTACTCCTCCATCGTTATTAGTTTTCCAACAAACAATGAAAAGAAATCATACCGCCCTCGTTCTGCCCGAGAACTGTTTTCATGCAGCCTGTAGCTAATCGATTCTCTAATTTGTTCATATCCTTTAAATAAAACAATTTAACATTATCCTTTTGCTAAACAATTTTTCTGTCATTCAAACGTTGATACAACCACGCACTTATTGAATTTACCAGGTCCTTGTATAATTACGCCGTAGCATTGCGTGCAACGCTCGTACGTAGCGCATAGCAGATGAAAGTTTAGCAAAAGACAGTCACCTTACCGGCTTGACGTCATAAAGACATGACGTCATAATGGGTTGTGACGCACGCTTATTGTTCCTGACACAGACATGGAGGTAAGATCGGGAGGCGGGTTCCTCTACAACAAAAGCGGTCTGGACTTCGTATCGGGTCATTGTGACATTTGCAAACAGCGGAACGTAAAAGTGACCGCGTTTCACTGTAGGAACCACTATTACTGTCGCAGCTGTTTGGAGTTTGCGCCGAAATTTTGTAAAAGTCGCGACTTCTCTTGTCCGACATGTTCAGACAGGTCAAAACGACGAAATTCCGAGCGATTGGACGAAGTGGATAAGTTTATGCGCTCTCAGACCAACAGTCGGCCGTCCAACGGATTTGAAGAAGTCGTCTTCAGTGTGGGCGGGTCGAGCTTCGTGTCGTGGAACAGTAAGTATATTCGTGTCGGGGAGATAGTATAATGGCTCATGACCAGTGCTTTTGCAGTCAGTTGATTCTTCTTATGTATTGTTCTCTTACTTATCAACTTGTATGGCGCTCATATTTCCTCACAAAGGGACTCTTTTATTCAACATATTTAAGATTATAAATACTTGAACTAGACCTATCATGCATTCGAGGGCCGGCTGCAACACAACACTTGAATATTCGCTCTTCCCGAGAAATACTTCATTTAGTTTTTCTATGTGCAGGGCGCTTGAAACATATACTGTATTTAGAAATGTTTGTGTACATGAAGAGCACTGGAAGGATATATATGAACATATCAAATATTTAAAGCAAACAAACATGACGAAAGAAAATTAACATCTTTTACATTGACATTACAAAAAATACATGATATACCTGCATTGCAAAGCGTGTTAAAAAAAATAATTTTCATGTTAATCAAAGTTCATTTGAAATATATTCATAAAAAAGATCTCATTAAGATTTCCGCGTTTAGATGGACATTTAATTATATTCATATTTCCTCCTGAACAAATATAATTGAAAATGATGTTTCACAGCTCGGAGTCAAGATGTTACCACAAAGATAGAAATATGCGTCTATCTTCAAACCTTTAAATGACGAACATTTTTTTTCAACCACATGTATCAAGTACATGAAGCTTACCCTAGAATTAGAAGAAGCTGTTATAGAGGCTCAATCAATCAAGACAATAGAGAGAGCGATAACTTGGTTAGACGAGCCAATCTAACGTAGAGAGAGAGCTTGTAAGGTTTAACACGGGGACCATTTAGTATTCCTTTTAACTTGACTTCATCAATTTGGATGCAGTATAATTTAAAAAGAAATGTCACAGCGACCGATCAGAAATTAGTTCGCAGAAGTTTCGGCATCCAGATGCCACATGTTTACCCGTTGTCTTTATCACCTAATTTTATTATTTACGATCGAGGGCAAAGCTATATATACCATGGTTAATTATATAATGAGCGATGCAATACTGGCATTTATCAGTGACACATACTGTCTGTCAAGCCACAGTGAAGGTATAAATCTGCGCCCCGTTCAATAGCAGCGAGCGCTTAAATTGCTCAATGTAGCGCTCAATGTAGCGCTCAATGAGCGCTTCTTCCTTATTGAACGACACAGTGCAAATTCCTCAAAGTTTGCTCGCCTTGCTACGTAGCGCTACATTGAGCAATCGCGTTCAAGATAGGTTTCAAAGTAATCGCTCTTTGAGCGATTACTTTGAAACCTATCTTGAACACGGCACTGATATTTTCACTGTGACCAGTCCTGTACGTGACCAGTGGCCATCAGCCGGAACTACTTTCCGCTAATCAAAGCAATGACTGCTACGTTGAAGTTTGTTAAACCATGGTACTTTGATTAACATATTATTGTAAACCAATAGGGAGTATTTTCAGTAATTTCATTTGTCGAGAAACATTGTCGAATACCATTCGATTCCCTGAAATACCACAGCCGAATAACCGCCCAATGATACGTGAATATGCACTTCTTTCATTTGCATAATGGAGACTAACTTTAATTTGTTTGATCAAGATTTTTTTTCTTGGTTGCTTTGATGCAAAATTCGAAGATGATGCTATTTTGGAGGAGTTATTGAATGATGAAGGCAAGTATTTCTATTAATTAGTCTTACGTGCTTTTTACAGTTATAATAAAGAATCATAAAATCTCAGTCGAGGTAAACTATTAATACTCATTATAAATATCACTAATCACGTACAAAGGCCTGTAAATTTCTTTGAAATGAGATAAAATAGAGATAAAAAGTGTTTACAGGTTTGAAAAACAGTATGTTTACCTGCAAATAGGTTAAACTTTCGATCTTCTCCAAGTGCCTGATCATGCCATTGAAGATGAAAACACAACTAAATCTGTCGGTTTAAAATAATTTTGCCTATGTTGAATAACAATGAATCCCGGAAATTGATGAAATGAAATTATTTATCTTCTAATTGTTATAAGTATGTTATGCATAGAATACTTGATTTATTTTGTCTAAAACTACGCCTATATTATCCCGTTGCATCGGCAAAGTTCATGTAATCACTCGTGGCTGCGCATCTCATGAATCCTCAACTTTACCAATATGACACTCGGTGAAATAAACCTGATATTGGGCAAACTCAATTAAATATCCTTTATTCCCTTTCTCCATACGATGCTCAAAGAAAAGATACAATATTTTTACGTTGACGTGACGTCATAGACAATGCTATGACATCACAGTTCGTCTATGACGTTCTAAATACAGCGACGGCGACGGCGAATAAGATTCAGCCAATGCTTGATATATTTTGTTTATTCAAATAGCGTATTTTTCACTTTCATGACTTTCTCCGAGTTATACTCGGAGAAAGTGAAACATAAACCAAGAAATCAACGACCAATCGTCATGTAGAAATAATTTTAAAAAAGTTAGGGTCAACCAGTGTAATGAATTTTTTAGCGTCATCGATGTTGCAAATGTTTACTTACATTTGCCGTAGGCACAAATTATTTCAGTCATTCTGTAATTACATTTTAATCGTTAAGATGTCATGAAATTCAACATTTTTAGTTCATATTAGTATCCCTCTGAAATTAAAAACGTTTTTATATGAATATGTCAGAATGACCTAATCTAGTCACTTGGTAATTAGACGTACGATGGCTGACATTTCGCTCTCAGTGCGTCTGGCGGTATCCGTGTGATCTGGAGTCTGGAGACTAAACGCTATACTTTATTGTTTATGCAAACACCCTGTCTACCTACCAATGAGACAAACGTTTTTTGAAGTACTTAATATAATAATATACATGTATATCAAATTCCTTCGAGGATATCATGAAACAAATGACCCCTGAAATAGGTCGGAGTCATCGGCGCACAACGACATGGGCGGGAACTGCGGCCTTGAGAAGTACAGGTAGTGTTATAAGATAAGATAAGATAAGATAAACTTTATTATCCCAGATGGGAAATTTGTCTTACACTCAAAGAGTCTTTGGTAGAATACAATACAAAATAACAATACATGAATACAATATAAAAAAAACAAAACAATAATAACATACATTGTGTTGATGGGTACTAAATATGACTTGGGAGGAGAAAGGGGAGGGGGATTGTCACCTATGGCTTTTCCGCCTGACATGCACTATTTCTAAAACCAATACCTCGTCCAAAACCCCTCAAAAAGTTCATCTCAATGTCATTCGTTGACAGGAGCTCCGACCCTTATACACCGGATTGGATTTCTCATTTGTTTCTCTTTGTATAATGTAGTCTGATGTAATGTCTTTAAACTTTTCCCTCTTGACAGCAACAATCAATCCCCGTCTCACAGATGTGTTTTCTCATGGGTATTTGAACAAAACCTATTTGAACTTAACTGGATTGACAAAAGAAGGAAACATACACATATTGCATAAGCTAATGACAGAGACAATAAAATAAAGTTAACGTTTATTTGTCAATGGCACGGCTCTCACGGGAATTCATCAAAAGAATGTGGCCTGCTGGTTTCCTAAGTGTATTGCGCTGCGCTTCAGCAAACTTGTATAGCAGCGCAACGCAACAAACCTAACAAATCGAGTCCATATTCTCAACTGCCTGAAGATTCGTTGAACCGTTCCGTTGTTTTGTGAGCCTCAGATAATGTTTCGAATTCATTAGAGAAGTGTGTAAGTTATTTAGTTTTGTGCAATAGCCATACTTTGTACATAACACACTGTCATCAGTTACAAGTAGTAGGAACAACCGGGCAAGGGCTTCAATACATTCAACTACTCTCTTTCACCAAACATTTAGACACTACCTGTGATTATAAAAAGTACATACCGTAAAGCCTTGAATGATCGCTTACCTTGTATACCGTATTTCCTCTAATAAGCGCCGGGTTTCCAATAAGCGCCGGGCCTCTTATAAGCGCTGGGGGTCAAGGGTAGTTGAGAAAATAAGCGCCGGGCCTCCAATAAGCGCCGGGTCTCTAATAAGCGCCGGGTCTAAACCATTAGATTGATGCTTCCTTAGTTGACTTCAATGTTCTATTAAAGAAATACGCGCCGGTTCTCTAATAAGCACCGGGGGGTCAAGGGGTGCTGAAAAAATAAGCGCTATTAGAGGAAATACGGTAATCTCCGAATCCCTAGCCCTCTTAGACATATCGCCGGGTTATTTTAGCACACTGGTAACACACATGAAAATTAAACAAACATAAAGTGGACCTATTTTTATATGAATAATCATACCATCCTTTATCTATTTTCATTGTAAAGGTTACACAATTATTAAGTGATTCACTACAGAATACATGCTCAACCTCCTTATTCTCTTTTCTATGACGTCACAATGCAAATGCACCAAGTGACCTCAAATAGGTATAAAATGAGACCAAATCTCAAGAATCCTCAGTCTGATGAAGGGGATCTAGCTCACAAAACTAAAAAAAATTCTGCTCCTCTTGCGGATGGCTCCATGTATTGATGACGATTTGATCCTCCTCTTAATTATTTCCAACTTCTGTTGGTTCCGTGTGAAATTGCTTGCATTTTTAGACAGGGCGTCTAGCATCTCCTTTTGCATAGTTCAAACTTATTTTTAAATGTTTATAGAACAGGATATGCAGAATCAAATAGATCGCTCATGAAGAATCGGGGGTGTTAGTGAGGTACGCTCACTTTTTTGCTCGTTACATTTGGGATAACACTACCTTCAACAGTTAACCCGAATGAAACAATGATTTGGTCTTAAGGGCATGTATTTCTACAGTCTTCAAGAGTTTGATCGTCTATAACGTTCCTTTTCCTATATAATTCCCAGACGATCCAAGTTCCGATGACGACTCTGACCTAACCGGAAATAACGAGGAATGGGACAAACTCCTGGAAACCATGTCACGTGACAAACCTCAGCAAACGACTTCCGGTAGTGAACGGAAGCCGATGAATCCAATTTATCAAAAATCGGAGCAAATTGAAGATGGCTCAGCCCAAGCGAAATTTTACTCAAATCCTGGTATAATGGGAATGGCTCCAGCGACATCCTTTCTACAACTTAAACCATCCTCGGAGAAACATAGTTCCCCCAGCTCCGGAAGTAGTTCCTACGCGGCCAGCTACAACAACAGTCAGACGTCGTCCATGGAGATACCCAGCAAGACCAGTTCCATTCTGCTCAAGTCAGGACACAAGAACAAGTCAAGCAGGTCGGCGTCCTCAGTGAGTAGTGGCAGTGTCTCCAAATCGAGCGACAACGACGACGGAGACAGACTAGAAGTGAAAGGGTCTGCTACAGTTGGGGCCAGATACCCCAAACATACCCGGTGGCTGTTCGACGCTAGTCCAGGTGAGCATACCGAGTTAGTCTCTCAAGGTTAGTTATTAATGTTCGACTTACATATAGAAGAACTTACATTATCTATTTGTTATCTGAGTCCTTGACATATTCGCTACTATCAAGTGAACTAGTTCAAGCACAGCACTTGTCATGTTTCATCCAAATTCAACCAGGTGGGCCACTGTGCACATCGAGGTACTCGAGTGGAGTCTTCTCTCCGCCACGTAGATCATCCTTCAGTCTAACCATTAGGATGTCGTTCTCTCTGTAAAATCTCTTCCGACTTGGAGGAGCAGCTCTAAAGTCGAGTTGTCTCATCTTGGCTCTGTCAGCCATCTCGATCTTCCTGGGGGTCGTTCCACAAACCGATCTTAATCGTAAGCCCATCTTCTTTCAATGGCTAAGATTGATTTTAGGGCCATGATCGCTTGGTGGAACGGTACTCACCTTAAAAATCCGAAAATGTTGGGATAGCGATGTGAGGTCATTGGTCCTTGAATGTCATGATGTTTTTAAACGAAAGAGGGAACTATTTGATGCGGACCCGGCCGGGTTGAGTTTATTACATCTTGAACAAGATCCTGGAGAAGCAAGGCAAGATCAGCTGCTCTCCTGGTGAACTGCTTCACAGCTGGATCTTCTACGTAGGCAACTTGTTGCACTGCCATAAGTGTTATTTATCGATATAGAGCAGGATGTATAACAGTAGTAATCCATCAGTAGAAACTGACAGCTGTTGTCTTCTAGTTGTGTTCTTTGTACATGGTCTCGCATAGTGACAGCTTATAAATATATAAGAATGCATAATCCATATATTCAAATTTAAAATGTTTCATGTTGAGACTTTAAGACGAGACACATTCAAAATAAATTCGTAACTATCAATTTGTCATGAGGTAACAATTTACAATATGAGGTGTTTTTTTAACTAGCGAATCTCATCATACCTTCTATATCTACATAAAGAATGGCCAAATATAAAACTCTGTATAAGATAAGATAAGACAATTCTTTAATGTTCATTGAAAATTTGTTGTACACTGTTTTCAGGCAAAACAAAAATACATAAAATTTATATATAACATAGAGATAAATATACATACAATACACACATGTGTAGATACATAATTCACAATAAGATCACAGTTAAATGTATGTATGCATCAAACTAAATTCAGAGCGTTGCTTTCAAACGGGTTTTCGGTTAATTTTAACGCTACTATGCTTATGCTTTGTAGATTCAAAAAAATTACCTTCATATATTTCAATTTTACAGACCAATATCCGGATGAAAGGAGAAAGCGCCCGAATACTCCCGTAAGTTCCCGAACAAGCAGCAGTCCGGACTATCAAACCAGAATCGGTTCAGGATCTTCGTTTGAGTGTTGGATGGAGGAACTGGGACGTATTGAGGGACCATCATATCGAGACAATGACGTCACGTTCTCGTCCCACGAGAAGCTACCGGAAGTAGAGAAAGATGAATTCTGGGATATGTAAAATATTCTTCTGTGAGAAAAAAATAAATAAAACATAATAGATTATTATTTATCATGATCATTTCTTTTTAACACGCAGTCAGGAAAGCTGACAGGCTGAAATTAGCAATTTATAACTTATAAGTGATTTTATGTAATGGAGAATGCATGAGGAGCTGTGGATTCGTTAAAAATAATCCATCTTAATCCATGTATGACGTCACGAAATACGTATATGTGATTATTTTACATTTGAAACAATAAATTTCAATTATGGGACATCAAAATCAATTATTTTACAAATTTCGGTGTTCATTCATCGGATATGGTACAAGTAGCTGCGACCCTCATGAAATGGATTCTTCCACGCACGTGCAGCGCAAAACGCAAAGCGATGTGATTAAAAGCTAAAACTCTGACTTTCCATGCCTTCCGTGCGTTAAAAGTCTTGAATAGAAAGTCTTGACAAACAATCCTAAGGTTTCTAACAACGTCTTGTGGCCTAATAGATAGAAGCACTGACTACCAAGCAAAGGGTTGCATGTTCGAATCCAGGTTCATGCATTAGAAAAAATAATTTGTCTAGTTGAGAGAAATTTTAAGATCCTATTCAGATACACCAGGACAAAATACATCAGTCTCGAAAACAGTATTTGATTAGCCATTACTGAAAATGTCTAAACCTAACACCCCTCCTGACTGGGACAGTCAATGACCAGTAGATTCCTAAATAATAATCAACTGAAAACACAATAGAGTGACGTCATGACCATGGATTAATTATGTTTAAGACATCGGTCAGTAGAGAAAATAAAAAAAAAACTGTTCTTCAGTTTATGTGGGCTGCAAATTAAAACTCCTCTCTATGTTGAACGTCAGTATATATTCCTAGGCCCATTATTGTCAATGTTTCTCATAAAATCTCTGTGGGACATTTAACATGACCATTGACACGTCACTGTACCATTATTTATCATTCAAAATGGTGTTACACAGGAGATATCGCTTGTATGAGAACAAGCGATTTCTCCTAGGCGATATCGTTTTGACAGTAGATTTTGAACAATGCCCTGTTGGTGTCATCTGCATGACATCACAATAATTTTGCATCATCGAGTAATGACATCACAATGCTAGCGCTATGACGTCATAATCATGCTGACGTCACAACGCTTTGACATCACAGCACTGGAAGCCAAATGGCAGTTTTGTGTTCAGATATGTTCATGTTTCATTAAAAACTAATGAAGAATGATTTTGGATTATAAATAGAATCTCACCCTCTTGTCTTATGATATCAAATATATCAGCTCGTGTTGATATATTTGATATCAGAAGACACATGGGTGAGATTCTCTATATATCATATATTCATCTACGTTCAATTATATACACAATATGAACACAACCATTTTGGTTCAGTAACATACGCAATTGAAGTATGGTTATGATAGAACACTTACATTGCACTTACACTCCTCCATACTCGAGGCGCAAAGTCAAACAAAAACAGTTCTGAGCCGTTGAAACAGATAGATCTTTAGATGACGCCTAAAAGAGGACCAAATCTTCTGCGTGCTTCTGGGAGACTGTTCCATGCTGATGCTGAAGCAAAGGAGAAGGAACGTTGGCCATATATATTGATGTTTGGAACACTACATAGCAGTTTGGACGTTGAGATCGGGGAGGAGAGTAGATGGACAGAGCATACTGCAGGTAGACATGGGCATCGCCAGACTCACACTGGTAGACTAAACATAGGATCTCGAAAGTATTCCTCTGATGCACAGGAAGCCAGTGCAAACTCGTCAACATTAGGATGACATGGTCGTGTTTGCAAGCGAGTGACACAATCTTGGCAATATTTTGTTCTCGCTGGAGACGATTTATCTGCACAATATGCAGACTGCTGCAGTACGTAGTCCATCCTTGTCATGACTAGGGACAGTACGAGAATGATGGAGTATTCTTTGGTCAAATATTTGCGGATGTTTACCGATGTTCCTCAACTGTAGGAAACAAATCTTGATTATCTCATTGCTCAGACTATGTCTATTAGTGACACTGGCACCTCAGTGTCTCCAATTGACAAGTTAGTGAGACTTCACTGTAGACGCCTTGTATTTGGTCCAGTCACACCATACTCAGTTTTACTCGCATTCACAACTTGAGCTTGTTAGTCGACAACCATTTCTGAATCTTATGACAGCAGCTTGTCATGTCGTGGCTTGAAGAGCGAAGGTAGCTAAGTGTCATCTGCATATAGATGCCTGTCGATTCCATGTGCTTGGATGACAACGTGAAAAGAACTGGGCCTAAGAATGACACCTGTGGCACACCACTTGTGAGATTCACTGGAGTTGAATAGGTACCATCAATATACACAGACTGACATCGATTTGCTAGATATAATGCGAACCAGGACCATACATTACCAGTACACTGAGGAAGAAGTCATCTTTGAGGCAGCTGAGTAGTGTCTGGTGGTCTATGGTATCAGGCCGTACTCAAATCTGACAGAACCAGGAGACAATGCAACACTTATGATGTTCTGCCAATCGTTTTCCCACAGCTGTCTCAATCACCTTGGAGATAAATGACAAGTTAGAGACTGGCCTGTACCTCTGTAACTCATCTTTATCCAGAGAAGATTTCTTCATTAATTTTTTCTATTCCTGACCTGACACTAAATGGCTACCGATCTAAAAGCGCAAGTTGACTCAGTAAATGGAACAGAAACATCATGGAACTAAACCTAAGTGGTTGTGTTTTATAAGTTTGAAAGACTAGACGCAGACACTGAACTATAAAAGCGGCTTTTATGGGATCATTTCTTCGTGCAAACAGCTTGCATGTACATTATCTTCACATTCAGTTCTTCCATCGTAACCTTTCATGCACGTGGATCTGTGCTAGAAAATAAAAAGTAAAGATTCATCAAAAGTAAGTTTTGTAATCAGCGACCTTGATTCAAACGATTAGTTCTCATAACAGTCGATATGAACAAAGTTGCTTCATCTGTGGGATCCACACAAATCTCTACAATACAGAAGTTGTTCGCAGATTTAAAAGTTGTTTGATATAACAAATAAGGACAGTGGTACATACTATCCCCCGCTGGAGTTTTTCCAAGAATCGTAATCCCACAGAGGTTATGATGGAAGAGAATGACAACTTATTGAACTATAAAAGCGGCTGTTCCCGGATCATTTCTGGGTCATGTCAACGGTTTAAGTGATGGACAACAACAGACTACGAGGGCATTCTTGCAAAGAGAGGCATTTGTCCTAGGGACAAACCGTCTTCCCGCAGGCAAAATCTCTCTTTTCTAGAACGCTCGAGGATGAGGGTGTTATGTATTTTATATATGGACAAACAAAGACTAATGTGAATGCAGTTGTCTTAATGTTTTAATGCAAGTGTTCCAAGTAAAATTAAACGCACATAAAATAGCATGGAAATTCTCCGACAGCAGAATACAGATGAACAATCAACCCTTCTCAGTCACCAATCCTCCGTGGTCTAGTTGTATAGCCTTGGGCTACAAAGCGAAGGATTGCGGTTCGAATCCCGCCTTGTCTGCTATGTCTGTTCCCAAGTTCCTTTCGTAGGGACGTTCTACCTCAACTCAACCTCAAACTCTTTATTCTCGGAAACCACACTCGGTGGTACAAGAGATACAGTTTATAATAATGATACATAAAACATAAAGCAAGATGGCAGGGTATAATTGTTCACATACAATATCTAGGATGTCATTTCAGAATACAGCTGAATTACAGTTGACACAAAATCATTTGTATGTCTTTTTCACATTCTTATCAATAATATTAAGATACAGTGCTAAGTTTTTGGATTGAACAAAGCTTTGGTCTGCAAATATATTTTTATAAGTCATCAAGTTTGGGAATGATAAATATTTCTTAGGAATGTATTTCTGTCTTTGTTCCAGAAAAGCATGGCATTTGAATAAATAATGGAACTCGTCTGCAATTGCAAGGGATTTACAAATATTACATGTTCTATTTTCACGGTCAATGCCATGCCAACGGCCAACTTCAATTGGTAGATTATGGTTTCAGGTTCTATATTTTAAAATTGGTAAATACACGTGAACTGGTAGGAATAGATAATTTTCTAATATCGGAATGCGTTTAATATATTTATAATAGAAACCTTTGGGGCTTTCTTCTATTTCAGTTTGCCAGTTTTGGTAAAATTGGTCTTTAAGGGTTGTTTCTACTCGAGAAGTTAACCATTGGCATGAGACAGTAACAGGGTTGTAGAATACAAATGTTAGCCCACATTTGTCAAGTATACCTTTCACATATTTGGTCCAAATATCATATTCATTCTCTATGTTACCTTTTATACGTGCGTAGTTGTAAATCATTTTTGACAATTTGGGTGTAGTACCAGGCAAATGTAATTTATACCAGAAACAGATTATTCGTTTAGCGGCTAGTATATAAAGGGGGACTCTCCCTAGTTCACCATTGACCATGAAGTTAGGGGTAGAGTTGCGTAAACCAGAAGCTAATTTTAGAAATTTCAGATGGATCTTCTCAATAACTTGTATATTTTCATAAGCCCATGTTTCACAACTATAAAGCAAAATTGGAGAAATCATAACATCAAATGCTTTTAGTAAACAATCTATAGGTATATGAAAATTTCTCGATGTTTTCAAAAGGCAAAACATAGCTTTAGATGCACTTTCGGATAGTTTTTTAATTGCTTTATTGAATCTTCTGTTTCTCGAAAAAGTTACACCAAGATATGTGTACTCATCTACAATTTCAATCAATGTATTACCATAGTAGAACTTGAGCTTAGAGGTTTTTGCTGGGCCACTTCCGAATATAAGTACTTTTGTTTTATCAAGGTTTACATCTAAGTGCCACATGTGACAATATGTATAGAACGAATTAAGAGTACCCTGGAGTTCAAGAGCTGAATTCGCAAATAGGACTGTATCATCTACATAAAGTAGTATCATAAATGAAATACATAAGTTCATGTCAATATCCGGTATGTTTAAAAGATTCACAGGTTTGCAACCCTCATTAGAAAGGAATTCATGCAGGTCATTTATAAATAAACACGGAGAAGCAACTCAATTCAAATACCGTCAAATGGCCCTTTAGGTATATAAGGAACTTTAATCCATGATGATGACCTTAATCTATTGTGTTAACAATGGATTAATCTTAAGAATCTACTGGTCATTGACTGTCCCAGTCAGGATGGGTGTCAGGTTTTGAGATTTTTGTAATAGCTAACAGAGTACGGTTTGTTGATGTTAATGTGATCTTAAAATGTCGTAGTCATAAATGAACTTGGAATCGAACATGCGAACCTTCGCTCTTTAAATCAGCGCTTTTGTCCATTAGGCTACGAAGGGCTGTTAGTAATAATAATAGTGTTTTTCAGTAAGAATATCGTGTTCTCCACTATACGGGTAAAGCGTGAAACACAGGAAACAGCGTGGGGATCGTGCATGAAAGACTGGGTTTCGGCTGTCAATCAAATCGCCAAGTAGATTCGGGTTTCGTTGATTATTATATATCCCCCGCCACAACGAAGTTGTCGTGTGAAATGACCCCCGTCCGTCCGTCCGTCCGTCTGTACGTGCGCCCGGGTTTCGTTTCCCGACCAGAACTAAAACAACTGTAAGGCCTAGCTCAGTGAAACTTGGTTCAATGGAACATTCATCATGTCTAGATGTGCCTTTTGGGGTTTAGCATACCCCGACATAGCTTCTGTAAATCACAGTGTTTATCATCATGACTGTCATTGTAAATGTTAGTTAAATCCGCACTGCTCTATAAAATAAATTATCAGTAATTTAATAATATTCATCATGGTGTCACCAAAAAATATTGTCTTTGAAAACACTCGAGGGTTCTACTTTTGTGAAATACCAAGTTGTGTCGTGAGCATAACATTAATATTTATATTTTTTCAGAAGTATTTTCTTTTGTACAAAGTGCATTTAATATAAGAAGTGTGAACACTGTCATTGAATCTTAAACTCACGTTGCAAATCAGCCACGTGAGCTGATACCTATTTCGAAGACACGCCTACTCCTAACATTGAACTTGACATTCTAAATGTAGCAATCATACACGAAAATAGTTCAAACTGACAACTGATCGAGACGTCACGCGATAAATTGAAATCCAAAGCAATCTTCCAAATAAAAACATTGATCCTATTGTAAGCATCACTTATAATATGTTTACGATCGAATACTTCTTTCAGAAGGTTTTTTTTAAAATATACATTTAAAATTATATTAGTACAGTTCGCACGATGTCAAAGGGCAGTAAAAATGAAATACAAGATGCATTGTTTTACAATGGAATTTTGAAAGTAAGTGTACAATCGTCTTGCACCCCGTAAACATGGACATATTAGAAGCTTGATGGTGTAAATATACGGACGTGCATGTATTCTGTCCGCAACCAACGCCCTTTTACATTTGGAGACAATCTTACAAACCTCGTGATTTTATCTTTGCACAGAAACACTGCCAATATGTAGTACATTTGAGTTATGAAATAACGTAAACAATTGAACTATGTATAGTCTGTATGAAATGAAACCTTTTGGTATCATTAATTCTCTCCGTATGCAAAATTAAATTCACTTGCTTTGAAGATATATAGGTGATGGTAAACTCAAGGTATTGTACATATACATATATACATGTTCGTTACTCTCAGCACAAAACAACATAATGACGTGAGGGAGGTACAAAATCCGAAACAACCTTGATTGTTCATCGTAATCAGTGATCGAATCATTTAACTATAACTCGTGTAGCTAGGCCCATACAGCACTACGATCTTCACGCTCAGTATTCAATCTCTTGACGTTAATATTGACCTTGTATTCAGTAGAGAAACACGGAAACCAAAAGAGGTGTAGCAGAGAGCAGTTGTCGGGACACATGGGATCAGTGTTAAAACAACCTTAATGCCGCCATTTAACATTGAACTGAGGCTTAATTGATGAGCTTTGTGCTTCCGGAGTGTTTGTTTGTGGTTACAAGAAGCTCGACTTGTATTCGAGTAAAAAAAACAGTGCCATATACGAAAGTTGAGCGATGCTTTATTGTGTTCATATCAATTTTTACACAGATTACTGTTTTAAATCGTACTATAAAGTAGAAATATCAGTTATAACTGTATTCGCATGTAATAGAAACGTTAACATGCAAATTACAAGATATCACGAGTGTTGTGGCTGAAACAGTGATACATCATGTCTTCAGAAGTCAGTAAAACTAAATTTGAATTTTTAAAACAGTATCTATTCATATAAAACACGCGTTTGAAGAAATCTTAATTTTTTAATCTCTTTAACTAGAGAAGTTAACAGCCTCAACATGTCTTGTTGGCTTCTTTTATGACGTCATACAGTAATGACAAATTGAAGCCCAGGAAGGTCATCAATTAAATATCTACATTTGTCTGGCCAATACACATGTTTATAAAAGTGAGTTCAGCACATAAAGGTTACTTGAACAGACATAAAGATAAACGTTTCATGCTCTCGATGTACGAAATTGCGGGTACCTCTTAACAAAGCATGTGCCTTTAAATGACATACAAACTCGATTTTCTCCGGCAGCAGTATCTCCCTTTTCACTCTGTTTAAAATTTGGTAAGGTTTCTTATGCAGTGACTTGTAGAACTTGTGGTGCTACCGTCACTGAAGGACATGCTCATGTGTCACACTTAGTACAACGCTAGTCAGTGATTGTCACATATTTCTCTTTTGGTACCTCATGTTCTTTGTAACCTTTTGTCGTAAATTCGATATCTTATTAGTTCATGAAATCGACATTACCTTGACACTATACCTACATGTATACTTCTATATATAGAAGCTCAAAACAACCATAAATAGTTCTAAATTCATGGGTCAGAGAGAAACTTATATATAGAAATATGTCCTTGTATACAAAACTGTCTTTTGCGCTTCGAATTCAAACTGATAAATCGCCTGATGCCGTGATCATACTCATATGAATACATGTATTTCCGTTTCTTAGAAAGTTGTTTGTTACAGTGTATCTTTACATAAACATAGAGAATTGATGTAGTGATAGGTGTAGAATTTATTCAACATTTACAAGTAAAATAACAATTGATACCGAAGTACACACCTCATCATCCCTTTAAGATGACTAATGGTATTGACATTGAAACATTGAAACCCTACTCACGTGACGGCTGGACCTGCTCAGGTTTCCAGGGAGATGTTCTGTACTCTCTGTGCAGATTTTCCACATCTTGAAGCGTCTCTTGCTCGACCTTGAAAGCAGTAAGATCTTTTTGAGATACATAGAGGATATCTTTTCTTGACATATACCATGTTTATCTCATCTCATGAGGTAGAAAGGTTTTATTTTCACGAGGGGCACAGCCACGAGTGAAAACATATAACTTTTCTACCTGGCTACTGTCTATCTCTTGAACACCTGGTACTGTGTTGCATGCTCAACACTAGTCCTATATACGATCATTGTCTATCTCTTGAACCCCGGTTAACCCCTGACACTGTGGTGAATGCTCAACATTAGTCATGTATGCGATCATTGTCTATCTGCTAAACCCCTGGTACTGTGTTGCATAAATCTCTGTTTGTACGTCTGTACGTCCCTAAGTTAAAGTAATAAACAATGACGGCAGAATGGTTGCATAACTGTTGCATTATGCTTATATTGTGATTGCATAATTGTTGCACTATAGATGTGGAATGGTTGCATACTGGTTGCATACTGGTTGCAACTGGTTGTAAACTTGTTTCATTTCGGTTTCAGAATGGATATACATTGGTTGCATTAAAAATCGTAGAATGGTTGCATTTCATGAATGGTTGTCGAATGGTTGCATTTTCCTGGTAGAACAATTGATTCAGTATGGTTGCATTATGATCTTAATGTGAACGCCGTGAATTTCTGTTGCATACGTAATGTTCGTGTACATTTTACCTCATATAGGCAGCTGTGTCTCAGGCCCCACTGTCTCCTGTGATCTTTCATCGACTGCATTGAATGATATGCTTTTATTTGTCGACTACGGCAACTCCTTAAACAGGCACAAAGCTCCACTATAACTACACATACGTTTTCACTTCTGAACTTGATCATGGAGGTTACATAATTAATTTCATGAAGGTCTAAACGTGGTGTGTCCTTCTGAACTTGACCATGACAGTGTCATTTGTCTAGAGACAACGCCTACAGCAATTGGTCTCATTTCAAAACGCCACTCAAGAACTCTCTTGTATGCGAATAGTGATATATATATATATATACAAATCAAATATTTTTAAACATAAATTTTCATATAACATTTTCATTCAAAATTGATTTAATTTTTATATTATCACGACCATCTAACTGGTTATCATTTCGTTGGATTCTTGACAATTTGTAATTTTGCAATATATATTTTATTCATCTTTCACTCATCCAACATGAATCGTCCTCGATACGTTCATTCACTCAAACCAATATAGCCTTTGTTTTATTTTGGGACTGTTGCATTATATATCAATTTTAATGTATTTATCATATTCTTCGATCTACAAAAAAGTATTGTTAATATTTCTGCTCTCGGGTTCGTGGCCGGATACTGAAACGATTACCCTACAGCTATACTTATCTCCCTACATTTATGACTACGATTTATTACTTCTCATAAATGTGAAGTTCAAGTGGTAAACAATACATAAGTAGTCTATATGTAGGTGTATAAAATGACTTGAATAGTCATGTGTGACATTGACATTGAAAATCACGCGAAATGAAACCACGTGATGTTATGGATACAATGTCCAGCCTACGATGAGCTTGTTGCCCACATAATAGACGGCCTTGGCAAACTATTTCGACATTAATTCCTACTCATATTCTGAACCGTAATAATTATTTGAGATGTTTCTTGCTCTCGTCTTGGAGAGCACATGTCTAGCAAATTGTTATTATATAAGTTTTAAGTTTGACTGAGAGAGAGAGAGAGAGAGAGAGAGAGAGAGAGAGAGAGAGAGAGAGAGAGAGAGAGAGAGAGAGAGAGAGAGAGAGAGAGAGAGAGAGAGAGAGAGAGAGAGAGAGAGAGAGAGAGAGAGAGAGAGAGAGAGAGAGAGAGAGAGAGAGACAAACAGACAGACATCACGGGAAATTTCTATTTCAAAGATGTTTTCAGGTAGAATCTTTCGCAGTTTTGGCAAAAAGTAAGTTAAAGAATGGTTTAGCTCTTTTCTCATTGGTGTAAAACGTAATAAAGGATCGTTGGTAAGTTACTTCAGATGTCAGTGTGTATGTTTTGAGATATGAGTCACGAATATTGCTGAGTCGGAGTTTTGATAACGAATCAAAGATGGTGTCTGTCGTTCCATTAGACTACGGTCTAGTTTGTTACATTGCTCTGTTGAAGACTGAAGACACTCATAACATGTTCATAAATGCTTGTATTGAAGCATTTGGTATCAACAGAAAGTACATTCAATAAGAAATATTACTCCCTTTTGTTTTTCTCAGTGCTTTTATTTGTTATGGCATGGATTCGTGGAAACTGCGACAGTTTTCATTTTAGACAGAATACAAATATTCTTTTACAAACTTTCTAAGATCCTGGCCTAGGGAGCACATTCCCCTAGTAGTTGTTTTACTAATAATGTCTAACTAGGGTTTAACTCTTTGGAATTCCAGGCTATTTCAACTAGTGTATGTCCTTGACAACCAACAGTGAACGACCGCTCTTGACAGAAATAGGAGTGGTTTTATTTCGCTGAGATGTGATTTTTTAATCAGAAATTCAAGACACTCACATTGTGTTTTAGGTCATTAATGATCCAATTCTGATATTTCTGGAAATTAAAACTATGCATCTTATAAAATTCCAGGTGCCATTTTCGGACAATATTCCCCAAAAATAAAGTCTGTAGCTTATCAGTATTTTGTATTGTTTGATACAGAAAATCTAAATAAATTGTTCTCAATATAATGCACAATCCCTAGCCATGAAAAATCTCAAAATCTTCAAAAGTGTCAGTGCATGAACACGATTTGACTTGACACTAAATTTGGATGAAATTAGTTCTCATGGGTATAACAAATTTCAACACTCTTACGTATTGGAAAATAGGTTTTTAGGTTATGGCCCCTGTTACCCACATTTGGCGTCACAGGGTTACCAAGACTACAATTTAGAAACACCTTTGGCCAAGGAGTCTGTTTCAGCTTTCTAGAGCCTTTGGTACATGATTTGACTACCTAATTATGAAAAGAAAACAATATGGTGGTAATTCTTTATTAAAAGAATGAAACAAATGTAACGAGTCAGGTCTTTGAATGGCATTTAGAAGTGGTCTACATAAGAAATGAGTTTTCTCAAAGACAAATATCCAAGATTGTTGTTGTTGTGCAAGAAGTGTATCGGGATACTAGCTCACTTGGAATGCTTATTATCTAACGCCGAGGAAGCAAGGATAGCATTTTCCTCTGTAGCATTGACTTTGAAAACAAATCCGTTTCTTACGTAATTATCTACAGACGAGTTAAATCAGCGCGTGGTCGCAAGAAGGACAAGTTCAGTTACATTTTGTATGAACCTGACATTCAAACGTTATTATTTCGTTTCGTAAATGTTTCTCGGTTCTATAAGATATGTTTCTATTGGTAGCACGATTCAAGGATTACTATCATCCTCCGGTTAATTATGGGAAATATAATGCTCTGTTAGCTTGACTTAGATTCATAGTTTCTCAATCTTTCTGTTTCATAATGTAAACATGAATACAAAATTATTGATATTGATGTGGGTTTTATCAAACATCAAAAGCAAGATAAATTGATAAGATAAAAATGTTTAATCATGTTACTGGTATAATAAACATCAAGACAAAATGAAATTTTAAATAGGACACTGTTTTATTGTATTGATATTATATAAACATATAAATGAGATGGAAATGATTATTGAATTCCTTTTAGAATCGACTTAATATGCTTGTTTGTATATGACAATGTGTTAAAGGATTTGATATTGTCCCTGTCTGGCTGTCTATCTCTCAGTCTGTCTCTCTGCCTCTGTCTCACTTAGCCTCTGCCTCTGCCTCTGCCTCTGTCTCGCCCTCTGCCCTCTGCCCTCTGCCCTCTGCCCTCTGCCCTCTGGCCTCTGGCCTCAGTCTCAGTCTCAGTCTCAGTCTCAGTCTCAGTCTCTGTCTCTGTCTCTGTCTATGTCTCTCTCTCTCTCTCTCTCTCTCTCTCTCTCTCTCTCTCTCTCTCTCTCTCTCTCTCTCTCTCTCTCTCTCTCTCTCTCTCTCTCTCTCATAATTATTACGTGTCAACCTTACGGTTCAGAATATTAGTATGAATTAATCTCTTACTAATTATCTTACTTACTTATCTTATCTTTATTATCTTACTCATACATGTGTACTTATCATATAGGTTCTTGTGTATTGGTTTGTTCTGTAACTCAACAAACAACACAGATTAATTGAAATAGGGACAGGCCGAAGGTTAATTAGCACACACAGTAGGGGATTAATCAGATAATTAGCGGGGATCTTTTCCGCTGTTGATGAGAGATGGTGAGCCTATAACAGTACATAATTTATGTCCACCTATTGGTCAAATGCATGGTCATCGTGACTAGGACCAGTTTGTTTTCGTCCATGTTGTACAAGTGGAATCCATTGCATAGGTTCATGGCCATTGAATTTCAATATCATGATTAGATTTACTTCTTGTGGGTACGGTGAACTAAAACCAACAACATCAACGCCGATGAAAAGAACACGAACGCCGATGAACAGAACACAAATCAAATGTCTTGTTTTCACGCAAGTGGAATGATGCCTCTCGAAAGTTTAAACTATTGTACTTCCACTGAAAAGTATCGTTCACAATTTAATTACATTTGACTACATTATAAAATTAAATATTCTCACAATAATAGAGGGTTTTATCTGTTATACTGAAACAACTTTCACCAAATATGATTATATGAATAACACTGAAATCACACAACTTATATATATAGGTACATACTTCATAACTTAATGCATTTATATACATATATCATATTATGTTCATAAATGTCTTTTTATGTAAATTCACTGCTGGTGATACATTATTCAAATGATCTTACGTTGAAACGATACTCTTTCTGTTTGTAATCTATTTATTCATGTTATTGACATGTTCGAACAATTATCACAACAACTAGCTATTTATCAATGCATAACTGTGGTAATAGCGACAACCCTCTCTTGCCAATTGTTTTTCAAGCCATTTTCGGAGTCACACCTACAATACCTACACTTAACTGGTCGTCATATGCAGTCCAGTGCACATAGACATAGACCGACATTCTACTCTATTATATAGTAATAGGGTCCAGTGAGTGGGGCTGCCCGGTTCTGAACAATAAGGAACTTATTTTGGGAATTATGCTAATTTTTTGTAATTTCTAAGTAATAAGCATTGGTTTTTACGAAATAGAATGGAACAAAGTCAAAATATACAATCATCTGTTGGTACTATTCATGCTTTCATCTAGATCTCGTTAAATGTAATACCTGACACCAACCGCAACCAACCGTCAAAGAGTACCTGCCTGTAGTCTTTCTGTTGCCAACTGGCAGAATATATCACTTTTGAACATTTTGTCACAAACAACATATCATTCTCTTTCAGTATCTAGTTAGACGTCGTATTTACGTTACCGCATTGAGTACTTTAGTCTGTACATTATACATTTACACCTAATTAGTTCATTAATCAATTTAATTCCCATTGTCCAATTATCTTTCTGTTCTTCATCCTATTTTAGTTGTCAATCAAATAGGTGTATATATATATAAATTATTCAGAACACCTATTCCTTCTTGCAAGGTACACACCCTATCGGACAGAGCTACATGGAGTAAACGCTTGCATATGTTTATTTCAATTAGCTAATTACAAATGGTGTCTATTTCTCTAATTGATTACACCTGGGACGTCTTGCTCGTCAGGTGTGAATTTGCTGAAGTGGGTGTGATCAAACTTCAATATTGGAAACTACATCCTTGTCTGATTATTCCCTGAAGACAAACAGACATGCGAATGTGCGACTACCGAGAAATAATTAACAGTGGAAATGAACACGTTTCTCAACAACTAAGTAATTATACATTGAAGAAAGCGAAAGGGATGCTCTCAATGGACATGGGTATGTCATGTCATCATGTCTTGTCATGAAAGAGGCGCATTGATATAAGAATTCCAATTACTTATGTAATTTGAAAATTAATAAAAATGGATTACGTTTTGGTAACTTATAGGGGAGGGGTGTGTAATTCGTAATTAATTCTTATTCGAATGTAATATAAGTTTAAACTTATTTCATAATAAAAACCATACACGAGTCACCGTGGTTTTATGTGGCTTTGGTCACACCGACTCAAGCGAAAATACCTAAAATGTATCATTATTAATAATCACTGAATTAGCTAAACTCTGTAAAAAGAAAACGAGCGTGTACGTAGTTCCAGATGTATCACAATTGATCGATTGCTATTCCTGCAAAACACATTTATAACCACAATTTCTGCGATATTTTCCTGTTTTGTTTTGTCAATTTTTATGACTTAATATTATGTTTTGTACTGCAAAAATAATCATGTATTAGAATGTATTTTATACTCGCTTAAACAGGTTCGCGTAGTTGACATTAGAAAGGCTTCATCGCTCCAACTAATGACTATGAGTCTACTGTCTGTGAACTATGCCCCAGTAAAATAACACAATGCCTGGCAAAACAGAAATGCTTTTTGAATTAATAATCATTCGCCATATTATAACAAATACTTAAAGCATGATTATGTTTTATACAGAATAATTTGCAAGAGATTTAAAATCCATTTCGCGAGAAAAAGTGGTGTAATATGTTGATACAAAAATACAAATCAGGGTTCCGTTCTATAACAAAATCAAAAACATATATAAAATCGCTCATTGATTGCTCAATGTAGCGCTCAAATAGCGCTCAAGTAGCGCTCATTCTCTCCTGAACGACACGGTGCAAAATCTCAAAGTTCGCTCGCTTTGCTACATAGTGCTACATTGAGCAATCGCGTTCAGGAGAGGTTTAAAAGTAATCGCTAATTGAGCGATTGAAACCTCTCTTGAACACGGCCCTGAGATGTCACGTTGAAACACGACACCAGCTTCGTGACTCATGGTCTAGGACATCAGAGTCTACATACGGCTGTAAGAAATAATCTGACGTTTCATTTTAATGTGCTAGTGGCAAGAGCATAAGTCATCAGTTATGAAATTCCTATAAGCTTTAAATTTCAGCTTATCTAAAAAGAAATATTCTACGGCTCGGTTAGCTTTCAAATTAAGTTTGTGCGTGCTGGTCGGTAATGCTTGTCTGCAACAAACATGACATATTCCCAAATTGTGAGAGTTTTTATACCGGTACTCCTGACAACGAAGAATTATGCTTCCGCTTTCTTGTTAGCTCGGAGGCAGTGTTGGAAACTCTCACTATCTGATGGCTGCCCTAGTTCTTAGGTCAGATAGTGAAACATGGAGTTGCCAATTTACGGTAAATGTATTATCTAAAAACAGTAGTTTCTTGTTGATTTGTTCGATATGTAAAGGCGTATCATATCCAAGGTAAGCATAATCAGCAATATTGTTTGCAGTAATTCAAAGATCACCTTTGACTGGCAGCCTGGGTCTCTGTCATAGTCTCCGAAGTCGGAAACATTGGAAGCTGACGTCAATGAACAGAGTGTTTGCTGGAGGACTGCAGACCATTTTCACTTGATGCAAATAGAATCAAATGGACAAACGATAGAGTACGTAATACAATCGAGAGTGCGTCATGCGACATTTTTTTAAGAATTGTAAATCACACTTATAACCTTGGATTCCTTCTTAACAAAGAATTATAAATCCCACTTATAACCTTAGATTCTTTCTTTACAAAGAATTATAAATAAGATTCCGTACAAATTACATGTTAATCGCAATTAACCTCGGATTCTTTGTTTACAAAGAATGATAAATCACACTTATAACCTTGGATTATTTCTTAACAAAGAATGATAAATCGCACTTATAGCCTTGGACTATTTCATTACAAAGAATTATAAATCACACTTACAAGAGTATAACCTTGGATTCTTTCTTTACAAAGAATTATAAATCACAGTTATAACCTTGGATTCTTTTTTACAAAGAATTATAAATTACACTTATAACCTTGGATTCTTTCTTTACAAAGAATTATAAATCGCACTTATAACCTTGGATTCTTTCTTTACAAAGAATTATAAATTACACTTATAACCTCGGATTCCTTCTTACAAAGAATTATAAATCACATGGTTCTCTCTAACAAAGAACACGTGAATCACATGTAACATTGGATTATTCCTTACAAATAACGTGTGAAAAACGCTTGATAGGTAGGATACCTTTGTTTTATTATGCTCAACCGTATACGTCACTTTTATATTAGATTTACATGACCTTATAATTTATATTTCTTGTTTCTTGTTGAATCGGTGTTTGAAATAACAGTGAGCGCTTATAATCGCTCATTGAGCGCTGCATTAAACCTCTCTTGAAACGCGGTTGCTCAATGTAGCGCTACGTAGCAAAGCGAGCAAACCTAGAGGCATCGCACCGTGTCGTTCAGGAGGAATGGCGCTCAATGTAGCGCTCAATGAGCGATTACAAGCGCTCGCTGTTGTGGAACAGAGTCATGCTTTCGTGTGTTGGGTAGGGCACTGGAACGAAGGAGAACTCGAACATTATGTTTGGTGGAAAACATTCAAATGAAATGACCACCATGTAAATCCTCCTGACAATTGTGCTGCAATATCAGAGTATATTCTACAGGGCTCCTATCTCATAAATTTCATGTTATCTATAAATAGAGAATCTCACCTAATCAAATTTGTCAACACGAGTTGATTAAAGTTACAAATATCTGAGGCTTGCCGATATCAGAAGACACGAGGATGAGATTTTACATATCATTCAAAGTCATTCTTCAACAAGCATTGACAAAAGAATGAACAAATCTGAAACATAAAACTGCCATTTAGCTTCTTTAGCTGTGATCTCAGTAATGTCAAAACAATTTGATGTCATTAACTGATGATGTAATAGGATTATGACGATTTGATTGTAGCGATATCTACATTTTACATGATATGACAGAAACAAATCATGTTGGAATACTGCTTCTATTTGATAGCAAAATGTTTTCACAACGTAGTCAAACCATATGTTAGACCTGACTCTAAATGGACTTCTGAGACGATGCACAAGTCATCGCTTCTCTCTACTTCTCTGATATGAGTATTTGCAGCCTTAAATTAAAACTCTTTAGTAAACGCTAAATGGGTTGTTCCGATATTTTATAAGTAAACAAACATTTCCTATTCTGCATACAATAGTTTTTGCAGGAACTGTTTAACTGGTATATTTAGATCTTCTTGTGTCATTTTCATTTCAGATTGTACTGAAATATCCATTTACCTAATATTAATGATGCTAATAGTATATTTATAATGCGCACATATCCATGCTCAATGCAAGATCAAGGCGCTACACAAGGAATCACACTTTCGGTGCCTCATATTAAGCATATATAGAGAATACTACACGAGGTCTCATTAGATACGAATTATACGAAAAGAGTGTCCTTCCGACGGTATCTGACCGAGCGAAAGCGAGGTCAGATACCATAGGAAGGTCACGAGTTTCATATAATTCGTATCTAATGAGACCGAGTGTGGTATTTTATTTATTACACACGTTTATTATACGCGGATTCGTCACACCGTTTAATTTTATTACTTGTGATATGGGAAACAATTCTCCGTAACCGAAACCGGTTTCAATAACCGAGAGCGTAATAATTGACGTAAACTGCGCTATCTAGCTGACATGAACGCTTATTTGCACCTCCTATTGCGTATACCTACGACGAAATAATGTAGTTCATGAGATTCAGTTGAATCAATCAAAAGTTGACTATAAAAATGAACAAAAAGGTTTATGCAAATTATGTGTTATGTTATGTTGTGCAAGGTATTATTTTTAATGCAAACATTGACATTAATCTTATAGTAAACTCGTTCGCCTCGCCTCGCCTCGCCTCGCAGTCTGTCGGCTCGGTGTCGAGGCTGTTGGCCTAGTTACAAGCGACAGCTGACGTTGTTTTTTTGTGACGGAATGTCATACACGGTATCACGGTTCCACGTTACCATTTCCAAGTTTTATATACAATCTACTGAAAGAATGAAGCAACAGTGCCAAGGTTTTAAGTTTGGATGAACAGCAACAATCGACGCTTTATGACGCTTTATGACTAGGCCTACGGTACTGTAGAGAGAACGACTCGCGATCGGCATGATGTCAACATCGAAGGGCTAGGTTAACGCAGAGTGAATATGTTTGACTTTGACTACTATCATTGCAAGTACCATTGCAAGCTGTTCATTCCGTTCTTGGTGATGATTAGGCTAAATGATGTTTGCATTTGACATTCGCCGCATTGGAAACCTTTTGACACTGACAATGAATGTGAGATGTTTGGATTTCCACACAACCCTTGAACTGTAAGTAAATACGGTGCGTTTGCCGATAGTGACAGCTATTCGCGATATCAATTATGCATACTGGACAAATGTGCAACTTTCTAAAAGCATTGACAAACTATGTTGACGCATATAAAGTTGTGAAAATGAAATGTTACGTGTTTGTTTTAAATAATTCAAAAGTAGTTCCGTTTTAACTTGACCCTAACTGAGAGGTCATTGGTTATCCAATCAGATCGTTGGAATGGGGGTCACGTCGTTACGACACAGGTCAACGTGATACGATACACGTGTGACGTACGAGATTACACTAGTTGTACGTTCACCACGCGTGTAATAATGGGTCCATACATTCCGGTGTTCAGGTACCCATTTATACAGCTGAGTGCAGTGTGGATGAAGTGCCTTGTATACAGTACATGTATAAGACCCAGGTTATAAATGTTTTGATTCGAACCCGGGTCGTTGGCACCATTGTGCTTCCTGGTTATAGTCCAGTAATAATGTCAAAAAGGGTAGAACAAATTGCAATAAAACGAACTTCGATTGAAACATGCAAGGAAGTTGTGTATTTCTAACATATCAAAAGTATACAAAAATATAGTGAACGATTTTATACGAAAAAGTAACTTTTATAAAACGCCAAGTTGAATACATCTGATACGGAAAAATAAATGGCAGCTGTTGCTTGCCGGGTTTCCGTAGATGGCGTCACTTAACAACATGGCCGATCAGCGTAACGTCGCGGCGGATTCAACGCATTCAGGGTAATTATTTTCACTCATTTTCATTTGAAATTGACATCAATAATGTAAAATATATACTTGGGTTGCATATGTTATCCATCATTGCTATTGCATGTATTATCCATCGAGTATGAAGGAAAGTTCATGCCGTGCTGTTGACACCAATACATGTTCATTATGTACACAGCATTTTCGCTAAAACCTCCTTCAATAACAAAGAGCTAGGCACAATATGAGATGTTTTTACTTGGTACTTATCAGTAAAATAAATCAACTCTGCATTCTTTATCAAGAAACTACCTATTATCGCGAATATAAGCATAAACGTACTCTGTCAAAATTTTAAAACTATGGAAACCTTTTCGGACCATATTTGTTTTGCATTTTTTTTAGGTTTTCTGTGATTTTTTTCTCTTCCGTTTTACTAGAGACATACTAGAGGCTATATTTAAAACAATAAGTATACACAAAATATTTTAACTGTTGTTAACACTGTAATTTATGGAATAAGAGACAGTTATGCAAAAAATACAGTGATACATATTGTTTTTGTTTCAGACGTTGCACTGACGAAAACGTATGCTTACTCTGTGGAGACCTACTTGACAATGGGAAACCAACTTCAAAACTCAGTGGAAAGGGTAGCGCAAGCATCAACAATGCCAGTGTTCTGCGGGGAGAGAGCATCCAAACAAGAGAAGGGCAATATATACACCAGGAGTGCAGACGTAAGCACATCAACAAGTTCAGCATCGTTGCTTCCAATAAACGGACAGGGGACAGGAGGATATAGATCCAGAAAGTGACAGAAGATCTTTAAGGTCACAAGAAAAAGAGTTCCACTTCCAAAATGACTGTATTTTTTGTGGTGAAACTGTAAAAACAGATTGGAAAAGTCACAGATCAAACGTGATTCCAGTCAGGACAGAAAAGCAGTTCCAGGAAACCATCAAAAAGATTTGTTTGAAAAGAGCTGATGAATGGTCGATAAAGGTGCTTTCAAGAATTGAGTATGCTGGTGACTGTTTTGCAATGGATGCAGTATATCACAGCACATGTAGTGTAAATTTACGGACGAACAGACATTTACCCAAAGCTGTTGACAGTTACTCTCCAACTCCACAAAAGAAGTCACGCCAGGGACGACCAGAGGATCCTATGAAACATGCTGCCTTAATACAAGTTGCTGACAACCTTGAAGCAAATGATGATGAGTTGGTTACTTTAACTGATCTAGTTTCACAAATGGCTACTTATTTGCAATCTGACGAAGAAGCCTACAGTGTTAAATACATGAAAAGAAAACTGTGTGAACATTTTGGTGATAGAAAATCATTGCTGAAGCAGATGGAAAACCAGATGTTGTAACCTTCAGACACAATGCTTCATCTATTTTGTATGATTTCTACAAAGCGCCAAAAACATCAGATTCAGATGTAGAGAAGATGCGCCTGATAAAAGCAACTTCTGATCTTCTAAAATGTGACATAAAAGCTCTAAGCGGAAACCACCCTACTTACCCAAGTATCAATGATATCAAGTCAACTGATAAACATCTTGACTACCTGCCACAATCACTTCGTCTTCTCTTGACTCAGTCATTTCCTGGGAAAAACTCTGAAGTTAAAATTGCTTCGATTGGACAAGCAGTTATGCAGGCAACTCGACCTAGATCACTGGTGTCACCACTCCAAATCGGATTGGTCCAACTGCATCACCACTTTGCATTACCGCTGTTCCGTTGTCTTAGTGCTTTGTTTGTGTTGGTATTTCATGTGCTTATAAAGTAACAATTATCAATGATGAAAATCAAATTCCCTTTCAGGTTATTAAAATAATTGTTATTATTTATACACATTTATTGATTTTTGATAATCGAAAAGCTCGCTTGCTGCTTTTTGAATGGCCTTGACCTCAAACGTAAGTAAGTAATATACATGTAGAGTCATCCGTCTCGACTGAAATGTTATAATTCGTGAAACATATTCCTTCACGCTAAATTTTTTTTTAAAAATGGTTAATCTTTTAATTGAGTGTGCAATCTATGTAATGAATAAAACAAATTCAAATAGAGCAGCAAATGTTGGGAAAATAAGTAATTAACTTATATAACTTCATTTGACAATTATAGAACACTGGTACAGGTATGGAGTTGACATTGTATTTACTTTCGCAACGGGTTACTTTGTTTTCTTTAAATCTACATTGGGAACACATTTCGACCGTAGGCCAATCAGAAACGATGTGTTTACTGAAAGATGAAACGAGTTGACATATAAGCTATATATTTTGTATTATCCTTACATATAATTTTACTTTTGAACTCGGCTTAAACTTACCCTATTTTCCATCAGTCTCATTACAATCAACCATAACTATTTGCACTTGTTTGCAAAATGTTTTTAATTTTAATGAGACTGTTTTTTCATAAGTTGCATATCAATAATTTTTTTCCCACAGCTATGTCTTTGATTTAGATGATGAAAATAATTATTAAAAAAAGAGGGGCAGATTCTGAAATATGTATCACTTGCTTGACTTGCTTGATGTAGTCTGCATTTGAGTTGGAAAACCTGAAAACCTGTATAGATTACGTAATGGAAGATTTGTGTATTTGTATGTGCTGTTGTTTGTGCAGTCAAGGTGTGGTGGGGCACTAACGATTCGAATCGATTATACCAATTAACCCCACATTGGTCTGCATCCAAGGACAATATGTGTGCATGTATCGACGGTATCGCTGCACTTGAAGTTGAATGAATGTATTGTTATTCTTCTTCTCTGATTCAGTTAGAAATGCATACTGTTTGATTTTGTTGTGGTGGATATTAGGTATGTTTGTAGTTTTATACTTAATGTTGACGGGTCGGTTTGTGCTCTAGATCCTGTATATTTACAATATGTCAATCTATTGATTATTGCAAATGTTAGCTTTAGTCTTGAATAGGCCAAGCATGATCATTTGTCAGGGGAGAAATATAATTACTACCAGTCAACCTCATAAAAGATTATTTTAAAATAGCACGTGTATGTATATTCCTTCACGTGATCTTGGACTTCTAGCAAACTGTTTTGTTAGAAAAAAAGTTATCTCACTAAATATTCACACAAAAATAATCTCGAAACTATGAAACATTTTTGTATCACAATTATAAAGCAAAGGTAGCAAAAAATGTCGAGTGCCATCAACAATCAACAAATTTATTTCATATTTCAAAATACTTATATCCTCTAACCTAGACCATCAATTACAAAGTAGCCTCAGTCGGGACGGAGTGGTTTTTTTTGATTGAATTGCCAATTGTTTGATGCATACCACACACTATCAATGTAGGGTCGTAACATAACTGTGACAGATTACATGAATGAAACTGCAGTATGGCTATTACACTATAGAGTGTGACTTTTATTAAACTGTTACAATTATTAGTATAACCCTCGCAATTACTCAAATTACACAAAAACTCATGTTCGTTGTGTAATATTCAAATTCCCCACTTTCCTATGTGTTGGTCTCTGTGTACTGGTGCAGTAGGTGTTAATAGCTCTGAATGAGTCCAATGACTGGTCAAGTGACATATTTAATGTAAATATATCCGTCTTGTTGACGAGCATTGACAGAAACCATAGACGTCGCCCAATCACAGCTCGTGGATTCACGTTGGAGGCACATGATAATACTGCCGAGACCATTAAACAGTGTGTTGCTGCCAATGAACTTGAGAACATTGATGAAGGGCAAGAAGAAGTAATTTGAACTTGGGATTCTTATATAAGGGTTACTTCTCGACAATAACATCTTGGCACTTCTATAACGGTATTTAAATTAAAGACTTTACATGAAAATATAGATGAGGCACATTTTGAACAAATACATTTTCGTTTTGTCTAACGTGTTATTATATAACAAATAAGATTTCGTTATCTGAAGGTTATAATTTGTCGGGTTGAATTCCATCTTAATGAATATTTTAGACTCAAAAAGGTAAATTGAGAGAGAGGTTAGAACTGTACATTGCAATAGGTTCGTTGTTAATATATCCTGGGTCGAAATAAAAACTTCACAGTCGTATTTTGCATGAGATATAAAATAAAGGACACAGGAATTAGGTATTGAGGTTATGATGTATTTGTTATGGTCGATGAGAATAACTTTGAGTAATCAGGATAACAAAAAACAGATTATTTTGGTAACAGAAGGCGCCAATAGGTGGAGTAAACAAATTAACAAGTCACAAGAATGTCAGTTGGTGTTTTTGGCGTTCAGTAGCGTGTATGACTACCCTGTGCATTAACAACTGCCAAATAACTAAATATTTGACAGTCGTCGCCATTTCCCCCTCCAAAGCAGCACCAAGATAGTGCAAACTCTGGGGTTGGTATCTGAGAGTTGACATGTACAGACGCCAGCCAAGAGCATCCCAGATGTGCTCGATGGGATTGAGATCTGAAGACCTTCGGCACCAGTCAAGAACGTTGATTCCTGCGTGTTGCAGAAACTTCCTTGTCAATATGGCAGTAGGTATGTGGTCGACGATGGTCATGTTGGACTCGCAGATCCAAACCAGGTGCCGTCATTAAAACAACTCGATTCCATTCTCTGTTTCCATCGGAGGTCTCGTCGAGCCGAAACAAACGTTGACGTCGAGGAAATGGCGTCAGAATTGTTCCAGATACGATCGTCGAACATAAAGGGGAGCAGTCCGAAGCCGGTTTCGGGTGGTTTGTTCTGACAATCGACCTCTGAACAACTTATTCGTTGCGCCTGTAGCCGTCAAAAACCTTACGCAGGTGCCATAGGACAATTTGACGATCCTCTGTCTGTGACGTGACGCGTTGTCGACCAGATCTTGGGTGATCAGCAGTGTTGTCAGTTATTCGAGATTGTAAGTCGAAAACAGCGTGACAACTGCATCATGTTGTCTGTGCAACGGCAATTATTGACGTTCCTGACTCCAACATGGCAATGGCACGTCCACATTTGGAAGGCGTGGCATTACTACAAAAGTGTGTGTTAAAATGGGTTATTTTCATTTCTACAGTTGAGGGGAACATGTGCGACTGAATGCACGTGCAATGACAAGATTACGTTACCATCAGCACTGGAAAAACACTTTTAACAGTATCGTGGGATGCATGACTTAATTGACTTAAATGTGTTATGGTGATTTCTTTTCATTAACCCCAAGTCCGGGAACAATGTTGCTAATCGACGTCATGGCGAACGTAACACTGATGCATGAGTTCTGCAACTCAATCGTCCGGGGAGGTATCTCCGCTAATCACAGGTCAGATCTGCTCGTCGGTGATGGTGATCGGGCTTCGTCACAGAGATGAAGTTTCACTGCCTCATGTGTTATACCCTTTTTTCAAAGGATTCTGATGAAATACCGGCTCGACAATGCACTGGCGAAATGTTGCGCGTATTGTAAACAAATTCCTTGCGCAGCCTCAGAACTCTGCAATGGCCGGCCGTTTCTATTGCGGCCCTATTAAGCATGTTTTGGGATGAGATGGAGACTAGATTCAGAAGAGACGTCGACGTCAGCTAGTGATCTTGAATGACCTGAGGCAAACCTTGGTTGACATTTGGAATGAGATTCCACAAGCTTTTTTCATTAACCTAATATCGTTTATGAGGCGTAGATGTCAATCCTGTGTGGTGGTCACACTTGATACTGATTTGTGAACATGTATGTTTGAACGTTATGCGTTACTGTTGACTTCTGCATGTTCTTACATGTCAATTAGACAATTTGACACTGACCTCGGTCGAGGAACTAATTAGGATTAATATTTGAAACAACGTGCTTTGTATACTCACATAATAAATACACTGCACAGTTACTATTTTCTCTCAGTATATGTATGTTGGGGAATATATGTAATAGCAAATACCGTATGGACTAGGAGTGGAACCGAACAGAATTAATGAAAGCATTGATTTCTTAAATGTGACTATGTTTCCAGATGAGTTAATGATCTATCATTCACGCCCACATCAGCATACTGAGTTCGTACCTGTGTCAGTTCAATAAGTTCATCAATTCTTATCAGTATAGTAGTCGACACTTCAACACTTGATCTTCACATCTAAATGTAAAGTAAATATGGAGCACAATGGTGGTTGGCTTGCTGGTATCGCATGCCAAATCCCCGGGTTCGAATCTCGGCGGTGACGTCGACAATTTTGACTCATACTACATAGTGTCCCTGGGTATGCACTTCATGCACATTGTACCTACTCCACCCAGCTGTTTAAATGGGTACCTGGACACCGAAAGTTGCAGTACCGAAAATATGATTCCTTCAGAGAAATAATACAAAAGCAAGGTAATGATAACCCATGAACTAGCTAAGATAAGCTGTAATCGAAGAGTGTCTTTGTTTATTAATTCTTAGTAACACATAGGCCGAAATACAGATAACGACCGAGCATGTTTTAATGGTTAAAATCCTATTTTAAAGCTAGTTCATTCAGTATCGTGACAATAAAAAGGTGAGTCCTGATTTTGGAAACAAAACCAGCGGCTTGTGCTCGTCAATTTATTTATAAGAGACAAAATTAACTATAAATTGAATATAACTACTGTTTTTGTAATTTGACGTGTAATTTCGGTTTCTGCAGATCTTCAAGGCCGTTGTTCGATTTTAATTGAAAGCAAGTAATTATCATATTTTTTGCGATTGGGTATGCATATGTATGTCGAGTGAAATTATTTGAACTTAAATCAGCGCATGTAATATTTTGGCACGTATGTAAGCCAAATAGAATATTATCAAAAATACTTAATGTCACTTTACGGTGTAGTAATTCTGGGCCCCGTTCTATAACAGCGAGCGTTTATAGTCGCTCATTGATTGCTCAATGTAGCACTCAAGTAGCGCCTATTCTCTCCTGAACGACACGGTGCAAAACCTCAAAGTTCGCTCGCTTTGCTACGTAGCGTTACATTGAGCAATTGCGTTCAAGAGAGGTTTAAAAGTAATCGCTAATTACTTCCTTTTACTTAATCTGGCTTTTATATCCATTGTTTTCAGATAGTTGAAATGTAATTACTTATAAAACTTCCAGACTGTAGCCTTCAAAGTCTTCATTGATGTTCGTACAAGAGAACTTTTAATTGTTGAAATGTATTCAGGCCAGACTCTAATATTACACCAACCTCGTACACTATGTACAACATGTACGCTATGCTTAATTATAAACAACTGAAAAATATTAATTGGTAATAACTATTTGTTTCCTAAGTATATAATGGTGCACGATGGGTCATGTTTTTTTTTTATCTAAATCAAACATTTATATTGATCCCATGAGCATAGATTTCATGCACTACACATCTGCATCAGCCACAGACTCCCTGCACCGACATTGCTTCACTTTCGGACAAGAGTTCCACTGACTTCTGTCTGAGAAAGTAAGATAGAACTGTGGCCTCTCCACACTGGGCTATGTATAGTTCAACACCCGCCAGTGTCGTGAATCAATCATGAAGGTCAGTTATAACGCCTGCCACTGCGGAAGGAAATTATAGCATGAGGTGAGAGGTGACCAATACAGTACCACTCCTCATAGCGCATCTGAAGGATATAACCAGTTTGGCATGTTGTCCATGTTCTAGTCCCCAGTCTCCGATTGATTGTTATTGGTCTAATTGAATCTTGTTTCAAACAAACAAACGCCCACGTGTTTCTTGAGATTTGAAAATTTGTACAAAGGCTCTGAATGGGAAATATTAAATCTAACACAGGAAAATTGAAAACGAGCTTTTGAAACATCATGATTAATATTCAATATGTTAATAATTAGACACTCGTTTACACATATCATTTCATTAAGCACAGTAAAAGTTTACCCACCCGCAGCGACTATACTTTCTCGATAGACATATGTTTTTTTAAACTGGACTTCTCTCGGAGTTTACTTCCTTAATATTTTCTATCCTTACCTTTATTCTACTATGACGAATTTCTCGGCTAAAAGGGAAAGTCTTGATTGTTTGTTTGGGAAGTTAGTTGGCCGTTATAAAGGTGACACTTGCCAATAACACGTCATTATGCTATTTTGGAAACCGATACGATAAACGGTTTCTCGTTTTGACAAATTTTCCTCGATATATGCTACTTGATTTTGTGAACAACTGACCATAAACATGCTGATATATGAAGAAGACCAAATCAGAGACAACAACCGAAAACAGTATATTTTTTTATTTAAATCAGACATATTCGAAGAACATATGCCAATTAGCATGCCAATTAGCAAGACTCTTTCACTGTCAAATACTGAGATCTTTGAAATAACTCGGTCGATGTAAACGACGTTGATGATATAAAGTTTGATTTCATTTGATAAAAAGCAGGGATATTATATGTAGTATCTTTTTTTTTTGCTATTGGATTTTGTTAGAAATTCGCCTAAGTAGAAAAGATATTAGGATCGAAAATGTGCACGTGCAGAGAGTAGACTATGTGAGAAGGGAATGGTAATTGCTTAGTTGTGAATATTCGCCATTGAATAATATGTGCATTGCACATATCAATTTGTTTCAAGACCTATGTGTATATATAGTTCATTATTGATATATCTTTTGAACGTGATCTGCCATATGTTTTGAATGTTTTGGGACTCATTAATCATTCTCACACGAGAGTTTCTGTGTGAAAACAAAATATATGTATGTATAATGTAGCCCATATTAATGTATTCATATATGGCGAATGGGGTAATTTAGGCTTCCCATCAAACTGCATGGTTATGCCATCCATAGATAGACAGTGGCCCAGATATCGACAAACATTTAAATTTTTAGACATTAATTGTAGTTTCACCGTCACATGCCAGGTGGTTGGTTTTTTAATCCCGTGATAGTTGCTGTCAGGTTGTTTAGGGGTCAATATTTCACGAAAAGGCGCTTATTTGTACAATGCCTTTATAGCTGGGGTTTGTGTTGATTTCTTACCATAATATCAACACAAATAAAACAACAGAACACTTATATCTGGATTGCTTATTACAAATATTACTTTATCATTTAAAACTGTGTTCACATACATCCCAGGAGATAATATTTTGGCAGTATATATTACACAATGCCCTGTCACCGGTGACTACATGGCATCACAATGCTCTTACATCATCTACTAATGACATCACAATGATATGACGTCATAAACATCATGACGTCACAATGATATGATGACATCACCGCATCGGAAGTCAAATGGCAGAGCTGTGCTCAGAGATGTAGCCTACACTGTTTTCATTGAAACGTAATAGGAATGATTTTGGATGATGAATACAATCTCACCCTCGTGTCTTCTGATATCAAATATATCAACACTCGTTGATAAAAGTAAAACTATCCTTGTAACTTGTATCAACTTGTGTTGATATATGTGATATCAAAGGACACTTGGGTAAGATGTTTTATCCAATTTTACACACATCAACTTCAACAGTTTTGGAAAGTTTTGTAAAAAGATACAGGTAAGTTTACAGGAAAGCAAATGTTTGTGTCAGTTTTACTGCTCATTAAATGTATTGGAAGACATTACTTGCTGAAAAGACGAACGTACCTAATATACAGGGAATAATGCAGCTATCGGTTTACTTTAAATTAGTTTTTCAAGTTATAGATATATGGTCAGTTTTGCATGAATCGAACCCCGACCTACCGGGTGATGAGCAGACGGTCCACCAACTGAGCTACATTTATATCAATATAAATATAAATTATGAATTATCCCCTTTCTAAGAACTGTTATTCTACTTCAGCTTTTAAATAATTAATTTCTCCCGAGTGTGATCTATCATGTGCCAAAACGTAAACAATAAAGAGAAAGATTGACAAATTATCCATACTCAAGTGTATAGCTTGGATTCAAAAGGGCATGTTTCTAAAGATAAAATAGATAATCATGTTTGAACTGCACTATTACCTCGGAAAGACGTGGGCTGGAAGCATGATGGAGCACGTGAATATATCCACAAGATAGTTGTCACATGTTCACTACATGCGGCATTTTTTATTAAAACAAATATAATGTTAAAGATTAGTTATCATATTTATCCATAAAAACAGATTGATGATAAGGTTATTTGATATTGGGTGGAATTTATTTAGCAATCCTTTTTCCATTTTCGGATTTCCAAAAGCATTTTAATATCATATTCTAAATTAGGCTGCGGCTCAATTCCCGGCATCGTTGTACCGTAGATGTTGAACGATATGTTACTTCGTGTCTGTTTCTGAGAAAGGAAACAGCACTTGAATTCTTACTACACGGGGCGATGGGTTCGGGGAGATCAAATATGATTTATAATTTACAACGTAATGAGGACAATAAAGCATTATTGTCATATGATACTAAGGCTATAACTATTATAGTTATACATTTATTACCGACACGAGGATTGAGCGGAATTCCGAGGCTTGTTTTGAAATGAAAGTTCTCTTTGTACTTCAAAACGTGTTACAACACAATAAAAAAAATAAACAATTACTATTATTAAGAAAAAGGAAATCTTTATATTTCCTGATCAGGTGTGGGTGTTAGTCAGTTCCTTTTATGATAAAAAAAAACATTCAACTATTCTGAAAACGAACTTCTTTAAAATAAACTATATAAACATGATAAAACAAAATTAGTAAAACATTTTGATTTTTTTTAAAATATGAATCTAAACTGACAAAGTAAAATTGATATATTGTATAGTCGATAATTGCAACTGCGCGTTAAGTAGACCACCCATATCTGACATTGATTAGGTTCAATAATTGTCAAATGCATTTTATTGACATCGCCCTTCGTTAACAAGTTGCACTGAGACGGACAATACTTGCCAATGGCTGCTGCAATATAAACAGCAGTACTGAGAGAATAAATCAATTGATATGGTCCACATTGATTTCAACGATTTATCACACAATGCAAAATGGTCATATGTTATTAATGTTCATGTACTTTAACATTAAATTTTACTTTAATTTTGCCCAAAGTTATCTTGTTAAACTAGAATTAGATTTTATTTTATTTGGCCATCAGTCACCAATTTTGTCAACATCTTTCTTAATTCGATGATTATTTATTCTTTCTGGTTATGTTATTCTGTTTATAAAGTAGTTTTTTTTATAAAATGGCAAATATATTCAAAGCCGAATGGCGTAATTGTACACCATTTGCATACACAATATAGAGCAGCAATTCTGTTACATATGACAACTAACACTTCAGTGGTGTCACAATATTAGTTTTTACCAAACAGACATGAAAAAAATAATTCATTGCAGTCATGGAAGCAAATATTGAAAACGATAATACGAATTAATGCAACAACTACTATATCGATACACATTGAAACTTTCATCACAACGAAGAAGTAGAATACCACAGTAAATCTTCTGACTATTACAAACCATCGTTACTTCAGGTATAACTTCATAAACAAAAATTCTCCCCTGTGTCACCATTAAAGTGTCTTAGGTTTAGACATCATCTGAAGTCATCCCAGTGAAGCCGTTATCTATATCATGTGGGTTTTCTTCTTACATTTTGCAAATTTTAAAATAGTTTATATGAAGTCGATAGATAACGTTTTATTACAAGTAGAGTAATACTAATACTCTATTTACATGGCGCAGAGTTTCAGCCAGGCTGTTCACATGAGCACAGAGTGGTATTAGATCTCAGTGTTAACACATCTTACACTTGGAAGAGGTGTTCAGAGATATTTTCAATTTGAACATGGTACATACAGTTTTTGATAGTCTCTGGAAGCGAGTTCCAGAGCTTTGGTGCAGAACTCTGAAACATCCGCTCTCTCCTGATGGTTTTAGTGCATGGTACCAGTAGCATTTTTGTTGTTTCTAATTTGATTTAATAAACATAACAATCTCCATTAAAATTAAAATTAATTAATATCTCAATAAAGATCGAAATATAAAATGGTTTAAAAAAGATAAAGATAATAGTTTAAATTTAATTCAGTAAAGTAATTAGCATACTATAGAAAACAGGAATTTATAACACATTAATTATAATTCAAAACATCTAAATTAATTACAAGGTAATTTAACGGAATTGAAAAATTCTGAATCATTTATTTCATTTTTTTAACTTCACTTGACATAATTTCAAACACTTTCTAAAGCTGACATATGACAAGCCGTAAAAAATCATTTCAAAGAGATGATATTTGTTTTAAGAAATGAAACTTCACATCAATTTTGAATCAACAAACTCGTTACATAAACAACAAAGTCAATAGGTATAATGGGAATACAGGCTAGCACGTGTTATTGGAAAGTTGCTGACATAAATGCAAGGACTGTTACAGTGTCGCCACGCTCTGTGAAACCATTGTTATCTGGCTTATGATGTCAGGGGAACTCATTTTCTTTTCAGATCAGCACGTGACTTTTCAAAAGGCTTATATTTCAAACTGACACATTAAATGAATAAATAAATACATAAAGATCGATCATTCATAATGTAGGCTTTCCTTTATATATTGCCCATGTCTAGATCTGTTGCTTAATCTCCTACCTGAACAAAAGTTGCTATTGTTAATTTCTAAACATACCATCGACACCTTCATTTAAACCCAAGTGAACATAGGTGTTGAAGCCATTTCTTAAACTGACTATCTCCTGATATTTTGACATCAAGGTGAATCAATTTGATTGAGACCACTTAAAATTATTTTTACAGAATATCTCATTTTTACAGACGGAAGCACCTATTTAACGTTCGGACAAGATGGGATAACCTGAAGAGGGATGTCCTTAAAAGACGTAGACGCCGGAAGCTAAATGGTGTTGATGAAGCTATGACCAGCGATACGTTGATACTCATTGTATATACTTTGTAATAAGTGTATAAATGAATATTAATATCAGAGATAAAGTGTCGTATCATTTCTTCTGACACTAGTAAAATAATTCAATGACATATTCAGGGCTATGTTTTTTATCTGTAGCTTTAACAAGTCATAATGAAATAATATAATGAGCTGATGAACTGACAAGTTCAGAGATGAGTGGTCAATTTAAAAACAGTATGAAGTCGTATTTACATCTCGAAGTAGGTCACGCTATTGAATGAAAAGGTCATAAGAAGCTAATAACACACTGATAATTGAACTAAAAGCATCTCTATTATGTAATGTAACGATTGCTATTTGAATATACACTAAAACAAATCAGAGATTGGTTTGATTGGTTACATTGACTTTGTACCTTATTCGGTTTTCGGTAAAAGATATCAGGCAGATAGATTCACGTTCACAAGGGCGTGTATCGCTTAGAAACAGCGTTCGAAAGACATATACCTATATAGATCCTACCCTATTACTATATAAAAGGAAAGGAATATAACGACGATACCACCCCTTGCATTGGTCATTCAAAGTCATAAATCGCACCAAAAACAATTGTTATGTCACAGTCGAAAACGATACGAAAGCTAAATGATTTCCCTACAAAATGAGCTATAAATGGTCACAGTCGGATAATTATTTTAATTAAAAGGAAGGCCGAAATAAAATATTTTCTATTGAGTTCTTAACTGCAATTGGTTCATTAGACTATTTTGTGAAAAATGAGACCAAAACAAAATCCACATGTTGTTCCTATATTAAACTAGAGCGGCTTAAAAACACCGAAAAACATCGTCTGCTTTTCACCCGTGACCAACAAACCAAAAATGGGGCGGGGCTTAGAGAGTTGGAAGATACCGGAAGTGACGTACGTGAAGGGACGGGGTGTAAACATTCGCTTACTATTTACAATGGCAAACACTGGGGAATCGGTCAGTTAATCTGTTATATCTATGCTTTGCAATGATGCCACATCGCTGTTCTGCTGTGTAATCTGTTCGAGTAATATTAGTTATCAAGTTTCACTTTACAAATTTACCAAAATATCGTTATATATATATATCAAATCAAATATAATTGGTATAACTAGTGAGAGACGGTGGATTCATAGACGTTCGTAGACATAGGATAAATCAATGCTAATGATATATAAGATGACAAAATGAAACCAAGATATGATAATATGAACGAAGTACAGTTGAGACAACGAAATCAGATAGTCGGTGTTGTTGTTATTTTTTGTTAGAGATTGTTTGTGTTAAAATAAAAAAACAAACGTGAGATAAGCACGCCGGCGAAGTAGACCCTATTGTAAGCCATCGACAATAAAAGCACTTCACAACATCCTGTTTTTAAACATCGTTAATCAACCGACAACCTAATTTACTAACTGTACATTACAAAAATCAAAATAACTCACCACATATTTTAAAACATCAAAAGAATAATACGTCTACGAATCCCCCTACGAAAACATCGCATCCCAATGTTACATTTTACGATTTAGTTATCACTTATTACACATTAAAACATTCAGAATTTCATAGTTTATAAGATAATGTTTTCAATAAAATGTGTGGTTAATCAAATATAATCAAATAAACATCGTATTAAATTGACAATTCATCAAGAGTGTCAATTAATGTAAGAAACTTACCTTATAAACGTATCCAAAAGGACAATATGAATAACCAAATGCACATTAGACACAAAATGTTAACCTATAATTCCATCAATGACAGTACTTGGAAACAGAAGATGGTCAAATAATAACCCTCTTTCAGCAAAAGTCTTTTCGCAAATGGCAAGATAGAAAACCAAATAGTAATGATGATTTTACACTAAAAATAATTTCATTGGTACATTAGATTTAAACAAGAGTTTTTATTGGATAACTTGATAGGGATATGTTCATTGGCTGACGATTTCTAGACTGAATGTCGCGTAGAGTGTATTGTGTGTCACCAAGACAGGACGTTGGCAATAAACATGACATGCTGGTCACCGACTTGTGTTATATAATTGAGTCGGTCCAGTAAACATGTTATCTGTACAAACATAATTACACTCCTTCCTTCTCACATACTCAGCTTCTTAATTGCGTAAACTAATGTGCTGTAACAACACTTCTCCCCTTTGATCTGGAAGAAACATCTATATGGTCCGCTAAACTGAGAATTGTGTGTTGATGTGCAGAAGTGACACATAAAAGCTATCAGACTATTAATTAAACCATTTCGTTTTCATTAACGATATGTTCATTAAAATGCTTCTGGTAACATAATTCTTTTATTCGATAATGTTCGTTGTCTATATCAATCTGTTCCGTTCCGTCCGTATCCCAATCTGTGTATATGTTTAGCGTGCACAATAGAGCAATCTTCATGTAAATTTCATTGAGCTTGTTGACCAATACAGTTCATTTATTTATTCATGAAAGTGAAGCGAAAATGGTTTGCATTCCATTACATCATATATAGAATATTTTAATTGACAAACTTAAGATACAGTAATCTTTTATATTAAAAACATAATGTTATTTATAAATCTGCAACGTTGTCTCGCTTGTTTGAACAGTCAATCGTTCAGTGTATATGAAGTTATACCTACCATATATATTTATTCATTAATACATACAAAACAAAATTAACATGCCGATTATTCAACATACTTTGATCAATTGATGCTACTTAATCTCTGTTCACCCGATTCCCGCGATCATCTTCTTCCCTTGTTTCAGTGTCACTTGAACTGTCATACCTTTCCTTCTAGTTCCGCGATTAATTGCTACAAACATACTATACAAAAGCGCAGAATGCACTCTAATAAAGCACGACCCGGTTGTTGTAACCATATAAAATCGCTAGTTGAATAGTTAAGTAATCCGTTTATCGAAAATTGGGGTTGTTTTGATGAAGTTTTCTGTCTTATATGAGCAGTTTAAAAGTGGGGAAAACGCGTTAAATTATGATTATCGGCCACGTAGAGGCTCCTTCACGTACGTCACAGCCCGATACGCTTCAGTGACCACCTCCGCCCATTTTCATTCTGGTCGCCGGGGCTTAATTGGGCACTTTTTAAAAAAGCCGTATATAAGTTATTTATGGGTCGATTTCAAAAATTTAAAATCGAGCAATTGTCAAATTGAAACCCCTTTTCAACGAATCCGAAAGTGACCATATGTCATTTCATCTAACCTTTTAAAAGGTATGCGACCATATATCGTTACCTTCAAACTTTCAAGCCAACTTCCCCACTCGAGAAAATCAGCGAAAACTTACCTTTTAAAATCCTTTATTAATTCCAGCAATGTTGACAGCACCTATGAATAGGCAGATTCGAACCGCAGAGTGAAACTACAGATGTAAACAAATATTACAACACCTACATCATTTCTCCGACTGTACTACGGCATATTGTCTCAAATCATCGCGATTCAGTTCGCTAGTCAGCCATTCATGACCTTGACATTCAGCTGACCCGCAGTATCCCACATCCTTCCCGCTAGAAGGCCCGGGAAGCTGGATGTGTGATACTTTTTTTAACTTTGCATGTACAGTGTGAATAAACTGGGGTAACCTGGAGATTGGAAAAAGTAACCTCATATTCCAGTATTACGTGAGTGATTAAAGCGGCAAATGACAGCATGACAGCATGTAGCATGACATATATACACTCAATTCTATTATGGATAAAACCGTCAATTCTTGACTGAGAATAATTTATTAATTTGAGGAACGGTTTAATGATATTAGGAACTGAAAACTATCTGCAAGTTCTGAACACGTTTATGTTAAGATAACCAAGTCAATTAAATGGCTTCAGACCAGAAGTCAGGGAAGGACAGTCTCCCTCTGGAGCATTGATCTGGTTGACTAAATAAATAAACGGAGAATTCCCCAACCAATAAGCACTGTTTACTCGGTTGCGAGGCGAAATGATCACGTCACAATACAATAGTTCGTCTTTAAACATAAACAAAACAAACTGGATTGTGACTGTGTAAACTCCTGTTTACTGTTATTGATCTGTATGTATCTCACTTGAATCACTAGTGGTATACCCCAGTGACAGTAGTGATGAAATCGTATATGTATCAGTCGATGTATCCAAAGTTCAAAATAGCCTCACGGCTATACTGATAAAGGTTTATCGAAAATGGTTTTCTTAGGAGATATCGTTTGCCTGAGATATATCCTACGATATATTGGGGTTTTTTTATGCAATACATGTAGATGTTGCACGACATCATCTTTCTACTGAAATATCAATGCAATGTCGTCATCACGTATGTGACTCACAAAGCTATGACGACAAAACTTGATGACATCATAATGCTTTTACTTCATACATCTGATGACGTCACAAATCTTTCTCCTCATCGTGCTGCTTGACTGTAAAATCTGTTTAGATGTGTATACATATGTTTACATATATGTCACTTTAAACTGATGACAAACGATTATGAATGATAAAAAGAATCTCACAAGACATGGCCAATGCGGAAACGTAGTTGAATAAGGCAATATAAAGAAGGTCATGTGACCAAGTGACAGACAAAAACAGAGACAGAACGCAAGGGTTAAAGAGTCTGTAAAACAGGCGTGTATATTTATAACATTAATACTTATCAAAACAATGTTACAATTAATATGTTTCATCAGATATGTGTGCTCAACGTATGCATCGATAAAATTAACGAATAAGCTGTCCTTTTAAGAAATTGATTGCAGAGAAAATATATATTCGGAATAAGATAATTTGGTGAATTACACCATAAAGAAAACTTCTGATTATATATAAAATCTTAATATAATTTCAATTAAGTATTTTTTGGGGATACTAAAAACAGAATGAGTTATCTGTAGTAGCATAGACAAATGGCTACTTTTCAAAAAGTGTGTCATCTGATACATGTTACTTTGCATTAAGATTATGAAGTAGCAATGACGAATGTATAAGTCGAAATTGTTGCTTTTACAGCATTCAATGTTTGGAAACACCTTATTTTCAGAGTGTTAATCAAATCAATTAAACACGTATTGATATGTATATTTTATCTGTTCGTCAACATAATCAGTTAATTAATATGTTTATATTATAATTAATATCAGCGTATTTCATACAGATTTCGTTTGGTAGATAAGGAGCATATTTTCGAACATACGTACATGTATGTGTTTGAGGCTGAAGTACCCATATCACATGGTAAACATTGTTAAGATGAGAATACCCTTACACAGAACAAGAATATATACTGCTCTACGCGTGTTCATTATTTTATTATCAAACCTTGAAAACTACTCTTACTGTCCAATGAGGAGGTTCTATGCTCGACACAATGGATACAGCCTGACCAATCAACGTCTCTGTTGCTTTTCTGAAGAACCGAGTGAGGCATGTGTCCATTATCAAACAAGGGGATGTTACCATTCCCAACGGTTGACACGTGATCTATTTGATGTATGTTGGAGGCCAAGCCAGACACATATGTATACAGTAGATCAAACTATACGTGAATTTAGATGTCTGTGATTTACACTGCAGGGAAACAGTATCTCGCTTTTTCATTACGTCGAATGTTCGGATATTGGCCGGCATACATGCAAGATTTCAATTTGTTTCATATAATGTCCTAATGGCAAAATAAGACTTCTTAAAGATAACGCCATGTCTCGTCGATGCCATCACTTTCCAGTATGCAGTAATGGACATGATTTGCATTATTATTGTCTCATGAGCTCAAAACTTAATATAACATTTATACTATGTTTACAATCCTTGCCATTGGCTAATGTTTTCATACCAAAGTCTCAAATTAACCGCCTTGAATACGAGTTTGGGATGATATGTTAGAATATTGGACCGTTCACACCGAGAATGGTTCTTAACAAGTCTGACACTTAGAGCTTGGAAGATGACCCGTGTTGTGAACATCCCTCGGCAACCATTACAGTGACTGTGCCATTTTGGTAGGGAACACGATTTTGCATTAGGAGCAAATTTTGTATGACTTATATCACTCATCTTTATCGTAAGTATTCACGGAGCAGTGACTAGATTATTAATATCGCCATCTTACGATTTGAAAATAAAGATATGTTCACTTGCAGGCAACAGATTGGCCGGCCATCCCCTTTGATAATATTTTTGTAAAACTTGCAATTTATAACTCAAAAAGTTTTTCAAATATTGTTTATGATACGATGATGTTTTACAATATTCCTATTTGAATTGTCATTATGACACACTAATTTCGATGAAGATACAACAAAGGCTGTGGGAGAATATTCTTGGGACTGACATGTGATTATAGATTACTGACAGGGGTAAGACAGGGTACGATCCTGAATCAAACGTCGACCCACAGGACAGCATCACTCTACCTCTCCTCAAGGACATTCTAGTCTTCAAAGTCATTGGAGAAGGTAAGGTCAGGGTGTTCTGGAAAGCGAAGGTCTTCATCTATGGTGACTACCTGGCGAGTCAGAAGACTATCACTATTGCTAACTAATTTGTATTTCTCCACAGATTGATAGTTTCTATCAAAGAGAGGCGCCGTTGTCTGTAGGAGTCATGGTATTACATGGTAATGTCTAGCTCTCAAACATGCAAGGCTTCCACGTGTCCATCAATGTGGGTTTGAAGTGATTCCTCATTCTCCCTACTGCTCTAGTCTCACCTAATAGTTTCTATCGTTTTCCAAAACTGTATCCATGGAAAACTATATGTGGTTAAGAAATGAAAGCTGGTGTAAACGAGTGTTTGTATTGTGTTCAAGTAGAATTCTAAACACATGAAACTGAGGAACACCGACATCGATCCATCAAATATGTTTCATTAAAGGTATTAGGCCTACTTACAGTACAAAGTAAACAACAGTGTGACAGTATGCAGTAGTGGCAATTTGGCATCATGTGTATACATATCGCATTTATTTTATAAAATAATGTTTCCTTTATACCATTTGAATAATCGGTTGTTGAAAAATAAAAATAAAACGTATTGCTGAACATTATGATGTGGTAATGCTTAGAAATATTTACACCGCGGCTCATGATAATTCAATATTTAGATAGGTTTATATATAGATATATAAGTGTGTTGCAATATCAACTGATTATTGTTAACAAACGACAAAGATAAAGCTGACTAAATACTTCTTCGTCAACATCAATAGTTTCCAACTTGCATATGTCACTGGGTTAACAAACCTTTAATATTCGGAAATCACATTTAATTTAATAAGAATTAATAGTTCTTAGTAGTAAAAATGGTAACATTTAGGTCCCTTGCATACGTGTGTCATTCACACGGAACACGTGCGTGTTCGTCTAATCTAGGACCAACCCATCTCTCTGTCCTTGCTTAGTCTACAAAGCTGTATTTCATTTAATGTTATTAAAGGCACATCCATTGTGTTTCACAACATTTTATTTGGCTTTAATACGTTCCAACACACCATATGTGCTGTTTACAATACAAACAAATTCAATCAGCTTGCATATTCATCCCCAATCGCCAAATATATCATAATTTCCAGTTTCCAATTAAAATCGAATAACATCATTATGCCTGTGCAGCAACCGAAAGTGCATGTCCTATTTTCATGCACAGAAGTTATATTACCCATTAAACATCATCAACCCAAATTTGTTATTTTGTCTGGTTGGAATAAGATTCCAAAATTACGTTTGACTCATTGGCGGGCCGAAACGCGGTGCATTGTCCGGTTTTCGATCAGATATAATGGATGTACCTTTAATGCTAGCGCACAAGTAGGTGCAAAAATACTCTACGTGCTGATTTAAGTTCAGTTGGCTTAAGGTGTAATGATGTATGGTGAAATGGTGTAACTTTGTTTCAGACGTATTTATCACTCGTTGATTAATCTATCTTGTTGTTGACATTTCTTTCCCCGTGAACTTAGTATTGATTGTTAATGTCCAAAAACATCAGAAAGTTAATTTATATATGTTGTTTCAAATTTTTCTCCTAAAACTCATTTCACGCATCAATATTAATGATAATGAACTCATAGCGCCCTAACATGCCAATATACATTTAATATTCATATTTTCGTAATATTAAAAACGATTTCGACATACCTGAAGGACATGTTTTAATGTTAACGAACAGCTGTTATTATAACATTCTCAATTGTGCTTCGACCAGCTATTGAATTACGAAATGGGACATGATTGATGTGAACTAAACATATATAGGTCAGATGAAATGTGTCACCGCCTACATAAGAATGAGGCATATTTACATTGAGATTTGAAGGGAAACATCATGGTTCCTTAGTAATACATATTGTAAAAATCATTATACACAATCACCTGAAATATGACATCCAGAATGATATGTTAATGGTTATCATTATCCCGCACGTATCCACGCCTTAGCTCGTTGTGGGCGATAATCACCCTGATGTAAGGATGATTAGTAGGTAATTTACTATTTCATCCTGATGTAGACATTTGAAGCTGTCGCTCTTTATTCGCTTGACATTCGCAGTGCTTTCATTCCAAATCAGGTTTCTAAATGGACTATTTGGGGTTACCTACTCTAATACACTCCCTTGTCCAAGGTGAAATAAGATAAGAGGGGATAAATGTTTTGTATCATCCTGGGGAAATTTGCATTGCATTGAATGCAGTAAATCTCAAATTTAAAAATATAAACGAGCCAAATAAACAATATATTACATTATATGCAGTTACGTAGAATGATCATTCAAGTTGGGTTTTTTTTTCAATTAAATGTGCAATGCTATTTAAAACAAATGATTAGCGATACACGTTTGTTCTCCTTAGTGGCATCCGTTATATATTTATCCAGACGGTAATAAAGAATATCCCGAAAAGAGTATGTGTTTAAATATATTTATTTATTTAAAGAATTTGATTGGTAAACAAGCTGCAATAGCTTATATGAATACCTCCCCAGAATACATGAAATATACGTCATGGTGAATTTACAAAAGCCAACAATAATACGGTCAATGGTGAATTCATGATATTTACATTAGAATATACTTACAACGATAAGTACAATATTTCTAAAAAGCAAATGCCAATAGTGTATATCCATATATACCAAATACATAAAAAGTATGTGATTTGAGTCGCTTAGGATTTTATTTTGGTGGTTTTTTTTTTTGTAAGTTACTGCTCATAACCCAGGGACTAGGGAATCAAATTCGCAGGTTAGCCAGTGATGAAGAAGGTCAACCGTCTGGTAAAAACTGAGCCCATTGTTGCTGAACTTCGTCTGTAGTTAACTAAGCTACAGTAGATAACCCCACGTGCCACCACTCAGAGACACGGAAAACAAAACACAATTATACACAAGTTCTGTTATATTACTGATACAATCATATGAATTAGATTTTATGATTTTTATGAGACAAACTGAAGATGAAATGAAGTAAAAAGAGACACATGAATTTGAATTCAACATCGTGGGAGGAAAGAGACAGTATGATATATTTTAATTAAATGTCACAGAGACGTGGACAACAAGTTATTCAAGTATATACATGTACATGTATGACTATATGGCTACTACCAGGAAGGCATGAGTCATGTCGTTAGTCGGGTGCTCAAATACCTTAATAAAACTTGAAGACAGAATGAGAATTGATGCCGAATGGTTGAAACAAGCATGACGAGTTGTGAGACAAATTTCAAACGATTCAAGCATGAGGAAATGGGTCACAGCGGGAACGAATGAGGTGTGAAAAAGTCTAAATGGAAAATCCACAACGCAAAAAGCGCACCAGAGTAGCAAGAACTGTTTAGGTAAAGAATACCAGTAAAGAATTGAACTCTAAAGTAAAATAAACTCTGATAATGAAAGGCACGAGACTAGGAGGTTACATGTAGCATCAGCCCTAGCGCTAGAACACATGTAGATATGAACTGTACTTTGAGCATCGTTAGTGTATTGTTTCTGTGTTAAGGGCGTGCGCTTGTTTCCATATAAGGTAGGCTGTTATCGATCAACAGGATCCAACATACGCTAACAATAAGGCAACCCAACAAAGTGACTCCTCGCATTAACGGCATCCAGGCTTTTATGTATCATATTGATTAATGGCGCGGTAGTACAGGTAGCTAAACCCAATCAAAGCGTATTTGGCCAGGTGAGAACTCGCTCACCTGAACAACGTTGCAAGATAAGGAGATATGTTGGCGTCTTGCATGCCGTCAAGATAACGCTAGAGAGAGGCATTCTCTTCATGTTTAGGGAACCACTGAACGTTGTCGTTCCTCAAACATTGTGACATCGTGTTTTACCATTCTTTGTCGCCATGGCGACCGATACAACATGGCTGACGGTCTCATAGGAAATCGCTAACATGAGATAATTTACATCACTCGCATAATGAGGACTATGACATGCGCACTTGAGTTCTGCCTTATTAATAAAAGATTGGCTTAAAGCGCGTATCCATCAGGTAGAGGTTCCACGTACAGAACCAGTGACAGTCAGAGCTTCACAGAACCAGTTGGACTTGAACAATAGGAGAGAATTAGTGATGTTCTATGGATACCTGTCTGGGAAGACTGTAGGTGTGTAACATGTCGCACCTGGACAAACCTGTACGTGTGGACTAGTACCTAGGATATACCTACACTATGCCCGGAGCACGGAGGGGGCTTGTGGCCCCGCAAAATACCTTTCTTGAAAACATCATCAGAAGATCAAACGGGCAGCGTAAGTATTACCTGTGAAAAGGTCACCTGTCACTCAAGACATGAAATTATAGAAATATTGTTTTCGTGGCGATATGATGAAGTCATGTTTACATCTGTAAACCATTGTTGAACCGTTAACCATTTCCTGTCTAAAATTGATCACTGTCAACCAATATATAGACTTCAGATCGGGTGTCCTTCCGCCTTAATGGAAGGCTGTTGTCATCTTCATGGTTGGTCTGTTGGTGGTTAAAAGAGGGGGAGAGAGGCACCACCTTGCCGACCACCGTCAGGACAGTGGATAAAGGGTCGGGGTTTATAACCGATGTTCCGGGTAGACTGCTAGAAACAGGATTGGTGAAACATCAAGCTATATAACCTGATTTTGTCGTATTTAATTTTCTTTGCACCAATTAGGTTGAGTTTAGTTTGTGTTTGTTTAAAAGGATTGCCGTTTTGAATTTCACATGAGTTAGCATCTTTAAATTAAATTAAATAATAAATTAATGAATTCAATTAAGTAAATGTGAAATTGAATCCCTTCTATCAATAAATACCCCTTACAGTGCGTGGCTTTTGAATAACTGTAATAAAAAGATCGGAAACATATTTATTTACTTCAACCGAACTTAAATAAACAACTGGGACTACCTATCATAGAACCAACAACATTTGATCTCAAACTTGATTATATCATGCTTTGCCACGCATGCAAATATAAAGTATTCATCTTTTACTGCGATTAAATTTTTTTAAGTGGTTATATGTACATTATGAATTGTGCTTTTACATTCCAAACTGTTATGATAAATATAAATTATGAAATGTTGCAACAGCTGGTTAAAGCTTTCATTGCGCAATATAAATCAAATTTGGATACATTATGGATGAAATTATTCATTTTCAAGTCTGTCATTATTCATCTATATTTATGGGGAAAAAATTAAACGCCCGTTTTATCATTGCGCGGAAAATAAATTTGATATGAATTTTAAGGGTTGACAGTTTGACCTGCTGTAAACCGATAGACAAATAGGGCATATTTTGATATAACTTAAGGTTTCTGATTTGTGTTACAATATTTCTTAAAAAACTACTGCTTTCAATAGCACTGACTTGATTCCCAACTGACAAACACGTACTGTCCGACAATGTTTCCATTGAGTTTGGAATTAACCAGAGACGGCCAAAATTATTCAGTTCATATTAAAGTACGCAACAGAAATACAACACCAAAATTTAAGACATTTTATTGTTTGAGCCAAAATCCCAATTTCGACAAAAAACAAGAGTGTCTGTATTATCAACGCATCGGTTTATTTTCAGTCGATGAAAACAGAAATATAACATCGATACGTGTTTGTGACATCAACATTGAGCATCGATGGTATGAGAACAAAAGAATATATCAGATCGATGACGGGATTACCTGCATGTAATTAACACTGCTGATCAGCGTCAATGTGTTAGAGATGGTGGGAAGTATATCGATACTTACCTGTACACAGTTAGATGTACATGTCTACAGAATTCAACTGGAAGAATAATTGTGCTTGTCTAAAGTTACGCGTTAGGGGTTTTTTGGAGGAAATTAACTGTTTGGAAAAAGTATCTGTGTTTACCTCAAATCGCAGTTGAGCAACATAATTCAACTGTTAAGCTGAAAATGCATTTGTGCTTAACTCTATAGTTAGGTGGGAAGAATATCGGTGCTTACCTTAACTAACAGTGAAGAAGTATATTGGTGCTTATTTTGTCTACGTTGAGAAGTATATTGGTGACTACCTGAACTAATTACTGTTGAGAAGTGTTTATCTTAACTGACAGTTAAGAAGTATAGTGATGTTTATCTTAACTAACAGTTGAGAAGTATAGTGATGTTTATCTTAACTAACAGTTGAGAAGTATAGTGATGTTTATCTTAACTAACAGTTAAGAAGTATAGTGATGTTTATCTTAACTAACAGTTAAGAAGTATAGTGATGTTTATCTTAACTGACAGTTAAGAAGTATAGTGATGTTTATCTTAGCTTTCAGTTAAGAAGTATAGTGATGTTTATCTTAACTGACAGTTAAGAAGTATAGTGATGTTTATCTTAGCTTTCAGTTAAGAAGTATAGTGATGTTTATCTTAGCTTTCAGTTAAGAAGTATAGTGATGTTTATCTTAACTGACAGTTAAGAAGTATAGTGATGTTTATCTTAACTGACAGTTAAGAAGTATATCAGTACTTTTCTAACTAGCAGTGTGCTGATATATCAGTGTTCATCTTAACTGGATTTCGGAAATGTTTTCATAAACAAGCCGTTTGCAAGTAAACTGTATATTAGTGTTTACCTTAATAAACAGAGCGGTGATTGTAAGTCACTAAGGAAATATAAGTGTAATGTTAAAACATTAGTGAGTTTACCTCAGTACAGGCTGCTTTCTTAGTTATGCTGGCAGTACCATCTTGTTTACACAACCAGTAGAGTAAAATTATGTTAAGTCTCTGGGAGGGAATATTGGTGCGTGCCTTCACAGCTTTTTATTCTTAAACACGCTTATTTCTCGAACAATGATTTGTTTCTATTCAACATGTGCCTGTACGATATGATATGATATGTTGCTTATGTACACTAGCAGTTCTCTCAGCATTCCTGTCTTTGTAGGAAATTAGAATAACGATATATGTTAGAACCTGTACGAGAGAGCTAGGTCTAAACAATTGTCAGTATGTTTACAGTTGGACAGCGCATTGCATACAACCAACGTCTCGTGGGTATCAACAATGGTGAACAAAGACATACGCTAGTAAACTCAACAGTTGTTATGGAATAATGGAAACACTGTCGGACAGTAGTGTTTGTCAGTTGGGAATCAAGTCAGTGCTATTGAAAGCAGTATTTTTCAAAGAAAGTGTCCTGTGGGTATTCAATAAGGACCAGATTTTAACGAGCATGTATCGGTCACTGAGTTACGTGGAGATGAGAGGTAGAGCCAGTTGTTGGTAAACCTGACTAACAGTTCTCAAAATAATTCTTTCTTCACAATAAGGAGACAGCGTGATGCATCCTGCTTCTCTCCTCCAATCTGTCTCTCTACGTCTCTCTCTTACAATGCATCATTCAGTGACCATCAGTAACTCTATGTCAAAATATGGTGATTGGACTCTAAAAGATTGTTGAGATAATGTAATACGTTCTTCCTTTACCCAAAGAAGGAAACATTGATACCATTTAAAAGAGAAAATAAGTTAGTCCTTTAAGTCATAATTATCTAAATGAACAAGCCTTATTGCATTGACTGGCAATTCGTAATGCTACTCGATGACTTCGTCCGAAAATGATACATGGACCATATATACATGTTCTATGACCATAACAGAGAAAAGTGTACGGTGATAAACTTCCGAATCTCTTCTCCAAATTAACGTGATACCCTCCTTGCAGTCTATGGCAAACTCAACTATCCAGTGCCCTTATATGATTCCACATCAGGAATCATTACTACTAGCACAGAGTAAACACATTGTATTGCAATAAATGGCTGTCTGTAATTGTCACAATACCATAATACGTCTCTTTACCGTTCTTTATGTCTTGCAAGCACACTACATAAAAAAAGACAACAGAAAGCTGACGAAGAAACATGATTCGCCAAGTGAATCACTCGTTGTTTCCGTGCCAAATTCTAAATGTGTTTTTATATTAATTTATTGTCACAAAAGACTTATAAACGATCGAGTATTTGAAAAAAAATGCGGATAATGCTAACACTGTAAGGCATAGAGACTTCTGTATTTTCTAAATTCTTTCCCTGATATGTTTTAATTATCATTAGATATTTTGCACTGCCTGGCATGACACAGCAGCCTGAGGGGAAAGTTATTCATACTTGATGAAATGTCAAAGATATAACCCGAGGCAAACGCCCAATACTCCAGGACAAATGAGCACATCATGTAAATGTGTACTAGCAACGTATTGACAATGTTTTTCTTTCAACTAAAAGACAAATAATTATTTTGAAAATGATACAAGATTAATTATAATAGTATATCACACAGAATGAAATGATATACGCGGGAACAAGGAAGACCAGTTTTTAAAAATAAATATTTGTCAAAGATATATGACTTTGTGAGAACATTTCGACAAATGGTCTTGCGTAATACTATAATTTGTCTTTTCTCTCACGGTCTGCATAATCTTTCAAGCATTATCTGACATTTTTCGCACAAAAAATGTAAATGACTTTACAACCATATAGCCAGGAAGACGTAATAAGAGTTTTTACTTCTTTGCGTTTGTGGTAATATGAAGTCAGGGTTTTGACTTTATTACCCGAAAGCAATGCACGCGGAAGATGTTCGAGAAACTTACAGTAAGCTATACATTATCACATACATTGATCTCTCAATATATATTGAATTTCATTTATTCTTGTAAACATTTGATGCGCATGTAGACTAGCATTCATCTTTTGACATGGCAGTCTGCGAACATCATTATTTCTTTATAGAAAAATAGTTCATAAATGTTAGCTATCACTGATACTTGGCATGTCGTCATTTCTCAGATTTTCAAAGCATGATATTCTATCTCTCTCTAGTTATGGTTAAAACTCGCTTTAAAAGTTTATTAGAGTGGGATTGTTACAACCGTTTACTGACAATCTTGTACATAATTACAAGAGACATTCCTTTGATAACACTTTAATCGAATTAATATTCCTAAATTTGTTACAATTTCCAAAATCTGTTATTTTTTAACCTATTTTTAAATTAGTTTTAGTTTTAGTTAAATACTCGTCCTCGTTATTTAGAGTTACCCGATGAAATTTGTTAGCCGTAGCATCTAATCGTTTAGACAATTTTGTAATTGAGCCTTGGAGGGAGTTTAAATAAGTCTCTAGATTAAGATTATTATCAAAAATTATATAAATATATGAAAGTTATATATATGTTGCTTTAGAAATTTAAACACTAAAGCATTGCTTTTATTTGTTTAAATATGTTTCAAATCCACTGTGAACAGATGCAGGCAGGCTTGGAACCGCTATTGGAATTCTTATAAAATATGTAAAAGCCTCAAATATCACTGGGTATCCTAAATGCTTTGGATGAAATGTGAATCTGATACTCGCTTACGTGAGGCCAAACAAATACATTTTAGTAATATTGTATTCATAGTACTAATATTGTATCATTAGATCAAATATATCAGAAATACTTACATTAATATAAGATACGTAATAACAAACAAAAATATTTTCACATGTATTAATTACAGTCAAACATATGCAAAACAAGAAACAGATGTAGAACAGCAATGTACAATAGTTACTACTAACACAGCTTGTTAAACCTTGTTACATCATTCAGTTTCAAATTAATGCATTGTTGTTTGTAATTGTCAAAATGAAAATGAATCAAGAAAGCTTGCTTATTTCTATATATGTTTGAATCGTGAGTTAATTTGTGCCAGTTAGGTAATGAGAAAGTCACGACACATCTAAAAGTGAACGTCTCGTTACTGATTGGTCTTTCCAGAGGGATGTTGACTAGCCAAAGAATAGGTCGTGATCGGAGTTTTAACAAGTGCAGATAATTCAATAAATGGTTTTGGGAAAACTTGAATAAAATTCTATGTAAACTATATATGTGAGATAAATCCAATAACAATTTTACACAAAATATTTTCAAGATTGTAAAGATAATTCCTTTCGAAAAGTTCATCGGCTAAATAAATTAGATTCGATTCATTGTCATAATACTAGACATGAGTAAATCTTGGAAAATAAAAAATGGGACTATTAGTATCAAACCCTTCTCAAATTCCCAAACAGGGAGATACAATTATTTAAAATATTGTCGACCCAGAATAGACCTTTAATTTATCCTTTAGAAAACTAATATGTGATAAAATTTTAATTTTTAAAAAATTTCAAACATAAGCATCACATTACTTTCATTGGTTCATTTTTACGAAATTGGACGAAATTTGAATTAATCTCACCTACTCATTTGAAAATTCTACTAAAATCCTCATGTCAATATCTTATGTCCATTCTCTGCCTTTGTATCAAAATATAATATCATCAATGGAATTCAACCTTTTAAAACCATTTTAAGGTCAATCGAAGCCAATCCCAATTTGGAAGAACCCTTGAACATTAATTATAAATGTAAATCTAAGAAAGTATCATTCAAATGGCACGAGGTAAAATGCTAAAAGACACTTGTCTATTATTCATGTCGGTATTAAATTACATTTTATAACCATTGTGATATTGCTACTACTAGTAGAACTACTATAAGATATATTAAATGAAGGTACATCGTCTAAATGAATCCATCTTACATTAGGTAACAATTGTCACAGTGCTACTGTTAGATATGTTAAATACAGGTACAGCGTCTTGTTGGATTTATCTTCATGTTATAACAATTGTCATATAGCTACTTATTTATCTTCATGTTTCAACAATTGTGATATTGCTACTTCTATAGATGTTAAATGAAGGTACAGTGTCTAGCTGGGTTTATCTCTATTTGTTTAAAGTTAACTGTGACAAATGCATGTATAACACCGTTTGTCTTCTTTGAAGGATGGAACCATATGATTTTATTCATCTAAGAAAAGAATGGGACTTGAATTTGAAAAGCTTTGAAAAACAAATTATGTTAAAAAAACAAGAATTTCTTGAAGACAAGTTGTTTACGGTGGACATAAATGGCGTTTCGTTAAAAAAATTGATTGATTAATGTGAAAGCGATACAACTGAGTATTAAAGGTTTATATCCACAAAGACTTTTCATATGTATACCATCAATTTCTAAAATGCCTCTTAAACAGTACTAGCTTGAATTATATATTCATGATCTGTACGAAGTAATTTGATTATTACAAACTATATTCAAATTTTGAATACTCTCGTGCATTTCATAAATTGTTTTAAAAATGAATGTTAGCTCTTTATCCCCAAAATTGTGGTAAACAGAATGCAATTTCATATTTGGAGGTTGATCTTTCGCAAGATCAAATAAATACTTTGATCCAAGTTCTTTTATTAACTGATTATATTATATGACTGTTTTAGAAATATGTCAAGTAATACTCTGTGTTTTTTATTTCTGATAAAAGTTCAAATAGTTAAAATACTTATTTATCATTGTTACAATTAAAAAAATCATATTTTCATGTTCGTAATAAGTTGGTTATGATTTATTAACTGATTGTATTATATGACTGTTTTAGGAATATGTCAAGATATACTCTTTGTTTTTTATTTCTGATAAAAGTTCAGATGGTTTAGATACTTATTTACCATTGTTACAATAAAAAAAATCATATTTTCATTTTCGTAACAAGTTGGTGATGATTTACTAATTACCGGTAACATGATACAATTATGTATCATTTTCGTTAGTGAAAATACCAATACAAACTTAAATATTCCCTTATTTTGTCAACTTTACTGCCATCAGGAAAACCTTCTTTATCTGAAATTATGGGTGGACATTTGTACGAAGGAAATATGTTTGCAGGGTACATGTATGTGAATGATAATTCTTGTATCAAAATACCTGTTATGTTTGAATATCTTCATGTGTGTAACAGAACTGTAAAGAGAGTTAGTAGGTATATATACCTACTGAGTTTGAATTTAGAAACAGACGTAACACAGTGTTGTATAGTTTTAGAATATATTTAGTTTCTGCCGACAGGAAATCCAGTCGATATTTTCAGTCTTGACGAAGACAAAACACTTCGGATAAATTGAAAAGAGTAAAAACTTAAAAATTTCTTTTTCTTTTTTCAATTAAGCATAACCAATTTCTAGCCATTCTCTGTAACTACTAGTATAATTGAGGATTTTGTTCAATGAAGTGTATTTCAAGGGCACACAGCCGGCGGTTGTTCGTTAATGTAATTAATTCATCTTTTGCTTACCGCCCGTCGTTACATAACACAGACCGTATATCTGAAATGTTTCTGTACATGTACACATAAATTACAAAATAATTTAAACTGAAACAGTAAACAACGAGAACAAACACCTTTAACGTTCCAAACACAATTCTAAATGCAGTAATCTGCGAAACAACAGATTCTAGGCTTGATGACATCAAATAATAATTTCCATTGTTTTGGAGACAGGTTTCAGTCGTTAAAACAAAGGCTGTGAATATTTAACAGCTTCAAAACAAGCAAAGATGGTCAGAAATAACTAGCGAATGTTGTCGCAACAGCAGTTCTGTCGAGGTAGTCTAATGGCTAAACGTGTCTGTGATAGCTTGTTGATGTGTTGCGCAGCGCTTTCAAAGCATTTAGCCAGGCCATCAAACTGCCACCATCAAACAGCCGCCTTGTCTTTCTCGCTTTGTCGCCCGGATCATTCCGTCAGCAAGCATATCATAGAGCCATCTCAACCGTGACCTGCTCGCAAACAAAAGGCCTGTTGGAGATCGATACATCGATCTGCGGGAGATGATTGCTTGTATTGGAACATTAAGTGAGGTTGCATGTCAGAAGAGCGACACAGACTCACACTGCCATTAGTCGCGTCATATCAAAGAGTGGTCGTTACGTAAGGGAAGAGTGAAGTGGGGGAATAAATAAAATAGATACTGTTTTGTAGCAACCAGCATCGATGCTTGATCAACGATTCGATTGTTCAAATATTTGCAAGATTTTGAAAACTTCCATTGAACAGTGCAAGTTTAAATTCTGTCATACGTATCAAAACGTATTGAAAACAATTAAACTAAATTAACTTTGTTTTGTTTCTGGAATGTGTAATATACTTTACAAACGTGACGGGAATGAAAAATTCTTCGGTGACAGCTTGGCCGTTGATTAGTTATATACATATAAGTATAATCATGACGCTGACACAATAGGCGAACCTCCATATACGACTCTGGGTATATTCATATCATGTCCAATCTGCTTTAAGGGTTGAATTTATCGCTCCATCCAATCATCATCAGAATACAATATTGATGCCCAAAGTAACAATTGCATATTAAAATGACAACCTCATAGCGTGATACTTAATTTAAATTATTTCGTTAAAGCTTTTGAGAGAAAAAATATATCTCGGTATCCATTTCATCTAATCATAATTAGATTGTTAACTTTTGAATATCCATACCATCACGATATCAATTTCATATAACATAGAATAATGTAGTTATAGCAATGTTGGAATGACAATATCCTCTAAGTTCAGCTATAATAACACTTTTCTTTAGTTATTAAAATGTTTCCATAGATCAAATATATTTCAATGATCGTTAAAACCAGAGCTATAGTCAAGGGAAACTACTGATATGAATTCATCATCTAACCACTCTACCACAACACAATTGAACCATATTGAATATCTCTAGCACCGTGGTATCTATTTCATCTATTTATCATTACACCCAAAGAGCGAGTGCCAATAATAGCATTAGCATAGTGAATTGACGCCAACATCTACGGTTTTAATAACGCAAAAACAGTATCAATAACAATGTATTTCATACAATCATCGTTAGAATCAAAATGTCAATAAAATATTCGGGGATTATACCAGAAATATTATCTCAATCATGAATTCGTACATTTGGTTTTAAGAATGATTTTAATAACCTATAGCACCATGATATCAATTTCATCCAATCATCATTAAGATCAAAGGGTTAAAACTAATAACAATATTGTCATATCGAAATGGCATCATAACGACTCAAGACTATGACAATGTCAATAAAACTATGATTAGGAAAGCCACGCTTAGCTTGATATAACGTACCGAGTAAATCTCTACTGGCAAAGCATATTTATGATCCAATGTCCTAGCCATCGCAATAATCCAAATGAGATGAGTTATTCATAACTTTATTTCGGCAGCAGTGGGATCATACCACAGAGCAATACTTTACCGGTAAGGTCTGGTTCCGTAATGAGATTACCTGTCAAATCAAGTACACAGCATTCTGCTCGACAATACACACCAGAGACTCGTTAACAGTTAGGTGCCTACTTTTCTGTACAGTATCCCGCCAACATCACGCGGCTCATGAAGGGTCTGATTATCACACAGATCACCTGACCCTGGTAGCATGAAGCCACTAAAGATAACTTTTCTAAGCATGAACATTTCTCACCATTCTCCTTTTACATTTACTCTTGGAATCAGGAAAAATGATAATTGGATTTCCAAAAAGAGAATAAAGTTTTTAAATTCAATTCACAATTTGCATGATGTTTGTCATAAAAGAAATGTGCTAAGTTAAAATGTTCATGACCAGAGCCTCGGGGCAAATTAAAGTAAATCATCTCGTCCTGTTAAGTTGCTGGTCAGTTCTTTGGAATCCTGAGTTAGGAATCTCTCCAAAGATCCATTTTCAATGTCAGACTTGGAGTTACGTTTACTGAAGTATCAGATAACACGAATTCATAAATGAAGTTTTACAAAATACATCACACAAAATAAAATACAAAATAATTATTAATTCGCAGACAATGTGTTGAAATGACAATTCTGAAATATGAGCAAGTGGTTGGCCAAACATATGAATGTGCTAGAATGTTTATGTATTGCCTATCTTCCATTAAAATATTTTGGGTCACACACTTGCTCACAATCAAATTAAGGGGGGAAAATCCAATTTGTAAACAAAAATCTGGCACGTATTTTACATTATTGGGTTTTACTACACAAGAAGACATATTATATGACGTAAATTTTCCCAAGTGTATGAATATCTACGAAATAATATTTTTTATGTAACATTTCATATAAAATATATACATTTGGTAGAAAAAAAAACGTCTTATGCATATGCCCAATAATTCCTATTCCCCAAAGCTTCTAAATATAGAATGTGAGACAGAGATGATTGTGAGCATTAAGCCAAGCATGTTAACCCTATTCTCCAGAGACCCACAACCCGTGCTGACTCAAGCATTACCCTGAGCATAATACTCCCTGGGCATCTGAGCTGAGTCTTCATCCTGTCTGAGCATGTTCTTCTGTTCTTGTAGACATGCTTGCACCTGGCGCCTGTGTTCCTTGACGCTCAGTTCATGTATGAGCAAGGTGATTGTTGGGAAAATAACACAACTCCCTATTCTCTAGACTAAAAGTGCCTCCTAAACTATTTAGACATGGGTTCCTAATCACACAACAATTCCATTTGGTCCAAGATGATATGTTGGTTTCTCTTTGGTAAAGATATATTGAGAAACATTGTGGGTGGACATGTTTTGTGGATTGATTAGGATCATGCATTTATATTTGAACTAATTGTCGTCCTGATTTCTTCTTGACCATATTGCGTTTTCAATATTATTTAATTGATATATATATATTGTGTTGACAAAGGTACCATACTATGTTTTAATATTTGATATTTACCCATTTTAGTTTAGTTTAGACATTGTAAATGTCATTTCTTGTGTTGTATAACTTTTGGATATTTTAGCTTGGATTTGTGCTTGTAAAGTTTATTAAAATTGTATTCATCGCTTCACCTAAAATCATTTCAATGATATCCCCAAGTCTTATGTATCAGCACAAATACTGAAGGTTACACAAACCTGTATTGAGCTCGTGACTTTATCCGAGACACTAATCAATACACAGTGTTTATCAAGTGTTTGTTTACCTGACCATAATACCTACCGTGACTTATAGCTTGTACCAGTTATCATCCTCTCATAGTGGAAAGGTAATTCATCTCATTATCGATATTATCGTGTGTGATGAGAAAGCATTATCGGAAGGTTCATAAATCCTGTGACCTGTGACCTTTTGTCGATGGCAGTACACCTGTCTTAGTATCTGGTCTCAAATATACATTAGCGTTATTTGCACCTGGTATTGATTGCAAACTGTATCTGTTGTTGATGCTATGGCAGTGTGGATTCATGAAGTCTACACAAAGTCGAACTCTGCAGAGGCATGTACATACAGCAAGTGTTTGATGAACATATTATTTTGTGATATGACGTCACGTCGCATATTATTAACATATTATATTATTATATAAACTGCAAGGTTATGAAACAGAGCTTATAATTTACAACACATAAGGGAAAAGCGAATGAGTACTTAATATCACCAGTTAGCACGTACTTTTCGTGATGGACTGTATGATTATATTGCATTGTTATCCTGAAAATTGTAATGGGACTTATTTACAGGTAGGATTAACTACACCATCATGAAGGACTTGGTGTTATATAGTTTAGTAATATGATAATTATGATGACAATATGTAAGATACATGATTACTATAGTGTTTATTGAAACGTTGTTATCTATGATATACATTGAAAACGTAATTTCATGTAGGATGGGTATACTTTAGCGACTTCTACTTTAGCAACTTCTACTTTAGCAACTTCTACTTAAGCAACTTTCCCCCTGGCTATGTTCGATCTTCATCATTTGATGATACTGAGTACTTTGGAAGGTCTTAGCTATGTATATAAACACGAAGAGGCAGTCTTACAAAGTGTCGATATCAATGCATTCGATTTTTATATTGCTTTATCGTGTACGCGTGTTTATTTTACCTGTTCGGTATGTAAGGAAGAGAAACAAATACTAGTACTTGAGCCCTGAACGTAAATATGATAAACGGTAATAGCGTGTCCTTATCTAAGAGTACTTCCACACTAGTGCACTAGTACTTTAATTTAGCCATTTTGCTAATCAGCCTTTCCTACATTCCCCTCACTCCTTCGTGCAATGTTTGCTCATAGTTTGTCATTAGTTGAACCATTATATACCTGAGTAATGAGTAATATGTGAACTTTGGGAGAACAATGCATTATTTCTATTATCCTTAATCCACGTTTATTGATTTGTTCTTGCCGATATGCTTATCAATTTTCGTCCTGCTTGTTCATTACGTTCAGTACAGTAATTAGTTTCATATCTTTATTTTCATCAATTCATTCTGTACCTATTTTTATACATGGTAATTATCCCCGTGTATCTACAATAGTACGTACTTCATTCGGGTTAATACATTCATTTGTATAACATCTATATTTTCGTCCTTCTTTTCATATCATGGGTTTATGTTCATTCTCCCTGTGTTATTTCAGTGGTTATTCAATCATTCATTATTATTAATACATCTTTTAGTTCCAAATCATTGATTCGTTAGTGTGCTATATATTCTTAAACAAATCAACCATCCCTGTATTTCTGCATTAGCCATTCATTTATTAATTGATTTGAACACATGCATTACTGTAATATCGTTCTGTTCACCCAACCATTGAAGACATGGCTTTCTACTCGTATTCCTGAATTTCTTCAGTAGTCATTCATTCATTAATCATTCATTCATCCATTCATTTAGTCTTTTCTTATATGTATGACGTTACCTTTTACCTTTAAAATCATTAAGAAACTTCATTACCAACCAACTTTCACCAACCAATTCCACTTCAGTAATTATTTATTCATGTAGTCATAAAGTTCATGTAATTGTCTTTCATCCATCACTTGACTGTCAATTATCCATCACTTCACTGTCTTACATCCATCACTTCACTGTCTTTCATCCATCACTTCACTGTCATTTATCCATCACTTCACTGTCTTTCCTCCATCCCTTCACTGTCTTTCATCCATCACTTCACTGTCTTTCATCCATCACTTCACTGTCTTTCATCCATCACTTCACTGTCTTTCATCCATCACTTCTCTGTCTTTCATCCATCACTTCTCTGTCTTTCATCCATCACTTCACTGTCTTTCATCCATCAATTGACTGTCTTTCATCCATCACTTCACTGTCATTTATCCATCACTTCACTGTCTTTCATCCATCACTTCACTGTCTTTCATCCATCACTTCACTGTCATTTATCCATCACTTCACTGTCTTTCATCCATCACTTCACTGTCTTTCATCCATCAATTGACTGTCTTTCATCCATCACTTCACTGTCAATTATCCATCACTTCACTGTCTTACACCCATCACTTCACTGTCTTTCATCCATCACTTCACTGTCATTTATCCATCACTTCACTGTCTTTCATCCATCACTTCACTGTCTTTCATCCATCAATTCGCTGTCTTTCATCCATCACTTCACTGTCTTTCATCCATCACTTCCCTGTCTTTCATCCATCACTTCACTGTCTTTCATCCATCACTTCACTGTCATTTATCCATCACTTCACTGTCTTTCATCCATCACTTCACTGTCTTTCATCCATCACTTCACTGTCATTTTTCCATTACTTCACTGTCTTTCATCCATCAATTCACTGTCTTTCATCCATCAATTGACTGTCTTTCATCCATCACTTCACTGTCTTTCATCCATCACTTCACTGTCTTTCATCCATCAATTGACTGTCTTTCATCCATAACTTCACTGTCTTTCATCCATCACTTCACTGTCTTTCATCCATCACTTCACTGTCTTTCATCAATCAATTCGCTGTCTTTCATCCATCACTTCACTGTCTTTCATCAATCACTTCACTGTCTTTCATCCATCACTTCACTGTCATTCACGTAGACTCAACAACTTCTCAAGTATTACTCCATAAACTCCATATTATTTAAAAACACTTCATTCCATTCTTTCAGTTTACCAATCGCCCTGGCTAAAATCTATACTCTGCCTCCATCCATGTGATTTTATTTCTTTCAGCTTTCTGTTCCTAGTCTTTTGCTGCTGAATATTGACCTAGACTTTCTTTAAGTCAGCTTCTGATATTGATATGATCTCACACAAGCGATACCTCCTGTAGAACATAGTTTTGGGTGATACATTTATTTATAATGTTATCTGATGTATAATGGGTCTGTGTTCCCTTCATTGTATAAAGCTCTGCCTATGATTATAACTCCTAACTACATCGAATACTACTGTATGCTTCAGATAATTCATCTTTAGTATAATTCACGTAGGCCTTCACTGATACAATCAGATAATACCTCTATTGTTCCTCTTTTCCAATATATTTATTATTACTTTAATAAGACGTCTATGCAATCATCAGATAAGTAGTCCTCCTTGTAAATATTATTTTATTCTTTCCCTAACTCATTCATAAGTTCATTAATTTACTCATGCATTATCATTAACACACGTACAATCTATTACCTCTCTCGTCTATAGCATTATCTGATCATATGATTGTAATTACCCATCACTAAATCGGATTAGCGAGATTTTTTTCTCAACCTTCAGATAATTCAATCTTGTAAATTTTCTTTAGTTCTTTTCCTTATCATTCATAAGTTCATTCATTTACTCATGCATTATCATTCACACGCGTACAAACTATTACCTCTCTCGTCTATACCATTATCTGATCATATGATTGTAATTACCCCTCACTAAATCGGATTAGCGAGATTTTTCTTCAACCTTCTGAAGACATCTCTGGCAGTGGTGACATTAGACGGCACTGTTTAGTCCACAGTGCCAGTATAAGCCTGCGGATATGTCTGTCAAAGAAGTATTAGCGTCACTGCAGCAGACACAGGCTGATTATAGATGGTGTCAGATCGTACAGGAGAAACACAACGGTGTTGTTTTAGCGACGGGAGCGAATTATGGGCTTTACTGTTTGGACAGGGTTTAAACGTTCATCATGGTAATTCAGCGTTGGTCTTGTCCCAGAACTACATGTATGTTTTACTTAAGAATTTGTGAACATTATAACTGTTTAGTCCTGTTTTGTAACGAAAATATTGAATAGACCTTCAAGGTTTAACCTTTAACTGTGTCATTTTAAAATGTTTCGTTTAATTTATATGAGGCTTTGGTTCATTAGCAAATGAAACAAAAGTATATTTATTTAAAATGGGGCATTTCAGTCAGGTGAAACGTTATAAAAGTTGGGGATGAAATGATTTCTAAGAAAGTTGTGGGTATTGGATAAATTTCAGTTTTGGTCCAATGGTTATTTTATCTACAGTGGTGATACTAGTTAATGTTGCACAGGAGAAACACGATGACGTTGTCTAAAATGGCTGATACAAAAATAATGACTTAGAGTACGTTATTCTAAAATTGTAATGTTCAGCTGTATGGTTGTGTTGTTTTAACGTCAATACTGACATTGGAGGAATATGTTGTTATAAGAATTATAAATGCTGTTTATATGTTTCTATAAGATCAAATTGCAATAACATATGATACAAACAATACTTATTGTGTCTGTTTGTCGTCAGTTGTATATTCCTTAACAAAGCTGCTCTGTTAAACGAGACAACATCTAATAGGCGATTGTGAGCGATATTATAATTGGAATAATGCAAAGGGAAAAAATCACGTTGTAAACGATGTGGGGTTTTTTTTATCTTTGAATAAAGGTTATAAAGTCAACAAAACAACGCCATGCTGTTACCAATCAATAATAGCAAATTTGGGTTTAATTCAGAATTGCGTGAAAAATAAAAACGGAATCTCGCTTTTAGAGAAGCCGATTTTATTCATTAGGTATTCGTGTTGATGTACGGTAAATGGCGATATACAATTATCAGAATTGCTCTTAGAATTGGTTATTTTGATTTTTGTATTTCTTTCTTAGATAAGTATATTAGTAATGGTCCTTATCGAAAAATGCATTTAAAAGCCGTTTGAAATGTGAGCTTTAGTGTATATTTGAAAAGATACATATCTGCTACACCGGAAATAAAAACTAGTTAACTTAGAACATTTTAGTATTCTCTTCAGAACGTGTCATGTGATTATACAATGAATTTAGTACGCGAATAAGAAAGAACATGTTGGAATGTGCTGAATGCGCAATTTGTACTTGAGCCGGTTCTGCATACTCCATACTGCATTCAACCTTCATGAACAGATAGAATGTAGTAACATATGAAGCAAACTATTTGAAGGACAGGTTATTAAAAAAGGCTTATGGAATATGATATAGGCTCCAATAAAGAAAGATACCAATGTTTTATACGTGTTAAAACCAAGCCAGTAAGATAATTGGCAGGTATTAATAATGATGGTGCTACATGATGTTCAGGAGAATGTTTCAAACATCATGCCATTTGACCTTTTATCATTGGGAATTAATTCTTGCTTTTCTTGCCAGGGCTATCGATTTTGTATTGTGGAGCGATTATCTATAAAAAAGCAAAAGTGTCTAAGGTTCGTAATAATGAACGATTTTCCTTGATAAGCTTATAAATTGTGCATTTATTCCACTAGAGATCAAAGCTTTGCTAAAATATCAATCAAGAATATCTGGAACGAAATGTGTTGAATTATGAATGTTTTATTCATTTGGTACCCAAATATTATCTACCTAATAGTAATATATGGATATCGAGCCGGAAAGGTCATTCCACTTTTCTTTATTGTTGAACGACTTACAATGAGAAATCTTGGAAGATGAAATTAGATGATTGGATAGAGGTTTTATTTTATTGATTCAGGTACTTGACTTCAGTGTCCTGGAGAGCGATGGCAGAGGAGTGCAGATTCAGAAGTCTTATGACGACTTGATGTCCCCATTTGTTACAATAATACTGTAGATCAATAATTATTTGAATTTGATTCGATCATTCAAACAACCCAACAATAATACAATTCGATGAATAGAAGCTTCTCTGGGAGGTTGGAAGATGAAGGAGAAAAGAGTTTTATGGGTTTACAACTTCTGTATTGCAACAGTGCGACGTTTCAGTGTAGATGCTAATATTGTTATCAAACGTAGGTTTTGTTGGTAATAAGGGAACCAACTTAAAACCGAGATAACGGGTAGAAATGTTTGTAATAAGAGAACCAAAGTTAAACTCAGATAACGGGTAACGACGTTTGTAATAAGAGAACCAAAGTTAAACTCAGATAACGGGTAACGACGTTTGTAATAAGAGAACCAAAGTTAAACTCAGATAACGGGTAACAACGTTTGTAATAAGAGAACCAAAGTTAAACTCAGATAACGGGTAACAACGTTTGTAATAAGAGAATTAACTTCAAACTCCGATGAGGGGTAACATTGTTGGTAACAAGGGAACCAACATTAAACTCAGATAACGGGTAAGGATCTTAGCAATGCTTTCAATAAGAAATCAAATTTAAAAGCAGGTAACTGTTTAACAATAAAATAACCTATTTTAGCCTCAGGTAACGGGTAGCTATGTTTGAACTTTTATCTCAGCCGAACCAAGTATGTCATACACAACTGATGGGCGCAGAGCAACCTGATAACAAAACCAGTGTCTAATACAGATATATAATCTGCCAAAGCTCGTTAGACCGATGTTACCTATTAACTGACTTAATCTGTCATTAACCTGTATCTCTAAAGAGACGAACTAGCTGTTAAATCTAGGATAGAACATCAATATAGGCTTGGTTTGGCTTTACAATTGTTGCTGTTGCTTGGTAGCGAGTATATTAGGGCAGGTAATTAGACAGAGAGTCGATTGATTGGGACAAGTACTCAAGTTTCGATCGAGGCAATAGGAACCCCAGCTAGTTGAAAACGCCTTATGTCCATGATATCATCCGTAGGTGTACTCGTCCATGTACCTTGGTCTAAGCAATAACTGAAATAAGGTGGACGAGAGAGAGAGAGAGAGAGAGAGAGAGAGAGAGAGAGAGAGAGAGAGAGAGAGAGAGAGAGAGACAGAGACAGAGACAGAGACAGAGAGACAGAGACAGAGAGACAGAGAGACAGAGACAGAGACAGACAGACAGACACAGACGGAGAGACAGAGACAGATAGACAGAAAGAGGGAGACACAGACAGACCGAGACAAACAGACAGACAGACAGGGAGAGATACAGACAGACAGACAGACAGATAGACACAGACAGACACAGACAGACAGAGAAAGAGACAAGGACACAGAGACAGAGACAGAGGGAGATTGAGAGACAGAGACAGGTTGGAATATAACATGAGACAGGGGAATGGATGGATGGACGAGATTTGGGGCGCTAAAGCAAGATGCAGGAAGATGCAAACACGTGAGGTTGGCTCGGGTAAGAGAGAGATGGGATTAGGGCATGCGCAACATTAGAAACAGACATGAAAACATTGAAAGAGATATGATTGGCTTGGGTAAGAGAAAAAACAGAAATGGGTTAGGCCGACATGCGAATAGTAAGAAATTGGTTGGGTTACATCTAGAATGGTGTGATAAGGTAGACACGAGTAAGAAAGAAAGAGAAAAAGAGTGCTGCCAAAGCAACAATTGAAGGCGAGAGAGAGATGGAAATAGATAGGTTTGACTAAATCATGAGGTAGGGAAATTGATAGATGGAAAGATATGGGTGAGTTGGAGAAAGTCATTTAGAGATGGGGAGATATATTTAGGGTAGGAGTGTTTAGGGGCAGTGGGACAGTAGGAAATGGTAAGAGATAGAGTGATGCAGACATATAGAAAGAATAAGTGGACCGTAGCAAGAGACCGGTGTAGATAGAGAGAAAGAAACGGTTGGTGAAACGTATAAAAGCGGTAAAATTGGTAGAGTTCAATTGGCAGTGGGTGATAAGGTTATAATAACCGAGGGGGTAGGTCTTTAAAAGACATTTAGAAGCGAATAAACAAGAAAATATTATATTCCCGTATAACGACTTCTTTATTGTGAAGATACACGGCGTCTCGGAGTATATACATGTACTCACTCCTTCATTAGGTGGGATACATTCATATTAACAATGTGAGGACACTGAGACACGAAGAGTGAAATGTATTGGTAGGATATAGAATGAGGAATAATAAGCATGAGTGGGTGATACAATGAGGATTTGTTATACAAGGTGTAGAGAGAGGTGGGGGAGATAAGGAGAGCGATACATATTTTGCGGTTCCAAATATAGTTAAATAAAACTGAGATATATATTGTACAAATACTTTACAGCGGGGCGTCATTATACGACTCGCTGTCTGACCTGTTGTCGTGATAGAGTGACGGATATGTCATAAATGATATCCTGTAATTTGATAAATTGAATCAAGTTTATTGAATTATCACAAAATGAAATAGTTTTAGTTGAGATCTCTAATACGCCATATATGACTCTATAAACCTATCCCTTTACTTCTCAGGAAATGTTGATGATATATGACTGTTAGTCATACATATATAATAATAATAATAATAATAATAATCAACTTCTATAGCGCCGAGTTTCAGCTAGGCTGTTCATATACTGTCAGTCATACATAGGTAATGTCAGTCAAACATATGTACTGTCAGTCATACATAGGTACTGTCAGTCATACATATATACTGTCAGTCATACATATATACTGTCAGTCATACATATATACTGTCAGTCATACATAGGTACTGTCAGTCATACATATGTACTGTCAGTCATACTTAGGTACTGTCAGTCAAACATATAAACTGTCAGTCATACATATGTACGATCAAAGACGATATTTACTGTCTGTCATAACAATATACTTCTAGTCATACATATATACTGTCAATCACAAATATATTCTTTCAGCCCTACACTTATACTGTCATCTACACAGAATGAAGAAGTTGTATATCCATAAATAATTCTTCATTCTTCATCACCTCAACTTATAGAAGACTATCAAAGACGATATTTACTGTCTGTCATAACAATATACTTTTAGTCATACATATATACTGTCAATCATAAATATATACTGTCATTCATACAGAAATACGCACTTTGTTGACAGACGGATTGCAATTAAAGGAACAATACATTACTTTTAAAGAACCCTCATTATTTTGATAAAGCGTGTTGTTTTTTATAGAACCATTGTGCGTGGTATTAGAGTCTCAGACATCAGTACAAAGCGTGTAAAACAGTACTGTAGACGTGTAACGTAATTCTACAGTGTATATGCCACAATGCATTTCTTATTATATACATGGGTCGAGGGCGCTTATATTTGGAAAATAATTGAAATTGAATGTATGTCTAATCTTAGATACATAATCTGTGTATATGAATTATATAGTCGCACGCGGCTCAGAAACGAGATATGTAAAATGATCTGTTTCAGTCCTGTTGTCATGGCAACAATTCCGGCATTGTCTCAACATTCTAGACAAGAGAGATTTTATTATTTGTTTATGTATTATTTTTAGACTCTTTCATTATCTAATTACACATCATAAAAGCGTTTATAATAATCTTTGGCGGGATGAAAAATGAATGGTATTTTTCAGGATTGGTGTTAAGGACCATTTCAGATTTGTGTATCATATATATATATATATATATATATATATATATAGGTGATATACAGTATCAGGTATATACGTATATACAGTATCAAGTATATAGATATACATGTAGGTTATTCATGTACTATGTAAGTTATGTACAGTACTATGTATGTAAGTTATGTACAGTACTATGTATGTAAGTTATGTACAGTACTATGTATGTAAGTTATGTACAGTACTATGTATGTAAGTAATGTACAGTACTATGTATGTAAGTTATGTACAGTACTATGTATGTAAGTTATGTACAGTACTATGTATGTAAGTTATGTACAGTACTATGTATGTAAGTTATGTACAGTACTATGTATGTAAGTTATGTACAGTACTATGTATGTAAGTTATGTACAGTACTATGTATGTAAGTTATGTACAGTACTATGTATGTAAGTTATGTACAGTACCATGTATGTAAGTTATGTACAGTACTATGTATGTAAGTTATGTACAGTACTATGTATGTAAGTTATGTACAGTACTATGTATGTAAGTTATGTACAGTACTATGTATGTAAGTTATGTACAGTACTATGTATGTAAGTTATGTACAGTACCATGTATGTAAGTTATGTACAGTACTATGTATGTAAGTTATGTACAGTACTATGTATGTAAGTTATGTACAGTACTATGTATGTAAGTTATGTACAGTACTATGTATGTAAGTTATGTACAGTACTATGTATGTAAGTTATGTACAGTACTATGTATGTAAGTAATGTACAGTACTATGTATGTAAGTTATGTACAGTACTATGTATGTAAGTTATGTACAGTACTATGTATGTAAGTTATGTACAGTACTATGTATGTAAGTTATGTACAGTACTATGTATGTAAGTTATGTACAGTACTATGTATGTAAGTTATGTACAGTACTATGTATGTAAGTTATGTACAGTACTATGTATGTAAGTTATGTACAGTACTATGTATGTAAGTTATGTACAGTACTATGTATGTAAGTTATGTACAGTACTATGTATGTAAGTTATGTACAGTACTATGTATGTAAGTTATGTACAGTACTATGTATGTAAGTTATGTACAGTACTATGTATGTAAGTTATGTACAGTACTATGTATGTAAGTAATGTACAGTACTATGTATGTAAGTTATGTACAGTACCATGTATGTAAGTTATGTACAGCATCATGTATCAGAGATTTTTCAATTCTGAATAATAATAAAAAATAATATAACCTACATGTATGCTATGAATGAAAAGAAATATGTTCAATGTAATTTATTGAGTAAACACGTTCATTGTAGGCTTGGGAAACAGTTTAAGATAGACACTATGCGCAAGAATAATTTAAAAACAAGAATCGATTTTGTAAGTTATGTACAGTACTATGTATGTAAGTTATGTACAGTACCATGTATGTAAGTTATGTACAGTACTATGTATGTAAGTTATGTACAGTACTATGTATGTAAGTTATGTACAGTACTATGTATGTAAGTTATGTACAGTACTATGTATGTAAGTTATGTACAGTACTATGTATGTAAGTTATGTACAGTACCATGTATGTAAGTTATGTACAGTACTATGTATGTAAGTTATGTACAGTACTATGTATGTAAGTTATGTACAGTACTATGTATGTAAGTAATGTACAGTACTATGTATGTAAGTTATGTACAGTACCATGTATGTAAGTTATGTACAGCATCATGTATCAGAGATTTTTCAATTCTGAATAATAATAAAAAATAATATAACCTACATGTATGCTATGAATGAAAAGAAATATGTTCAATGTAATTTATTGAGTAAACACGTTCATTGTAGGCTTGGGAAACAGTTTAAGATAGACACTATGCGCAAGAATAATTTAAAAACAAGAATCGATTTCAATCCAAACCACGGCATGACATCCGCCATCATTACCGACTTGAAGTAGGGGGCAATGATTGGGTGCTATTTTGAGACATTTTCATCAATATTTCTTTCAATTCTAACAAAACGTCATTTTCTACTCACACGAATTGCATTTGTGGACAGAAACAGTATGCTTTTATAATAATGAGTAGGGAATGCAAGTCATTATATGAACCGTTTATCGCCGATCAATTATGTTTATGAGAAATAGAATTATTGGCAGAATGATTTATTTTATGTACCCAATATATATATTTCTGTAATTGATATAATGAGAAAAGAAAAATGCTTTCGTGTAATAAGGCTATTTAAGCTATTGTCAAATATTAACATATTTTCAAAACTACCTCAAGTGTTTCCTCGGCAGTATTCTTAGCATTGAACAATGGAGTTATATCAGTTTATATTCCTCACGTGGTTGTCTATTAATACAGGTATAAGTTTTGGTTATTTCAGTTCATGTATTTATGGTTTAAATCAGATAAAACATACTCACCCCAATTCAGTTATATTTCTACGTTCTAACTTCTGTGAACTTCAATAAAAAAAAAGGGGGGGGAGCAAGACCCATTTTCTTATCGGCCATGATATAACTTAAAATATGTCATCAGGTTTCAACATTGTTGGCACTTTTTTACATCTTTAATATGTTCAATTTGCCGTATACAATAATTTTATGCAGTATATGTTTACCTAAGAGAGTGAAACTGCAATTACAACATCCGATTATACGTTATAGTAGGAAACGGTGCAGCCTATAAAACGAAAATTGCTAGCAACCATTTTGGTGTGAACACCTTTTTAAAATTCGAGGATCGGAAATGGATCCACGTTGTTTAACCGAATCACAGTCATCAGTTTGAGAACTCTATTTATTCATTGAGGAGGATTGAATTGTAAGTGGAAAAAAAATTCTCCATTTTGTGAGATCTCTTTATTTTTTGATACAAAACGTGCTAAAGCCCCTTAAAGAAACAAGCAAACATAACGATGTTAGTGTCACTAAGTTGACTAAGTCTCGGTCTTGTAGTGTTCTAGATGTATGGCTGAGGGAAGGGAGACCCCGAGGAGTTGCCCTGCAGCTGTAGATCTGGAGATACAGTATAGGTTGTACCCTAAACACACATGATACTACTTGGAACACACCGAGGTCGCACGCGGCTCAGAAACGAGATATGTAAAATGATCTGTTTCAGTCCTGTTGTCATGGCAACAATTCCGGCATTGTCTCAACATTCTAGACAAGAGAGATTTTATTATTTGTTTATGTATTATTTTTAGACTCTTTCATTATCTAATTACACATCATAAAAGCGTTTATAATAATCTTTGGCGGGATGAAAAATGAATGGTATTTTTCAGGATTGGTGTTAAGGACCATTTCAGATTTGTGTATCATATATATATATATATATATATATATATATATAGGTGATATACAGTATCAGGTATATACGTATATACAGTATCAAGTATATAGATATACATGTAGGTTATTCATGTACTATGTAAGTTATGTACAGTACTATGTATGTAAGTTATGTACAGTACTATGTATGTAAGTTATGTACAGTACTATGTATGTAAGTTATGTACAGTACTATGTATGTAAGTAATGTACAGTACTATGTATGTAAGTTATGTACAGTACTATGTATGTAAGTTATGTACAGTACTATGTATGTAAGTTATGTACAGTACTATGTATGTAAGTTATGTACAGTACTATGTATGTAAGTTATGTACAGTACTATGTATGTAAGTTATGTACAGTACTATGTATGTAAGTTATGTACAGTACTATGTATGTAAGTTATGTACAGTACCATGTATGTAAGTTATGTACAGTACTATGTATGTAAGTTATGTACAGTACGATGTATGTAAGTTATGTACAGTACTATGTATGTAAGTTATGTACAGTACTATGTATGTAAGTTATGTACAGTACTATGTATGTAAGTTATGTACAGTACCATGTATGTAAGTTATGTACAGTACTATGTATGTAAGTTATGTACAGTACCATGTATGTAAGTTATGTACAGTACTATGTATGTAAGTTATGTACAGTACTATGTATGTAAGTTATGTACAGTACTATGTATGTAAGTTATGTACAGTACTATGTATGTAAGTAATGTACAGTACTATGTATGTAAGTTATGTACAGTACTATGTATGTAAGTTATGTACAGTACTATGTATGTAAGTTATGTACAGTACTATGTATGTAAGTTATGTACAGTACTATGTATGTAAGTTATGTACAGTACTATGTATGTAAGTTATGTACAGTACTATGTATGTAAGTTATGTACAGTACTATGTATGTAAGTTATGTACAGTACTATGTATGTAAGTTATGTACAGTACTATGTATGTAAGTTATGTACAGTACTATGTATGTAAGTTATGTACAGTACTATGTATGTAAGTTATGTACAGTACTATGTATGTAAGTTATGTACAGTACTATGTATGTAAGTTATGTACAGTACTATGTATGTAAGTTATGTACAGTACTATGTATGTAAGTAATGTACAGTACTATGTATGTAAGTTATGTACAGTACCATGTATGTAAGTTATGTACAGCATCATGTATCAGAGATTTTTCAATTCTGAATAATAATAAAAAATAATATAACCTACATGTATGCTATGAATGAAAAGAAATATGTTCAATGTAATTTATTGAGTAAACACGTTCATTGTAGGCTTGGGAAACAGTTTAAGATAGACACTATGCGCAAGAATAATTTAAAAACAAGAATCGATTTCAATCCAAACCACGGCATGACATCCGCCATCATTACCGACTTGAAGTAGGGGGCAATGATTGGGTGCTATTTTGAGACATTTTCATCAATATTTCTTTCAATTCTAACAAAACGTCATTTTCTACTCACACGAATTGCATTTGTGGACAGAAACAGTATGCTTTTATAATAATGAGTAGGGAATGCAAGTCATTATATGAACCGTTTATCGCCGATCAATTATGTTTATGAGAAATAGAATTATTGGCAGAATGATTTATTTTATGTACCCAATATATATATTTCTGTAATTGATATAATGAGAAAAGAAAAATGCTTTCGTGTAATAAGGCTATTTAAGCTATTGTCAAATATTAACATATTTTCAAAACTACCTCAAGTGTTTCCTCGGCAGTATTCTTAGCATTGAACAATGGAGTTATATCAGTTTATATTCCTCACGTGGTTGTCTATTAATACAGGTATAAGTTTTGGTTATTTCAGTTCATGTATTTATGGTTTAAATCAGATAAAACATACTCACCCCAATTCAGTTATATTTCTACGTTCTAACTTCTGTGAACTTCAATAAAAAAAAAGGGGGGGAGCAAGACCCATTTTCTTATCGGCCATGATATAACTTAAAATATGTCATCAGGTTTCAACATTGTTGGCACTTTTTTACATCTTTAATATGTTCAATTTGCCGTATACAATAATTTTATGCAGTATATGTTTACCTAAGAGAGTGAAACTGCAATTACAACATCCGATTATACGTTATAGTAGGAAACGGTGCAGCCTATAAAACGAAAATTGCTAGCAACCATTTTGGTGTGAACACCTTTTTAAAATTCGAGGATCGGAAATGGATCCACGTTGTTTAACCGAATCACAGTCATCAGTTTGAGAACTCTATTTATTCATTGAGGAGGATTGAATTGTAAGTGGAAAAAAAATTCTCCATTTTGTGAGATCTCTTTATTTTTTGATACAAAACGTGCTAAAGCCCCTTAAAGAAACAAGCAAACATAACGATGTTAGTGTCACTAAGTTGACTAAGTCTCGGTCTTGTAGTGTTCTAGATGTATGGCTGAGGGAAGGGAGACCCCGAGGAGTTGCCCTGCAGCTGTAGATCTGGAGATACAGTATAGGTTGTACCCTAAACACACATGATACTACTTGGAACACACCGAGGTGACAGGTCCGGCGATTTCATTCATTCAAATTTGCCGTTCTGGATGTGCCGTTTCATTTCATACCCATAATTACCATAACTGTTTTACGATGCCTAAGAAGAAGAAAATAGAACAAGACGATGATGATTTTGTTCTGATGCACATATGCTGCTTACGACACCTGTTATATAATTAGTTATAATTAATACATATACGGATGATTGTTGTATCTATTACTTATATTACATAAAGTCAACGTTGTGAATGCCGAGTGCTCACCATAGAGAAGATATTTTCCATGTTGTCAAACACCTCGTTTCGTTACACTAATACCCTTTGACTTTTAGGGTTTTTTATTTTCTCATCCGTTTCTCAGTTGTGCAAGTATCGTCCGATATCATCTGTTTTGCAGAGAGTCTATTATGTTCAGTGTCATCTATGTTTACAGACATTCGATCTGTGGGTTGTTTTTTAGTGAAAATCGAAGAAGTTTCGTTTTTGGAGTGAATTGACATACTAGCTACGTTCCATGTGATTTGTTTTTACAGACATTCTAGTTACGTTCGATGTCATCACCGTTTCTGCAGACATACTAGTTAAGGTTTACACAGATAACGAAATTAACAAAGTCATACATGTACATGCCTTTACAGCGTTGGTCGCAATAGGCAGAAATTCTGCAAGCACAGATAACTGAGTTCAACAACGTAATGAAAACGTGATAGTTTGCACCTAGTGTCTCAGAGTAAATAATGAACATTAAGCACTTGTTAGTATGTTAAAATCCTTTAATTTCCCCAATCTGTTAATCGCATTAATAGTCCGGATGTCCGTATTTACCAAAGAGATTGTGTTCTCATTAGTGTCTAGATAGATTTCAAGGTCATCAATATTCCATTAGCCCGAAACCGCCCATTTACTTATCTACTTTAATTATCTGTTTTGTCTTAGTTCTCTATTGTCTCTATCTGGATAACAACGACATTTTATCATCTCCTTTTTCATAAAGAAACTAAAATGGTTTCCTTTTCTAGTCTACCACTTTTGCAAGAACAAATCTGTTTTACTCCTAGTGTATTTTAATCAAGATAGAAATTTCATGTACGTATATTGGCTTCGTTCAATATAGGGTTTGGAGAGTGCAGTTTAATGTCTATTTCTTTGAGAATCACACGGATAGTTTTGAATAAAGGACATTTTTATAGATGAACAACTTCTTTATTCTGAGAGCATGACGTACTTGAAAACAATACAGTAATGTGTATCGAAACATCGTGCTCTCGGAATAAAGAAGTCGTTTATCCATTAATAAACTGTCCTTTATCTATGCCGGGTTGGATGATCCTGGTCGTTTAATAATGATGTGATACCTGATACGTTAAATAAATACGTGCAATTATACACATTATTGTAATTCAATGGTCAATCTTCTATGTTCATTATTTCAGATAGGTGTCGAATTTTGTACATGCCCTGGTGATGAGATGTTTACGGTGAATTTCAAAAACATATTTATACAAACTAATATCGTCTAACAAAGATATAATAATGGGCTCTACTAGAATGAGGGAACGTGTTTACCATTTGAGAAACCATAGGATCACATCATTGCCATCCAGTGTTCATCAATCAAATAAAGTGGTACACCGAGCTCGCCGATGAAGGCGGCGTTTGCGAGGTGTTCCTAATCAAGCATAACCCTTATCATCTTACACCGTGTCAAGTTACGTTAGTTGCAGTCGTTATTGAAACTATTAACAAAAACCTATGTGAACTTTGCAGCAAATAGTTAATGATGAAACAGAGATGTAGGCTTTGGAATTGAAGCGACACGTAGAGATATTATGAAAAATTCAGTACAATTTGAAGGCTTTATTTGTAAGATATCGTTCGTTACTTCCTCAATTGTTCATCACTGAATGATGTCAAATGCGTAATATCATTGACTATCAAAGTTGAATCTTTTGGAATTTTTTTAGTTGAATGTACCGTAATCATTAAAACTTAAAAAATAATCAATTCTTCCAAAAATGTACTTACTCTACATTGTATGTTTCCGCTTAATTCCTAAAACAGCAAGTGGTTGACTAATTATGAATATGATAAATATGGAAAAAAATGTCTGACTTATCTCTAGTCTTAATTTACATATATTAGTTATAAATATCTTACGATACGAGTAGTATAAGCCGGTATGATATCAATACTGCGTATTTTAGTGCACATATCATTCATATTGTGGCGTCTTTGAAGGAGGCATTGTAGCAGAACGAACTAGAACCGATAGTTTAGTGTTTTTACTTTAGAGGTGACGACTGAATGTACCATAACAAAATGTAATATTCCATAGCACACAGTTGACCGTAACAGTTTTGGCAGCTCTATAAATTGGCTTAGAATAAAAAAAATTCGAGCCACGTATTTTCTTTAACATTCATTCAATGTGCCCCTCCGGACTTTTCTCAGAACTTCTTTCAACTTATTTGTGGGGAACTTTTAATCATTGAGTTGATATTGAAAATGTTATTTCAAAATTCGGGAAATAGGATTTTTGGAAGTCTTCTGAAATCCCTTGTGTATATTTTATCTTGCCTGAGTTCGAAAACTTGATTGAAATGATTGATGTGCATATGGGCAAAGTTTTAATCTTTGTCGGTGCAGTTGAGGTAATGTTATTGGCGTCAAAGCAAAATCCAAATTACAAGATATCTGCACTAAGATACACATGTAGGTGAACACGATTTCTGGGGAAATGTTGTATAAGGATATAGACGTACATGTATTTACTAAAAATCATTTAAAGTCTTCATTATATCTCTTTTTCATTATTTTCATTAACATATATTGTCATTAACACACAATCATTTAGAAGATCAATACATACGGAAAACCCTGGATATTCAACATATACTACGAAAGTCATAAACTTAACAATGTAGGAATTCTATCAAGAACTTTTGTAAAAACAAATCTGGTAGATATAAGTATGTCATATAATCTATGTTATCAAATGCCTCCAGATCATTAGATTCTCTATAAGCTCTAGTTACACACAACAGTTAAATGTCAATACACCAAGTTTCCTCGGGAATAGCTGAACACAACGGATTCGACTGTTATATATGATTCCGCTGGAAGTGATGTATATTGTAGAAGGTGGAAGGTTCTTAAATACCCGAGGTAATGCAGCTTATTCACAGATTAAATAATTCAAATATTCTAAAAGCTATATATTATTTATTCTTTTCAGTTTATAATTCCAGATTTATTTGTTTTACTATTAACTATGTAGCATTACTTTAATTCAAACAGCATATTTGAAATGTAGACATATAATGTGTTAGATATTCAAATCCTAATTGGAGTTCTCTTAAGACTAAATATGTACTATTTACTTAGGATATCATCTAGATATTCAAACTTAGCTATATACGTTCTTACATTTACATATATATAAATATTTTAAAACGTATATATTATATATGTAAAATCCATCAACACCTGTAGACTAACTTTGTCTGGTATGTATACTTAGAACAGTATCAATATGTTCAAACATATATACGTACCTACCTTTACATATATAAATCTTGTATGAACCTTTTATACTTTCATCACATATGTACATATGTAAATCATTCAAAACCCGTTGACGAACTATTAGTACTATTTAGTGTAGCATTGAATCATTCAAATCCTATAAAGAGCCTGTCAGTGAGTGTCACGAAATTCCGTGTAATGACGGTCCCGGGCGTTGCGTGTCCTCTGAAGTATTTACCTGTTCCTCAGTGCCCACCATGTCGTATTGACAGGTGTTCCAGACAGGTACACAGTAGTTAGTGCTTTTAACGAGTAAATTACGACAGGTAAACGGAGATAGAGCTCATCGATCTGGCTCATCTCCACGCACTAACCCGGTGATAATCAGGGAGAATTATCTTCGTCTTCTGCCGCAATCGATTAACAGGTGAACGTAGATAAGTGAAAACACCTGGCCTTACCTGAGTGTTTTTACCTGAGTGGTTTGTAATCTTCTTACCTAGGTATATATATAGTTAAATCTATACCATAGCTAATTTGGTTTTTAGTCTCAACAAATAGTCTGTGATGTTATTAGTGATTGGAAATGTATTTTAAAACATGTATACTTCATTTTGCTATACAGATAGACTTAGTTCGTATTGCGGCTATTTCGTAAAGTGATTGGACGCGTGCTATAGATACTTCATATTAATGATATTTTATTTGGATTTATGATTGGCTTTATTTGGATTTCTCAGGCTTTTCAAGATGTTGATGGTTTCATGTCTGTCTTTAGGCAGAAATGATTTTAAAATCGTTTAAAGACTGGCATCCATCTTCACATTATATATATGTTACATTTCAATTCCCTCCTCAATATCGAAACGTATCGAAGTTAGATATTGCCAAATAAGCAATTGATTATCAAAACTTTAGATGTGGTCAAATTAAAATCAGTTTTGACACTTCTGAACATTTGTTTTACTTTGTTATTTTTATTTGTTCTTATTGTTAAAACCAAATTAAAAAATTAAGATGAAGTACACATTTAACTTTACGGGAACAGTTCTGTTCACCTCATGTCGACAACAAATATTATTTAGATAATGCATTCTTATTTTGATTTTGAAGGAATTCTGATTTTGTTCTTTTCATGCATAGAAAATATATAAATAACTGAATGATTTTAAATTGTTACTGTCTTAAACTTTAAAAAAGTTAAATTCGAGATGTATGATCTTTTGAACTTATAGTCTTGCTATGCAGGTATCTTCATTGTGTAGAAATAGTCTTCAGTTTAACCATTCATATAAAGTAGAACTATCTTTACTAGTGACCTTGCCTCATCTTATTTTGAAAGAAGCAGTATACATTTTGTATTTCTAACAAATATAGCTTTGTCTGCATTTAAAGTATATTTATTATCATTTACCTTTATAAATATTACCTGAATAAAGATCATTTTCAGCTTAGAATAGTTTCGAATTTTATTAAATGTCCTTAATACACGAACGCTTTATAATCCCCTTGTTCTTGAAAAAAATCCTTATTGAGGATATATCCCCCAAAGAAATCTAAATTATCCTTCATTAATTTCCTATTTAGAATTGTGAAGGTCGAATGTTTAACTCCATTTCACAACGATAGATGTCCAAAGTCCACTGTCCAAAGATATACAGAGTCTATTCAATATTGCTTTCAGCGTGACATTTGCGTGCAAACGTAGTACAGAAATCTGAGTTAATAATTCATAAATGTCATACGTTTAACAGAACTGTTTCAACGAAAGAGAATAATAAATGCCAGGTAAGTTCTCCCATACACCTGATTTCGATTAAAGGAAACACTGGTCTTAAATGTTCTCTATATTTTAATAAATTAAATCGTATTGCAAAGACATTTTATTAGCCAATTACCAAACAAATCGCATTGTAATTCATACAAATGACACATTTATCCCGGTCAAATCTCCCTTGTCCTCTAATTAACTTCAAAGAGGCCCCCAGCACCTTCCCAATCCCTCTCCTCGCTACCCTAGCGTGTTTCTAGGTTACTGTCCCAGCAAGTAACACGGCTTGTAATATAACCAGGAGAGAGTGGTCGCTTAACATCATATCAAGTGGATTTGGCTTGTAGCTACTTTGACGTCACGATATATCGTTGCCAGGCAACTATCACACACATCCGCCGTGCTTGGCACTACATTCCTGTAGTGGCGCACAGGGTTTGGCAGGATATGAGAATAGGTTTGAGCAAAGGGGTAGGCCTCGCTGCCATTGATATACGATGCAGCGAGTTCAGTCTGATTCCAATATTGTATTGTTCCAAAGAAAACGGGTTAGAGACCTACAAGTCATACTGATGGATGATATATTGCGTTTCAATATTCTCATTAATGGTTATATTGTCAATGTCGATTCTCTGTGAGAATACAAAGCGATTAACGTCTTATTCAATATATTAAAACTATCGCTAATTAATGTTGAATATATTCGCTTTTAAACATCCAATCGTATGATGATGTAAAGTTGACCACCAAATCTAACTGAATAAATCATTCTTGCGTATCTTAGAGAATATGTATAAATACACAATATAAGGCATTCATAATTTGTTGTTTGTTGAAGAACTACTCGTTCTGGTAAATGCAACAGACATTTTATGTAGGTGCAAAGAAAATACATTTAAAAATGTTAAATCTTGTGATTTGATTTCACGATTAAGTGAACGCTATTTCCTCATTCAAAAGAAATTAAACTAGGTATATCACAAGATTTTCTGAATCACAACTTCTTGATTGTGTAGAAGTTGTTTTCCAGAAAAGTTGTTTCTTATGTATTCCACTTGTCAATTTCCCTCAAAGATCAGATACATCAGGTTGGTAAATAGGGCAATAATGGCGCACTTGTTAAACAACCTTATTTCTTAAGGAAATTACCGCTTCTATTGATCCAAAACTTTAAATTCCATATTTGATTCAATTACACATATATGGCACTACGGGTTTTATTGCGAGAAACATTGGCGGAAATAGGTCGCCACAACGTCTAAAGAGTAGTTTTTTAAATAAAATATAATCGCTTTTCTGTTAAATAAAATACGAAATTTGAAAGTAAGGTCTCCAATAGATGTGTTTTTACTTTTGTTAAATTATAATTATTTCAATCATTTTCCCGTAAAATATACAATGTAGAAAGTGTTTACATGATGAACTCGATTTCCTTTGTGTCCCTGAACTGTCCGGGGTGTCGTATGTTCACATTGTCTTTACACGAAACGATGCTCTCAGACTAATCACAGGCTTCTGTCGTTGTTCAGCTCGGGTTTCTAGCAGTGTGTCATGTTAGAATATTATATGCGAGGAGATGAAGTGAAGAAACACATTATTACCCAAGCCTTTGGACGTGTAATTCAAGGGATTATTTCTTGGTATGAAGGCAGAATTATCATTCAGTATACATCTTTCAGACGAGGAGACGATGAAAAGAAATATCTAAAGACTCTAAAAGGGTGTTTACGACGTGAAACATAAGACCATGTTGACGATAGTATATAGGAAGAATTCTATGCTCCCCTTGGTGATAATGTTTCTTAACATTTTATATTAAGACTAACCTGAGACGTTTGTTGAGAGAAAATAGAGTGATAAATCTATAAATACCAGTGATTAAGTATGTTAGCTGCATGTAGGTTTACATTTTAGTGCAATGGTGTCACTCCCATCATATAGTTTGGTTTTTTTGCAGGCGAGGGATTTCACTTCTCTTGCTAACATTCTTAACATTAATTACACTTCTTGTAAATCAGTTAATATTGATATCCTGTTATGTTAATTGGTGTACTTTTCATTGACCAAAAACCAAAATCAAAAACTGCTTTAGGTTTTAAACCGTAACATGACTTCATCTTTACATACCGACATTATACATTATACACCATTTTTCACTCTCATAAACATACTCTGTCCCTACGTCAATGTCTTAAAGAAGCAGCATTCATAAATAACATTATAATCTGCATTACGACATTATCCTGACAAATTGTAGAAGCACTTTAAAACCCTGCCTGGGGCACAAAGTAACATTTTCAACAATTTGCTTTGCAAACAATGTATAAGCTAATTGTGAGTAACTTTGTCATTGCAGACAACAGCTTCATTCTTGCCAATGCCCGGATCGTCGAGTACCCGATCGTGTACTGCAATGAAGGCTTCTGCAAGCTGGCGGGCTACAACAGGGCGGAGGTGATGCAGAAGAGCAGTACCTGTAGCTTCATGTATGGAGACCTCACGGACAAGGAGACAGTCCACACACTGGAGGAGGCATTCGAGACCATGGAACAAGAACAGGTCGAGATCCTCCTCTACAAGAAGAACAGTAAGTGTCAGACGAACTCATCTTTTTTACTTCCGGTTATTTACTTCCGGTTGTTTACTTCCGATCATTGACTTCTGGTTTGCAACTTTCGGGTGTGGATTTCATGGTAAGGTTAGGTGTCAGTGTCTGGAGAATTCATGTTATTCCTTCCACTCATTGACTTCCGGGTTGGTTACTTCCGGTCGTTGAATTCTGGTTATTGTACTTCCTTTTGGTGAGCAACTTTCGGGTATGGATTCGCAGTTACCCGCCGACATGTTTCTAGTTGATGGTTTCAGTTAGAGATTTCCTGTAACAAACATTTGGGTTTCCTTTTTGGACATGGGATCAGGAGGGGAGATGTATCGGGAGAGTCCGCCTTCTGTTGTATGTAGGTGCTGAGCAAGGTGTTAAACAGTGTTAAAGAATAGGTTCGGACTTTGACATTGGTATTAATATAAATAACACAATTACTTGTTTACTATAGAGGCTATCATATCGTTGATCCATGAATCCATCGTTGAACGATGTATAAAATGTCTGGTTATGTTAAAAGAAAAATTAGAATTCTAACTCACATTTATTCATAAAGTTTAAATACTCAAATTGCACACATACATACATGAACATGTGTGTCCTTGGGCAAGTGATTCATTGTTGTTTTGATTGTTGTTCAATCGAATGACCCATTTCACAAATAATCCACTGGGATATTTTCCAAGGTTACAAAATATCAATATCAAAGATCTTGTGTTGATGTTTGACAACGTGATTCTTGACACGCGCACAGTTTACCTCTAATACTGAACAAGTTGATCTATAATACTTTTTTGTTCCAATGATGTGGAATTTCATGAAACAAGTGTCAATTTCCAAGGGGGTTCTCAACTAAAGAAAAAATAAGATTATTTTGTAGATTAAGTTTAACCATAATGGTAAATCAAAGATATTAGTAGACATGTTTTCCAACTTCCAAGCTATATCCATGTTAAAAGTCACGTACTTAGGCAAAAACGTGTCATACATCAGTGATATGTTACTTTAAGAGTACGTAGGGAAATGGTTGACGTCTTCTGTCTCCATGTAACTAAGTAAACAAAAGTGGATAACTTAGATATTTTAAGAAAGTATTTTTTGTTTAATGAAAAAATTTATCATTTTTAAAAAACCGAAGTCCTAAAGGAAATGGTTCTCTAAATACAGCGAAGTGTTTAATCACGTGATGTTAAGTATATAATTCTTTTGAAAAGGATAATGTTCTTGGTTGGACATTACTTCCTTTAAAAACTGAATTCTTGAAGTATGCAGTTTATTTTCTTTCTAAAACAACTTGTTTCTGATCTTTACATCGCCATCTATACTTAGGTACGCAAAATGATTTCCTGTGTAAATCTATAGAAAGACCTTCAAGGTTTCGATTGAAGACGTAATGATAGACTGCGGGCAATAGATAGGTAAAATAAATAATTCGTACAGTGCATTGAGCAGAGAGTTTATCTGAAAGCAGTCAATATGCTTCTAGGAAACCGAAACTAAAACTTACCTGGAGAAAGATAACTTGATTTCACAGTAAAACAGCAGTTGAAACAGTAAACATTCCTTGCAATTGCATTAACGGGTCGTGTACATTCGGAACCCATGCGAGTTCCACCAAATCGTCGTACATTCTATTAAAGAATATAACGTATATACTTCTAAAAGCTTCAAACAAATATTATTTAAATTGTGGCCATGTGTATCTACTAATGCATTTTGTTCTATAAAAAATATTCACTTATTTCTGTATTTTGTCATTGCAAAGACAAAATATAAACCCTTATACGCAATGATATGTTTGTGACTTACCATGAGCTAATACCTACTGTTTACATACTAGTTAATTTTCTTCACGATCCTCCCTCCCTTCAATCGATGTTGATACTCGTGTCTCCTCGGTTCCGGTCAATATCTAATTCCAGGATCACAAAGCTAATGACGTCACCCTGGATTAAGGTGGGACTGATCGGCTAAATAACACCCATGCTTGGATTTCAATCAATAGCAACGTCCTATATAGCTGAATCATGTTTCATTATCGTCACTTTTCCTCTTCAATAGAAATGTACAAATGTAGTGAAACGTGCCCCCACATAGCTATTTCTTCCAATTATAGCCAATAAAGTTTGCTTTTTAGTTCCTTGTGTGCGTGATATGAGTGCAGTGTGCGTGTACTGAATATATATTTTGATAATGTTCCTAACCGGTTTTAGATTACACTTAATAAGTGAAGTGCATTTGGTAGTTTTAAAACCGACCGTTTGAGGATATTGAATAGTATAATAAAAGAGTGTTCTATTGCTATTCTGATAACATGAAAATAACCTCGAGTATGACTTTGAATCAGCAAATTTATATTAGTCAATAAACCGATTTCCAGTATAGCAAACAACCTTAACGGACGTTGGTCTTGCGTGGGCAGATGAGATTTTAGTTGTGTCAAACAATTTAATGAAAAGGGTATTTGCTTAATAATATTGAGGTATAAAATTATTGCCAAAATAGGTACAAACACATCGTATTATTATGATTAGTCTCCACATGATTCCGGTCTAGCATAATTAAAAATTAGTAGCTTCTGAGTAAACGGAAGTTCTAGGTTTCCCATATGATATTTGATAAAGATGGTTGCTTAACAATGATGAATTTATAACGCATATTTCGCTAGTGTAGTCACTTAACAATGGTACAATCTAGCCCCGTTTAAACCTTAAGATTTCTACATATATTATCAAGGACAGTCTTTTATGAACCAATTTGTTTAAACCTTTCATCCCTTTGCCTATTGGCATTTTGAACCTCAACCCTATTTTTCATATTTCTATGCAATGACCTCACTATCATGGTCAGAATAGGTAGTCAATGCATAAGCGCCCAAAGCAATGTCTAACACTCATCGTCAGTAACATTTGCTGATTAAACCAATGAAACATTTCTTTGCACTGACCTTGACCTTTCACGTTACGCAGGGACGCCATTATGGCTGCTGGTGCACGTGGCACCGATCAAGAACGAGAAAGATCAAGTGGTGCTATTCATGTGCTCATTCAAAGACATCACCGCCCTGAAACAACCAATCGACGACGAGGGAGGAAAGGGTGAGAATAGTTTAACATATGTTGTATGTTCTGCATGGTTTGTTCATTGTAAAGGGTTCATACCGTGAAAGTGCTTCATTGAACATTTATATTGTGGCAAGATCATACATGTTGATTAATGAAAAGGCAAGAACAAAGGAGACATGTCTCCCTAAATTGCATTTGATTGAATTTATAAAATTACGAAACTTCATTCATTTAGTAATTGTATTTTGTAAAAGAAACGTTTAAGTAATTAAAAAATAAACAGAATATTCTGAGCTGAAATGTCGTCTTATACCATTGAGGATTTGTATTTGTACCCGCTCACCAACGCACAATCTAAACGTTAATATTCAAATGCATATTAACATTTCAAAATATTTGTTTCAGCTGGATTGAGTAAATTCGCCCGTCTCGCTCGGTCTGTGACGCGGAACAGGTCTACTCTTCTACAATTCTCCTCACATATGCCAAATACCAAGTTCGACAACTCAAAACCATCACAGATTGCAAATGTACGTTTATAATTTCGATTGTATGGCATCTCAAACAACTGTTTCGTATATATTTCTTCACAGTTTTACTTTCACTAACAAAACCGAAGCTAGTCTATCAATGAGTAAATCATTTCAAGCATTTTCACCTAACTATTTTCACGTTTGAAGATCGCGATGAAGTTATAAACCTTATATTCAGTACTCTTATTTAGTTACGTTAATTATTTCATATAAGTAAATGTGTTTTACTAGTATTTTCTTTTTTTCATGATACTTACGCGCGAAATTGAACCCGAGCGTGTCATTTACATTTAAATAATATGTTAATTTGAATGTACATATATCAAAATACAATACGATAGAATACAAGTTCACATAATCTGAAATATACTTCACATGTTATCGTAATACAAAAAATGAAGCTGATTGTTAAACTCATGAAATAGAATTTTTCGTCGTATCAACTAATGACAAACTCCGACGATGCTTTCAGATGATGAACCTAAACACAGATGTGTTACCACAGTATCGCTTGGAAGCACCTAAAACCCCGCCCCACATCATTCTTCATTACTGCCTTTTCAAGACCATCTGGGACTGGATCATTCTGACTCTCACATTCTACACCGCCATCATGGTCCCCTATAATGCTGCATTTAAAATAAAGACAATGGACCAGCTTCCACTTCTTGTGATTGATAGCATGGTCGATGTCGTGTTCTTTGTGGATATTGTGTTGAACTTCCACACCACGTTTGTTGGACCCAGTGGGGAGGTTATATCCGACCCCAAAATTATCAGAATGAACTACTTAAAAAGCTGGTTTGTGATTGACCTGCTTTCGTGCTTACCTTATGACGTCTTCAACGCCTTTCAGTATGTTGATGATGTAAGTATACATTCTTATGTGAAGTACTGTATTGTTTATACCTTCGATATGTTCCATATCTTGAATAAGGTATACTATTTATTAGACCTGGGAGGGATTTTGGTATTTCATATTTTGGAATTTAAAGGAATCTTTAAAACAATGGGTAAGGTACATTTTTAAAAACTGAAAAATAAAGAAAATCAACCTAACGCAACAGAATGTCATAAAATAGTTTGAAGAAGACATAGCTACATATGTCTATAAAATCCCAAATGTTGCAAGATAATACGAATGCTCTTTGATGTTCACTTTATTCACTAGTCTATTTCTCTGTTTCCAGGGCATCAGCACCTTGTTCAGTGCACTGAAGGTGGTCCGCTTGCTCCGACTAGGTCGAGTTGTCCGCAAGTTAGACCACTATTTGGAATATGGAGCCGCCATGTTGGTCCTACTCATCCTTGTATTCATTCTCTTTGCTCATTGGTTCGCCTGCATCTGGTACTCCATTGGCAATGCCGAACTCATCAGTAACGTGGGCTATGGTTGGCTGTCGGAGTTGGCGCGAGTTACAAAGTCACCATTCATAAGCCTCAATACGTCGAGTACGGATGACTTGGAAGGAGGCCCCAGTAAAAGCATGCGGTATCTGACGTCACTGTATTTCACGCTGTCTTGCATGACTGGTGTCGGTTTCGGCAACGTTGCTGCCACAACGCAAACTGAGAAACTGTTCTCCGTCTTCATGATGATCATTGGCTGTGAGTAAAATGCACAAAGTAACACACATCTATATTATCCTTCAGAACAAACTTAACAAGAATAATTCGTTCTTACGCTATCTTAGGTGATTACATTATTTTAATGGTGACGTGACGTTATGATCGAATATATGACGTCACGCATCTCCTGACATTTTCTTCTTTTCCCCGACAAGTAACCTGGTTATAAATGTATGTCTTAAGATAGACTTGGGTGTATTTTCTCAATTTACCGTAATAATTTCGATTCTTAAAATTAATAAAGCGCAAATTTAGCACAATGTTAATAAACTGTCACACACTGGCTACAGTAGATTACAGACAACAGTATCTCTGAAAATTAATGCAGCTGTTGTCGAAACCGGGAAAGCAAATGGTAATGCAGGTTTACTGAAATCGCGTGCGAATAATATATGATTATTATTCAACCATCAGTCATCAGTGTCAGTAAAAACAACCAAATTCTGTATCATACTTGAATTAATTTATTGCGATATTCGAAATATCCATACTTAACTTAAAATACGTGCTTATTGAATAGCTAATAAGAAAAATTAGTTAATAGCTTGAATATATTTTCAAGTATTATCCAGTTATCATTTGTTTAAAATATTCAAATTGTAATGTATTTAATATGCAAATAAAGTATACTGCAAGTAACCAATAACTACAGTGACACTCACAAACCTCGGTGAACCACTGTTATACGGATCTATTATGCATGAGTGGTTCACAATACAAACATCCTAGTAGCTTACCTCATCACAGGTGTGGCTGGAGTATTCAAATCTAACGCTCTCAATTATCTAGTCGACGTGCATATTACTGAATGAGATAACATAGCGAGTAAAGGACAAGTACGAGCGTCATCGAGTGCAATCGAAACCTATAATCCCTGGAGTGTCATCAAATTTACATATGTCAGAACAACGTGTTGTACGTGAAACTTTGACATGCATAGTCAATATAAAAGCACTAACAACAAAATTAGGTTATCTAAATATATGCGTATGTTGCATATGTAACATTGACATGCTTTGGATTTTGGTAATTTGATATCGAGGCAATAACCATACTGGGATTGTTCATACTAGATCAATGCATATGTTGCATATCAAATATTGAAATATATTGGAGGCCGATAATAAGGATACTCAACGACCTACTGTGAAATATCGTTTATATAAAACGAGTTAATTATTTGGTACCAAACGAGCGAAAGCAAGTTTAATACTAAATAATTCATGAGTTAAATAATAATTAGTTCATGGAAGAAATTTGAGTATTCTGTTTATTACACGCAAAACTAATGAAGCGAAAAAGTAGACATTTGCGAGAGACTGCTGTTTCAACGCAAAATATGTCTAGTATTGTGGAGTCAGAACCAGAATTTGTCCATACAGTTTTGTGACGTCACGATCGTAGCGGTATTACATATTTTGTATATAGCTGTATATATATTACACTGCAGCATCTTCAGGCGAAAAATAAAATATAGGATCGAATTTTATTATTAGAATGTATATGTGATACATGCATACATTTCATGGGAAACATTGAAATGTGATGTATTGAGGTAATTATATACCAACGCTCTTACCAGAAACAACGCGACCGAAAGCATGTGTGTCGTGCTTTCAATAAAGGAGACATGGGTTTGGTAATGAATTATATAGATAAAGATAAATACACGCACGTGGAAACGAACGTTACATGATATAAAATAAGGTTCATATAATGTTTAAAAACTCACCTAGCTGTTGAAACTAATTAGGCTGATAATAAATTCATTTACAAGAAAAAAGGTGTCGTCAAATGTGTTCAGGCCATTTTCATTGAAAACATGTAATTATCATATATTTAGCGATTGGGTATGACGGGAATTGTTTGGACTTAAATGTGTTATTTCGGCATGTATGACAGCGAAATAAAATATTATCAAACATTGTTAATGCCACTTTAAAGTCGATATTGTCGCATGACTGATACGTCTTACATTAACAGATTCAGCCAACATCATACATTAACTTTACCAACTCACAGTCGTTTGGTATCACACAATCGGTCAGATGAGGAAATCAATGCTTTGATAGACAGAGGCCAATGTATACGGCTATGTAATCGTTTCAATAATGTCATTTCACTAATAACTCTTAAGCTGGGGGAAATGTCCTGTCAAATGATTTTATTTTTATTCTTATTCAGGGAATCTATATTTGTCTACATAAATGGTTGCAACATGACAAGTCATCGATAACAGTATGAATATAAACTCTGCGTTTTACGACATACATATGCATATTTAATTTATCTTAATTATCTGGATGTGTAATCGATGTTTGCATTAATTCTTATATGAATAGATCACACTGTCACGTGTATGTATAAAAGTAGGTTTCCAGGCTGGTAACCCAGTAAGAGTAATCAGATAATACTGAAGGCGTCAACAATATTACCATTGTCAACATGGTTATATTGTTTGTTCCAAAGATCGTTAAAGAACGACGCGAGAAGAAAAGAACAATAGACTCCATAATGAAGAAAGATTAAACTTATGCATGCTCTCATGGTTCTCCTATTATTCACTCAATAACCGCTCTCAAACATATTGTCTGGATAGTGTACTCTTAACCCACTGTCTAATGATAACCTTCTCTCAAACATCGCCATCGACTGATCTCTTGTTTATATGACGGCTGAATTCTTTACTTGATGTTGAAATAATATTTAGAAATGATTGATTCGTTATCAGTATGGTAGGCGAATAAATATCAAGTTTTCCTGGTATTTCTTAACCATTAGATAGACAGGGCAAGCGAAGTCATTGTCAACGTGACTCTTTGTATGCTGGGGCAGATATCCTTGAGATCAGAGTCAATTCAGCTAATTGGACATCGTTCAAATCAAACATGTGTTAAATGAGTATTAGAACATAATCCTTTAGACTAGAGGAAAGTGTCAATTGGTATAATGGAAGTCAGTAGGATACTTAAATGGCATCTGACTTTTGACTTCTAACAAAGCGGATACGCGAACCACTTGAAGTAAATCGATGCTTAAGGAGTATAAGATGATCGCACTACAGAAATTTAATGTCATTCTTATTTGAACCGAAAACAATGGTGACAGTTAAGTCCTTAGGAGATTGTGAAAATATATTTTTCTTTTGCTGAGTGTCATCATAGTTATATATACTTCGAAGTTCATACCCGAAACTGCGTGTTTATCTATATATGAATGTTTTGGAAAGAGGAAAGGTTTCCATCCCATCTATATAATCACACTCATCAGGGAGGGACATGATTTATTTTCTAGATTTCTCTATTATCTAAACTACGAATAGACATTTTATCTTTACATAACCGTATTACGCTGTACCCCTTAATCCTAGAAACAAGTCCGTGCTTTTTATGCAAATTTTAAGCATGTTTCAAAATGCATTTTACCGTACTAAAAGACATGTACATTCCTCCCTTCCTAGCCCTGTTCACGCCATAATTTGTAATGAAAATGGTGGCGATTTTGTATGCTCTAATTGCGTGTTCTTACTTGCTATATTTCACAATGTCTAGCCACTAAATGACCCACTCTCTCTCCACAGCCTTACTGTACGCGACCATCTTCAGTAACGTGACGACGATTTTCCAGCAGTTTTACGCCAGCTTCGCCCGCTACCACGACATGCTGAACAGCGTAAGAGAGTTTATGAAGCTGCATGACGTCCCTAAAGCATTGAGTGAACGCGTCATGGACTACATTGTTTCCACCTGGGCGATCACCAAGGGCATTGATGCTGCAAAGGTACGTCTTGCAACCGGGGCCTAGTCACAGAGGTTGAACAGTGTTTTGAAAATTTATAGATCTCGGTGTCTTCCACAGAGCAGATGTCGTTTTACTACAAACCCTTCATCAACATTCAAACCCCACTTGGCAACCTTCAAACACCGCAACTGTCTATTTGTACCTGTTGTGAAAACAACCCAATTAGATTCAAACAGCAAAGAAGAAGAAGAACCTATTCCGAAAGTTACAGAACATACCAAACAAACAGTCGAAACACAGGCAAAGGTCACCCATCAGTCATTTGCTTAAAAACAGCCAAAAACAAAAACCAGCCCCAAAACGCAACACTCCCAAAAACACAGGAACTCATAGCCAAAACGCAGCCACAGGGACCAAATCAGCAAACAAGCCCAAGCGCACATGTAACAAAAGTGGCCAGAAGATCAACCAAGCTATCACTTGACAATTGCTACACGCAAGAAACAGAGCTGTAGTGATACACAATGAATGTTTTTTGTAGATAACTGACTAAACTTTCTACATATATATATATATATATATATATATAAATAATGAAACGGAAATAACATAGCTCTGTGACAGACATTCTTGATATCAACTGATAATAGGTTGATGAATTATGTCATGTCAGTGTATTTTCAATAAATTGACTTAATCCTTGTACTCTTACAAAATAAATTTGAAATAAATCGAAAATGAACAGCATGCGTTAACGATCTCGTGGCATCCAAACGCACTGAGGTAGACAGTATTGCCGCTTATTCGACCCAGTAGCCTCCCTTCACATAGACCTACTCAACCGTTAGCTACATTACAAATGATATCGACTACCTTCCAAAAGGCCATTGGTTTTGCTTGAAAGCATAAAACACATGGAACTAAATATCAACCTGTCTACTTCCCATTCGTCGGGCGACAAAGTGGAGATATACATTATTCATAATTGGTGCCGTATTATATGACGACAACTCAGCTATTCTGTAGCCTCTCAACGAAGGTCCATTGATTTCTTGATTTATGTCTTGATGTTGTTAAGCTGTGTCATGCAAACAACTGAGGTCTTGACTTTTTCATTGTCAAGACCCAAGGGAGTGGAATATGCTGTTTGAGTGGACGAAACATGTAACGCGTTACACAATTCCTACCAGGTTGCTCATGTCATCACACTAATGAAATCTTAAAAGACCTCTGAGAGGCTTTTGAAAGAAATATCGATTAAACCTTTTGTCGAATATTTGTATATTGACATCCAGCGTGACCGATCGATATACTCTTCTGGTTATAGTTTTGGTTGAGCGCTTAAACATAGTCGGTTTGATATGCTTCAACAGAGACCTGAAACCGTTCTGTCAGGGGAAAATATCTCATAAAATTTACGAAATATTATCGCACCCGAACAGTTCTGATTATCGAAAATGTATCGATTCATCGATAACAATGACAGGTGTACCTAAAATGATTGATAGATCCTCTGATCGGAGTGACAGAGCAGTCTCAGTGGTAGTGTCAACAAACCGTGTGGGGTATCCAGCAAAGGCAGGAAAAGAACTGGTCGATGGACGTATCCTTGTCGACCACCTCTCGTGCCCTGAATTGAAATGGGAAAATATTGGAAAATAGCTGGTTCAAATTTACATAAAAACTAACTCAAATTGTAAGACTATCTCTAAATTATATACAATTTATGCTTATGATAGATGATTAAAATCTGGAATATATGTTACCCTATAACATCATTCCCGCGGCTATCCAAAATAGTAGAAAAGAGGTGGACAATCGACGTCTCCTTGCTTGACCCTTGGCGTGCCCTCTTGTATTATCTAGAATAACTTGTTAAATAGTATATTACTTTACTCAAACTGTACAACTTGACAGAAACTGAACAACATCTTGTATAACATTTAAATTCTTTGCTATTATTGTAATTTGGAAAAGTAAAAAGTTTCAAACAGGTCGAGAAGCCTTTTTCTAAAATATTTTTTAATCTGAGATATATCCCCCTATATATCCACCTTCTATTATTACAATTTGAGGCAATCTTGATTCGGATATTTCAACTTCCTTATTGGTTATAATTCAGAGAAAGTCTACAAGAGACATTGATCGCCTGCCACTGCCCATAGCTGGAAAGCCCTTTCGAATACCGGAGAACAGAGAACGCGTGGTCCAGGGTTTGCTTAATCGCGTACCGACTCGTTACTCTGTTTGCTCGAACTACGGTGACTGCTAAGTGATTTTATCGATTCCATTTCTAGACAAACAATAATTTCTATTTCCACATCCTAAAGGATAAAGTGTAAATTCTAGAATTAAGTCGGACGCCTATCAAATCTATCTTTTACATTTAAATGGTTTTCTTTTTCTGAAAAGGTGAAAGGGTTAAAATAAATATATTCAACTGAACTATTTTAAGATCAGAAGAATTTTAGATTTAAAGGTAACCAGATGTCTGAATTAATCAAATTTAACAAGAACTAATATTCGCTATTCGCAATCCGTTTTCTCTTTTGAAGTTTTGTTTAGAATTCCCTTCTTTGGTTAAAGGTGTTCTATGCAATTTTTAAATAACCTATTGAAGAAATAAATAACCTTGTGTAACCTTGTGTGGAAACGAAATTTAAGTGGATAGTCCTGTATTTCACTTATGTTTTTATTGCATGATATAAACACTAATTAAAACACATTGATTGAAATGTTATATTGATGGGCATTATTGACATGCAATTAAATGCATAAATAGACGAATCCCAATTCTAATGCCGTTAAAATACTCAGTCTAAGCTTACTGTTATTAAGCAGGACATGTAGAAACGTTTTGAGAATGTGATTCATTCACCACACCCAACACTCGTGTATCCTTAATCCCAATGGATTACTGTTCGCCAAGCAAATGGGTATCTCTTACATAAACATAATCTAAGTGTTCCTATTCATATGATTATTTTGTATAAACAGCTACTTTCAATCACAAAATCAGCTCGAGATCATTTGACCTAACCGGAAGTGATGTCTCGTGCACTTCCTCGCTCATCACTCGAATGTTCTAATGTTCAGTTCTCTTTTAATTGGATTTGTTTAAAGTTATCACCCGAGCACACATCAGAGACAGGCGAAATCGACATCGCGGAAGTCAATGTTGTACGTACCCGGATGTTTCCGTCCGCAATCTTGCAACTGATAGAATATAAATGCACTTCCGTGCCACGCTTACATCAGACATGATAGAAACAAAATCTCAAGAACTTCCCCGACATACATATGACTTAATTAAAAGGTATATTGTTTAAACTAGACCAAAAGTTTAAATATTTTGGGATCAAAACATATTTCAAAACTACTGAAATATATTAAATTATCGTTAAGTGAAGTGTGTTATCTGTTATTTGTATCGCTATCTGAAGGGAATGTAAAACCCGTGTCCTCTCATACATACGACCGTGTCCTCTCATACTACGATCTAAAGAAACTACCATAGGACTGGCGGATCTGTCTCTTGGTCGTGTTGTAACTTGGGTATTGTCGTCGTTTTGACTGGTCCGATGCCAATGCTCCACTACAGCCCTGTTGTATTTAATCCGTTGTCCGAATTTCTGAAGGAGGAATTAGTTCACGGTCCAATTTCATTTGACTATCTTACAGTCTTGTTCCCTGCGTTCAAGTTTGAAAATGTTATAGCCTTCTTTTACCTGTTGTTGTTATTCTTTCTGCATTATTGAATAAATGATTTATGTCCCATGTTAATCTTCAAGGTTCTCAACTACTGTCCCAAGGACATGAAAGCTGATCTGTGTGTCCATCTGAACCGGAAGGTGTTTCTGGAGCATCCAGCATTCCGATTGGCTAGTGACGGGTGTCTCCGCGCGCTGGCGATGCACTTCAACATGACCCATAGTGCACCTGGTGACCTCATCTTTCACCAAGGGGAGAGCCTCGATGCACTCTGCTTCGTCGTCTCGGGGTCACTCGAGGTCATCCAGGACGAGGAAGTTGTAGCTATACTGAGTAAGTTCCGTCATCTGTACATAATAAAGGTTATCGTCTTGTATATGTTTATATCCGGAAATATTACCCTTCTCACGACTCATTGATGTTTTCCAAGTCTTGAGAATCATAAAATTAATCGAATACTGTAGTTCATAAAATCAAATAGAGATCATGTATCAAGCACACAAATGTCATCATCGACACAGAAGTCAATTTAGTGTATCTAGTCTATCGTCTTTAGGAAAGAACATGAATTAATGATCTCGATGAAAGTGGTTGTAATATTCTCAAAGAAAAGTATTCAGAAATTTTTTAATGGTTCATATTTTGATCAACATCGTTTGTTACTATATATTCTGTTGAGTGTACATGATATACATGTTCAACCACTTTCAAATTTATATAATAAATGTGCATATTCAGCGGATTATTTAAACATAAATTCAAGTGCTTACGTACATGTACGATGGCTATTCTGTCAATGAAAATAACGAAGCGTATCCCAGAATATGTTTCTGTCCTTATCAAATCGTAATTCTCTTCTGAATGGATTAAGTTGGTTGGTCATCTTAGTCAACATATTCAGTCTGTTTCTGTTTGGTTATATTAAAGGTACATCCATTGTGTTGTTAGGGGTCAAATATGACAAACGTTATAAATGGTCTTATTTTATCGAGAAGAACCAACTGTTACTGAAAACAACCATTTTAATGATACTCGACTTAGTATATTGACGATATGAAGGTAAAAGTAGTGATTTCTGATCGAAAACCGGACAATGCAGTTCGTGTGGCGCGCGCCAATGAGTCAAACGTAATTTTGGAATCTTATTTACACCAGACAAAATAACAAATTTGGGTTAATAATGTTCAATAGGTCATATAACTACTGTGCATGTAAATAGTACGTTCACTTTCGGTTTCTACACATGCATAATGATGTTACTCGATTTTAATTGGAAAATGGTAATTATGATATGTTTGGCGATTGGGGATGAATATGCAAGCTAAGTGAATTTATTTGTATTGTAAACAGCACATATGGTGTGTTGGAACGTATTAAAGCCAAATAAAAAAATTTGAAACACAATGGATGCACCTTTAATGTTGTAAAACCAAGCGATGATCTGAAACGTGAATCACGTGAATGACCGGAAATACCTGTAGCAAAGCGTATGCTTTTATGATTTTAACTGGTGATGCCTTTACTGTCAAAACCAGTTCTCAGAATACGAGTTGTTCTAAACTATGCTGTTGTTCAACGTGTAATTACTACATTCATGATGGACAGTTAACAGATCGGGATTTCTTAATCTACAACGGAGGTTATAACCACAGTTGTACTAAGAGAACGGACCTCAGTGACAGTGAGACATTTGTCAATTATATCCTCACTTCACGTCTCATGAATTTTCTTTTTTACATATTGAACATGAGCATGCCTGTCAGTGCTCTACATATATGTAAATGTTCCATAGATGCTATTAAATCATTACAATTTGTGTACATCAATTTTCTTTCTTTTAGGCAAGGGCGACGTCTTTGGCGATAATTTTTGGAAGGAGCAAACCATTGGTCAATCAACCGCCAATGTACGAGCGCTGACCTACTGTGACCTGCATTCAATCAAGCGAGACCGTCTCCTGGAAGTGCTAGAGTTCTACCATGCGTTCGCAAACTCCTTCGCTCGGAACCTTACCTTGACCTATAACCTCCGACACAGGGTGAGTGACCTCTGCTAAGATCGATGACTGGAATCATGATAGTTAATTTTAATAGTTAATAAAGTCAACTTTATGCTCTCATATTGTACAATACATTTAAGAACGTCTCGTGCGGTAGAAACAATCTGTGGTATCCACAGGTTTGAAATTAAACGACAATGTTGTTCTCTCATTAAACTCGAGTTAAGTACTACAGTTTCAACTATAAATCTTACAGTGAGAACGAACCTTCTAGAATACTACGTAAACGTGATCTTAAAGAGTATAGTTCAGTGATTAAGCATCACTCTATCGTGGTTAAAATATCACTTTTGCTTAGAAATCCAAGCAACATCTGATTTCGTTGCGTTGATTGTAATAGTGATGTCAAGTATTTGTATGGATGGTACATGTATCATCCTAGTTGAAAATTGAATTTCCCTGCAATTAACACAACACTTTTTCAAATTTGAAAATACTTGCACTCACCGCTTATCATATATCATTTCTCTCGGCTGCAGCTGATATTCCGGAAGGTGGCTGACGTCAAGAAAGAAAAGGAACTTGCCGAGAAGAGGAAGAACGATCCGCCATTAGACCTGGCCAACGATCATCCGGTCAGAAAACTCATTTCTCGATTCAGGAAGATCAGTGATGCGCGAACAAACATAACGGATGTGGAGAAGGGTCATCAAAATGGCGGCCATGCTTTGAACAACATTGAGAGACCAAAAAGCGGCACTCGGGTCATCAATGTATCCGAAAGCACCAACGCTTCAACACCCAACCTTCCCAAGTTAGGTGGTGGATCATCCAAATGGGGCAAATTTTTGGGTGGCGTGGGAGGAGGTGGTGGTGGTGGTGGAGGCGGAGGCGGCCAAGAATCTGCTCCTGATACCAATCAAAACAAGATCCAAATGACTGAAATGACTCAGAAAACAGACAATCGTGCAAGCGATGGTCCCAATCCTAAACCTGCTGTCAAACCGGTGTCCAAATGGGGCAAGTTCCTAGGCAAGCAGCAAGAACCTATTGCAGAGTCACCAGAAGAGGAGGTGAAGACTAACCTAAAGAAGACGGACTCTACCGATAGTGGGATACTGAGGAGCAACAACCGCTTGGACCAGATCGGAGACGAGCCGGCCCCCGAGGGTGCGCAGACCAACAGAACAAGCATCAACTCGCTTGGAGGTCTGTCTGCAGCTGAACAACACATGATGACTTCTCTATATGACATACGATTAGAGATAAAAGAAGAAATGGACTCTCTTAATTTCAAAATGAACAGGATCGATGAACAAATCAGTGAAATTCTTCGCTTCTTTTCCCCCACCTCCACCCCGTGTTCCTCCTTAATATCCACATATCCAAGCTCAAAATTTAATTCCCCCCATAACATGACGACATCAAACAGTGTTGAACATTCTCCAAAGAATTCCGCATCATCCTCCCCTGGACACTTCCAAGATGGCACGGACGGGAAGGCCAGCTTAGCAGGGTCGTCAACTTCCGGTAGTTCTAGCCCCCGCCGGAAGTCGAGTCCTGATTCCGGCGCTGGTTCGTCCCAGCCGCATAATACAAGCAGGCGGTCAAGCAAAGCGTCGAGCGGTAGTGTAGCAAGTGTAGGAAGCGGAAGTAGCAAAACTTCGAGCAAAAGAAAAGTGTCGGATCAACAGCAGGTAAGCACACTTGCGCTTCAAGTGGAAGGCTTACCGGAAGATGACGAACATATCCATGTCAAAGATCGTGATCTTGATATTTTATGAGACAAATGACTGTGTTTTTTGTCAATTCAGTAAGGCGGAAAACATCAGTGTTTCATCCTTAACAAGGATTTGTGTTAATCATATCCGTCCTTGAAACAGGCCTGTTGAAATTCAAACTGAAAGGTACGTACCAAGGGCGTAGGCTACCACCGAAAGGGAGACAACTCCTTGTTGTTCTCCGAGCGATGCTCGACACACACTCAACGTTGCTTCGTGACGAAAATGTCTTCAGATGAACCATTCGCTGATTCTGCGCTGTGCGCGAGCAGCTGTGAAACAGACCATTGATATGTGTGACTATGCGATAAAAACCTTTAGTGCATACGATACTGTGACATGTCATGTGGATTGTGATACATTGTGTCTGTGATGTCACGTGATCAAACAGGACATTCCTTCCCTCGCTGTCTGTTACGGCAGCTACTACAGCAGACACTCGACCTATCAACCTCGATACATGGACGAGCAATGTGCCTTCAACAGGCAAAAATTTAAAAATTATTTTCTATAATACTGAACACATTGTTGACGTATGCCATTTTGCATATATTTGTTGTTACTAGTTATCAATTCGAATGCCTTGAAAGGTTGTGATAGACCGGAAAGTGTGGGGATCAGAGGACGAAGGTCGAAGGTCATTGTTTAAATCTTGCGCGAACACGGCAATCCAAGTTGTTATGGATAAATTACTAAGTTGCTTACAAGGCTCGCTTACAGAACACTGCCTGCTTAAATAGAGCTAATTGCTTATGGAAACTGTTTAATTGTCATTTATTTTATACAATTGACTTCCAGATTTACATACAAATAACGAAGAATTTTTGTGGATATTATTCCTTCCTACCATAGCACGTGATTTTGACATTTATAACTTCTTACCACATTTTCAAAGTCGTGCACTGACGAACGTTGTAGGGTTCTATTCCATACATTATTACGTTTTCAAAATTTGAACTCCCTGTGTGTATGTTGTTTCAATATTGTCGATATTGACTCTTTATTTGACCTGTTTTTTTTAATATAATGCGGTTACTCATTAAGTTTCCGTGTTATTTACACATGTTTAATGTGTTTTCAACATCCGTTACGTTTTACCTGATTGAACTTATCCAGAAATTGATATCCAGAACCTATATCGCCTCTGTGATTTTAATGAGTGAAGATTGATATTTCTCTTGGTTATATTAATTTAAATTGAAAATTATTTTTTAAATATTAATAAGGGGCCCGGTGACATTATCAGGTATGAAACATGTTTATTGATATATCATATATAATGAAATAAGTTAATTTTCAAAACACAAACAGAGCAGCTTTGAAAATATTGGAAATACCTTCTACAAAACTTAACTCCGTATGACTTATTTTAAACGTTCGCTCCAGTATTACAACTGATTCGTAGGGCATATTTATTTCCATTCTTCTGATAAAATTTACGGATTGAATTTGATTAACTACTAAAACGCATTCTATTGTCGGAACTTTTGTAAGTTCTCAAACATTTATTGACATTTGCACGTGCTTTTACTCATCTAAGAGCACGTGTACAAGCACGTGCAAAGCATGGAGCACGTGCAGCGCACCTTCAGTCCTATAACAGTCCCACCTCCTTTGTGAGCACTCGGGAGCAGTGTACATAGCCACATGTTTCTCCTGTTAAATCGTTATATCATACATGTACATATTGCTATTAACATTTTAATGATGTTTCATTTCCATCTTTAAATAAAGTTTGATCAATTATTCACTTGTCATATATTGAGACGTTTTAGCTAAATATTTACAAAAACCACCCAATGTTTTTCCTATCGATGTTTTGACGTTCCACATGTCTGCTGAACACGTGCAAACATACGGCTGAACGGACGTCGCCCAGCAATCGTTTACGTCACACTGATCAATGGTGAAACAGGTATTTCTTCACGACGTCCAAGGAATATATCGATGTTTCACTCATGGCCGACACATGGACGGGTATTAATGCGAATAGGGCATCTGGAAGAATGAGTAGATTATGTCAGACGCAAGCGTTATGAACGAGAATTCAAACGCTTCTTGACATTTTCATAAGGTCAGTGTGGCAGAAGAAAATCGCACATACATAACTTGTTCAATCTATTGTTTGTATTAATAGTTTTGGAACTTACAATGAAGGAAGTAAGAATACAAGCGTTTTGTAAAAGAGGAGACAACACACAAATATATACTGTCACATAATAGCACCCTCTGAACGATTGTCAGTACATCACAGGGTATTATCTACATACACATGATCCAGACAGTCAATTATTTGTATGTCGTGAAAAGAGAAAACGTGAATAATAATTTTTTTCCGATGGGTTAGAAAGTTACATCACGGTAATAATGTGAGCGTATTTTGGGATGGTAAATATCCTGCATTTTGAATAAACATTGTATTGCGCAAGCCTTTGCGAGCTGAATACAAACTGTGTTTGTTTCTAATGTAGGATATTTACCGTCCATGATTAACTCTTCATCATGGAATATCTTTATGTAATCATGTTGCGAATAATGCTTGACAGCTTCATTGTAAAAGTTTTAATACGTGTAATTGAACACTGTGATCACTCGGACCGTTAACCAGGACAAAATAATTCTCCATTAATTCTGCTTTCGTTGAATACAATAGTTATTCATGCTTGACCTTACCATTGTATTTTTTAATATGTATAAAAAATACAAGTTTCCAACTATTAAAAATAGTGAACTTCACGATGACGTATTCGAACCTCCTCGTTTGTACGTACATTTGATGCACATCAACATGTAAAGAGGAAGTGTGTCATATGACTTTTACGAAACGAGCTTGAATTGTTGTATTGCCCGAGCGAGAGCGAGGGTTATACATAAATTTGCACGAGTTGCGTAAAAGTCATAAAGCACACTTTCAAGTGTAATACTTTCTTTATTACCTATTCTATTCTATTTCATTAATTGCCCGTAAAATTAGTCAGGAAATGGCTCGCTTTCTTTTGAGACGGAAGTGACGTCACGAACAATGGTTTTATGACATCACAGACGACGAAGTCGCGGTAAGACAATTGTTGCTAGGCAAGCGTGATATGAGCTCACATCAATATTATTATCCCCCGCCACAACGAAGTTGGCGGGGGATATAGAAATGAGCTCCGTCCGTCCGTCCGTCCGTCTGTCCATCTGTCCGTCTGTCTCTCTGTCTGTCCGTCTGTGCGTCCGGGCTTTTCCATTCCGGCATCAAACTTCAAAATTATTCAATATATTTTGGTGAAACTTTGTACAGGTATCAACCAAGTAGCCTAGATGTGCCTTTTGCTATATAGAAATTTGAGATTTTTTTTTTTTTTTACGAATGCAAACAGTCTGGACTTAGAACCAAGAAGAGGGAAAACTATATTCCGGCCTCAAACTTCAAAACTATTCAATATATTTTACTGAAACTTTGTACAGGTATCAACCAAGTAGCCTAGATGTGCCTTTTGCTATATAGAAATTTGAGATTTTTTATTTTTTTTACGAATGCAAACAGTCTGGACTTAGAACCAAGAAGAGGGAAAACGATATTCCGGCCTCAAACTTCAAAACTATTCAATATATTTTGCTGAAACTTTGTACAGGTATCAACCAAGTAGTCTAGATGTGCCTTTTGCTATATAGCAATTTGATCACTTATGAGTTATGAGTTATAAGTTATAACAATTTTCAAGAAAGTAAATGCATTATATATTCAAAATGCATAAATATATTCAAAATCCCTACATGGCGGGGGATATGGCCGACTCTGTCTGCTTGTTATCTGGGTTGTTTTCAACCATATGGGTAATAAACCACTGCCTCTCAAACCACTGCCTTGGTTACTGGACCGGTACATTTCAAACCGAGACGAGGGTGGTTTGGGACTGCTTGATCATACAATTTGCCAAACTGCCACTCCATTTTGTTTTAGAAGTACATGCAGCATTGACGTTTGATGAAGTCTTTATAGTTAATACAGACATTCGAAATATCCAAGCGTGTACCCTGTGTAACCCGCAAGGCATAACTCTCGCCCGTCTCAGTTACATGCTAATTAAGTCTTGCTGCATTTCGTCACCTCTTCTGTGCTAGCTTGTGAGTGTGTTGCACTTGAACTTGATAGTTCTTCCCAAATCTGCTTATAAACTTCATCCGGGGACTATAACCAACATGGTGGCCTCCATGTCGATGTCATTCGACTGTAGGATTGCTTTACACGAACATGAGTCAATGAAACGGCGTCGTCGATTGGCTGGGTCAGGGAAGTAACTAAGATGACTTATATTCGCCGGTGAGGGCGCTGCAAACAAGTCAGGAAGTGTACAATGTGCAGCAATGCATATATCCTCTTCCCACAGAGGTTACTCCCTTCATATTTCCGATCCTAACCTCTGTTCTGCTAGGGTTGGATTCCCCAGCATAAAAGGTAGAATCCTGATTGGTTGCATTTGAATTTAGTTGTGCAATCAGCGACGCCGTTGTAAAAGTGACATTTTCCAATGACACGTCATAATGCTAAAATAAACGTGCGGTCAACGTTTTGTCGTTTGATGTGTATTCCTCGAAATCTGCTTTTCGATTTGTGAAAACAATTGATGATAAACATGCTGATAAATAAAGAAGACCAAATCATAGACAAATACCGAAAATAGCTCATTTGTGTTATTTACATCAGACATATTCGAAGGACATACATACATGTTCAGTTCAGGTCTTAAAGGACATATGTAAATACACAAGACACTTTAGAGTCAAATGCTAAGATCTTCGAAGTCAATCGGTCGACTTGGCCGCTGGAAGATTAGTTTTCATTTCAGCAGGCATACAGTTTGAGGTTCCCCTTTTCCCGCAAGGGAAATTAGCTGGAGCCGGGAACTTTAGTCCTAGTATAACAAGGTTAGGATCGGAAATCCTAAAGGACTAACCTCTGTGGAAAGAGAATGCAATGGTTAAGACAATGATGGAAACCGGCGCAAGTTGTGCTTTACGGGAAACTTCAATATGGCCTCAACAGATACCGAAAATAACCGCCTCTTTATCATGCCTAGAACAATACCTGTTGCACGAAAACATGCCATGAAGAAATAATTAAAAAAACAGTTATTTTATTCGTGGAATTGATTACTGTAAAATGATATAAAAAAAAGTTAACCCTTTAAAAAGATATGAGCAACAAACCATTATTATGGCTTGAAATATATTCTCTGTTTATGGAGTAGCACATATAGAAGCAATCAATCTTAGTACCTGACATTCTACACAATGATGTCATAATAAGAAACGTGTCAACCATTACAGAGAACTATAAATAACAACTAGTTAGTTTTTAATACAGGGCATTACATCAATTTATTCCATGGCGAAGAAGCTTTTGATTTCATGTCATTTTATGTCAGTTTTAGAAACAATGTTTCAATAGAAATATTGATAAGGTTACATGCTCATGAGCAATCTCGATTCATTGACAAGGTATTATGGTGTTTGGCCATATATTGACTTTAATTTGACCTAAAATAAAATTGGAGGGGGAATGATAACGTTTATTATCACATTTCAAGCAGATACGGGGTATAACCTCGTTGTGTCCCTTGTAATGGTAGGGACCAGATCGTTGACATGCTTTGTATCTCCTCACTTCAACAATACATGTATATGACCCTGGGGAACGAATATCCTCCTAATGATGCAGCGACCTGCCACATGCTATGTGGATGCAACTGATACACTACATTGGTCTTGTACTTACACCAGATATGTTGGGATCTATTGCACCATCTGTAGGTGACAAGTACCGCCACCTCTTATCACGGACATCAGTGGAGAGTGGGAGGCCTATCGTCAGAAATAATCTCAAATGAGACAGAAATAATACGAAATAATCCTCAATGAGATTAATTTGCAGCAAACGTCATCACAAGTATGAGTTTTAATGTTGTTAGTTTTCCTGGGTCTTGTCATTGGTTCAGAAAAACATGCCATCTAGATAGTGAACAATGGTAACATTGTTATATATGGGATCACCTATGTGCTATAGTTCAAAGTCTTGTATCTTGTCGGGACCATTTCGTTGGGGATAAAAATCACTACCCTGGGGAACCTATTGGAGTACCGAATGTCCTAAAATCTTAACCACTTGGCCATCGGTACGTCCCCATAACGGTTTAAAACCAAAAAGAAACTCTTTAAATCAACGTTTCATAAACGTTTCTGGAACTTTACAGAAACGTTCAAGAAACGTTCCAGAAACGTTCCAGAAACGTTGTAGAAACGTTCTGTGGTTGCTTTGTTACTGTGTCATGTGTTGTTCAGGCAATTGCATTTTGAATAATAAACCGACGAATTACATATCAATTTAGTCGATTCACCTTTATTAAGTATTATTCTTGAATACACTTCCAAATCAAAATTACATGAATTCAAGTTTGCATCGTTTATTTATATTGCACTGGGTTTCAGAGATTACACCTAGAAACACTACCTGAAAACTTAAATTAATTTGAAAAGACGTATACATGTATTCCTGTATGAGGACAAACAACTACTTTAGTGAAGTTAGCATCTATGATCACTGTCTTTATCCTTTCTAAGTACTTTCAGTTTCCATGGCAACTTGACGTTGAACATTGAAATAAGGTGTAACTGGACCTGGATGAATCTTGACATTAATCTAACAGGGAAAAATCAGTTCAAAAGCTATATTATATATTGGTAAATGTTTGACATTTAATCTTACTTATCTAAAACTAATCACACAATCCGTCGTATGGTTATGCCTGAGGGAGATTTAGAAGCGGAATACGTAAGAAACCAAGTTGTTCTGGTTATCAACTTATTTACCAACTATATGAACTCTTTGGTGATGAACTTATTTACCAACTATATCAACTCTCTGGTTATCAACGTATTTACCAACTATATCAACTCTTTGGTTATCAACCTATTTACCAACTATATCAACTATTTGGTTATCAACTTATTTACCAACTATATCAACTCTTTGGTTGTCAACTTATTTACCAACTATATCAACTCTTTGGTTATCAACTTATTTACCAACTATATCAACTCTTTGGTTATCAACTTATTAGCAGCTCCGACTAAGTCGGAGCTGCTATCAGTTTTTGTGCAGTTTCCATCGCCGCCGCCGCCGCCGGCGCGTTTTGTATTTGCTATAACTTTTTTCCTAATTAGGTTTTGAGAACTCATATACATAACTTCTTACTTATACCCCTGGGGAATTTTTTGACATGTTCACATTCAAGGTCAAAGGTCAAGGTCACGAGTTCTGAAATCGCTAAAAAAAATCCTTGTAAACACGATAACTTGAAAAATATTTGTGCTATCAGGCTCTTCTTTGGTGTATATCAACTATGGAGAAAGGCCAAGATTTGAAAAGGTTTTCGCTAAAATCTGTCAAAGGTCAAGGTCATAGTGAGGTCACAACTTAAGCATGCTTTTGCAAAATGTCTTATTTCAACTATTAACACTTTGAATCATTACATGATTGTGATACACAATGAAAAGTGATCACTGATTGTGTGACCTTGAATTTTAAAGGTCAAGGTCACGAGATAGGGTCTTGGTCACCAGTTCTGAAATCACTAAATAACTTCTTTCCAAGGAGGTATCAACACCTCATATACATAACTTCTTACTTATGCTCCTGGGGAATTATTTTGACATGTTCATATTCAAGGTCAAAGGTCAAGGTCACAAGTTCTGAAATTGCTAAAACAATCCTTGTAAACACGATAACTTGTAAAATAGTTGTGCTATCAGGCTCTTATTTGGTATATATCAACTATGGAGAAAGGCCAAGATTTGAAAAGGTTTTCGCTAACATCCGTCAAAGGTCAAGGTCATAGTGAGGTCACAACCTTAGCATGCTTTTGCGAAAATGTCTTATTTCAACTATTAACACTTTGAATCATTACATGATTGTGATTCACAATGAAAAATGATCACTGATTGTGTGACCTTGAATTTTAAAGGTCAAGGTCACGAGATATGGTCATGCTGACCAGTTCTGAAATCACTAAGTAACTTTTTTCCATGAATATATTAACACCTCATATAGATCGCTTAATTTCTTTCTTATACACCTGGTGAATGATTTTGACATGTTCACATTCAAGGTCAAAGGTCAAGGTCATGAGTTCTGAAATCACTACAACAATCCTTGTAAACGTAATAATTTCAAACTTTTTTTGTGCTATTAGGCTCTTATTTGGTATATATGAACTATGGAGAAAGACCAAGATTTGAAAACGTTTTCCCTAAAATCTGTCAAAGGTCAAGGTCACAGTGATGTCAAAACTTAGGCATGCTTTTGTGAATCTGCCGTATTTTAACTATGAACACTTTGAGTCATTGCATGATTATTATACGCGATGAAAAGTGATCATTGATGGTGTGACCTTCAAGGTCAAAGGTCAAGGTCATGAGATATTGGTTAAGGCCACGTTAATCCTTTGATCAAATTTTGAAAGAAGAAATAGGTTTTAAGAACAAACTTGTGAAAAGTGACCCCAGTGATGATTAGTAATAACTTGAATAATGAACAAACTTTTGTTAAAAAGAATTCCCATTTTATTGATGCTGACGAGAAGGCGGAACAGGGAAAGACGAGACCCTAAGTTTCGGAGCTGCTCTGCTTTTGCGGTGTCCCGCAAACGCTAATCTAGTTTACCAACTATATCAACTCTTTGGTTATCAACTTATTTACCAACCATATCAACTCTTTGGTTATCAACTTATTTACCAACTATATCAACTCTTTGGTTATCAACTTATTTACCAACTATATCAACTCGTTGGTTAACAACTTATTTACCAACTATATCAACTCTTTGGTTATCAACTTATTTACCAACTATATCAAATCTTTGGTTATCAACTTATTTACCAACTATATCAACTCTTTGGTTATCAACTTATTTACCAACCATATCAACTCTTTGGTTATCAACGTATTTACCAACTATATCAACTCTTTGGTTAACAACTTATTTACCAACTATATCAACTCTTTGGTTATCAACTTATTTACCAACTATATCAACTCTTTGGTTAACAACTTATTTACCAACTATATCAACTCTTTGGTTAACAACTTATTTACCAACTATATCAACTCTTTGGTTATCAACTTATTTACCAACTATATCAACTCTTTGGTTATCAACTTATTTACCAACTATATGAACTCTTTGGTTATCAACTTATTTACCAACCATATCAACTCTTTGGTTATCAACGTATTTACCAACTATATCAACTCTTTGGTTATCAACTTATTTACCAACCATATCAACTCTTTGGTTATCAACGTTTTTACCAACTATATCAACTCTTTGGTTATCAACTTATTTACCAACTATATCAACTCTTTGGTTATCAACTTATTTACCAACTATATCAACTCTTTGGTTAACAACTTATTTACCAACTATATCAACTCTTTGGTTATCAACTTATTTACCAACTATATCAACTCTTTGGTTATCAACTTATTTACCAACTATATCAACTCTTTGGTTAACAACTTATTTACCAACTATATCAACTCTTTGGTTATCAACGTTTTTACCAACTATATCAACTCTTTGGTTATCAACTTATTTACCAACTATATCAACTCTTTGGTTATCAACTTATTTACCAACTATATCAACTCTTTGGTTAACAACTTATTTACCAACTATATCAACTCTTTGGTTATCAACTTATTTACCAACTATATCAACTCTTTGGTTATCAACGTATTTACCAACTATATCAACTCTTTGGTTATCAACTTATTTACCAACTATATCAACTCTTTGGTTAACAACTTATTTACCAACTATATCAACTCTTTGGTTATCAACTTATTTACCAACTATATCAACTCTTTGGTTAACAACTTATTTACCAACTATATCAACTCTTTGTTTATCAACTTATTTACCAACTATATCAACTCTTTGGTTAACAACTTCAAGCTCTAACATATGAGTAATATCATCCATATCATTGCAAGCTTCATCATTATTATTAGCATTATTCCTCCTGATGAAGGGGTGTGCTTATACTCCGAAACGTCGTGAACTTCCACAGTAAATACCAAATTTATAAGAATCAAAATGTTATTGACATGCGTAATATATTGAATTATCTAAAATCTCAAAAGATTTAGGTAAAGTATAGTGTAGTCAGTCTATAAAACAAAAACGATCACTCAATATTCAATATTCAGGTAATATGCGGACTATACTTATGAAATATGGTATAGTTAAATATTTAGACAATCGTTTAACCGTCCCTAATCTGTTTTTCTTTTTTTCCAGAACCACAGACTCTAGCGAGCTGAACTCTTTGTACAGACACTATGGCTCATGAATTGGAATTATAAACTGTACACTTGGTCACACAGTCGACCTATTTCATGTTTTTCTTCAGTAGGAAACGGGTAATTGAGTAATTGATGATTTGGTAATATAAGAACAACTTATGCCTTCTTTTCGAAAGATATATAACTCTGTGTTTATCATCTCTCCCATATGCTTGATAACGGTATACATGTAAGCATCTATACCGAAACGTCGCTATTGTTAAAGGTGCATCAATTGTGTTTCATAAAATTTTATTTTTCTTTAATACGTTCCAACTCATCACATGTGCTGTCTACAATACAAATAATTCACTCAGCTTGCATATTTATCCCCAATCGTCAAATATATCATAATTACTAGTTTCGAATTAAAATTGAGGTACTGTAACATCATTATGCATGTGCAGAATCCGAAACTGCATGTCCAATTTACATGCACATTAGTTATGTGACCTATTAAACATTATCAACTCAAATTTGTCTGTTATAAATAAGGTTCCAAAATTACGTTTGACTCATTGACGCGCGCCACACGCTGTGCATTGTCCGGTTTTCGATCGGAAATCACTAGTTTTACCTTCATATCGTCAAGATGCTACGTCTACTATCATCAAAATGATAGTTTTCGGTAACAGTCGGTACTTCTCGATAAAGTAACACCATATATAACGTGTGCAATATGTGACCCCCAACAACACAATGGATGTACCTTTAATAAGAAGTTGATCATCCATAAAATAGTTTGTCTTCTTTGGACGGATAATCTGTAATTCCTCGCCATTCATTGATTGTTCTTATCTAAATTGGCTTAATAAATACCAAAATAAAATATTCAATAGAATTTGTAAAAATTCTCAAAACATTCATCTCAATATATACAAATTAAAAACAAATAACACCCATGATCAGTTAAATAGTGTGTTCTTTGCTGCAAACATTCTCATTTTTTAAATTTCAAAATACACTTGTTTGTTTAAACATTTCTTATTATCAGCATTTTTTCTAATTGTTTTCAAAGCAAATAATTATTTGGGTGGCAGTTGTACTCCCAGATAAATTACAATAACTGGGCGGGAATTGTTCCAGATGGCAGTCCGGGTGACAGTTGTCCTGCTCCCTATTAGGAGCCACACGGGCAATACCCTTGAAGCATGTTTTCGTCTGTTTTCCAAAAAACTAAAAGCTGAATTCCTGTGTATACATGCAGAAACCTTGGCCAAGGTTGACTATAAAACATAAATACTTCTAGCGACTATACTTCTTGAACTTTTCAACTTGATATTTACAATGTATTATTTAACGCCCGAGCCACTGGCTCTATTGTTTAGAGTAAAGAATATCATAGCGTCACCCAACTAGTCGTCAAGGGTTTCTATGGTTACACTTTTTCTTATTTTTTTCTTTGCACGTATTGCAAGTAAGGTAGGTTAACTCAAATACATTGAAATCACATTTATTGTTAACGAATTTGAATGGCTTCACTCGTATCCTTCCATGTTAGCAAAGTACCCTTCGTATAAGTAAGATACACATCTAAATATTAGAAATACATGTACATGTCATTTAAACTTGTTCGTATTGTGTCCAATACGTTGTTCGAACAAGTTTAAGCATTGATAAATCGTGTCTGGTATCACACTATTTGCAATAGTCTGTCATCCAGACCCCTTAAATTTAAAGAGCCTAGGAAAGTCTACAATGAGGCAAGTCTACAGAGCTCAGTTTAAGGGGTCTGTCCAAATGGACACTGCCCACAACCCGGGCTCCTGGGCTGTTCGTTATCAGCTGTCATCACTACATGGGAGTGAAGGGGAGGAATGCTAGCTGGCCTGTCGTCTGCAACCCCACTGTACAAACTTTCAATATACATAGAAGATATCATTAATTTATAATTGAAAAAGGTATAACAATCACACATTCATCATCTAATTCGTAATCAGGAGAAGGTGGTGAAATTATATTTGTGTGATAAAGTTGTATTTTTTTCACCTGCGGTTTGAGGAAAATCATTGATATCAGAAATATTAGATTCTGTTTAAAGAATATTGGGACACAAGGACTGCTACTGTCATTGTTGTATCTCCTCGCTAATGAAAACCCAAAATGAAAAATGTTTGTCTTTTGGATTAAAAGCGCTATACTTATATTATGTGAATACAACAAATGTAAGGGATCCCTTGGTGACAGTTGTGTAGGTGTTCTCACAAAAGTAACTGTCCTGCTATGTGACAGACAACTAACTGTCTGCCTAATCTCTAATTCATACTGTGATCCCTGAGACTAGAACCCAGTGAATTGATACTACCACATGAAGTCACCACTGGTCTTGGAGGCAGGGGACAATAAATATATAGCCCTGACAGTTCCCCCTCCTATGGTACATTGGTGATAGAGATCTTTACACATGTAGTGAGATTCCTTAAATGACTAATCACTAATGACATCTCAGAGGCTCCTTTTTATTTTATTTTATTCAAATTTTGAAATTTAATCAAACATACATTTCAGAGGTTAAATGTCAGACTATATTTGCAACAGAAAACACAGTGCACGTTATGGGACAAGTACATTGCGATATTCAAAACCACACCCTTAGAGTAAGGCACCTATCGCCTACACTGGATATCCCGCCAGCTCAATCAACCAAACACAGCTGATTCGTCTCGTTATTCCTGCTAGGAATTGCCAATGTAATGTCATTTCCAATATATGCTGGACCATTCACGCCTACTCTTTCGATCGACTATAAAGTCTTTATCATTTCTGTGTTGGGACACTGCACATATCAGGGAAACTTTTTATCCTTCTATTTCAATCAATCAAGTTTTTACTCATTTCGGTGAGCATCATGTTTTAGATTTTTTAAAGGCTATACACCTTATTGACAAATTATAAATTTTAACTTTTCATTATCAGCTTTTATTCAACTTGTGATAATACGCTGGTGTTTTTGCGGCCTTCGTGTCGTTTTTCATTGGCAATTTTCTTTTTTAAATTAGGCAAATAAATTAAATATCTCGCCGCTAATGGCTGCAATACTGCCGAAGCGGCGTTAAACAATAACTCACTCACTCACTCATTTCTGTGAATCATTTCTAAAGCCACACAACCCCACCCACTCAGGATATTCTGGTTCAACAATTAGAGAAAATGTATCTACATTCACAATAAATCATCTCGTTTGTTTTATAGCTCGTTTGCTTTATGGTATTGCTTTAGTTTTGCTACATTAACTATACACTTTAAATTTAGTTTGGTTAAACATGAACATTGATTAATGTTTTATTAACAGTTAATCACTCGTGTCAAGTTAAATAAAACTGGACAGTTTTATTACAAGAGAAAATATGATGGTTTTGACTTGATCAATCTTCTTCAATACAATACTTATGTATAACCTTACTTCACGTGAGGAGCAACTCATCTCATGGGATTCAAAGTAAATTTTTATGAGATATGGAAATTATGTTAGAAATATGCATGATAAACCTTCTTGGACTTAAATTTATCGACGAATCATTACTGTACGACGTCATAAAACAAGTCAAAAAACCTTTTTTGACTCTCTCGGTAAGGAGATTCGAAATCGACGATTTCTTAAAACATGTTTTTCTCAGAAATATAAACAGAAAATTATCTGAAATTTCATATTTAATTTAGTTGTCTCCTGAAGGCATGATGTAATTCTACTTCAAATGTGTTTTTCTCTCGAGCATTGACATTACCTTTTGTATGGTATTGTTTAGTTTGCCCCTGGGTGTATATTGGTCAAGATATGTTGTAATGTCAACAAATGAATCGTCTAACAATTGAACAAAGTCTGTTACATATAATTATACAAGTCTCTTCAAGTGAAACATTGAGTCCGTGGAGCAGATTTTTTAAATATCCAGTCTAATCATTTGTAGTAATGTTGAATGCTCACGAAATGCTCCTCGTTAGTTAGATAAAAAGAAACTTAAACGATTCTGAACCTTTTAAGTCCGATATTTGATCAAATTTATCGTCTTTGTATCTTGTTTGTATAATTCCTCTCACAGACAAACAACAATTAATGCAACACACTCCACGAAGCAGAAATACTTTTTTCTGAAATATATTCGTCCTTATTTCAATTTAATTATTTCTTAATGAATTATGAGAAAGCCTGTGTAAATAAAACATGTGTTCAGTTCTGCCTCTTTATGAAAAATGTCTCCCATTCACCGTGGCAACACACACAATAAACGTTTGTTTCTGAGTGTTCCTCAGTTGTTACGCCTCAGAGAAGAGGTTTATCATCTCCAATGGTTTTCTATTTGGTCATCATATATAATACATGCTATACCAACACTCGCTACCGTCATCTCATCGATCTCACTGCCAATTGTTTCACCTGTCCAGGTGTACACTGTTTGATGTCACCGACAGGTGTATCTCTTAAGTTTCCTATGTTGTATATAGCTTTATCCGTCCCTTAGGACATAAATAATTAAATATTTCATTAATAACTTGTCTTTTCATGATAGACACACAATACCTCACCGTATAAGACAAAATCGTAGTATTATATTTCAAATTTATCAAATGTAAACCGTTTTACAAATTCAAGTGACATATTGCTGATTAGATTTTTAAATAGTTATAAGTATTTTATTATCCACTTGAGCAGTTTTCGTCGGTATGGTTTTATGTTAGATTTGTGTATAAATACTTAACAATGTTAAAAGTTATATTACTTGAGGAGTAACATAATTCCAGTAAGCCTCCCTTTAATTTCAACCTTTAATTAGGAATTTTAAAAAGCAGTAACACCAGCTGTCGATTACTTAAAGTTGTCAAGCCAAAAGGTAATATGGAAACTCAAATTCAATTATCTAAATTGCAACTGGCAACTTAAATTAAAAATGGTATTGACTACAAAAATTGCAAAGAACAATCAAAAGGATAATTCGCCATGTCAGGGTGATGGCACCGACAATGATGCTCCTGTTGCCATGGGAAACGATTAATAGTTATAAATATAACCAAGTGCTATGGATATTTTATGAGGCATCCTAAGGGCATACTTATCCTAAAAGCGGAATCATCATGCGGTTGGAATGTAACTGAAAGGCTATTAAATCAATAGAAATACATCAATGTCTCGTGGAACTTTCCTCGTGTCTGCAAGCAGAGGAACTGGCTACAAGCATTGCTTGTCAGGCAGAGAGACAGACTAGTTGTATTTCTCAACCACCCAACTAAGATAAATGAGAAAATGATATATACACAACAAATATTAGACATGAAAAGTGACTGGACACGCTCAGTTGCAAAGTATTAGTTTAAACAATTCATTCAGAAGTGGCTTCAAGTTCTTTAAATGGTTAGTACTTTAATAATATACTTATTTCTTTATCATAGAGTATTTTATGGACGTCACATATTTGTTTTGAAATATTGATATTTTGCTCTATAAGAAGGACCTCACATTTCAAAGATACTGAACACATCTCCAACACTATTTGCATAACACAGTCTGTCTTCTTTAGGGGTTGAATGTCATCTAAGGGTTTCAATTGGTAAGTTATTGTTACAAGTTGGATTCTTAGCTTCAATATGGAAACATTTTTGGTAGGTATAAGTAATTTCAATGATTATATTTGAAACATTTATAAAATTGACCTTTAGAACTGCTTTCTATGATGCTATGCCACTGTTGTAAAAAGAGATCTGTTGAGATAGGTTGCATCCTTGAAACCAGCCATGATATTGAGGAAATATTAGGGTATGAAAACACTTCTGATAGGCCACAGCTATTTAGTATTTTTGAAATAAAATCCCTCCATGAAGAGAAGTAAATTGATACATCAGTGAAGAGAGTGCATATTGCTGAGTATGTGGTGCTGATTTATACCATAAAGACATAACTCGTTTGTATAATCAAAGTGACACGAGTAATGGACTGGGATAGTATTGAATATGTGGAACTATATATATATTGCCCGGTTTAAAGTTCTGTTAAGTTTGATGTCTCTGCAGACATGACATTTGTATATAAATTGTTGTATTTGTATAGCTCTTGTACCACTGTTAGTTAAAAGAATAAAATCATGATGATGATGATGATGATGATTTAAGGGCAGACGTTTTACTTACATAGCAATATGTAATTGCTAAGGGGTGTATAGTTTACATTTAAACAATAGAGTTATGCCACTCGTAGGGCTTTGCGTGATTTATCATATATGCGAACTTTCATCATAAAGACGAGGTTAATACTAGGTTTGATGGGCGTGCCCTCTTTTGTCTCTATTATAGACTCTAACTCAAGGGCGCAACCTCTCACACGTGTGTTCTCATGCCTCAAACATTATTGAAATAAATGAATGAACGATAAGTAGTTTATTGTATAGCGCCTTTTATTCAGATTATAAATGGGCCTTGGTGACGTGGGATGAAGAAAGAAGACTTAGATAAGAGTGTTTCATTGAACGGTTCTGATATCGAATGAAAGTGCGTTCCAAAGGTTCGAGGCAGCAAAGCATAAAGCTATTTCACCCATGTTTCGATATAAGCTTTATATACAATAATTGTAAAAGATAAATTCCTTTAAAATCGCCCCTTTACATCTATATCATCAATCAGAATATATATTTCAAGAAGTTCTCACTAATCATTCTGAATATATCGTATGTGGTGTCGCCATTTATCTAAGAGGTGCCAAATGAGGTGGGCTTTTTACATTTCTGTATGATATTCAGACATATCATATCATATCATATCATATCATATCATATCACACATGATGACTAACATCTCTTATACCACATTACCTATATAAAACCTGTGCAAATATCTGGTAATGGATTTCAATGGGTTATTGGTTCCATCAAAAATATGAAAACAGTTCAAAATGTTGGGTATTGACAATGTATTTAGCAGGACAACTTGTGGGATGCCTGAAGTTAGAGTTGACGTTCAGTTGCAATATACATCTTGTACATTTCAAGTTCGCAAATATTATGCCAATTTTAGAAAAATAGATTTCTATTGAGTTCATGTCATATTGGTTTGTAATTGTTTCATTCATCACCCGCATTGGATTTAATAGTTTACATTAATCATATCGTGAAAACCTTTGACAACGATTTCAGACCTTCCGTTTTCTCCACACAAGAATACACTGTCGACCAAAAGAAACGCCTACTTGATTTTCTTTGAAATTAAGATGAAATAATTTCTGGAATATAATTAATGGCTGAAACATTAATCAATATGAAAGTCCATTGAAATCGTGGTAAAACTGTGATTTGAGACAATAGCATTCATGAAAACTACGCCCGATGAAGACCACTATTTCCGATTGAATCACTTGCGCACCGTCACCATGTACATCTGTAGCGTCATCACCACTTCAATGCGAATGCGTGCCTGTATTGTTGCTCGTGGTTGTAAATCTGTTTCAAATGTTTTTCTGATCAAGCACTGATCGAAAACTGAAATTTTTTTGTTGTCTAATTTCAACAATCGCCATTATATAGTGACATGACAACTTCTGAAATTTAAATATATTATGCAGAAATTGTGCAACTTCATAATGCTATAATATTGCTGAACTGTTCATTCTAATTTTTACGAAATCCGATAAGATATCTGCTAGTCGTTTCTTTTGGCCGACAGTATAGATGTGTATAGATGTACTCTTAGAAACATGTGTTTCACGACAATAATTTTGAAAAAATCACATTGCAAACACGTATGCATAAACTGTTACTATTTTTTTTTTTTTTTTTAGGCTGTGATTTGTCTACATAGAAATAACATTAATGTTGTCAACATACATTTAGTTTAATCCCTTAAAACTGTTATTTTTATTAAACTCATGTCACACATGTAACATAAGTTTTTTTTCTTAGTAAATACAACAACAGTTTACTAGTCTTCCTAGATTAATGCCTTGCCCATTTCAGAGATGCATTTTATAAGACTAGAAAGGAAACGCACGCCCACTTATCTGTAAAGCATTCATTATATTAAAACAATATCCGCTTTTACAAACAACAATATATTATTCCCTTTTGTATTTAAGAAAATTAGTTTTTACGAGCTGATTTGTCAAAGTCTTATTCATCATACTAAATGTAGAAGAAAATAAAAACGCATTTTTTTTATAAAATGCTTTTTTTGTTCGTATCGTATTTTTAGGTTGTCTATTAAAAATATAGATGTATTTTGTATATATTACTGTTTTAGCTGTTTTGATATATATTTAGACATCTTGTCTGTTTACAGATACACGTGATTTTCTTTTGAACATATATAAACTATTATGAGAATTCTGAAACAAACGGTTGTGTTGGTGAACATCAATTTACAATTCACTACTGACAGGAGTAGAAATAAAATTCTTGTTGGTGTGTATTTCTTATAATTGTAGAAACATTACAAGTTTAAAAGTTAAATATTCATTCAATTTGGCTTTTACAGTTTCTCTAAACTCCAACGAAACAGTTGGATTTACGAGAGATTTCTTTTTGTAAACAGTTGTAAGCAAGAAGATATAAACATTGTATTACACTTCCTGATTTGTTATATCCTAAGTGATATTTAAAATAACAAAATAATTATCAAAACACGAACATTTATCCTGTCCGGGCTCATTCGTGTGATGTGATAGTTGAATGTACAGATGATATGACAAAGCACGTGTAATAAATAGTCCCGTCTAAACGGTGCTACATGTTGCTCTTCTCTTATTGTGGCGTACAAGTCAAAATAATATTATAAATGTGTTACAAATGTGCATTTTAGCATTTTTACCTGTCAATACTGATAATATTCATATGGGTGATAATTGTTGAGAAAAACATAACTATTTAGAAATATTTCGGAATTATAGTTTAATCAAGTTATGAATAAATAAACGAAAAAACGACATTTTATTTCCATTTCCACGAGTACCAAAGTTAAAAAGGGACACCGCGTCGAGGATAAAAATGAGACCCATATTTGTATTCCTATGCTGATTGGCGTGTCCGCTAACGAGTTACGCTTCACTTAACTGTTTACATGTTGTTTTTATTACCAATTACATCAATTGTCTGAAATTGAGCGTCTGCGACTCGTTAGCAGACACGTTAATTAGCATAGGTAGATAAATCTGATCTCATTCCCTGACGCAGTGTCCCTTTAACATCCAACGTGCCAAATCGTTCATTAACGTGGTGCCATCCCATGTTATGACCTCTTTGTTCACTTTTCTCAACTTTGTAAATCAGCAACTTAGTTTCTAAGGCTTTCAACTTCACCTGTTGAAAGCCTTTACGTTGAAGCTGATGAGCCATCTCTTGAAGATCGGCGCATCAAGCTAGCACTTCAATATATAGCCAAATTAAAATCTCCTACTAAAGTTCCATATACGGATTCCAAACCTGCTATTATATCTTACATTAAACAACGTTGGAAGTCCCAATGGGACCAACAACATCATAACAAACTTCACACTATTCAACCTCATTTAGGTTACAAATCTCTATCCTCTATTACCCGGCAGAAAGCTTGTGTCCTACAACGATGTCGTATTGGACACTCTCATCTTACACATTCATATCTTTTAAAGGGGGAAGATCCCCCGGTATGTATACCCTGTCAGTGTCCTCTCACAATCACACACATTCTATGTGAGTGTTGGGACACTGCACATACTTTTTATCCTTCTATTTCAATCAATCAAGTTTTTACTCATTTCAGTGAGCATCGTGTTTTAGATTTTTTAAAGGCTATACACCTTATTGACAAATTGTAAATTTTAACTTTTCATTATCAGCTTTTATTCAACTTGTGATAATATGCTGATGTTTTTGCGGCCTTCGTGCCGTGTTCTGTTTTTCAATTGCAATTTTCTTTTTTAAATTAGGCAAATGAATTAAATATCTCGCCGCTAATGGCTGCAATACTGCCGAAGCGGCGTTAAACAATTACTCACTCACTCACTGTAAGGAATGTGTGAATGTGAGTGCATACGATAAGGCTGACATGATAGCAAAGGTTCGTTTACACAATGTACATGTTTCTTTATGGAGTTATCCGTTTCACGAGCACTGGATATTTAAGCAGATACAGGATTTTAATCATAAAATGGATATTGTTCTCGGCAAGATAAAGCCAACGGACATTTTCGATATCCGTTTTGGTCAGGGGGTATATCACTAAGTACAAAGGCCATTCGAGCGAAGGGAAACAACTCTTAGCTCTTGGTGAAATAGGATCGCTCTGCTGATTACAGGAAGGTACAAGAACGCAAGTTCGAATTCGTCGTCATAATGTTCACAATTTTTCAATTCGAAAATTGTGGACTTATGATACATAATTTGTAATGTTTAGGTCACTTGGGTTTGTTTTTGAAGTGTCTACATCCCAAGGTGTCTGCAGAAACAGCGACGGCAATCAAGGAATGGAAAATAGATTAAAATAAGGTCATTAATGAATTTCTCCGTAGTTTGGACATACAATTTACTTAGATAACAAATAACTCTTTTTTTCTTGTCATTTTCTTGTCATTTTCTTGTCTTGCCATGGTTGTGAAGTATTACCAAACATTAGAGATCAACAACTCGACATGTTTGAGCAAACAGAACTTTAGGTATTTACTTGACTTGATTGTACAAGATCTAGGTCAGCATCAAAATCCAGCATTGCACACCTGTCAGCATCAATATCCAGCATTGTACACCTGTCAGCATCAATATCCAGCATTGCACACCTGTCGGCATCAATATCCAGCATTGCACACCTGTCGGCATCAATATCCAGCATTGCACACCTGTCGGCATCAATATCCAGCATTGCACACCTGTCAGCATCCATATCCAGCATTGCACACCTGTCAGCATCAATATCCAGCATTGCACACCTGTCAGCATCAATATCCAGCATTGCACACCTGTCAGCATCAATATCCAGCATTGCACACCTGTCAGCATCAATATCCAGCATTGCACACCTGTCGGCATCAATATCCAGCATTGCACACCTGTCAGCATCAATATCCAGCATTGCACACCTGTCGGCATCAATATCCAGCATTGCACACCTGTCAGCATCAATATCCAGCATTGCACACCTGTCAGCATCAATATCCAGCATTGCACACCTGTCAGCATCCATATCCAGCATTGCACACCTGTCAGCATCAATATCCAGCATTGCACACCTGTCAGCATCCATATCCAGCATTGCACACCTGTCAGCATCCATATCCAGCATTGTACACCTGTCAGCATCAATATCCAGCATTAACACCTGTCGGCATCAATATCCAGCATTGCACACCTGTCAGCATCAATATCCAGCATTGCACACCTGTCAGCATCAATATCCAGCATTGCACACCTGTCGGCATCAATATCCAGCATTGCACACCTGTCAGCATCAATATCCAGCATTGCACACCTGTCGGCATCAATATCCAGCATTGCACACCTGTCGGCATCAATATCCAGCATTGCACACCTGTCAGCATCAATATCCAGCATTGCACACCTGTCAGCATCAATATCCAGCATTGCACACCTGTCAGCATCAATATCCAGGATTGCACACCTGTCAGCATCAATATCAAGCATTGCACACCTGGAATTATGCTTACTAATTGGTTACATAGATAAATGCAAACTTCTTGTTCGTGGGCGGCTATATACCATTGCTCATAACAATTTTGCAAAGCATATATTCGTGCTACTATTACAACTTCAGTCAAATTTAACAACGTGATAATCTTCTATTAATATCTGCAAAGTTCAATCTAAATACACAGTTTAACAAATAGATTGCGAAATTTATTCAAAACATGTATGGAGAAGCAACGCAAATAAACGTACACTTATATATTATATATGAAAACTTAGTAGCGATCACAAACTCTATATCGTTCAAACATGTCATTTTATGTGTGAATTCATACTATACCCCCTTATCATATTCTTTGGCTATTAGCATAGAAATATCCAAATTATAAACTCCCTCGCACGTCTGTGTCAGAATATCATTGAGAACTAAAGTATCAAGTGAGTGACTGTATAAATAATTAAACATTGTGTAGTTTGCAGTTTGTATTGGAGGTCTCTTGACCAGGCGACATTTCAGCTTTACAGGGCAATAATCCGTGCGTATATGCATGTAATATACAATAGGTTTTTCTACATAATATACAGACGAATACTATGATATTATTGACGTGGGAGTGGATATTTAAGGTTCATTGAATTCTATATATAAAGGTTGTTTTAAAAAGTCTCGACTGTCAATTGACCCTAACATAATGAATTTATGAACAGTGGGATTTTGAATAAAATTTCACAACTAGATTTGGTCGAGAACCGATAAAACTGTCCAATTATTACATAGGTTACAGACTGGTAACCTTTGCGGAAATATAATCGCTAACAACAAGCATATGTTACTTTCTATCAGCCTAACGTAGCTTAATGGGTAAAAGTTGGGCAAGCAAACGAATTCGGGTTGTGGCTCACACACAATAAAAAAAAGTAATATTTTGATATTTTAAATGTATATTTCAATTCACATACACCAAAATAATATCAATGAGAAGTGAATTCGTTCAAAATAATTCATTGTTAACACAATAGTGTGTTGTTATCATTATTAATACTGCAGAATAGTACAGATACAGAAAGCTAGACTGTTGTCAGATAAAGGGGGGAGTAATATCACACCAGATGTATGGTTCTCGTACTTCTCGGATCTTCTCAATCCATCGCAAAAGTCTGAACTAAACTGTTTTGACGAGGAAGTATATAGTTTTATAGATAACCACATGTGTGAATCATGTGAGGGCTCTGATGCTGACTTCACTTACGATATGCTTAACAGCACAATCACTGAGAAAGAAATATATGATAGTATTAATGACTTGAAACCTGGTAAAGCTCCCGGCGACGACGGTATCCCACCTGAATTTGTTAAGCTGTCGCATTCATTGTTCATGCCTTATCTACTCTTGCTATTTAACAACGTTTTGGATAGTGGAATGTTCCCTGATAGTTGGAATATTGGTATGATAATTCCATTATTCAAATCAGGATCAAGAAAAATCCCAACAATTACAGGGGTATATCTCTTTTAAACTGCTGTGGTAAGATATTCACAACTATTATTGAAAAGCGATTAAGAATGTGGCTTGATATAAATGAACTAATAGCGGAATCACAAGCTGGGTTCCGTTCAGAATACTCCACGACAGACCAAATTTTCACTCTGCAAGGGTTATGTAAAAAATATCTCAGTAAAAATAAAGGCAGATTTTACTGTCGATTTATTGATTTTAAAAAAGCATTTGACCTTGTTGATAGAAGAAAAGTGTTATATCTCCTTGTTAAAAATGGATGTCATCGTAAACGTTATACTGTATTAAAAAGTATATACTCTTCTGTAAAAGCAACTGTTAAAGTTGGTAATAATACCACATCTTCTTTCAATACATCTTCAGGAGTTAAGCAAGGGTGTATTTTAAGTCCTGTGTTATTCATATTTTTAATTAACTTGTACATGAAATGTACAAAGTATGTAATTATGGTATATTTGTAAATCAAAGTATTGAAGACATAATGCTTTTATTATTTGCAGATGATGTTGTTTTATTTTCGTTTTCTATTGTTGGTCTACAACGGCAACTGGATGTATTATATGAATATTGTTTGAAATGGGGATTAACTGTGAACTTAGACAAATCCAAAATTATTGTTTTCAGAAATGGAGGTATATTAACCAAGCATGAAAAGTGGACGTATGGTAATATAAAACTTGCAACTGTTACTTACTACAAGTATCTTGGTATAGTATTTTCATCTAGATTAATATGGACAAAAGCATGTGAAACTCTGGCTATGCAAGCCCGTAAAGCATTGGTGATCACCAGTGATCATTTTATTGAATAACAACAAACATATTAACTTCAATACTGCTTGTAAGATATTCGATTAAAAAATATCTCCAATTTTAACATATGGTTCGGAAATATGGGGTGTAAAATACCAAGAAGTAATACGTGTTGGCAAATATGCTGCAAATAAGGCTATTCTTGGGGAAACTGGAATATATTGTTTGTTTATAAAAACACAGATTAAAGCTATAAAGTACTGGATTAAGTTATTAAGAATGTATGTTTGTCGTATTCCAATACATGTGTATGAGATGCTTAAGATACAAGATGAAGATGGTAAAGTTAAAGGGGGACTATTCGCACGAGTCTCATCCCAAAAAGACCGCCGCTAACGAGCCCGTTACGTAATAGATTTTATGGGTAACACGGTCAAGTTAATCAAACTGGGCTTCTGCCGAGGCAGGGGATTTCCCCTTTTGACACGCGATCGCTGATTGGCTGTTTCATCTCACCGCTTACCGATATGTACACCTTGTCCCGAGTTGTTCACTCTTCAGATTTCGTATTTGAAGGGTAAGTTTTTATACATTCTATTAATATTATTATTATTGACAATATAACATCTTGAAACATAATTAACAGAAATATTTTCAACTCGAAATTATTTGACAGGTTGGGTTTCTCATGTTCGTGGATGTTATTTATTAATGGATTTAGTTATGTTTGGATTGTACAAGATGTCGGTGATGCCACTGTATCTTTATCAACTTTTAAAAGACGTTTGATTGACATTTATATACAATCATGGAAAGAAAATATTGAATTATCATCCTACCTGTCACATTATTCAAATATAAAAAATATATTCATGAGCTGAATAATCGTCAATTGGTCAGATCCATGTGTAAATTTCGCATTTCTCTGCATGACTTTAGAGAAAAATCATCAGCGTAATAAGAAGTATAATGATATTTCTGATACAGATTCAAATTGTTTGCATTGTAATCATAATGTTTTTGAAAATGAATACCATTTATATATATAACATATATATATATATATATACTCATATCCGAAATGAATACCTCATGTCCATCAAACATTACTGTAACGCCAAATTGACATTGCAACTAATATTTAACACGCATGCTATAAATATACTTCGATTAACTTCAATATACCTTTGTAAAATGTTCAGTTTAAGATCATTATAATTATGGTCATGTGACAACTACTTTTCTCTTGTTCAAATACAATTGTACCATGGGTCATGTGGCCTGCACTACTGAATAAACATGATTGACTACAGAATAGCAGTCTGACAATTCCAAAACTTCTATTTAATATCCATTGTAGCTGACATTATCTACATCATGATGTTACATGCAGATGTCAATCAATTTATGTTGGTTTAAGCTGTCATGTTCATAATGCCCACATCATTTGCTGTACAGTGGGTTTAAAGGTTCCACTATTGTCGGTGGGAGTTTGACAAGGAACTGATATCCACATGTGCACATGTGCACATGTGCACATATCACGTTTGCCTAGCAACCATTGTTTCACCGCGACTTCCCCTATTGTGTCGTCTGTGACATCATAAAACTATTGTTCGTGACGTCACTGTAGGTTGTCGTCGCAAAAGAAGTGGGCCGCTTCCTGCCTATTTTTACGCGAACAGAATGAGTAATAAAGAAATTATTACACTCGAAAGTGTGTCATATGACGTTTACGAAACTCGTGCAAATTTGTGTATAGCCCTCGCTCTCGCTCGGGCAATACAAAAATTCTCACTCGTTTCGTAAAAGTCATATGACACACTTCCTCGGGTAATAATCTCTATGTATTATTAACAATATTCTTAAAATAATGTTATAATGTTTTGAAAATCCTCATTTACGTATAAAAAAAAGTGTTTTATGACACTATTTATTTAAATCTATGTTAAAAATATATCATTCATACACCAACTCTTGAGGACAGTCAAATGAACCGTATGTTCTCTGATGATATCACACTCCATTACCATGGACTTTTGTTGATGTTGCTAAATGTCTTTAGGATTACATAAATGATACGTTTATATGTATGACCATGCCAAACAATTTTGTATATACGAGTGCTCGAATGTTGGTATTTCCCGAGCGACAGCGAGTGAGGAACGAATGTAATGATCATAGCATGACTATTTATTATGTCATGAAATTAACATCCTTCTCCATCAGGATATGTTTGTCAGCCAGTCTATTACAAATACTCTGATCTAATATGGTTTTGACTAGTGACGCTGTACGACGTAAAATCTTCTTTCACGTGGCGGAGATGATTTGGAAAATCTTCAAAATATATTCCCATTACTTACTTTAAAACTGATTATGAAAATTAACATATCATATGAATGCAATTTTTACTATTGAAAATAAATTACTTCAGGATGATTGCCCTTTTAAAAATAGGACTCTATCGGGATTATTTTGCGGATACGAAATTCGAGATGATACTCTCAGTTATACATAATTTATTATACAATCCAGTTGAAACATATATTAGTGAGGTTAATATTGTTGTGCCTTTAGATTTGTCAAATTGACAAAGAAAATCACTTATTCATTCAAAATTCAAAACATTGAGAAGTTAAGTCATTCGTCGGCGCTATGCGTGTGGAAAGCTGTGCTATGACATAACAAGACATACCTGATCAGTCTAATGATACATTATCTGTTACTTTACCGACAGATACTTGTTGTATAAAATCTGTACTATTGAGAAGGCCTTTAATTAAGTTTAGATGTTGTTCAACTGATTTTAAAGTTACTAAATTGAAACATGAAGATTTTAATCCAGCTGATGTATTCTGCCCCTATTACGGAGAGAGTAAAGAAGATCAGTATTATGTTTTGTGTATATACCCCATTCTCTTCCCACAGAGGTTACTCCCTTCAGGTTAGGATTGGAAATCTTAAGGGTGTAACCTCTGTGGGAAGAGAATGTGTAAACCCTTATTATACTAAAACTCGTGAACACTATCTACCAAAGTTTTATTATAAGTATCCATGTACTCAACACTGCGGCGTTAAACAATAACTCACTCACTCACTCACTCACTCAACATTTCACCACCTTGTTATCAACAACAAATAGTAACCTCTTGCTCCGCTTAGCCGCCTACCTGTATAAGGTATTTACGTTAAGATAGCGCTTTCAAGTCATTGTTATCCAGCGATCATGTATCACAAACTGTACTCTAGGCCTCCTGGCCCCGAAATAAACTTCTGTTATTCTTCCGTGATTCTGTTATTCTGTTACTTTGTGGATTTTATATCAATATATATTTTATTATTATTTAAAATGTTAAAGTAGTAAATATACAGCTTTTTTCTCATTTCACGTAATCCACAAACAAAATGGCTGATAGAGCCCTCTCTTTATAATAATAACAGTCAATTATATAGCAAGATTTGCACCTGGAATTCATTACTGTTACCAAGGACTCTATATCAGAGGGTCCCTTGTGTTACTGCAAAATATAGATCTACCACTAAACAGTACATTAAGTATGATTTTGATGATTACAAACATGGGTCATGCTGCATGAAACCCTAAGGTATCCTTAGTGCAACGTTTACCAGAAACTCTTTAATTAGCGTATATGCTGTCCCTTGGTTAACCTTAGTGGTAATGTTTTATGCAACGACCCCTTGGCCTTTAATGAAAGACCGAGAAGATCCTAAACGTTATATACTAATTCCACAGATCAGATTGATTAAAGGTACATCCATTGTGTTGTTGGGGGTCAAATATGCCATTGGTTATAAATGGTCTTATGTTATCGAGAAGTACCAAGTGTTACCGAAAACTACCATTTTGATGATACTCGACTTAGTATATTGACGATATGAAGGTAAAAGTATCGATTTCTGATCGAGTACCGGACAATGCACCGCTTGTGGCGCGCGCCAATGAGTCAAACGTAATTTTGGAATTTTATTTAAACCAGACAAAATAACAAATTTGGGTTGATAATGTTCAATAGGTCATATAACTACTGTGCATGTAAATAGGACGTGCAATTTCGGTTTCTGCACATGCATAATTATGTTACTCGATTATAATCGGAAACTAGAAATTGTGATCTATATGGCGATTGAGGATGAATATGCAAGCTGAGTGAATTTGTTTGTATTGTAAACAGAACATATGATGTGTTGGAACGTTTTAAAGTCAATTTCATGAAACACAATGCACCTTTAAGATGGCAGCAACTGAGCATACGCCTTACATGGCTTAAGGCATAATCTACTTTCTAGATGACCCATCTCAGGTGTGCTACAGTACATGCAGAACGATGCCTCTGGCTGTATCTTCTGCCATTAAGATCAGTACTTCTCGGATGATACCATGCCAATTTGCATCATTACATTATATTTTCATAATTGTTACAGTCTTTGACATTTGTGAAGGGAAACATGTTTTTATGTCCATCCTCATTCGTTATACAGGGAATTGACATTCCAAACATTTATCATTATGTTGTATTTGCAACAACATTTAAAGCTCGTTTTAACATACTTTTTGTCTTAAATTTAAAACTTCTTCTTTATTCAAATGTTTATTTCACTGATATTAAAGTGAAACTGGACCTTGGCAAGTGTCGGCACGTTGACAGATAGTCTCTAGAGTATAGCAAGAATTTGAAATATTGAGGCAAGAAACTGGTAAACATGAATCTGTCTGTTGTTGATTTCCCTCGTGCTTTTAAGTTGGTAAGTTCTGAGTCTCTATTTACATAAAAATGAAGCTTATTGGGTTAAAACAATCACATTCGGGACATGGCTTTGTAAGCTTTGAAGTTATTTCCCAAAGAGAGAAGATTTTCGGTGCATTTAAATGCATTGATGTTTTTACATACCCCAGTACCCCAGATTTTTGAACATCTCGTCTTCACGCCAGTATTTGATGATGCATGCAGTTTGATGTCTGCATTAAATGTCATGAATTCAGGTTAGAAGAGAACAATGATTCCATGCAACGGTGTTATAAATACATTTTTGTGTGTATTCAAATGTAGTGTTTGTATTCCAATGTAGTGTTTGTATTCCAATGTAGTGTTTGTATTCCAATGTAGTGTTTGTATTCCAATGCATTGTTTGTATTCCAATGTATTGTTTGTATTCCAATATAGTGTTTGTATTCCAATGTATTGTTTGTATTCCAATGTATTGTTTGTATTCCAATGTAGTGTTTGTATTCCAATGTATTGTTTGTATTCCAATGTATTGTTTGTATTCTAATGTAGTGTTTGTATTCCAATGTAGTGTTTGTATTCCAATGTATTTTTTGTATTCTAATGTATTGTTTGTATTCCAATGTATTGTTTGTATTCCAATGTAGTGTTTGTATTCCAATGTATTGTTTATATTCCAATGTATTGTTTGTGTTCCAATGTAGTGTTTGTATTCCAATGTAGTGTTTGTATCCCAATGTATTATTTGTAGTCCAATGTAGTGTTTGTAGTCCAATGTATTGTTTGTGCTCAAATGTATTGTTTGAATTCCAATGTATTGTTTGTATACCAAGGTACTGTTTGTATTCCAATGTATTGTTTGTGCTCAAATGTAGTGTTTGTATTCCAATGCATTGTTTCTATTCCAATATAGTGTTTGTATTCCAATGTATTGTGTGTATTCCAATGTATTGTGTGTATTCCAATGTAGTGTTTGTATTCCAATGTATTATTTGTAGTCCAATGTAGTGTTTGTAGGCCAATGTATTGTTTGTGCTCAAATGTAGTGTTTGAATTCCAATGTATTGTTTGTATACCAAGGTACTGTTTGTATTCCAATGTATTGTTTGTGCTCAAATGTAGTGTTTGTATTCCAATGTATTGTTTGTATTCCAATGTATTGTTTGTATACCAAGGTACTTTTTGTATTCCAATGTAATGTTTGTATACCAAGGTACTGTTTGTATTCCAATGTATTGTTTGTATTCTAATGTATTGTTCGTATTCCAATGTATTGTTTGTGCTCAAATGTATTGTTTGTATTCCAATGTATTGTTTGTATTCCAATGTATTGTTTGTATTCCAATGTGGTGTTTGTATTCCAATGTATTGTTTGTATTCCAATGTATTGTTTATATTCCAATGTAGTGTTTGTATTCCAATGTAGTGTTTGTAGTCCAATGTAGTGTTTGTAGTCCAATGTATTGTTTGTGCTCAAATGTAGTGTTTGAATTCCAATGTAATGTTTGTATACCAAGGTACTATTTGTATTCCAATGTATTGTTTGTGCTCAAATGTAGTATTTGTATTCCAATGTATTGTTTGTATTCCAATGTATTGTTTGTATACCAAGGTACTGTTTGTAGTCCAATGTAGTGTTTGTAGTCCAATGTATTGTTTGTGCTCAAATGTAGTGTTTGTATTCCAATGTATTGTTTGTATACCAATGTACTGTTTGTATTCCAATGTATTGTTTGTATTCCAATGTATTGTTTGTATTCCAATGTATTGTTTGTATTCCAATGTATTGTTTGTATACCAATGTATTGTTTGTATTCCAATGTATTGTTTGTAGTCCAATGTAGTGTTTGTAGTCCAATGTATTGTTTGTGCTCAAATGTAGTGTTTGTATTCCAATGTATTGTTTGTATACCAAGGTACTGTTTGTATTCCAATGTATTGTTTGTATTCCAATGTATTGTTTGTATTCCAATGTATTGTTTGTATACCAATGTATTGTTTGTATTCCAATGTATTGTTTGTAGTCCAATGTAGTGTTTGTAGTCCAATGCATTGTTTGTGCTCAAATGTAGTGTTTGTATTCCAATGTATTGTTTGTATACCAAGGTACTGTTTGTATTCCAATGTATTGTTTGTATTCCAATGTATTGTTTGTATACCAATGTATTGTTTGTATTCCAATGTATTGTTTGTATTCAAATGTAGTATTTGTATTTAAATGAATAAGTTGTATTTATATGTATTTTTTGTACTCATATGTATCCAACTGTATTATTCGTATTGCAATGTTCAAATGTATGAAATTTTATATTTGTAAAAATAATATATGAATATGCGACCTCTACGCATCTGATAAGATGAGAGTTTACCACGCAGTTTTGGTTCAACTTAATGTCTGCATGAAATTGTTGTGAATGTGATATCTTCGAAAACATGACAGTTTGTGATCATAAAACACGTTGTTTTCAAGTAACATTTAATGCGTTTCTGCTCGGAAACGTATGACATCATGCATCATGTACTTGGGATTCGCCATGTGAACGTGATATATGCGTACTGGATGGTCGGAGGCCAATAGCCAATACATATACACCATGTAATTAATCTTTCTGTAAATGAGCGGTTTGTAAACACAAAATAGATTTCTCACACCAACGTAATGCTTTAGTCAATTTATCAACATTAGACTACAATGGCGAACAGTACACAGTATTGTGCAATAAGGACTCTCTCACAGAGGGCTGTAAATAGACTTCGTGACAATACGTGTCAGTAATGCGTTTTAGAGAAATTCAGTATGCAATTCAAACAAGCTCATTACAATCCGAACCCTGGACATCGTGTGCTTTAAACCCAAAATTGTTCTTTATAAGCATTCTCTCGCTTTCTCTTTCTTCAAATGTAGCTTATACACATATATCACATATTGATTAATCCCTACTGTACATGAGTGGTTTGTAAACACACAAGGGAATACTCACACCAACGCAATACAGTGTAAAGAAACAACTCAAAATGGTCGCTCAACAGGTGACAGCACTTTTGCATTGCATGAAATGATACAGCATATTTTTTCCAAATCAACAGGTAGAGGATTTTACTGTCTCTTCATTTATATTAGCAAAGTGTTCGGTTGTGTGGACAGCGACTGGCCCTGGTATGGACTTATGAACTGTGGTATCCATGTATATCAACTAACATAAAAAAAAACGCATATATAACACTGAAATCATGTATAAGATTTGATTATGGGTTGACAGAATATTTAACTGAACACGATTGTGTATCCACTAAATCCCCAAATATATTAACCCTTGAACAAAGTTCATTTCTATGAACAATGAACACGTGCCTGAGCAAAGATAGTTAATGCTGTATGGATTAGACGAAGCTGAACGTTTGTCTGGCGATGTACGTAAATAACATTCTCTTCCAATAAGGATTGTTGCAACACTCAAATGTTCATTTCCCAATTCAAATAACGAATAAATGACTTGCGTCAACAATGCTGGGTTGAATAACTAAAAAATCGAAAATCTATTCAACCGTCAAGTCAGCACGAGATATTAATTTTCACTCGTATAACACATATGAAGCATTAGAAATTATAAAGAATATATACATATAGTATAACAGGCAAACATAACGCAGGTTTATATGTGTAATATTGTTAAAATTGATTTTGTTCATTCTCTCTTTCGTTTTTTTTTCAAAATGGAGACGGTAAATGCGAAATTGTACCTTCACTTTTTCACCCTTGGTTCGGAAACGCAAAGAAATGATAAATGATAGAGGCCGGTCACCATATTGAGGAAATTATATCAAGCTGAAGCAATTCACTATTTCTTTGTAAGTAGTGTACACGAACATAAACACGTGGATGTATTATTCAAGCAGGGCGTTACGTAAATGTGCTACGCAGTGTATTAACAATTGTTGTGATAATGTAACACAAAGTGTATAAATCAATAATGGGTGGTACCTGAAAACTTCAAAGTGACAACATCCGTGAATATTAATAACTCACAATCAAATTATACTTAACATAAGCAGGCGTTTTTAAAAACATTATTTCGTGTTTTGTTCTTGAGTTCAGGTATTTTTTCTGACAGATTTCAACACTCTTTATAAAATCTACCACAAAATGGATAACAATTGTCGAATACCCTATAAAGGATCAAACACGTCTCAAATATTGTATTTGTAGCTTCCAAGTATAACAATTAATTCATCGTGTATTGATACCTCCGAAAGTACATTTATGTGTTGATGTTATGAAATTAAATGATCTCAAACTGAGAGGGAATAATATAGTTCGAGCATGCTATGTGTAGGAAATGATATAAACCCAACCACACTGCAACTTCCCAAAGCAAGGCATAACTCTTGCCAGTCACCATCACTAGCTGATTTAAGCCGTATTTGCATATGTGTGCTAGAAAATCAGAGTCCACTTTGCATTTCAGGTGCAGCGATCCACTATCTTAGCACGGAAAAGGGAGTGAAATACTGAAAAGCTTATATCGGCCAGTGATGGAGACTGGCAAGAGTTATGCCTTGCGTTGGGAAGTTGATCAAACTCAGAAATATACTGAAACCGACTTAATGTCAAACTTGTTAATTCCTCACACTAAAAAATTAAATGTTTTCAAATTTTCAGGCAATAGACAAGGAAGTGAGTTATATCAAACCAATGAGATGATATCTCACTGGGAAAGCTATATCTCACTGATATCTCTACTATTCTCAACAGACACCATCTCACCTACACATGTAGCGAGGATATATTCCTATTGTGTCCATGGAGTTTGATACTTGGATAGATCAGAAATAGAATGTATAACCTTGGAGGGGATTTGTTTATTCCCAGACATAGAGGCGTATATAGTTGTCAGTTTCACATGACGGATAATATGTCTTGACGTTACTGGTAAATATATCAACATCAAGTACATGTACATACATCGTATGATTTTATCAAGTTTCTTACCTTTCTCATCGATTGGTAAGTGATTGAAAACAAAATGTCTGTTATAGGTATCTGGCGGGTTCCGTTAACAAACATGTTATCTTTCATTGGTCGTTTTACAATGCTAGTCTATCGGGTGAATTTACGGTTATGACTCCAGGACCACAGTTCGTTAGAGGGAGAAATTTATAATAATATGAATATTTATATTGCGAGCTTTTCGACCCACTAGTGCATGGCCACTAGTGGCACTACCAACATTATGGTCATCTCCAAAACCATATTTACCAGGTACCCATTTTAACTGCTCGGTGAACAGAGGCAAGCTTTATATAAGGTCAGTGCCCAGGGTGGCACCATACGCATCTCTAACCATGTGTCAGTGTAGGGCAGGGAATCACCATTCAAACTCTCAGTTCAACCAGCAATGAAGTGGTTTACCCACCCATCCGACGAGCCTTACCCATTATTGCTGAACTTCACTGATAGCGGTTAACTGATAAAGGAACAGGACGACATGACACGACATTTGATGGGTGCCACCGGTAATACAGGACACGTTGCTGTTTTCGCACCTCATGTCGTCACTAAGATTCGGTGATTCATTTAAATGTGTGTATGCTTTAGCTGTTGTCTCTATTATTCTATTCTGTCTATCAGTCGGTGAAACATATACAAGTGATTAAAGAATCTGAAATGCTTTACGATATATTGTTTTTATTATTTACGAAGAAACTATGTCTCTTGCAGCATAACTATTATTTTGTCTCTTTGAAATGTGTTCAGAAATAACATGGACCGAATAATCCATGTTTATTTTACAGAGTACATAGAATAGTATGTCAGTTAGGAATTACTACATGTACACATGCTTGAGCAAGAACAATGCTTCACAAATAGAATAAAAATGTCAATATTACTTTAAACATTTCAACCGATCTGGTTGATAAGATCGCGAATGTAGTCCATGTGTGGGTTAAGGTTTTGTTTAGAAAGTAGGATGTTTAATTTTTATGGAGATCTGTTATACAACCACTTTTAAACTTGTTCTTATTCAAACATTTACTCTTTTATTGAACATCTTTTGAACATTATGACGAACGTGTTTTGTGTACTTATATTGTGTACATGTATATGATAAACGTACTTCTCAATTAAATTAGATTTTTTTCACAATTTGCCGGTAAATCAATAACACATATTACGAAAGCGAACAATTTGTTAACGAAATCCTACCAATACACTGACGAAGTTTTTTTCACAACTAAACATGTAATAACGATATGTGAAAAATAAGTTTTCATTTTTAGAATGAATTATTTATAATTATAAAATGAGGTGAAGCGCATTAGCTGCGGCACGTACTTCACACTGCTCTCGCAATTTCTCCAAAATAAGCTATTTATTGTCAAATTGTGTTGATGATGAAGTTGATTTGAAAATGTTGACTTATTTGACATTTTATATTTCAATTTGGACACATTTGATGGTGGATATGTATGTATGGAATATCCCAAGCCCGCAAGAACAGTGGAGTTTGAGTTTCGATACTACAGCGCATAACTTACTCAGTAGAGTACAAGAATTTGTACTATTGCAGATAGTGTAAACCCAAATATAACAATGTTACAGTATGAAAGGGGCTAACGAAATACATAGAAAGGTAAAATAAAACTCAGCGTTGCAGTACCCCTCTATAACATAGCTGGCCATGTACCGCGAAGCATACCCTTATAGAACCTTGAATAGAAGCCAAATTATGCGTCGCGGCCCATAACTGTCCACGATACTAGACTTTATGTTTTATGTATATAACACGTTTTCAAATATATAGTGTTCTTTGATAATAAAGTTTAGGTTTAATCATTATGTTTAGGTTTTTAAATGACAAAACTATGATTATGATTAATGAAAGACGTCAGTAGAAATGATACCATAATAACATATAGGCCGTGTGGAAATGATCATGTGGAAGTTATTTCTTTAAAAACAAAATAATTTAGTGTTTGTTTTTTATACGTTATATATATATATATATATATATATATATATATATATATATATATATATATATATATATATATATATATATATATATATATATATATATATATATATATATATATAATAGATTTTGAAATGTTGTCAATTATTTGTGCAAATTCAAAGTTTTGAGATAGCAATGTCAATATACTGAGTTGAGGTATCTTGCATATCATAACTGTGCTGTTGGTATGAGTACATGTTTACATCTTGTCGTCTTGTCATAGATACTCACTGATTCATAACATCTATTCTTGCTGAATTTGTCATAACATGTGAGTAGATACTCATGTTTGTATAATTCTGTGGATTTGAGTTCTTGGTGATACCATACTGTTACCAATTACTTTGACAATGTATATGATTTTTGATCAACTAGCGAAAGCATCTCTGGTTAACGCATATACAGTGTGTATACATACTACAGCTAAGGAGTTGCTAATCAATAAGGACTCGTTTCTCAATTAGCTACACTTTGCCATTTAGGCGACTCATTGATTCAAAGGTTTCAATGAATATAGGGATGATGCATGATATTAATGACTGTAAAACAATTTTAGTTGGTAAATTTAAAAAATCAGGATAGCAAAACATTTGTCTAACCACTTGAAAAATCAGGATACATATTTAAATGATAATGATAATGATAATCACAATTTTTTAAACAGTAGAGACACCATCACTCTCTTAGTAAGGCTGTACAAAAATAATTAAAAAATAGAGAAGATACGAGGGGCGTTCAATAAGTGTTGCAACTTCAATATAAAACCAACTCGCGTAGTCAATTTTTTACTTTTATTTTTCAATATAGTTACCCTTCACCTCAATACACTTATTCCATTTCTCTTTAAGACTTTTGATGCCGCTTTTGTAGAAGTCTTCCGTTTGCCCCCCTAACCACGCCTCTGTGGCAGCTTTGACGTCTTCGTCATCCCGGTAGTGCCTTCCACGTAGGGCGGATTTCAGGTTTCTGAACAGGAAGTAGTCACTGGGGGCTAGGTCTGGGCTGTAGGGTGGGTGGTTAAGCTGTTCGAATCCACAATCACGTATAGCGGCCTGTGCAACTCTTGACTTGTGGACTGGAGCGTTGTCATGCAAAATCAGAACACCACGTGTCAACATTCCACGGCGTTTCTGTCGAATTGTCTTTCGCAATTCTTGCATTAGGTTGGCATAATATTGACCATTCATTGTAGTTTTGGTTGGCAAGTAATCAATTAATAATATGCCTTTTGCATCCCAAAAGATTGTCGCCATAACCTTGCCAGCTGATGGTTGAGTGCGAAACTTCAGGGGAGGCGGTGAACTCGGGTGCTTCCATTGCTTGGATTCCAGTTTAGTTTCCGGGTCCCAGTGGTGGATCCAGGTTTCGTCACCTGTCACCAGACGAGACAAAAACCTGGCTTCATCCGCATTAAACCGATCCAGGAGCTCCATGCAACTTTCGGTTCTTTTCTGGCGATCTTGTGCTGTGAGGTTTCTGGGTACCCATCTTGCAGATACCTTGGACATACCAAGATGGTCATGAATTATTTTTTCAACACTTCCAACTGATATCTGGAATTCCAAAGACAGTTCAGAAACTTTAACACGGCGGTCAGCTAAAATTCGTCTTTCGATAGCGGCAATAACTTCCAGTCGGGTGACTTCACATGGCCTGCCTGACCGTGGGTCATCGTCTAAGGACTCCCTGCCCCGTTTGAACTGAAGAGACCAGCGACAAACTGTTGAAAAGTTAGGAGCATCCTTACCCATCACATTACACATACGATTATGTATTTCTGTAGCTTTGTATCCCTCTTTAGTAAGGAACTTGATCACAGCGCGTTGTTCATGTTTGAGAGAATCCATGATTATGGAGACCCCTAGGTCAGCGCAGCTATTATATCTAAATAATTGTTATGTCTAGAAATTGTTTTGACATGTGTCAATGTTATGTTTTGACTATAGTAACACCTGCTATAAGCTGACACTGTTTATGTAAACACCAATGCTCCGCTTGTAACACTTATTGAACGCCCCTCGTACCATCGTCAATACAATTATTAATTAAATTAGAGAAGTTAGCATACTCAAAAACCTTATTTTTTTATTCAATATTTGTTTATATGTGTGGGTGATCACTAACCATATGTTAAACACATGTATCTTCAAATGACAAGTGACCTAAGCCTCCTTATCTGAAAGAAATTAAATGGCAATGGTCTGTAACCGCCTTTCACTGATGACTTTGTTTATGGAAGAATCACAACTTTATAGACAATTCACATGCTATTCCAATCCCAGTGGCAATAAAGTCAACTATGTTCATAAATCAAAATGTCCGTCTTATCTTTCTTTCTATTCATTATGTGTGTACACATCCTCCTCCACAGGATATATATATCCTCGTAGCGACATTGCTCGTTATTTAGATGAAGTCAGTTTATACAAATGGTATTATTTCGAAAGTGAAAATGGCTCAACTGTGTAGTTGGTTACACATACACAACTTGAATCATTAGATTACAGCCATAAGTTTGCGTCATGTCCTGACAAATGTGAAATCATATTTATCAGACATTAAATAAATCTTATCTACCTGTTTTTACAAAGCGGGGGCACAGGGGAAAAGGACCAATGTAAAAAGTTTCCCATTAACCGGCTTTATATTGCGTTAAATTAGTCAGATAGATTCGTATAACGTTAGGATATAGACTTGACACAAGGTTAACGTACGATCGTTCACATCCATTTAAACATGTTATCCAATGATATTCTGAGATTATATAAATAGCTATGACTTACCTAAGTCAGTCCTCGTGAGAAATCAATTGAATTGTATATATTCAGAACTATATTGATACTGCACGGAAAAGAAGATTTTAAAAGTTGTTTAGGTCGTTGGCACAATGGCCTAGAGGGCCGTATTGGCCATGTGAGCCACAATCACCAACTCCACAGTTAATAATGCTAATTATATATCGAGCAGTGTCTAAGTAACTCTCCAACCCTGAGGATCCGAGGTCTTTTATTCAAGAAGTGGGAAGTTACGATGACGTTTTATTCAAGCATTGCTTCCTTAAAAAATTTACTTGACTTATGCCCCTGGATTCCTTGAGGAACATTCATGCATTCACCCGTTTAACCATTTGATCAACGTATGCACCAACTTTTTATGTATATATGTTTCAGCATTCCCCAAACTGCGAACACTGAATAATTTCGCTAAATAAAAAGATTATGAAACAACAAATAAGCATTCTGATTTCGACCATAACTATGAAATCCGACCCTATGTCTGTCACTCAGACTTTGAATAATACTCAAACATGCACACTTTTGTATTGGATACATTCACATACGTAACGGCTCTTTAAGGCTTCTACAGAAGAAATCGAAAAGCGAAAAGTTTACAGAAAACTTGGATCGACGAATAGACGGACGGACGGATGGACGGACGAACGGACGGATGGACGGATAGACGAGTGCCATGCCATATCATAAGCCCGTTGGGTCTTTTGGGTCTGATGAGATTAAAATTATAGTATGATATTTCACATGCAGATGTTCAAAAGTAATTTTTCATTTGCCCGAAACAAATTACTAAATCTCTACTATTTTACTATTATATGTTATACTATATAAAATTAATACCATTATTAAGAACCTTATTTCATTTAGAACAGTATGTATCATATGTATAGAGAAACATATTCCATTTAAGAAAATTATGTACCATACTTATAATCTTTATTTAAAGAATTTATCAGCTTTGCTTAATCCTTAGCACATTATTTTTACAAAATGTATGTTGTTGGAGACACATTATGTCCAACGTTAAGAATGCTGTTATTTCATGGAGAAGCACTGATCGATTGTTATTATCAATAATCAATTATCAATTCAATACTAATTCATTCAGTATAGTGACAATACAACAGTGAAAGTTGTGATTTATGATCAAAAATGGAATAATGACTTTTTACTCATAACAAACAAAAAGACATATGTGTCATGTTATTTTAACTTAAGCAACGTACGTATGGACGCCAAATAAATATTATGAAAAATACTTAATGTCACTTTAACACGTGGAGGGAAAAACACCATTGATGTAAGCTGTTCACTGTTTGCTTTATTTAGATTCAAAATGTGTTACGAATGGGTTTTACTAGAGACATTAGTCAGTCTAAATCTCTCGAGACAGTCGAAACAGGAAGTGTTCTTATGATTATAAAAATGCTTCGGGCATGGCAGATATACATCTATAGCATAGTGGAAGATGTTAAGACTGAGCCGTGCTAACATGATGAATAGATAAACCACCCACGACCATACAGGCTTTGTGAACATTTGAACATTAAATTCAGCAAACTGAACGTCTTAGCGCCTCATTTACTATGTATACAGTTAGATGCCACATTTACTGTGTATACCAATGCATTTAGAGGTCTCGGTTACAATATATACTAGTACATTACATGTAGATGCCACATTTACTATGTATACCATCAGATGCCACATTTACTATGTATACCATCAGATGCCACATTTACTATGTATACCATCAGATGCCACATTTACCATATATATACCATGTGTACTTACATTCTAAATGTTAGATATAAAATGACCCGAGGGAATAATCTAGAAGTAAACATTTTCCACCAACGGCAATGTACAAGAGAAGTAGCCCCATTGTGATTTCTACGGTAAACCGTGGTTACTTCAAACTATAACAACGGGTCGTTCTTTATCTAACATATAAACCGATTACCATATTCAAAATTATAAACCGATTGTTCGGGGAGGGGCAGGTCGTTCACCAAACCAAAACCTCATTGCTAAACGACCAAAGAACGAAACATGTTAGTTAGAGACATGATATGTATAGTGTAGCGTCTCTCTCAGTGGCCTTGACTATGGTTTTATTGCAAGATCGTTGATTCGCCAAAACATTTACATATTTTTTACAGAAATGAAAGTTATATGCCCGTTAGTCGCCTAGCTAGTTATTCTCTCACTCTAGACATGGTATCATTGAAACATTGATAGATAGATAGTTCATTATCACCATAACATCCTACCCTGGGGCGACATTGCTCGTGTGTATCCATGTCTGGAGAATTATTCCGAGGAATATTATCCATCTTGAACAATAACGTGACGTTACTGGATGTTTATACTACTCCACAGGGCATGCTGAAGTAGCCCTACACAAGTTTAAATTTAAAGTGTATTGATATCATTGGTCTTAAACTCACGTTTTTAACTACAGTTAATAGTTTGAATTGCTTTTCAAGAAGAGTGTACACAACTTTTAAGCTATCTATTATTTATAAATCAATTTCCTTTTCACAAAGAATTCTATTTTTGTTAACAGTTATATAATCAACATGGAAAAAAATATTAAAAGATCGACGTACCTGATTGCTGGGCAGGGGGTGTTATTATTTTCAAAATGAATATTGAATATTTCATCTTCAAAACATGTTTTAAGGAGTGTGAAAACATTCATTACAACAACATGCATTGTCAATTCACGCGTTTAGTAATTAGAGTGCGTTTTTTCTATACAAAATGTTTGCAAAAAGGTAAATATTTGGGTTTTATATCGCCTGTCAAAGAGTGGAAGAACTTTGGAGTGTCAGAATACACAAATGTCTCTGAACAAAGACATTTAATATTGATTCGTCTTTGCAGTTTTCTAAAATTTAAAACACTTTCTATTAATTACTGAATACATAGTTGTTGCTTTGTTTGCCAAATTATCGGCCTTACAACATGCAATTTGTATTTTCCTTTGAAAATAATTATTTCAGAATTGAACGTGTAATCGAAGTAAGTGTCTATTATTTAAAGCCCCAAATGAAATAAAGGTATTTTTCATCTGTAGAACCATTACTCTAAATACTAAATGCCTGAAGAGAAGACGGGGATATGTATGGATGACCAGCTTCGTCATTTAACATCAGTTTATTTAACATGGGTCATATGCTTGATAACGGTAAAAAGGTCTATCCGAAACGTCGCCATTGATATAAAATCACAGGTGTGTTGTGCAACAGAGATGCTTTTGGTAAAACGAAATGAGTGGTGAAAACTTGTTATTTCATCTTTGTTACGTAATTTATTTGCGCTAAACTTCATCTTTGGTTAAATAAAGAAGTTGATAATCCATAAATATCCGTGTCTTCTGATTTAATTATATTACAGTTATATTGTAGAAGCGTTTGAATGTATGACAAAGATACTCTTTGTCGTCCCCCCGCCCTTATTTATACAACACGACATCTCGACACCAAATTATAGTTTTTAAATGGTTAACAATAACCGTATGGCATGAGGGTCAATATGAAGCTAAGGTTATTCGCTTTGCAATGCTGTAGCCTCGAGGAACTGGACGGTTTCCAATATTTTAAAGACAGAAAAAGTAAAACAAGCAGGCGGTGTTTGATTTGCAAGAAGCAAAGAAGATATCTTATGTAACCTGTCACACAGGGATCAATAGCGCCATTAACTGTACTTTACATCGCGTGCTGCGCGCTTTAACTGGAAACTGTGTCTGAAGTATTTAACTACATAAAGAATGTTCTTCACTGTTTAAACAGCGTGAGCTTTGATCGATTAAATATGTCAAATAATTTAATGTCAAATAAGTGCTGTTACGTATTTCGAAAATATATACAATGAATTAAAACAACATGGGAAGACGCGGACCAAAGAGGACTGTAATTATTTGGAAATATTATAAATTATATTTATTGAACTTTACATGACATTTACTGAGTTGTTTAATTTCACATTTCCTGGAATTTGGGGGTGTTGGAAAACAATTGAAATAACAGTTAATATCATTTGCTAATTGCAAATTATCCTATAATAAAGTATGTGTTTTTGTCAGATTTGCCATCATCTAGAGCTTATTTAAAGATACTACATTGTAACTCACGAGGTAAGTGGATGTGTAAGTCGAGGTGAGTGGATGATAGGCGCCGCGGTATGATCCTAAACCTGAAAGTGTAAGTGTTGGTTCGAAAATACTATTATTTCCGCTCTAAGCAGTACCTTGTGATCTCAGATGTAAACTTATAACATGTTCAAATTTAAGTTTTTTAAAAATAAAACCTGATTGGAATAATAAAAGAGACAAATACATTTCGGGTAGATTATGATTGAATCTGACTTAAGTTGACAATTTATGCTGGTAGGCCTACATGTATACTTCTCCATTTTCATTATAGCACAACTACTCTGTTTTCTGTAGCGGGGTCCAGCTGACAGCGAGAAACCACTTCCGTGACGGAATATACATTGAATAATATATCTTTTTTTAAATATAGCTTTTAATAAAAGCAAAGAAGACAAATTATATGCAAAAATGGATATTAAACCAGGATGTTGCAAATCTATCTCATTTATTTCTTTTCTTCAATAGGACGCCTGTTTTCCTGGACAGAAGTCCTGTCATGTAACAGGGTTCTCTGTAATAACAATTTAATTACAAGAACAAAACAAAAGATATAGGCCTACTACAGTAGATGTACTCGAAGGGATTGCGCCCTCACTTGGATATTACTTTGTTCTACGCAAAATCGACTGATGTCAGTGGTAAATTTTCGGCCTTTGCAACTTGCTACAGTGACGTCAAATCATTGCCAAATGCCGTCACAGTCGAATTGCTGTTGATCAATTTCGTTTTGAAAATAGCCTTTGTTTCTCATCAATGTGAATACATTTAGATCAGCAGTGTGTTAGCTCTTCCCAGTGACCCTAGCATAGCATAACGCTTTACATGGGGAAATCCTTATTTCTCCCCTAGTTCAAGTTGCAAGTAGAAGTTTGCCCTATTTTTCAAATCCATTTGTCAAATTGATCAAATTTAATAAATGGGTCCCATGTGAAGGCAAACACCAACTGGTTGACCATTACTTTCTGAACACTTGAAACCCGCATTTAGACATTGCGAAACGGTATCTACTGTTGTCTCGACATCCATTGGACCAGTGTTCTGACTCTTAATCTCACAAACAAATTTAACCAAACATTACACACGTGGCTTGACCTTTTCTGTTCTCTTTTCACTTTGTTCAAAGTTTGTTGTCCAAACCGTCGACCCCTCTGACATGCCAGACGTCTTCAGGAACATTGTTGGAGGATACGCAGCGTTTGGGTTTCACTTCAACATATAGAGGGGTCAATCATCGTGTAACGTCATTATAATGTTTTAATTAAGCCTCGGCTTTAAGCCAGGGTCTTTTTTTCCTTCCATCGATTAAAAGCAAATCATGAATAAGTCAAACTTCTGTAAGCTGACACCGTTGAAACACCTCATAACACGGACTTTCCTTTACAAGCTAATTAATCCAGTAATTGGTCTTTGTTTTAGGGCCTGCATATCCACTTCCGCCCTCCTGAGCTAATATCCGTGGCCTTTTGATCTGCCCTTTGACATTTCGGCTTCAAATGAGTTGCTATTTGATTGGCAATCATCCTGGAGGGATACCTTTCAGGTTTATTTCCTCCTTTGGTTATTTTCGGAGGTCTACTCAAGATTTTTTTCAAGAATTGTGTTGCCATTAACAACTGGCTTCGAAAAGGTTCCGGCAACGAAAGGCAAATTTGGATTCTAAAGGAATTATTTAAGAGTTTTACAATTGTAAATGTGTAAGAGTTCATTCATGAAATAGGGTCTTATTTGTGTTCTGGGGATTTTGACTTTGAACTTGAACCAGATTTAAATCATTGAATTCGTAAGCTGAATTGGAATGGCTGACGTAAAGACAACTCAGACTAGGTGTGCCGTAGTCCAGTATACTAGACGTCTTCCTGCGTCGAGTGTGCCGTAGTCCAGTATACTAGACGTCTTCCTGCGTCGAGTGCGCCGTAGTCCAGTATGCTAGACGTCTTCCTGCGTCGAGTGCGCCGTAGTCCAGTATACTAGACGTCTTCCTGCGTCGAGTGCGCCGTAGTCAAGTATACAAGACGTCTTCCTGCGTCGAGTGCGCCGTAGTCCAGTATACTAGACGTCTACCTGCGTGGAGTGTGCCGTAGTCCAGTATACTAGACGTCTTCCTGCGTCGAGTGCGCCGTAGTCCAGTATACTAGACGTCTTCCTGCGTCGAGTGCGCCGTAGTCCAGTATACTAGACGTCTTCCTGCGTCGAGTGTGCCGTAGTCCAGTATACTAGACGTCTTCCTGCGTCGAGTGCGCCGTAGTCCAGTATACTAGACGTCTTCCTGCGTCGAGTGCGCCGTAGTCCAGTATACAAGACGTCTTCCTGCGTCGAGTGCGCCGTAGTCCAGTATACTAGACGTCTACCTGTGTCGAGTGTGCCTTAGTCCAGTATACTAGACATCTACCTGTGTCGAGTGCGCCGTAGTCCAGTATGCTAGACGTCTTCCTGCGTCGAGTGTGCCGTAGTCCAGTATTCTAGACGTCTTCCTGCGTCGAGTGTGCTGTAGTCCAGTATACTAGACGTCTTCCTGCGTCGTAGTCCAGTATACTAGACGTCTTCCTGCGTCGAGTGCGCCGTAGTGCAGTATACTAGACGTCTTCCTGCGTCGAGTGTGCCGTAGTCCAGTATTCTAGACGTCTTCCTGCGTGGAGTGCGCCGTAGTCCAGTATACTAGACGTCTTCCTGCGTCGAGTGTGCCGTAGTCAAGTATACAAGAAGTCTTCCTGCGTCGAGTGTGCCGTAGTCCAGTATACTAGACGTCTTCCTGCGTCGAGTGTGCCGTAGTCCAGTATACTAGACGTCTTCCTGCGTCGAGTGCGCCGTAGTCCAGTATACTAGACGTCTTCCTGCGTCGAGTGCGCCGTAGTGCAGTATACTAGACGTCTTCCTGCGTCGAGTGTGCCGTAGTCCAGTATTCTAGACGTCTTCCTGCGTGGAGTGCGCCGTAGTCCAGTATACTAGACGTCTTCCTGCGTCGAGTGTGCCGTAGTCCAGTATGCTAGACGTCTTCCTGCGTCGAGTGCGCCGTAGTCCAGTATACTAAACGTCTACCTGCGTGGAGTGTGCCGTAGTCCAGTATACTAGACGTCTTCCTGCGTCGAGTGCGCCGTAGTCCAGTATACTAGACGTCTTCCTGCGTCGAGTGCGCCGTAGTCCAGTATACTAGACGTCTTCCTGCGTCGAGTGTGCCGTAGTCCAGTATACTAGACGTCTTCCTGCGTCGAGTGCGCCGTAGTCCAGTATACTAGACGTCTTCCTGCGTCGAGTGCGCCGTAGTCCAGTATACAAGACGTCTTCCTGCGTCGAGTGCGCCGTAGTCCAGTATACTAGACGTCTACCTGTGTCGAGTGTGCCTTAGTCCAGTATACTAGACATCTACCTGTGTCGAGTGCGCCGTAGTCCAGTATACTAGACGTCTTCCTGCGTCGAGTGCGCCGTAGTCCAGTATACTAGACGTCTTCCTGCGTCGAGTGTGCTGTAGTCCAGTATACTAGACGTCTTCCTGCGTCGTAGTCCAGTATACTAGACGTCTTCCTGCGTCGAGTGCGCCGTAGTGCAGTATACTAGACGTCTTCCTGCGTCGAGTGTGCCGTAGTCTAGTATTCTAGACGTCTTCCTGCGTGGAGTGCGCCGTAGTCCAGTATACTAGACGTCTTCCTGCGTCGAGTGTGCCGTAGTCAAGTATACAAGATGTCTTCCTGCGTCGAGTGTGCCGTAGTCCAGTATACTAGACGTCTTCCTGCGTCGAGTGTGCCGTAGTCCAGTATACTAGACGTCTTCCTGCGTCGAGTGCGCCGTAGTCCAGTATACTAGACGTCTTCCTGCGTCGAGTGCCACGTAGTCCAGTATGCTAGACGTCTTCCTGCGTCGAGTGTGCCGTAGTCCAGTATGCTAGACGTCTTCCTGCGTCGAGTGCCAAGTAGTCCAGTATGCTAGACGTCTTCCTGCGTCGAGTGTGCCGTAGTCCAGTATGCTAGACGTCTTCCTGCGTCAAGTGCGCCGTAGTCGAGTATGCTAGACGTCTTCCTGCGTAGAGTGCGCTGTAGTCCAGTATGCTAGACGTCTTCCTGCGTCGAGTGCGCCGTAGTCCAGTATGCTAGACTTTTTCCTGCGTCGATTTTGGCCGTAGTCCAGTATGCTAGATGTCTTCCTGCGTCGAGTGCGCAGTAGTCCAGTATACTAGACCTCTTCCTGCGTCGAGTGTGCCGTAGTCCAGTATGCTAGACGTCTTCCTGCGTCGAATGCGCCGTAGTCCAGTATGCTAGACATCTTCCTGCGTCGAGTGCGCCGTAGTCAAGTATGCTAGACGTCTTCCTGCGTCGAGTGTGCCGTAGTCCAGTATGCTAGACGTCTTCCTGCGTCGAGTGCGCCGTAGTCCAGTATCCTAGACGTCTTCCTGCGTCGAGTGCGCCGTAGTCCAGTATGCTAGACGTCTTCCTGCGTCGAGTGTGCCGTAGTCCAGTATTCTAGACGTCTTCCTGCGTCGAGTGCGCCGTAGTCCAGTATGCTAGACGTCTTCCTGCGTCGAGTGCGCCGTAGTCCAGTATGCTAGACGTCTTCCTGCGTCGAGTGCGCAGTAGTCCAGTATGCTAGACCTCTTCCTACATCGAGTGTGCCGTAGTCCAGTATGCTAGACGTCTTCCTGCATCGAGTGCGCCGTCATCGCACATACACTGACGGTTTGATTATCTGAACTAGGGGTGCCACTGCAACATTTACAGTTTTCACAAACTTCGGCATTGGCTATGGACTCCTGGTATAGCCGTATAACCTATCACTATCAGTGCATTATCAAAAGGACAAACTATCGCACGATGGTCAGATTCCAATTTTTAGCAGAACATCTATTAATCAGTAGAGTATAACTATGGTTCAAACGTAAGCGGAAGGTTGTCCTGTATCTTTATGAGGAAAAAACTTTGGCAATAGTATTTCTCCGATTGTATTATATGTTGAGGTAATAAGTTTCATATTCAAGGGGAGATAATTCAAGATTTAGGAGAGACAATAAAAGGTCGAGCTATAAGCGTTAATTTACAATATAAATGAATTTCTAAACTAAATGAGTGATCGTATTAAGCTATATTAAATGCTGTTGATGAGAAGTGTTTTAAAAATGACAACCCTCATAAACGTTGTAATAATAATAGTTGTTTTTTTATTAGATTTTAGCAGAAAAATATAACCTTTCATTGTGGTTTCAAAATGCGTCATATTCATTTCATGCCAAAACGAGATAAAAAAGTTACATAGTTTATAGGACGAGGGGCGATAGCAGTTTTAACACATTTTATTAGCTTTCAAACGAGCTAACACATATAGCTGTAAATTTATAAGAGACTTCCAATACAATTTTTAGCAGAAAATCTATCAACGCAGTTAAGTTTTTGAAATAATCTAAGCTATAGGATGATATACGCACCTATGCCCAGATCACATGAACTTGATATTGTAATTGTAACGTTGGTAAAACGTAGGTAAAAAACCCTACCCCCTATATTTGATGGGGGTCAAGTCAAGATGAACAAACTTTAAACTTCATGTTATAAAGATGTCAGTCTGATAATTTCAGCTTCCAATGCAAACTGGTTTACGAGAAGAAGTCGTTTAAAGGTTTTAGGGAAACTGCCTGCCCCGCCCATATTTGAGGGGAGGTATAGATAAAATGTACAAAATAAGATCCCCTAAGTGCAAGGTACCTCCCCAGAAAATTTCTGCTTTGGGGGTGCAGCGGTTCTGGAGGAGAAGTCGAAAATGTCAAAAGTTTAAGGACGATGCCAGACGGACGACAAATGCCAGACGGACGACAAATGCCAGACGCCCATCTGGCCTTTACAGACCGATGAGCTAAAAAGTTCAAATAACAAGAAAAAAGTGAGCATGGCTCACATACCCCCGCCATCCGCTATCCATCCATTGAGAATTATAGATGTGAAGGTTACTATGTTTTAAAAAACAGCTTCAAGCATCATAATATTGTCCAAAATAATTTTAGGAACTGACTGTTATTACAAATGTTATATTTTTCAGGTAACTTAATTTTTCCCATTAGGACATCACACCGGTAATTTGTACCAAGTTCAATTACAGATTCAAGGGCTTCATAACTCTGTAAAAAATAATATTTTGGAACTGGACTGTGAACTTGATGAAGAATATCATCTGGACTACCTACATGTAAAACTTCATTCACCTAGATGTAATAGTTGCCGAGAAAACTTGTCCCCATTGGAGCATCACAGTTCTTTTGGTACCAACTTCAATTTCGGATTCAAGGGCCATAACTCCGTAAAAAATAATATTTCGGATCTGGTTTTCGAACTCTATGAAGAGTATCATCTGGACTACCTCCATATTAAATTTCATTCACCTAGATGTAATAGTTTCTGAGAAAACTTGTCCCCATTGGAGCATCAGTTCTTCTGGTACGAAGTTCAATTTCGGATTCAAGGGCCATAACTCCGTAAAAAATAATATTTCTAATATAACTGGTTTTCGAACTCGATAAAGAGTATGGTCATGAGTAGTCACAACCAAAATTTCATTCACCTAGGTTGAACTGTATCCGAGAAAACTTGTCCCCATTGAACACAATAAAACTAAGTCCAAAAAGTGACGTTTCCATGGAAACGACAAAAAATATCAATCTCAGAAAATTGAAAATTGTCTGTGCGCGATCGGAAGAACATTGTTAACATCTGTACAAAGTTTGGTTGATGTACCTTTGACGGTTTTTGAGAAAATTGACCGGACGGAAGGACGGACGGACGGACAGAATGACCGCTATATACCCCCGCTTACTTCGTAGCGGGGGTATAATAATCAATAACAAACGAGCAAAAACGGGATGATTTAGGGCTGGTTGAGAACTTCATTCTATCAAATCATCAAAGATCCAAGAAACATAGATCTAGTGGATTTATTTTTTTCATGAATTTAATTTAACAAAAGTTAAAAAGAATCAAAATGGTATCTTTAGATAAAATTGAGTCATTGACTCTCTAGCTCATCAGCTCTGTAGTGTTGGTTGATGAAGACTAAAATAAACAGGTCTCCTGATAAAACACAACCATTTGTTATGAAAACACAATGTCATTCATTCAGTGACCATACCTGAGACCAAGCTGACTTAACACTAAATTTGAAGACAAGACAAAATATTTTAATTAATGTAATGTCGCAATGATATATTTAAAATGCTGTAAGTGATTTGCTAAAAGGTGATAATTGATGTCAAAGTGACTAGTACATATTACAATCCTGCTTGGGATGATGATGATGATGATGATACATTGGTGATACATTTATGGTTTTAGAAATGAGGCTTTAACTTATATAATTAATGTCAATGTCAATTGTATATAATTTATAATTACCGGTATAAAATATTCTCTGATTATATAATATTATTATATCTACATCATTAGCTTTGAATTAAACATTTGGCACATTCAGTACACTTTGTGATACAATATCTAATAACTATATTATTTAGTACAAAAGTACAAAAAATAAAACAACAAAGTCTATGTTTATATTGTATGTTTATTCATAAATAATGAAAATGTATTGAACATGAAAATATTATTCTACAATGTTTATTACTGTAAACAGCATTTTCCTTTTCTTCACAATCCCTGCTCCTCAAAATAGTGTTTTTTAAACAATTCAGTTGAACATTCCAGAAAAGGAATGTATCAATATTTTTATACATCTGAAAATAGATTCACCTTTTCAACTTTCATGTTAAAGGTATAAATAACTAAGCATAGCAGGACATAGATGCCATAATATACCGTTACATAGGCGTAGGGGGGGGGGGGGGGGGGGCTTTAATATTTGGGCTTCAGATAACCTTTTAGCAATGGATATTACTACAGTTTGCCCAATTATTTGAAATCAGGTCACATTTTGTTTGACAATGCCGTTTTAGTCCTTTAGGCCAAAAATATGACACTTTAGCCTTCTCAAGAACCGCTACCGGTACATCCCAAAAAACTGACATTTTTGGCGAGGTACCTTGCAAAATCAAAGTTTTTCTCTATATATTTGGTCTTAAATATCTGGATTTGCATTTACATGTCGATTTTGGTCCCCCAAAATAATTTCAGGCTGTGATTTTTTTCTACCTCCCCCCCACCCCCCAGTTCCTACGCCTATGCATTATATACCATTATATACCACAAAGACAATAAGTTTCAATTATGATTCCGTCATTTAAATATGCTACTGTGACAAGTACTGTCCTTACCACATAATTCAAATGACACAGAGTTGTAAAGATGGTCCAAAAATATGGCTGTGATAGAAAATATTGCATTTAAATGATAATACAAGTTGACTTATGTGAGTTGTAAGGGCTCATATGTACATCAGCATACAAAATCACAACCATTTTGATTTTAGGTAAAAAGCTTTTAAGATGCATCCTTTGTGTTTCATAAAAAGAAAATTTAATTTAAAACGTGCCAACATATGATATGTGCTGATTTCAGTTGAAACAATTTCACTCAACTTGCATATTCATCTCCAATTAATATCAAATATATCATATTTACTACTTTCCAATTAAAATCGAACAACATTATCATACATGAATAGAAACCGAAACTACACGCCTCATGTACATGCACAGTAGTTATACGACCTATTAAACATTATCAATCCAAATTTTTCTTTTTGTCTGTTGTAAATAAGTTTTGAAAATTACATTTGACTGATTGACGGGCGCCACACACAGTGCATTGGTTTTCAATCAGAAATCAACACCTTAACCTTTATATCGCCGGTATACTAAGTCGACTATCATTAAAATGGCAATTTTCGGCAAAAGTCAGTACTGCTCCATAAAATAACACAATTTATAACGTTTGGCATATGTGACCCCAAACAACACAATGGATGTATCTTTAAATAAATCTTTGAAAATACAAACTTTTATCTTTAACATTCAAGTGACAGTGATAGGTAAGTAATTTAAGTAGGATAACCTCATCAGTGATTTCAACATATGTTTTAGAAACAGGTACAAGTTAACATGAAAGCTAAAAAATCTAAAATTATAGTTTCAACATTCTGCATGAAAATATCTTTGTTTTTTTTATAAGCATTCATCATTTCAATATTATGCAACTGAGAAAAAAACATGATGTTCTGTAAGTACATGAATTTGTACTATTGCAGATTGTTTGATCTCAAATATGACATTTTGACTAATTGCCATGTACATAATTCAGCATTTTGTATGGAACATCACACACCGTCTTCTACACAGCGATTCCTTGATATTGTTCTATATTAACACCATTTGACAACATGTCTTCTTTCATAATTCATAATGAAAAGAATTACATAACAATAACATAATTATTTCTAAAGCAACAAAAGCCTGGAGGCCACCTTACCGGTATTACAGATTATTTCTATTTCTGTCACTGCAATGACATTAGAAAGGTAGATATTTACCTACACTACTACATTTCAATGCTGGAAGAAAATCAATAAACTGAACAATTCAACTAGTTCATTTGCAAACAATTAGCGTTACACAATTCACCAAGATAACAATACTGCACATAGAACTACACTTTCAAGGTCAACATAAATCTATATCGGTGTAAATGAATATAGGTATTGTGCCATGGTTTCAACCTGTTTAGCACATGTATTATTTGTAAAGTGTTAAAGATTAAGATTTATATATAATCAACTCAATATCTGACATACATGTACATTTCACAAAAATATGTATTAGTTTGGGAAATTTCCTTCTTAAGTTGTTTTTGATTTGGGCTGAAAATGAAAGACTTAAAGTGTTATCAGCAGAAAATGCATTCTCTTCACATAAAATTCCAAAATATAACCTCAGACCGAATAAGGTAAGGCAACAAGAGGTGTTGAGTCAATGTTGTTTCACATCGCTTTCAAGAGTACCAGTATAGGTCATTTTTAAAATAGTGACTAGAATTTTTGCTGACAGAAAAACTACAAAACCAGATATAAAACGGATACAGTGAGACCCTGTTTATCCGCACTATTGGGTTACAGTTGAAAATGAGTGGTTAAGTGAATCATCATTTACATAGAATGCATAGAGACGATTTGAAATAGTGCCGTGCGGATGACCGAGTTTCTGGGTATACAAGGTTCAAATAAACAAGGTCTGACTGTATTAATGTTGTTATCTTGAGAGAACTATGACAGTGTGTTGATTTATAGCTCGACCTTCTCTTTATGGTGAATAAACTATGCCAGGATTTTCTGTGATTAATAATGAATTATTATGAGATACTCTTTCATAAACATTCGAAAATATTAAATGATTCATATAAATGACATGACATTTCATGATAAAACAACAGATTAAAATGTCTGATGATTACATCAATTCGCTTTTTATTATGATATTATGATTCATTCATGGAAAACATATCACGTTGAATTCATGTTGTCATAACAAGATAATTGATCAACATGTTTACTTTTGACTTCCCAGACTTGTATATAAATAACATTTTGAAAACAGTTTAAAAACATTTGACTTCAATTTACTTAAATCCCACACAGATATATATATATATATATCAATCAAATTCTGAAAATAGTTTTTTTTTAATCAGTTTATTTCATTTCCTAACATCCTAGACAGACATATTAACCCATTTATGCATGACCTCTCAGATTTTCATTTAATTGTGAGAATTTATAGTTCATAACTTGCAATGAAGTAAATCAATGGTTATTTTTACCTCAAATAATTTTGTCTGTGTTATTTTGATGATAGAATTAGCGTCCCATATATGGGACGTCATGCACGATAGGGTACAGGTTTTTTATATGCACATGAAAAAAACAAATTGTTTGACAGATAATAAATTTTGGTTGGACAAGATCTTGGGGACTTCCTCTTTCTGAAATGCAAACCATTTCTGAATTTCAGATTACAGGTGTACTACAGCAGAGCAATCAATCGATTTTTGCGTGAAAAGCGTAGTATATATCGTATTCAAACATTTAAAATTTCTGCAGAGAGCGGGAAAAGGAATATTGACCACCACTTTTGTTTCTTCATGAGATACTGTTTGCACATGCAATGCTCTGATTTACTCATTTCCTCCTTAAAACCGTCCTCATCTTCAAAATAATCTGTGGCACCAGAAAAATCTGATATGTCAATATAGATATATGTCAGCAGAGGGTTAGTCAGTCACTTATAAATTTTTATTTTTTTTATTACCCTTCCACTCATCCTTTCCAATAAATATCAAGACAAGAAATTATATTTCGCCACAAAAATAATTTCTGTGAATCACCAAAAAACCTGTACCCTCTTGTGCATGTCGTCCCATATGTGGGACGCTAATTTGACAAAACTTTGAGCATGGAAAAAATATAGTTGACAGAAACTCTTATTTTTACTTAAACTATTTAACATTGAAAAACCTTAAAAACAAATCAATTGAGTCCAACTGGAAGGTTCAATTATTCAGTTGTACCTCAAACTTTGGCAATTTGCTAAATTAGTATCTCCTCTGTTTCATCTTGTCAGATTTAACCATATTTAAATCTACAACTATTTAACTTGGTTGACATAAAATACAACATCTTCCCTTTAAAAAACAGCTTACAGCAAATATTTATCTTATATATCAACAGTGAACCAGATCATTGAATTAGCATCCCATTTATGGCACGTCATGCATAAATGGGTTAAACACATTCTGAAAATATTTTTAAAATAAAATATATTTCTTCCAGGGACAGTTTAGATCAATGTCACATCCGATCATGCTTCAGCTGTTTTCAGGATAACATTCATCATAAAATAGAAAATCGTTAGTTATTTCAAAGTAAGTAAAGAACACAAATTATCCACAAACATATTATGCACAACTTTAAAACATTATATTAACACTCAAAACATCAAAACAACTTCTTTGAAGACTGTGACTTTTCAAATAAATTCTACATTAAATATCGTAAAGCATAAAAATACTTTTCAAATGACATAGAGTTTAAAAAAAGATGACTTCATAAAAGTAAAGTGACCTGAATGACTTGAAAATGAAAAATCAATTCTGTCTGACAGTAAATCTCCTTCTAGAAAACCCTCACTAGCTTTTATAATTGTATTCATATATACATGATATATAATGATTTTTGCAAATCATAAACTTAAATGCTTTTTGCGCTTACTGACAGTTTGCTTATCAACAATATAATTTACGATTTATTATTCTTAATCATAGTTGCAATTTCAGAATTTTTTCAGAAACATACATACAAAAGTTTAACTTTGTTAATAATTAAGTTTTAATGAAAATTGAAATATTGTATCAAAATCATGAAACAAAAACAAGGTCATGAACTAGCTGTAGTTGCTTCACCAAAATAGGCTCTTTGACACACTGACGTCGCCTTATAAACACGATGATACTGGGAGAAGAGGTTATATAGCTACAGTTCTGCAGCTAGGTCATGAACATGCACACACTACAAATTCATTATTGGAGATATGAACACAAAGAAATATTATGATGTCAAAACATGATAGGACTAAGCACCAGTTTATCCTACAGGTGGTGGAAACATATGCAGTTTGAAACATTCTTTAAAAAGAAGAAGATTAATGTTCATTAAGCTTGAATAATTGTTATGCTTTATGATTATGTTAGTTGTTTTTAATCTTGGTCAACCTTTATACAAATGTATTATTGATATATATAAATATATATATATTATTTATATATGGCGTAAAATTTTACGCTTACGCTTTACGCTTATATGAATGAAAACAAATTCTACTTGGTGCAGCCTTTTTATGCAGATACTAGCATCATTATCAAGACATCACCATTATCAAGTCAACCCCCCTTTCAAAGTTTTTTGCATGGGTGCATATGGGGGGAAAATTTGCCAACCCCCCCCCCCCCCCCCCCCCACCCTTTCCATTGGTAGACATCCCCCCCCCCCCCCCCACCCCCCTACTCCTTTTAAAAATTCCTGGAACCGCCACTGCTTGCTTGATAACAGTGCTAGTATCAGCATCAAAATGGTACACTCACAGCAGTTAAGAAGTTGACTATCCTTAGAACTGGTTCACATTCATAATAAAGCTTCTCAAAATGCCTCTCAGAGAAGTTTACACTTTATGTGACTAGGCAGCAAGTCCCTTCTCTTCCAATGGTATTCCTACAGACATTTTACCTTTCCGCTCCTGGATCTCGTCAAGTAGCAGTGTCCAGTGATGTCTTATATCTTCATTTATCCTTCTTGGGACAATGTTGAAGAGCAAACCAGCGCTCAAAGGCAAATGCATTCTGTAGATTGATATAGGTCACGACGAAGAGGACCAGCCGCACATTGAAGGATGCTGAAAGTGTCAACAATTGTCAACAGTTGTTACTGGTTGTCAATAATCAGCAGAAAATGTTGCGTTTAAATTATTGCTACAAAATTGTTATGTTGTTTGTTTTGCATGTTTTTTTTAAAAATGATTTTCAATACTATGTACTTGACTTCGGTTTAATGGTACACTTTGAAATAGAAGAGATTTTTATCATTTGGTTTGGAATTTTCAGCTGTCAAGTTTTGTAATACTTTATTCAACTGGTAGGCTGAAGTATGGAGCTAGAAAGCTAAAGCATAGAGATCTATGGCTACCATATTTCAATCACATTTTATCATGAATAACAATTGACTTTACAATTGGGTTGGAATCTTCAAATACATCATAATCTTGTAATGAAAGAATTACAAATTAAACTGTTTTATATTTAGTCAAATGATACTAATGGGTCTGGGTAACGTGATGGGTACCCAGGTCCTACTCAGTACCCACCCGTCCCGTTATTTATAAATTATATTTTGAAAATATTAATGCCTCCCGTCGTAGAACATATTCACTGGCTTTGAACAATCAAAGTGACGAAAAATATGACGTCATTTGCTAAGCGATGCTCTAACTGACGTCCTAAATCACGAGCATGTTTTATTGTTTCATAAAGTACGCTGTTGGTCCCATTGACTGCCTGTGTTTTCTTGCCGTGGGTATCTTATATTGTCTCATAAAGCACGCTGTTGGTCCCACCAAGTGTTTTATTATCGTGGGTATCTTATATGTACTTTTAAAAGTAACATAACTGTCCCATAATGAGACCTCTCAACAAGTTTATAAATTATTTTGTAACTAAACTTTTCCTGTTCACTATGACAATGTCTCAATAACACTGCTATTAAATTCAGTGACAAAAAGTTTTACCTTTGAGAACAAGTCGATCGAGAAACATCCGCCCCACAGTTTCTCCTCCGAAGAAATAAAAGATGGAGAAGCACGACATCAGAAACAACGGGGTCACGAGACAGCATCTTATTCTTCTGACCATTCCCGGTGACAAATATGACTAGAAACACAATCGGAAATAGTTTCACAATAATAATATTCTTTAATGACAAAGTTTCATCTTGGTCAAATTATAAACAGAATCATCAGTAAAGAAACATTTTAAGGTTATCTCGATTGCCTCAGCTTCTGGAATGAAGAAAGTTTTTGGTAACCTTTTGACTGTATTTAGATTGAATCCTCAGTTACATATGGTATTTCTTATATTGACTAAATGCATAGCATACTTTCATCAATGAATCCAAATGAAAGCTTCATAATAAATCAATTACAACAGTCAATTTATATATTTTGATAAATGTTATGTGACCAAACAATAATGATTTAATGGATAAAGTTGATTCAAAATCATTTATATCGATACAAACAAATCTCAACAAAAAAAATTCAATCTTTCAGAATGGACACTTAATTATATGAGTAACTGCAATTACAGTGTTGTAAATGTTTTTTTCAAATTAATCAATCGTTTGATATTCTATATCTTTGTTAATTATCATCTCCTGCATGCCTGACTCTCAACCCACCACCCCCTTTACAGGACTCACAATCATCAACAATAGAGTCAAAAACTAGGTAACTTGGCCATCGAGGGAGAGCCACAGTTAAATCCTATAAATGCACACAGGAGTGTGGCCTCTCATTTCATTTCCACAAAAAACTTTATCATACAGTCCCTCCTGAAGGTATGTTAGCCCAATAAAAGTCAATTTCATTAAAATCAGATGAAAACATAACACTCGATAACTCGGTGCATTCTTGATTTGGGTACTGTTCATGACCACTGTCTTGTGCCTTTGTGACGTTTAACATTCCTTGAATTTAACCAATCACAACCTCTTTGGTTATTGAATCTGTCCGACAACTTCCTAGCCTCGTTGCTGATTGGCTGAAGTGAGACATGAACTATATGGAGCAGTACTCAGATCAAGAACGTAGAAGGTTGTGTGTTACATTTGTTCTGATTTAAAGGAGATTGACCTAAACTGACATTCTATCGCCTCAGTCTTAGGCGTGTTGAGTGGGTTCTGCACTTCAGGAGGTTAGGGAAGCTTATCTCACCTTTATCTTTGTAATCAACCGAGTGTTCTCTGACAGGGAGCACACAAGCTCGAGAGAGCAGCCAAAGTAGTTGACGGCACACCAGACGAAGAGGATGTAGCTCTCGCCGTGCCAGTAGAAGATGTAGAGGAAGCACAGCATGGATCCAAACAGCTGCATCGGCAAACCAGCCTGCGACCCGCCCAGGGGGATGTAGATGTATCTGGAATAATGACAACAGTCTTCCTGTTAATCTTTTTTAGTTTTTGAGCGAAACACAAAGTAGAACTTTGAGAACAGATAAAATGTTGATGGAGGTAGGTACCAGAAACACTTAGATTGAGGGCTTAATTTTTAATACCAATGTCCTTATCATATCTTAAATTTCCAATTAAAATTGAGCAACATCATTATACATGTGCAGAAACTGAAACTACACGTCCCATTTACATTTACAGTAATTATAAGACCTGTTAAAAATTATCAACCCAAAGTTGTCTATTTGTCTTATATAAATAAGTTTCCAAAATTACGTTTCACTAATTGACGCGCGTCACACACGGTACATTGTCCGTTTTTTTTATCAGAAACCATTACTTTTTCCTTTTTATTGTTGATATACTAAGTAGACTGTCATCAAAATGGTAATTTTTGGCAACAGCCAGTACTTCTCAATAAAATAACACAATAAATAACGTTTGGTAAATGTGATCCCAAACAACACAATAGATGTACCTTTAAGGATAAAAACTTTCAGACTTATCAAGCAACAAAATGATGTAAAATTAGTAAATAGTTTCAAGGGACAGTATTCAGTTAACCAATCTTGGGTTATTAAGAGGGGTACATGAGTGAACAGTTAAGGAACCAAATACTATAAAAATCTGATACCTTTAAAAAGTTTTGGAAAGTTAAAATTGAAATTAATATAGCTTGATGAGCTATAAATATATTGTATATAACGTAAAAATGTTAATAATATTGGTTATTTTGATGTTATTACAAAGATTGTTAAAAGTATAAAAAATATAATAATTAAACATTAACTTACTTTTTTAAGAACATGTAAAGACCTCTGTCAAAGAACCTGAAATATATCATGAGAAAATGTGATGAAAACCAACTGATACAGTACATTCATCATGTTGCATCTTGCGCAATCATGTTCTTTATTGGAAATGATAAATAAAGCAGCGTCTGAAACAAGGCCAGTCTCAGTGTTCGTAACCTGGATATATTTCTGGATGCAGATACAATCTGGCAACTGTTGGAGTTACAAATGTTGAAATGACAAAATTATACTTTCGCGCTATTTTCTTTTCAAGCTTATTACATATAAAGGGTAAAGTCAAACTTTCTGTTGCCTTTCCCCATTGCAATCATCACAAAAACGTATCATTTACAAATCTATCTAAATAATATCATCATGATTAAAAAAAAACATTCAGTTTTTTTAGCTGTATTGGCATTCTAGTGTACAAAAATTATTACATATGCTTTTTATTCAGTACATCTTCCTTTTTTATTAAACCTAAAATTTTAAGATTAATTCACCCAAAGTCAGCTGGCCGATTTAAGGAATTGAAACTGATTAAGAAAACAAATAACCTTTGATTGGCCACTGTTGCAAAGATCCTTTATCATGGAGTATTACAAGATAACCAGCATTTTTTATTTTCACATCAATAAGGTGTGTGTAATATATAAGAAAGATATGTTATTTAGATAGAAGTCGAATGTTACATTGAAACTATGTTGAGATCATGTTGGCCAAATGAATAAGCTGCTTATACGGTCACTGCTGGCAACTGGTGCCTGACTCTGAGGGTGTGAGTTTGAAATCCCAAATATATACTGAAATTTCCATACAGTTTAATCTTTAGATGCTAAGGCTTTGAACCTTTTTTTACTTTTGATTGTAGAAAACTGAATATTTTACACACTTTGAATGCTAAAAAATATTCACATTAAAATGGCCGCTCAAAGGCAGTTCAAGTGATCTGACTGATGTATCGATACCTAAACATACCTAATTATGGCATCATGATGGAATGTCAACTATCTTGCTGTATGAACTCTCAAACTCGCTTGAGATCTACAAAACTACCTCTCACATTCAACAAAATTGTCGCTATACAAGTCACAGCTTTTTCTTCCAATTCAGAACAACGTTTCCAATCGAGTCATTTACTGAGAACAAACTTTATGTATTAACTTTGATAATAAATGAAAAAGTTGAGAAAACATAATCTGCAAAAAAAAACGTGCTACAGTGCCTTTAAATGAGGAATAGTTTGACAGTGACACTAACCAATACAGCAGGTAACGGTTAATATTAAACAATCTTCATAAGTGACTCACTTCCACATATCAGAATATCGATAGATGTAGGAGATACATTTCGGGCCCAGAGGAGGGTGGATGTCGTCAAGGCCAGCAACTTGTCCGGGAAGATCGTAAAACACGAGATATTTCACCATAAAGTACTGTCCTTCCAGATAACCCAGGCCTGCCAGAGACCACAAGGTCATCTCTCGAATTATGCCGATGTTTCGTGGCATTGCATTGTGGTACAGGAAGTGGTGGGAGATTTCCAGAAAGGCAGCCCAAAAAAACACACGAGTAAATCCCATAATAGAGCTCATTATTCGTTGTTTTGTCCACGGGGCAGGTTTGGAGTTTATCTGGAAATTAAATCGAAAAATACATTTCCTGTTGTTTTCTGATGCCTATCATGATTTTGATTTATTATTTGCTGCAGAGGAGATAGCGAATGAAATAAGCTTAATATGGAAACAGTCAATAAGAAACATAGGTCGTGTCATTTAATCACTTAATAATGATGAACTCAATATCTCATGACATAATTAATGCACTCTTTTCATGTCGGATAGAAACAGTAATTGAAGAAAATATTTTTATAATAATATTTTAATTAGTACGTCTTGATTCTGGTATCAAATGTGTCATACCTATGACTCATACATGATGATACATGATTTGTAAGACAAAAATAGAGCCATGGGCTCTGTAGCTCATCAGGATTTCATTGATTTACTATCTCAAGTTGAATATATAAGTTATTTAAGTTATTGTTTACAAGCAAAAGATAGGTACTTAGATCATGACCACTGTGACCCCATTTGGGGTCACAAAATTTACAATTTATAATCTCCATTGGCCAAGGAGTCTGCACACACCTTTTCAGCTCTCAAGACATTATTGAACAGGAGAAGAAGATGAAAAAAAGTTTTTAAGGATGTGACCCCTGTGACCCCATTTGGGGTCATGGGGTCACAAAATCTACAATTTAGAATCCCCATCTCTGAAAAAAAGTTTTTAAGGATGTGACCCCTGTGACCCCATTTGAAAATGGAATTTACTAAATAAAGAAACAATCTATAAGAAATAAATATTAAAATATAGCTATTGGCTCAGTAGCTCATCAGGTATTAGACAATTCACATTCACATAGGTATAGACTAATCAAATAACATGACCAATCAACAAATTTACCATTTATTTATTACCATTGGTCAAACTATATGTAAACATTTTTTTTTTTTATTATTATTTGGTATTCTAAGAAAGAAGTAACAGGTACATTTCACACTGTATCTAATTCATTATTAATGTTAAATTACTCCCTTTGCTTTCTCATAAATGTTCGAACAAGAATTCTGATGCTCTTTAGTCGATTAACAATAAAGAATTAATTCCAATGGATAATCAGTAAATGCTACATTGCAGTTGATACTTCGATTTCAAAATAATGAGAAATGGTATTTAAGATACATCAACCTTAAGAAAGAAGCTAATAATTCAAATGCTTTGAAAAAGAGAAAATAAAAAAAAGATTTTAAAAAACATAAGATTTACCTGAACTCTGAAAACGTCGTAAGTCAAATGGGGACCAGTGAAAAAGGATGGTAAGTAAAACATATACACATATAGATCAAATAGGCCAAATCCATCCTCATTTTCCTTTGAGTTATCTTCCTTGATTTCCTTTGTCACAGAGTTATCTCCCTTGTCCTTATCTGTAACAGAGTTATTTTCCTTTTTCTTTTCCGTTACAGAATTATCTCCCTTGCTCTTTTTTCTTGTGGAGTTTTCTTTCTTATCCTCTTGTAGAGAGTTACCGGCCTTGTATTTGCTGCGCTCCAGACAGAAGCTTGTGTAGCGTAGTATCGCGAATGCGAGGACAAACACGAACAAGTAAAAGCTTTCTGGGTCCTCATCCAAACCACATAGCTGTTTCTGTAATGTAGAAAAACAACCATTGGGTCTGTAGCTCAACAGGCTTTGCATGAAGTACTACCTTAGGTTGAAGATTTACATATGAAATAATAGGTTTTGAGGGCAAATTGGCCGTCTTTCAAAGGTCGTCGAATTTACAATATATAATTTATCAAGGTAACCCTGTACAAGATTTTGTCATTCTAGCAATCCATTTGACCGGGGATGTAGCTCAGTTGGTAGAGCGTCCGCTCATCACCCGAAGGTCAGGGTTCTATTCCCGGCCGCGTCATACCAAAAGACGTTAAAAGATGGGAGTTGTTGCTTCCTTGCTTGGAGCTCAGCATTATAAGGAAAGAACAACACTTGAACTGGCGCTGAACTGTGGCTGCAGGGTGCCCAGAGCACAAAATGAATTTCCAATTTACTTTCTATTGAGGACAATAAAGTGTTATTATTATTATTATTTTGAAGTCATTAGGGTTTGACCAATTTTGTGGATTGTGATAAGTTTAAAATGAAATATGAGTGACTGGCTCCATTAGAACTCACCATGATGGGAACAAGAGGCTCGTAGTTGAGAGTGGACAGGAGCAGAAGACTGACGCCCCAGACAAGTTTGAAACTGCCGAAAGATGAGGCGAGGAAACAGACGGTGGAATGGATCATGAAGAATAGAATAGTCTGGTAACCCATCAGTGAACTGATACTCAGGATAGAGTACAGCAGAAACACATGCTTCCGGTACTGAAACATAGTGTGGGAAAACTTGAATTTAGACAAAGAAATTGATCAAATTGATATCCTAAAAGTAGCTATTTGAAATGAAATCAAAACAGGAAGTGACTTGAAATATTATTTTTTTAATTTTCTTTTTTTTTGCTCAGGATAAATAAGACCTGTACACAGGATATAGTCAGCTTTCGATGCCAGGCAATAAACAGTCAATATGAATTTGAATATGAATTTCAAGCTAATTAACTTAAAACGTTAACAATATTCATTTAGTTAGATAAAATTTCCTTAACAAATGTACAAAAACTGGGGCAAGCAATTTTTAACATCTGGTGTTTTTTTTGTTTGCCATTAATATTGTTAAAATAAGATTTTGGTTTGTTGAGTTTGATAGCATTGACAACTGGTAAAAGGGACACAACTCTTGCATAGACATTGTGTGTACAATACAGACAGACAATTATTTGACAGCCACTTGACTGAAGGATTAGTAATAACACACTGAACAGTCATTAGGAGATCAGTCTAGTAGTAATATAATAAAAAGTAAAATTTATTTTTATTTTATATTAAAATATTGTATTGTGTTTCTAAATTCCAACACAAAACACTTTCAATAGTTCTTGATGAGAAATTAGTCTATACATTATCCTCCTAGCTCTATGTTTTAGCCTCACAGCTGAAAAGTTTATTGCTAAATCTTAGAAACACAATGACAGGAATTAACAAAACTGGTATCTGGGTACAGTGATTGGGAAAGGAAAATGGCCCATTAAAATTTGAAATTTTACTATTTCTACAGAGGGGAATGGCCCATTTAAAATTTAGAAAATGACTAAAAGGCCTAAAATGGCCCATTTGCAAAGGTGTCTTTCCCAATCCCTGTGGGTAGGTTAGGATGAAAATTTGGCCCAGTCTCAGGTGACAACGGTCTAATGAGTAGATTGTGGGGTCTGTAACAGGGTTGTTACTGTGCAGTTTGATTGTGTATTTATTAAACACAATATTGTTGTCGTAATGGGTGAAAACTGGGTATTTTATGTGAAGATTAAAACTTGTTAGTGCATGTTGGCTATTAATGCATGATTAAAACCAATTAGGAGAATTATTTTCATAAAAATCTATATGACTTTCATAATGCAAAAATCACTCATTTGACTTGAGTATTCATCTCGAAATGCCATATATATCCTTTCGACGTCCAAAGTGGTGTCAGACGTATCATTTTTATGGCTTTCAAAGTATTTTATCTGGAGGATGTCTGAAGCGTACTCCTACGTATCAAATTTGTGACTCCAAAACACCACTGTGCCGTGTTTTACTGCAGGTTGAACCACGGATTGACAATGGGATGGGAAAAGCATACCGGCGTTTGAGTAGGGTCAAAAAGTTATCCGTTTGAAACTAGATCAGCTGTTTCCCTGCAAAATAGTACCGGCAGTCGAAAGGATTTGACAATTACTTGTTTTCATTGAACATCAAGCATCATCTTATACATGTGCAGAATCTAAAATTGCACATCATAATAATTGTCTGCATTAATACTTCAAACACAGATCTGTATTTTTGTTTATATGAAGTTCCAAAATTATGTTTGACTAATTGGCACACCTACAATGGCTACTAAACATAATCCAGATTTTGATAAAAAAAATTACAACGCTATATCTGCATATTGTAACTATACAGAACAGCCATATAAGCATTAAAATGAAGATTTTCAGCAACAGTCAGTACTCTCCTATAACATAACACCATTGGTAACATTTGAGATGTGAGTCAAAATACTTAATGTCACTTTAACAGAATAATTACATAAATTAGAGTACCTCTGAAATTTTAACTCCACAAAAACTACTCTTGTCTTAGTGTCTGATTAAATCACAACCACAGTTTTGTTCTTTCTCGAGTGATTGGTTTAGGATAGTTTGGCTTCCCTTGAATATCTTTTATGTTTCAGACGGCGCTAGACAACCTGTTTAGAAGGGGCTTGTTTGGATAGCAGTGTGAAAATCCACTTAAGGAGACACAGACAAAACCAAACCAGAGATTGGGAAAAATTAAAAGGAGGATAAAACTGCCATCAACGCATGGAGTTATCTGCAAAAATATTAGATTTGTAATGTTACATGTTTCGAAGGCTTAACATGTTACATTACAATTAGTCCTTTTGCAAATAACTCCATGTGTTGATGGCAGTTTTATCCTCCTTTTCCTTTGAACATAATTTCTTAGACAAGCATGTCAGGGTAAAACGTACCTGCAGGAACTTGTATTCCACAATGCGTCCCACAACTATATGACCCATTGCATATGGAAGAATCTTCCAGAAATACGCTGACCAGAAATTCCACTCATGGTTCGAGATGTCCTGAAAAAAATTCAAAGCAGGTGATCAGGAAATTTTCAAATATAAATACTTCTAGCCAAAAAAGCGATCCACTTGAGAAGTTACGTGATAAGAAAATCAGTTGAATTTGATGTTTCAGAAGAATGCATAACAGCTGTAAAACATAGATAGACCAACTGTTTCAATGATAGAACAAGGTTTAAAGAGCCATCACAGATGTTAGTGTTTCAAATTTTTGGAAAATATACTTATGACGTCATTCGCCAGAGAAATCTTTTATCTACAACAAGGCATATGGTAAATAATTTTCATATCACGACAATATATTGCAATTTGGTTTCAAAGAGAAGTATCACTTCGACTAGCGCGCGCTACGGGTATCTGACGTATATAAACAGAGTCCCCTTTTTTGCGTAATACGTACTACACAAACAGCAAGCGCTTCCGAAGCGTGAAGGCTCGTCTCTAGCGCAAGTCGCCATAACAACCCATGTGCTGCATGTGCTGCACGTGCTGCACGTGTCTCTCTTGCAAAGTACCCTTGTCACACATTACTGAATGTGACGATTGCTTTACAAACTATGTTTCTAAATGTCCTGAGAATATACAAATTATTTCCTGTTTAATGTTCTTTTTATTGAGATAAGATCAGCAAATTATGACAAATTTTTACTCTCATTAAATATAAAATTCAAGCAAAATACCTAGTTGGGTAAAACAATTATTCCAATATCTGTAGCAAATACATAATTAAATGAAATGGTAAATAAATAACCATCAACAAATTATATATTTCGATTTCTTTCATTGCTCATATTTTTTGTTATTCTTTCGTGTCTTTGTTTACTGTGTGTGAGCAAGACCATAATGCTTTGCGCTTGAAAATAATAGACTGGATCTATATTTAGACTGGAAAACACCTTTACTAATTAATGCAATTTCTCGGCTTATTTTAAGTTGGAAAAATTAGGGAAAAATTAAGTGTATTTATTTCACGGAGATAGATTTTTGGAATTTTTTTGATATTTTCAACAACATCCGTGATGGCTCTTTAAGGACATTCAATCTTTAGATGTTTAGATTCGTAGGTGGTTCAAGACATTGTGAATACTCTTAGTTACACAGTATTTTTACAGGGTGTACAGGACTGTAAGACTCTTATATATTCCGTATTTTCCTGAGACACATGTTTTTATTGAATTAGCTCATTGACGCAAACAAAATAAATAATCTATATAGGTTGAAATCACCGTACTTATGTTTGTTACGGAAATTTCGAAACTGAAATTCCGAGTCGAGCAACCGTATTACTTCCGCATTCCATCTAAGGTCAAGGTCATCCGTAAGACCCTTGTAGTTAGTCACATGACCTGTCTTCACGGGTCATACGGATGGTACACTCTGGCAAATCCGCCTACACGGTTTCATATGCATTGGCTATTGACCAATCAGAATTCAACAAATTTATCTAAAGGGTAATACTGGTCAATGTACTCACTTTCTTTCTCCCGATGAACGACCAACCGTCGACGAAGTCTTCTTCACCCATAAACTTGAAAAACCCTAAAAATAAATAAATAAAGATTGCTCACACATAATACTGGTAGTAATGAAAAAAGATTAGAATCTGCTTTTGTTTGTAATTTTGAAAAATACGGAAAATTGGAGTAACAAGACTAAGTCACATACTTCACATCCAGTTTGTCTTGGTAGCATTTGCAGCCAAGATTCATCTATCATTGGAGTAATGTAGCCATTAATATTCTTAATCTTAGCATGTTTCAATATATAGAATGAGGAAAAGTTCACTGAGTATGAAAAGATGAAGTGTCAAAAATATTTCTATTGACGTCTCTATGCAAAATTTGCAAATTAAATAACGTCTATAAAAGACATTTAGAGAATCATAACTAGATCATAAAGTGATTGCATGTTATGATTATCAAAATTAAAAACTGTCACAAATAAAACTTTAGGTTTGATAAGGGTTTTTTTTTATTACCTTGAATTTGAAAAACATTGTTGACTTCATATGTATCATGAAATTCAGCATCAATATAATAATGTTCATAAATTTACATGTATTTCCTTTTCAATACAATCGGAAAAGCCCCCTAAGCCGGTACTTGTTGGGACTGGAAACAAATGCTGAGAGCATGCAAGTGTAGAGAGCTTTGTGTTTAGAGAACTAGTTACCGTCTTGACCAAATTTTGTGCCGGCATAAAGTCTGAAATCTACCTCACAGCTCTGCCTCATAATCTACCATAGAAGGTTCCCAGAATACAGCTCAGGGTAGATTCTGGCTATACCTAGAATCTACCCCACTCCTCTACAATCTATCTAGTTGTGTTTGGAGGGCTGCTAGGTTAGAGGCCTTCCTCTGCATTCCTCTGTTTACTGCACAACAATATTACAGAGTATTAGTAAAATATTATAATGATAATGCTGCAAAGCACAGCCCCAATACATACTGTCTGATGTCTTGTGAACACTGTAAGTCATGTAGAAGATGCTGTAGAGCCCTGTGACTAGATAGAAGATGGTCTCAATGAGGGGCAGGGGGGCGTGAGGCCTCTTGACCCCCCCAGAAGACACACACGTGTGGGGGAGAAATCCATACCTAGGTTGGTTCTTGTCCATTCTCTGTTTAACACCCTTCAAAGAAAAAAGTGAAAATCTAATCAAACCAATCATTTGACATTGCAGAAGTGTTTTACTGTAGAAGTTGAGATTGCTTAACCTTTTAATTTTCAATACATCACAATTTATAGAGATTTTTATTAGTCGAGGAAGTGTGTCATAATGGCTTTTACATAACGAGATAAAATTTGGTAATGTAAAAATATTAACTATGTTTTTTCAATCACATGGGTATTGGAAATAAAGCATAATATCACTCATATTCCAAAGTGATTGTTCTTTCTCAAATATACTCACAACTACCCAACAAAATATTAAAAGATTCCTCATAAAATAGTAAAAGATTGATCCTCATTTCTTTCAGTCTTAAAAATGACCATCTGAGAGACTCAAGAGTTTTTACCAGTGTTCTACTTTCTTTATATGATCTGGAGAAAGAGAAACAATTATTCTTAGCATTTCGGAGAAGTGTTTTTAATACAGCCAAAGTATTTTTTAAATTTCAAACTGTTAAAAATAGTTGATAGATGGTTAAATCTTGTCTAAAAACATGGTCCTTCATAATTCTGTTTTGAATGGTGCTGTAGATGATATACATGTATTCAGTCAATATATTTTATCTCTATGTACAGAAGTGAGATATCTGGCATCTATGAAACTCCATGCATGCTGCATAATGGTTCGTCATGAACTTGGTTTAATTCAATCAAAACTGTTGACATTAAGAAAATATTTATAACTTTTAGACACATATGTACAGTACGTACCTGGCCAAAAGTAAGTCATCAAAACTGAAATTCCCATGTTAATTAAACGTTGCAAAAATAATTTTCATTAATCAATTTATGGGCTGAATTGCTAACAAAAGGTATGAATAAGTTGAAAAATCATCTCAGCTATATCCATAATTTCCATTATATTTTCGGATGACAAAGAAAAATGCAGCTATTTAAACAAAAAAAGCTGGAAAATAACTATAAACTTTTTATGTTCAACACGAATAAAAACCTGTACATGTGTCACTTAATTACTTGTCATTCAAAGACTAATCGACGGAAAGATACATAAGGTAATTAGTTTTGTATAGCAGAGATGATTTTCTTGCTGTTTACAATAAGCAAACATTAAAAGGACTTTTCTTTTTATGAAAATTATTCTTCCAAAGGTTAAGTCTATGGGATTTCAGCTTTGATGACTCACTTTTGGCCAGGTACTGCATAGTCATTTTGTTCTCTTCAATATTTGCTAAATAATTTATTATAATTATAGGCCTATAATTAAAGCAACGATCATATTTAGGCCCAAAATTCATTGCGATATAATACACTTATACTTACAAAACTTTACTGATGTTACAATTAGTACCACGCAGAAATATCATGTAACTGATTGGAACAAAATGTTAAGATAAAAAGTATATAAAAGTGTTACACAAAAACAAATCATTTAAGCATCCTCATAAATTATGATTGCACTAAAACTCCAAAAGAACTCCTCACAAATTGTAAATCAACTCACCATTTTCTCTTTCACATTTCACAAACACTGAACATTCTAATTACCAAATCTGTAATACCATGAATGTTCAACTCACACTCATACACAGTAGAAGTTATATCATAAAAAGTTTTGTCTAATATTTCTGACATTCGCATCTGTAAGTCAACTTTTAAATATTATAGAAGTGTGAAGTAAATAAATACTTAATGAAACCTGAAGCATCGAACGAAACCCAGACTCTCCACGTTACCTTGTGTTGACGTATGATGTATTATTCCCGGATCTGAACTAAAAAAAGTGGGCGGGGCACCATGTTCCAAATCCTGGTCGTGGAGTGGAGTCGAGTCGACAGCTGTTCTACGTGTTGATGTAGCTGTCGTGTATGAACCGGAACCACATATCCTATTGTCCAAGAGATAGCAAAGTATCTATTTGCAAACTCAGCGCAGTGTCAAGTTACCATGCACACTTTAGAGTTAGGACACAGATGTTTTCCTGATCCCCGCTTCGAGACGTATTTCGCGGGGCAAATGTAAACAGCAAATAAAGGGAGATAACTGCCGTTGTCTGACTAAGACTGCTCACCATTGGTTGACTAATTGTGTTATTTCTATTCATTCATTGTATTGAATGAAAAGACCTTGGCTTACAATTCATTTTTGTGCTTTTAATAATTTATAGAGTGAAAGCATGACTGAATACATAATGGTATTGTGGACATTGTGTCATTATGTTATGTTTTTACTTTTGGAAGGGTATATATAACTGACATATGCTGGTGTAAGTTGTTCAAAATTGAATGATGATTGTATAGGCCTACCATATGTTGATTATTAAAATGAAAAATATGTATTGAATAACATGTTTCGTATAATGAGAGTATGACTTTGAATAAGTTGTCACTTTAAAAATAAGGCAGATTGACAGAATAATTTTTCTCAGACAGAATTTGAAAAAATTATTTTCATTCATTGATGTTTTTTCAAAATAAATTTGTTTTTTGTCTACTTTACAATAGAGAAATTTATTGAAAATGCATATATAATGCATATAATATATACTATAAAACACCAACAATAGGACATTTTTATCTCCTGTTAAGTGTTGTTGACACACATTATGTAATAATTGTTAGGATAGATTCCCATGATAAAATGTTGTGTAAACATTTAAAAATAACCTTGCATAATGGCATAACAATGATATCAGTCTGTTTATACTGTACTTTCTGCTAACAAAGAATTGATGATTTAAAATCTTTACAGTTTTTTTTTCAATTAGAGTATAAACTTTGAATAATAACAACTCATTAATATGTCATTTTTGTAGAAAGAGAACCGTACAGAGTTAAAAGTTGGGATTTTATTGAGTCTGCAATCAAATATAATTCTGGTTATTTATACAAAGAGAAAGAGTTGAAGATGTTTGTACAGTGTGGTGAACATCACATCTATCACCCCGAAAATTGTACTCACACCTGATTCTGTCTGTCCTCAATGTTACAGATTCTTTCACTTTTAGAACACCAGAAATTGGGAGGGGAGGTCCTCAAATTTTCATGCAAAGTTTATCAAACGGGCAAGGGGTAGGTTCGAACCCCCGCTGATGACAATTTCTTGGTGCTGTTGAAGTTTTGGAGGGTTTTTTTGTGACAAATATTTCAAATCCAGTAACAGTGTTTACAATCACATTTCAGGTGATCTAACAAAGGGCTTTAACCAGCCTTGAAATGCAGCAATTAAAATCATCATTTTGTGACCCCTGGGTTTGTTGCTGTTGTTTGAATGGTACACCCTGTTCTTGTATGAAAAATAACATACGGAAAGACAGAATATTTTTTTTTATTTTGGCAACCATGCAAAACAAATGTTATTACAAAACCTTTAACAATTGATTTGACTAGAAACAACACCAAACATTTTTACCATGCAAAACAGATATTGTTAAAAAAAATTCTGAACAATAGATTTCACTAGAAACGACATCAAACATTTTTATCATGATAAAACATTTTAATTTGAGATAGAGATCATATAAATCAAATGTAAATAGATTTTTTAAAATACCAGCAACCCAAACAACATAAATAAAAAATTTTAAATAAAGGAAAAGAAGTGTTCAGCACCAAAATATGAAAGCATCAAAATAAGAAACGGGCCATATAAGGACAAAAAACAAGGTGTCACTGTAATGACAATATAAGCATTGAAACAATACAATATGAACTATTAAAGAATATCAGAAGTTTTTTTTTAAAGTCATCAATAAATAGATATTTTAAATTTGCTTTTAAATAGATGTTTTGATACTTATTTATAATCTGTCATCAAAGAATATATTTCATTTACATCCAATTCTAAACTTCAGTTAGCATTTTTGGCAGGGATTTGGGGCTATTTATCAATTAATATGTTAATAAATCTTTTTTTTTTAACTGCCACGGAGACACAATCTGATTACTAAAATGAACAAGACTGGTTTTTCATCATTGACAGTTTTCCGATTCCTATAAATTAACATCAAAACTATTCATTTTGGCAACATTCTTCATCTATACATAAATTCATTTCTATCATTTAGTTTTCAATAAGTTTAAACCAAGAAGAAAATATTCTTTTCAATGTAAATTATTTCATATAAAATGTCAAAACATAAATGTGCATAGTTTTAATTTTACTAAAAAGTCAGACACAATACTCACTCAGTCAAAAACACAAGAACATTTCACATAGGGGAGAAAAGTGAGCGAGAAAGTAAATGAAGTGTTGTAAAATCCTTCACTCCAAATCAAGGATTGTTAATGATAGAAGCAACGGCTTGTCCATCAACATGATTCCTCAACTGATAAAACAAACTGTAAGCAAAATAGTTCATACAGCAGCAACATTTTGACAATGGAAGTTGTAAATTGATAGATAATTGCATACAATATTTATAAACAATCTTTCTGTAAATAACAACGGCTTTGACATTAGAATATGTAAATAGCTGATTGACTAGTATAAATATATTGATTCAAATTAAAAAAGGAATGCTTTTCATAAAAAATACTTTAAAACATATTTTTCATAGTGATATTGCTTTGAATAATACAAAATTTTGTCACTGAATATTATAATATACTAAGGTCATTTTGGCAAGTATAAAGTAACAGTTGATCTGTAATAAACTGAAGTACAAAAGAAAGTCCACAACTCAGTTAGTTTTATCAAGTGTCTGACATTCAATTACCAATGTTTGAGGTTTTTGATGTCATACTCTAAAACTAAATACTCTAAATTAAAAATTAAATTTTAGATTTATTAATTCATCCAAAATTAATTTTAATGAAAAAAACAACTGTTCATCAACTTTTAAAACATATTCTATCTAATAATAAATAAATGTGCCTCATTCTATACACGTTTACAACGTTTCAAACATGGTAGGGGTCATGTTGGTGTACATTTTAATTCTCACCCCTACATTAAACAAAGTTATTTTAAAACTACAGGAGGTAACATTCTTCAATGGCAAGATCTTTGTAAAACTAAATGGCGATAAAGAATACTGTATCATTGTTTATAAAATGGCAAGTTAGGAAGGACCTCAATAAAAGGAACACAAACAATAAATATCTTGTCCATAGAAACTCCTCCATGTCTTGTTTGGCATGTTTCCAAAATGAAATGGAATGAAGAAATTGTCAGCACTTATAACTTTGAACACAGGGGTTCATCACAGAGTATAATTCAATGGAAAGACAACATCAACAGATTATAGGAATGTGAATGAATAAAACCATTCATGAAAGTAGTTTTTGACACAGGGATAATTGTTACATGAAATAACAAACTTTCTATAGTCTTTGATTGTTCTATTTGGAAAATGTGGTTCTGTACTTGAGTTCACATCATCACAACAAAGAGCGTCTATTAGTACTCAACGACATGAGAATCAAGCAGCAACTCCCATCTTTTAACGTCTCCTTGGTATGGCATGAGAGGTTATATAAAAATAGCTAGTGACTAGAAAAGAAGTCCAATAAGAGATATATAGGTATGAAACTAGTGGCACATTCAGAGCTTTGTTTTGCCTGTCACAGTTTCAAAGACAGGGTGCCTCCCTCGCCTGCATGGATCTGCACCAGGGGCGGCTGTCATGAAACTTGTAAGGATTTTCTTAGTTTTATACTTAAGACTTCTGGAGACTAAAGTATTGAAATATACCACTTCAGTACTTTTCATCAGGTCATGTCATGTAGAAACCTTTCTGCAGCAGATTACCTGTGTAACATTGTCCAGGTTAATGTCACTAAGGTCTCTCATACCAGCATGAAATCTTATCTCAAAAATATGATTCAAATCCTGTTTTACTTTCTACTGGGCTCACTACTGATATGATCTGTATTCATCAAAGTGCAAAACTAGCTCCCCTGGAAGCACTCGTAAAATCTCCAAAGTAAGTAAAGAAATATTCAACTCATTGAACTGTAGTAATTCAAGGATACATCTTTGCCTTATCAGTGGCGGATCCAGATTTTAAAAGTTTTTGCATGTTAATTTTATGGACCCCAAAGGTGATCCCTACCCCCTTTCAATAAGTACATCCCCTCCTTAGAGAATTTCTGAATCCGCCACTGTCACATCGAGTTGAAACAGTTTAAAGCAGATTGATAAGTTGTAAACTACACATCATACCATTTACAGACTGTTAAATAGTGTGATTGGCATCATTTTTATCATTGTATAATCCTAATAAGATTGGGGGTAGGTTTTACATAAAACATCCGATTACTTCCGGTTTATCATACAGTTTTTGTTTTCCTTGACAGCCAATTATTTACTGTCACTGCATTCTGGACGTTTACATAGATCACACAGCATAATATCACACGGGTCTTCATTGATGCTGAAACAAAAAGCATGAAAACAATGTAACCAAATATAGTGGAAGTTATTTGTTGTGATCTGTTAGCTGCTATTAAACTGCCTAATATCTTTGTCACTGTCACAAAGTGAAGGTACCGGAGATGACGATTCTAATCTCATTGATGGTCTTGAACACTCAAGTGCTTTCTAAGAAAACAAGATTTTCTTCCTTAGTGTGAAAAAACTAGACGGTGTTTTTAATCGTAAAAACAGATGTCTCCCTCTTCCCCCAATTCAATTTCAGTTGTTAACCTTCCAAAAGACCAAGTCCAAATTGTTGCCATGGAAATTAGAACAAAATTAAATTATAAAAAGTCAAACACCCCAAAGGCACATCTAAATGATATCGGGAGGTAGTGTACCAAATTTGGTGAGGATAGTGCCCACAGTTTTAGAGATCTGCTCTGGAAACAAACCCCACCCTACTAAAGGACAACGTCCAAATTGTTGCCAAGGAAAATTAAAAATATAAAATTTTATAAAGTTCAAACCCCCAAAAGGCACATCTACATGATATGGGAAGGCTGTATACCAAATTTGGTGAAGATTGGTAAAGCAGTTTTAGAAATCTGCTCCGGAAACAAACCCTGCCCTTCAAATAGACAAAGTCCAAATTGTTACCATGGAACCAAAAATTTTTTTAAAATTTGAAACCCCCAAAAAGCACATATACATGATATGGGGAAGTTGTGTACCAAATTTGGTGAAGATTGGTCAAGTAGTTTTAGAGGTACACTCCGGAAACAATGGGAACGCCAACGCCGACAATAACTCAACCAAGGTAGAAACTTCATATAATAAGAATTTGAAACAATTAAATCTCAACAAATAATTGACAATCAATTAAAAGTTTTAATCATTCAACCATAGAAAGTGTATATATAAATATTTTCAAAATCATTGGAAACAACCCACCGTGTGTGACGAGTCTTCTTATGAAGATCTCACCAACGTTGACGCCAGCGAAGAAGTAGAAAATCGCGAAGACAGACATAAGGAAGAGCGGAGTGAAGAGAATACACTTGAGTCTCCTCATCATGGCTGGAGATAGCATCCTCACCTGTAGAGGAAATAGAAATCTTCAGGCAGGGTTTCCAATAAAGAGAGGGTTCTATCGGAATATCCACCATTTTGTTTCTATATTACGTGAAATAAGATAAACATACTTTTACTAATTTTACTCACTCAATCACTCATTGTTTCTATTTTTTAACCCTTAACATGCAGGTCCCGGAATTATCCGGGCGGGCTATAAGCGATTCCGAGGTGTCTGTATACGGATCCCGGATCGCTTACTTAGAAGAATTCACAGCTGTCTATGTACTTGGCTATCTGCCATACCGGGTCCCGAGTCGATTGTTTCCGCGACTCGCTGCATGAGAATGGCTGTATTTATGCCTCGCAGCCCGCAATGAGAATAAAACTTTCTTCAGTGTCTGGTCAGAACGTCCAGCAAAATTCACACCAATTTGCGTGTGCATTGTTGACCCGTAACGCATCGATAATTAGCTTTACAAAAGGCCAATTTTGTCCTGCTTCGCTCCGATGGCTACACTGCCCGGCGGCTAATTAGCACCTAAGTGTCTGCACTGCCCCGGGGTGAGATAGGCCCGTACAGGCTTATCTGTCTCGCATCCCGCCACATGGGCAGATAGCCTATGCTTATCTGTCTCGCATCTCGCCACATGGGCAGATAGCTTCTAATTACGGGAAGATATTGCGATAAGCTACCTTTCTCTCGCACTTCGTATCATATGAACCAATTGGTTGTTTTCATTTTTTTTATACCAAAATAAAGAGGAAAGAATGGCCTTTATTCCCATATAAAAATCGCAATTGCGCTAACATAACTGAAAATACAGCAATCGCACAGAGATAGCCGACTTTCGCACTTTTGAATTTTGATACATGTGGCGCATTTACCCCAACATGCCTCGGCGCTCTATTTCTAAGAAACTACTTGGGATATTTTCATAATTTTTTTATCAGTATATAGATAAAAGAATTGTCTTCAATTCCATATAAAATACGTGTATTTTCGGCAATAACTTTTGATGCGCCAGGTGTCGCGCAGAAGGTGATATTCGGCTTTGAATAAGTGGCGCTCTTAGCATATACCATCATTACGGGCTTTATAACTTGTGAACCGCAAGTCCGATTTTTATAATTTTTACATCATTGTAAAGAGAAAAACATTGTCTTCAATTCCATGTATAATGCGCATGTTTTCGGGAAGAACTCTGCATGCGCAAAGCGCCGCGCCAAAAGGTATAATTTTCGCACTTCATAACTTTTGAACCGCAAGTCCGATTTTTATAATTTTTACATCATTGTAAAGAGAAAAACATTGTCTTTAATTCCAGATATAATGCGCATGTTTTTGGGAAGAACTATGCATGCGCGAAGAGCCGCAATATTGATGTACGCATAAGTGAAGAAGTATGATAATATATAACTAAAATACTGTTCTTTTGATACGCAAATATAGAGCTTTATAAACGATGAACAACTGTCATGACGGAATTTTGTTTCCAGTTTTGGAAAAAAAAATATAACATAAAAGCGAAAATATATTTGAGTACGGGACCAGCCGCTCGGGGAAAAGCCTTTTCGTGGGAATATTTTCTCAGGAAAATATTTCACTTTTCGGAGTTTCTAAAAATGCGTGAACATTTTTGTTACTGATGCCATTTGCGAAAGGTTTTTATTTCTAAAATTCAAATGCGAGGGCGCACCTTTCCAAACCATTTGAATTGAATTTATTATTTTATCTTTTACATTATTGAATAAAAGATGTTTCATTCAATAAGATTTGAAGAATTATTTATATGTGTAGCGGACTGAACTGAGCAGATGGAGAATTTGATTCCTCACCACTTTTATTACCAAAGTTCTTTTGTATCACAATTACTTTTTTAGGTATTAGTTTTTTCGTGAGCAGGGGAATTTCCGACGGGATTCGCCATGACATAATGAGAAAAAATTCCCATGAACATGGGCGTGGTCCGTCATCTTCGGGACCGACCCACAAGTATAAATATCTACCGGGGGGTGCGCGGACCCCCCCGCTTTTGGTCGCCACCCCCCAAACTTTTTGTGCAAATTATTTTTTTGTTTCTACTTTGAAATAAAGGTTTGTGTCATTCCGAGGTATGAAGGTTTCTGCTATATATGTCGAGAGGGCATGGGAACCCATTCCCAATAGAATCCGGGGTTCGTCCCATAGGATTGTTCCTCGGAGTCTCTCGTTCTCAAAAGAGAACATGGGAAACCTGTCCCGCGATTGAATCCGGGGTCCGCCGCGGAAGACGGGGACAGGAATTCCCGGAGAGCATGGGAGTATGCTCCCATGGGTCCGGGCTCCGCCTCGAGAGACCGCTCCTTGGATGCTCTGCTTCTCGAAAAGAGAAGTCATTCGGCAACTGACAACCCGAGCTTCCCTGACATAGTAGTTTATTTTCCGGGCCTCGCGCCCGGTGCTACACGTCGCCGAGGAAATCAGAAAATGGTCCGTTTGACATATGCGTCGGAAAAATCGGCGCGATGTCAGAAGCCGTCGGCGCCGTCGGCGCTTGCGGCGCAGTCGTCCTAGATGCGCCGGGAGGTTCTGAAACTGGCAAATGAACGTCCATGAAGCTCACATTCATTATCTCTGTATGTTTATTGTCTCTAATCACATGTTATATGTTGCATACATCTAACGCATTTTCAATCATTTACAGGTTGAAGCAGAATGCTGCGCGGACGTGGACGCAAGGCCCTGCGACGGCCTAGGACGTTGCATACTAGGACACGCAGCTTTGAAGCCGTTTCAAGCGACGACGACTTCATCAACGAGATCCATGCTGATGAAGCCTCTGATATGGAGTCAACTGACAGTGATGGTAGCAGTGGTTTAGACAGTGATGATGCATATGATCGGGACACTGTAATAGATAGTGAACATGGTGACACAGATGCTCTGAGTGATATAGAGACAGAGATTGCCAGAAAGATTCTAGCCGCCGGTAATTCCACCGAAGAAGACTTTAGTGGTTTTGAGGAGGAGTTTGCCGAAATACCACAATATAATCATGATAATTCACAGACGTTTGATGAGTGGGTGGATGGTCCGCGGCCACGTGTAAACTTGCCTTTCACTGGTCAAACTGGGTTGCGCCAGTTCATAGAACTTCCTGAGAACCCTGAACCTATTGACTTTTTCAATTTGTTTATACATAATGATGACTATATGAGGATATGGCAACGGAAACCAATAGATATTTCAAACAAGCAATGGAGGACAAAATTCTAAGACCCCGTTCAAGAATGCAACAGTGGCAAGACACTAATGCTGAAGAGATGAAGGTATTTGTAGCCATGACAATTGCATGTCATTGGTTGTGCAGAGAAACTTTGCTGATTACTGGTCAACAAGTGATGTTACCTCAACGCCTTTCTTCGCCAAGTGCATGCCCCGAGACAGGTTTTGGCTTCTTATAACCTACCTACACTTGGCTGACAACAGGAGGATGCCGGGCCGTAACACCCCGTGCTTTTCACCAATAAATAAACTGGGACACTTGTATAACCGGATAGTTCACCGTTTTTCAAGAGTGTATAAACCGCATCAAAACATTTCAGTCGACGAGGGCATGGTGCCCTGGAAAGGTAACTTATCTTTCAAAGTTTATCTTCCCGACAAGCCTAAGAAGTATGGGATAAAGGCTTTCATGTTGTGTGACTCGCACAACGGATACGTTTGCAAGTTCAAACTCTACACTGGAAAAACGAATGAACCGGTTTCTGAAGGTGGCAAAACTTATGATGTAGTCATGGACTTGGTGAACGACTACGTTGGACAGGGGCATCACATCTTTATGGACAACTACTATTCGTCCACAAATCTGTACATAAATTTGTGGGAGCGGGGAATAGGTGCCACGGGGACGTTGAGAGCCAATCGAAAGGGACTTCCTGATTCAGTCAAGAAACCTAAAAAGAAAGCCAAGCAAGGGGACATGACAGTTTCTCACAACCATGGCCTACTCGTTTTTCGCTACGAAGATGGAAAATCAGTGCTTCTCATGTCTACTGTTGAAGATACACAACTTGAACAAACAGGGAAGAAGAACCGGGCAACAGGGGAACCAGTTCTCAAGCCGCGCATTGTAACAACGTACAACAAGTACATGGGAGGTGTTGATCGGGCCGACCAGATGTTGTCGTACACGCCGTTCCGAGTGAAGACCCTGAAGTGGTGGAAACGGGTTTGGTTTCACGTTCTCAACGTTGCCATGTTGAACTCTTACATCGTTTATAAAGAATACAGCAAAGATAAACCTCTAAAAACAAGTCGGGAATACAGGAAGGCTTTGGCGCAACATATAGTAACATTTGCGGACAAGGAACAAGTTCCATCACTTTGCAGACGTCCCCGTGGTCGGCCGAGCACGAGCGACGAGAGTGTCACTCGTCTTCATGGACGTCACTTTCCGACGAAGATTGAGCCTGTCGGAAGGAAGAAAAACGTCACAAGGATGTGTGTGGTATGCTCTAAGGCAAAACGCGCCGTCCTCGCAAAACAGATTGAAGAAGGCAATGGGCCAGCAAGGAAGAAAAAACGAGTAGGCAGAGAGTCTTCTTATGAATGTACAGATTGTAATGTTTCTCTGTGCGCCGCACCATGCTTCAAACTGTACCACACCGCCACTGACTATTCCAGGGCTTACATCACTGCCACGGAAAAAGAAAGAAATGAAGAAGGGAATGAAGAAGAAGAAAATTGAAAGTAAAGAGAGCCGAAGTGTGGACAACCAGTATATACACATTATATACATACCTTGTTAGGTCCCTAAAGCTGTTCTGCGCACAACCGCAGGTAAATATTGTGTATATTTGTACCTAAATGCATTGTAATTTCATTGTAATACATGTCATTGCAAATAAAATATTTTTTATTTTATCAAAGAGACAGAGAAAGTGAATGCGAGCTCTTATTGGAAGTTCAACCAGAACCGCATCATAAAAAACACCCATAAATGCTGAACCGGGTGGCCGATTTTCATAAAACTTACATGGGGTAAAGAGGAAAGATTCGGCTTTGATTCAATATAAAATTTATACATGCGCACGAAACACTAAAGTTGCGGCACGTGCCCCGATATGCGCGATAGTCAAAAAGTTGCCTCAAAGTACCGAGGGTACCTTCATTTGGCCCGCTATAGCTTCCGAACGAAGTTGCGCATTTTTTTTCTTTTTACATCATCGTAAAGAGCAATAAATTGTCTTCAATTCCATGTATCATATGTATATGCGCAGCGAAAAATAAACATGCGGCAAATGATGCGCCAGATGTCGCAAAAAGTTAGTTTTTCAAAAATGAATTTTCTAAGTACTGGGGGTGCCTTCCTTACGCTCTTCATATATTGCGAACCATTTGACGTATTCCAATAATTTTTATATCATTGTAATGAGGAATAAATTGTCTTCAAGTACATACGTGTTTCGCATGCGCGCGAAATAATTTACGATTTTATAAAGCTGGAAATAAAGACAAACTTTACACCGCGCAACATGTATTTCGTTCGCCGCGTTGATTAGTGTATGCTGTGCTCATTAGTACCCATTAGTTCCACGCGCGCTCGGCTCTGGCACCCTCGAGGAGGTCTCGAGGAGGTCTCGAGGAGGTAACGGTACTGTAATTAGCACAGTCCCGGGGGGACCAAGCAGTGCCAGTAACTTGGTGCGCGTCGGGACCATTCACGTGGTACTGTCGGGGTAGCGTCACTCTCCTTTGGTTGGTTATATTTTCTGAACCATAAGTCGTATTCTAATAATTTTTATGTCATTGTAAAGAGGAATAAACTATCTACAAGCACATATAAATTTCGCAATATGCGCGCTCAGGAGTTTTGATTTCATGAAGCTGGAAATAAAGACAAACTTTAGATGACAATAGAATTATAACCATAGGTCGCATTCTAATATTTTTTATATCATTGTAAAGACAAACATCTGGTCTTCAAGTCCATATAAAAATTTCAGTAGCGCGCTCCAAATTCATGATGTTATAAGGCCCGAATTAAAGACAATCTTTACAAAGTAATAGAAAAGTAAAGAAAAATCGTAAAAAAATAATTCGAAGATGCGGGTATAAAGCAACCATTTGTGTACGGGTGCCGCGACTTGAATTTGTATTCAACGCCCGTATATAGCCCGTATTCGCCATGTAGATGCGGTATATTTCGTAAAAACGGTACCGGAATCGCCGCCTGGAAATTCCGCCAGCAGAGCTCGTTAGTGCCTAAGCTCAAACTACTGCTGCGAGCTGCGAGCCTGTAAATTCCGCCACAGGGGCTAAAAAGGGTAAAATATATATACGCAACGTATATGCACTAGTTTTAACCAAATTGTCAAATATAAAGTCATCAAAATTGTGTTATAATTAACTGGATTGTGTTGTCACTAAGGTGACATGATCCCCCGCCGCAAAATAATACTTCAAAGTCAAGATCAAGATGTCAAGATCAGCAAAATCGACTGGGCCCTGAATTTTCCCTAAAAGAACCACTGGCGTAAGATAATGATGACAACCCAATGAACAGTTCCTGTTATATCGATTCCCCTTACAAAAAAATATATAATCAGCCCTTTGTCTTCACTTGGAGGTGCTTTGTGTAAGATATGATGAAATTCTGGTGAATGGTTCTTGAGACATCCCGCTGGCAAGCTTTACATGTTCATTAACATGTCCAAAAATTCAAAGTTCTGCTGTGACCATGAGAATAATGTCAAGGTCACCAAAATCTAATCAGCCCGTTGTCTTTCCTTGAAGAAGCTATATGTAAGATATGAAGAGAATCCAGCGAATGGTTCTTGAGATATCCCGCTGACAACGGTAAAATGACAAAGTTTCGTTGTGACCTTGAAAGGAAGTCAAGGTCTCAAACATCTGTAGGAACATTACTCTCCCATTGATGAACCCATATGCAATACATGAAAAGAATCAAGTGAATAGAATTTGAGTTATTCCATTTCGTATGGACGAACGGACGGACTGACGCAGTCGAATATCCCCCGCTTTGCGCTACATGCACGGCGGGGATAATCAGCGATTGGAATTTGCAGTACCTTTGCATACACAAACATTATACGATACAGGGTGTCATAACATTATCATAACATGCATATTCAAACAGGAATGTCTTTTCGAATTTCATTTCCACAAAAACACTCTGATCGAACCCTCCCTGTGTGACAATTTTATTTAGCGGCCAGTGATAATTCCTCAAAGCATATGCAGCAATACAACTGATACCTCCCTATAATTTATTTTATTCTAATGTTTTGCATCAGTCACCAAAGAAACTTTGAGTGGAACTGGACGCTCAGCCATTACAAGTCTGCGGTAGCCAATGAGTAATAATCATCAAGATTCTGTATCATTTAGTACATACTACCATACATAGATTAAAGTTGAATGGGTTACCTTCAGTTTTGCTACAGGAGCACTGTTCTGTATCTGCGTCGCCATCAGTTCGAGGGAGCAGCCTATATAGTTGGCTAGGGACCAGAGCAGGAGATAGTTCTCTTGTCCGTGCCACACGTAGATGTACAGGAAACACAAGAGAGACCCAAACAGGCGGCGACACACCCCTCCTTGGGACCCCCCGATAGGGATGTAGATGTAGCTGGAGAGCAATTGAATAGAGACAATCATTCTTGGTATAAGGCCACTTACAGGGTTGCCTGTAAAAACAATTGAAACCCTGAAATCATTGAAACTGCATGAAACTTGGTGTTTCTCATTATGAATGACTGTGTATGAAAAAGAATACTAAATCAACAACTTACTTTCTCAAGAAATCATATAGGCCTCTATCAAAGTATCTGAAAAGACAAATAATCAAGAATATTTCTGCAGTAGCCAGGAGAATTTACATAAATAATTAGTTCTATTTAGTTTAGCTATAAACATGAAGCTTGCATTACTGTAGAGTGATGAGATGGCAGTCAAACTATGAGACATAGAAAAAGATTACCATTCAATAGTGCAAACTTTCGATCTCATAATAGTAACACTGATAGAAGCATTCATATAATATTGACTTCTACATTTTATGTGACAGTCTTTTTAATTAAGGGTGAAATTCAGAATCACTCACTTCCACATATCGGAGTATCTGTAGATATAGGAAATACATTTGGGTTCTGATGGAGGATGCAAGTCATCCAATATGGCCACTTGTGCCGGGAGTCCGTAAAGGACGACATATTTGATCATGAAGTACTGTCCCGCCAAGTATCCGAGCCCCATGAGGCCCCAGAGAGAGATCTTGTTGACGGTGATGGTGTTATGTAGCAGAGCGTTGTAGAAGATGAAGTGGTGAGAGACCTCGATGAACATCGCCCAGAAGAACACTCGCAGGATGTGGAACAAAGAGGAGATAACTCTGGTCTTGTTCCAGGGTCTTGGAGCTGAATTAAACTAAGGAGTAGAAACATGAGGAAGTTTCAATTGTGATGAAATTGGGAGGAACAAAAAATTTTTCTCAGGATAAGAAAATAACTTCCAAAATAAATTACTGCAATTCAAAGACAAAAGTATTAATTACAACATAAAATCTGAATGGCTAGAGTTAAAAATTCTCAATAAAAAATAATTTCCCTATGGGATGCAACTTAGGTATTTTTAGAATTGCAGAAAATTTTATACTCACTTGAACCTTAAACTTATCATACGTGATGAGTGGTCCGGTGAAAAAGAGTGGTAGATAGAAGATATACAGCAGAAGGTCCAACATAGAGAATCCATCATTGCTTGAGTTATCTCCCTTTGTTTTGATATAACGACTGCGCTCCAAGCAGAAGCTAGTGTATCGGAGTATCACGAGGGCCAGTACAAACACAATGAAGTAAAAACGCTCTTCATCAGATATGCCATGGAAGCAAAAATTTGTCTGAAAATATAACGTAAACAAAGCCGATATAGTTCATATTTTTATAGATGCATTTACAGTGAGTGTTAATATTAGTTGTAGATAATTTTCAGGGCCCCTTTTTACTTATCGTTTCTCAACTTCAACATCCTATGCTACTTATTCCTCCAACAACTATCAGGTTGACACACTTATTGGAATAAATCGTGAAACTTAATGTCAATATTTCGGTAAACATATTCCAGAAATCCTGTAAGGTCAACTTGCTCCCAGTCAGTGAAAGTAAGCAAATAACAACTTACTATCCACCGAGTGAATATGTCATAGTTGAGAGTTGATAGAAGCAGGAGACTGACACCCCACACGATCTTCAAACTACCGAAAGATGACGCCAGGAAGCAGATAACAGAGTGAGTGATGAAAAACAGTATCGTCCTGTAGCCAAGTAGAACTGTCACACTCACAAGAGAGTAGGCCAGAAATATTCTCTTTCGGTGCTGAAATCAATCAAATTTTACACAAAATCTGCAAATTACTAATTCAAAATTGAGTCATATTTATTTACTGACCGCAAAGATTGTAACACTTTCTTCAATTTATTTTCAACTTGTTACTATTCCAAAGGTAAAAAGAAATAACTATTACTTATAAACAATAATCCATGTAGATAAATTATCATGCCTTTCTTCAAGAAATAATCACGCCTTTCTTGAAGACATAATTTACAGAAATCCTTTTTCGCCATTAAGTGAGCAAAGTTGGGAAATAAAAAGTCAATAATCACTAATTATATTTTTGGAGTGTTCATCTTAGAAGTTACATAAAATTTACATGTTAAAAAAGAGAATCTACCTTCGCATAATGAACGTTGACGACACTTGCAATAACAATATGGCCGAGACCCCATGGCAAGATGTTCCAGAAATATCTTGACCAAAATGTCCACTCATAATTAGATATGTCCTGAAAAAGATGAGGAACAATTAAGGATAAATTTGCACTTTGTCTCTGAAATATTTGTTTCTTCATATACAAGCTTGGAAAATTAAATATCTAAAAATCATGAGTGTTAGATTTAGACAAAAAATTCTTTGACTTGCTGAAATTGTTGAAATGGAAGTAATGGTTATACCTTTTTTCTACCAAAGACTGCCCATCCTTCCGAAAATTCTTCTGCATTTAGTATTGTTGAAAAATCTGTACAAATATAAATCAATTTAGAAAAAAAGGTAACATAAAAATGAAAAAGTGAAATGAAAGATACAGCCATTGGGTTATAAACCTGGTGAACTAATGAAAGTTATATACAGTCAGACATCGATAATCCGAACGCTTCCGTTTTTCATCAAAAATGTTCGGATAGTGAAATGTTCGGACTACTGAAATGAACCAAACAAGATGGAGTTGATTACCTTTGAATCTACAGACAGACGAGAACGTATTGAGAATATCAAATGACTTTGACACGCTGTTTATTTATCACACAAAATGAGAAATTTCAATATATTATAATCACAAACTACTGACACACAATGTAAAACATTACAATTTAGTAAAATCACAAACTACTGACACGCTCAACTCCCATGTCAATCCACTGTAATTGAAGTTTACCGATCCAATCAGTGTGATTGAATATAATGTGGCAGGGTGAGGTCATAGTGTTCCTACTAGCTTGGACTAGTGGGATGTCCCTTAGCTCAACTGGTAGAGCGTAGAACTGTCACCTGGAGGTCCCGGGTTCAAATCCCCCTGGATGTTGACTTTTGTATTTTCACTCCTGCTACATTTGGCGCCCAACGTCGGGTCAGGACTATTCCTAAATGTCACTGCACCTCTCTAAGTCCTTTTCAGGTTTGTAAATCCTTATATATAGGTATGTAAGTCCTTCATAGGCATATCTCCTGAATTGTTGACTCGAGGACGAGTCACTTCGTGGAGGGGGTGTGTGTGGCAGGGTGAGGTCATAGCATTCCTGTTAGGTTGGACTAGTGGGATGTCCCTTTAGCTCAACTGGTGGAGCGTAGAACTGTCACCCGGAGGTTCCGGGTTCGATTCCCACTGCATGGATGTTGAAATTTTTATTTTCACTCCTGATACAATAAGATTGCTTTACTTTTCTTCACCCTCACTTTTAAAGAACACTGTTAAGCAAACAGTTCGAAATATTTCAAACATGAATTTATTGAATTACTTTCAGAGGAATACTTACCATTGGATGCTTTATATACTTCATAGAAATTGTAAATGATGCTGCCAGTTGCTGCTATGGAATAAAACAAGGATTCCAAAAAGGGAAGATCTTTTTTTGATTTGGTGCTTGAAGGACGTGATGTAAATGCTGGACATTGTAGTTCTGAGGATCTCCTGTCCTTCATCTCTCACCTTCAGGCATAAACCAAGCTGAAAAACATAGGTGATTAAAATTCTAAATTAAAAAACAACTATTCTTAAATTAATTTTCATTGATATTTGACTGAATGGTAATGCCATGCATTTAAGTTATCATTATTGATATGAACTTGTCTAGGTAATATAGATCATCAATTAATATAAGACAATAAGTTAAAGCAATTAAGCAGATATATATTTATATATTTGCCTTCTTTTTTGCAAATTTAGTTCATATATATTCCTTGCATGATATTCGGTATAAGTGATATATATTATGTCAATTGTATTTCTTTAAAAAATAAATCATTAACTAATAAATACATAATCATAGGGAGGTAGATGCATATGCACGGTACTTAATAATATACATATTATTATGTGTACTGTAGGCTAATATATACAGCAGTACGTATAACTAAGTTTACCTCAGCTGTTTATGGAGGACATCGGGATGAATGTCATTAGTTAGAATGATTTCCTTTATCTATGTGGAAATAAAACAATGCAAGTGTACGGAAAAGTGGGCGTGGCGAACCACTGTCCAAGTGGCTGTCATTCTCGCAAACACTGAACAGGACATTGTCAATCCGGTCCTCATTGAAATCTATTTTCAACCCGGAACATGATAAAGGTTTCACTTCCGTGGATGGTTTTAATGCACATTTTAAAGAATAAGATAATTTATCATTTTAGAGTACTAGATTGAACAACATTCTCTATTTTGTCACCTAAAAATAATCTAAAGCATGTGCAGATAAAAAATATAAACATTATCAAAGGGAGATAATAATGTCGCCGATGCTAATCTTGACACCCGCTAATAGATATTTAAATCGGACAATGAATGCAACGAAATTTTAATATCAATCATTTGTGAAATTAATATAAAAAAAATCTTTGAAAATGTTTTAAAATGTCTGCCAGTTGTTACGTTTCAAGTGACAAGTGTTACATATCTTTTCATAGTGATTTTAGATCCTTCTTTTTTTCACAGTGAAATTATTTCATCACGGACTTATTGTAATTGATTATTGTAATTTAAATCCGTGATTTCATCAAATTCATTAAAATACAAATGTAACCACAAGATTAAAAGATGAATGCCGAATTGCGATACATATTTGGTAATATTCAAATGATTGAAAGTTTCACGGATATTAGTTTTTGATGCTTGATTATTGTTTGAAGAGATAGTGGATCCTCCTGATAAAATGTGAAAGAAAAATATACAAAATATTTCAAGTAAAGTACAATGTAACTGGTACATTGTAATATTATCAAAACTTGAAAACGAATATATATCGTATATCGAATTATTGATTTACAAATACAGATAGTGTGTAATTAAAATGTAAATCATGGTAAACGTCTTTTTAAAGACATTGTCATCGTATTTACCAAATGAAATCGTTCACGCCACGAAGCTTTGAAATTAATTATCATCGAGGTCAAAATATATGATATACAATAAATGGGTCTGGTACAGATAATCTATATCCGAGTTCGCTCTCTGAGAGATTTATTGTGGCCACATATGTTTTGATGATTAAAAAAATCTGCATAATGATAATAAAACAAACAAAACGTGTCTTTCAGTCTCAGACAGGCATACTTTGGGGCTGCAAAATAGTAATGCATTAGGCCTATAGGGAATTGGTGACAGACGAAGTCGGATGTTATTAATTACTTCTGATGTCAATTATATATATATATATATCTTTATTATGCACGAAGGCCTCGGGCCCATATACATGAAACAGTATATACAATCAACATATATTGGATACATTGATAAGCACATTTAGGAGTTTAACAAAGTCTGTCTCTTTTTATAGGCAGAATGTATATATTTACATAGATTAAGTAATGATTCATTTGAAGAAGCAGTTAACAAATTTCTAAATGTGAATTCATTTGGAGTTAAATAATAAACATGTGGAAAATAATGTAGTCTTTCAGCAGAATAAGACTGACATACTAATAGAAAATGAAATTCGTCTTCTATGCCATATTTACATACCGGGCATGTACGTAGAGATATATCAATATTTATCCATCTTCCTTCATTTATCTTCAATCTAAGTAGTCCTGCTCGGAATTTTACAAGAATATTACGGTATTTATTTTCATTTATAACGCTTAAGTATTTTTCAGGTTCTAACAAACTTTTGTATTCTCTATATAATTTGTATCGTGAACTGTTATCAAGAGTACAATGCCAGGATTGGTAAAACATATTAACACATACATCTTTAAAACATCTGATAAAATGCAATTTATCACCAACACCCTGGGCCAGCCAAACAAATCCAAATCCATGTGAAAATAATATATTTCGGATATGAGAGGCGTAATTATTTTGTCCAATGTTGTCTAGAAATATAAACAATTAATCAACGCATGTACCGTGCTCATAAAACCTCCTTCAACTTTGTTCTAAGCCTGTATAAATCGTACGAATCGACAATACCTAATCATGATTCACTTCACATGACACAGTATTTAAAAAATAATAATGTTGAGACAGCTCCAGACATCTCCCAAAACAATTCATTTTGTCTGGATACACGTGAGAGAATGTTTTTTTTAAACACCCATGTTTCATAAGACATGACATTGGAATGAGTATTATAATTCAAATGAATATTATAAGATGTTTTAAAAACACAGAACGTACCTACTGACACTTCTCGTCTGAGCGCCACGTTATTTGAATATGTCTGACCTCAGCTGGCACCGTTACACCCATCATAAACTGTATGAATTGCTCTGTAAATCATTTGATTATATATTTGTGTAAATAATAAAGTCAATTTTCATAATATAAATGGCTGCAGTTACATTGAACCAGAAATGAATAAAGACTTTCTTTATTTCTAAAGCCCAGCAAGAATATTATACTAGTGCTAGAAATGAACTTTGAACAGTAAGATTTGCTGGATGGTAACTTCTAAATGTTTTATGTGAAAATACACGATGTTTCGGAGTATATATACTCACTCCTTCATCAGGATGTTTTGAAAAGTGTTTTTTTAATGCTAAAAGCATATCTTTCATGTGTTGTATATATTGGCACGTGTTCTCAATAAAAACACATTGCAAAAACGATGTTCCTAACACGTTTAACTCAATTTTTTTTTAAAAACTGCGTTGTATGCTAAACCTTTGTCTTTTCATTTGTTGTAAAACATATTTTGAATATAAATACATTGTATTTTGTTATATACCACTGGAGGTTTTCCCGTTGAGATCGTCGATTCGCTCCCCTGTATAACGACGATATAAAATCGACCCTGTTCCGAGGAATTAAAAATAGTTCATATCGGGATACAAATTGGTCCTACAGATTCCTCGCGGGTTTTGCGAGGAAACCTCCGAACCATTTGAGTTCGTATCCCGATACACGTACTATTTTGCAACTATTATTCTTTGGAAAACTGTCTATTTTAATCAGACCGCGACCGATCACAGAAAAGTCTATGGCTTGTCTACAGATCCAAACAGCACTTTCCTATCCCCTCATTGTCACGGAGTTCACATCAACACAATAATGGCTGCACCGTTCCTTATACCATTAGCTATACTTGCTTGTGTAAGTCCCTGTATGAAGTATTGGTCGTAAAATCAAGAAGTTTTTCTTCCTTTAAAGAATTAAATTGAATTGATAATTAACTTAAATATACATTTAAAAAACAACAACTGAAAAATAACGTAGAAGTATTCTTTGACTGGTAACTAAAGACCTAGACTTTTCAGTTTTAGAGTACAAAGTCGAAAATTCAAGATATTTGTAATTGAAAACCATATGACAAAACTAACTAAGGTGTATACTTTCTTTTGCCTGGTAGTTTAGAACCAGGAAGGTGAAAAGGCAAGAGGTGTTTTCTTTGTTTCTGGATGATGGACAACACAGGAACTCGTTATCGTACGCGTAGGTAAAAAAAACTACCCCCTATATAACATAGAGTATGTTATATAGGGGGTAGGTTTTTTTACCTACGTTTTACCTACCTGTACGAGAACGAGTTCCTGTGATTGACAACCAGCAGAGAAACTCAGTACAAAGGAGTAACTGTCCCACCCCATTCTTACAGGGCAAGACTAAGGTAAACAACCAGCAGAGCTCTATAGTACTTGTTCGAAGTCCGATGTTGTAGTTATCATGTTATCACACTGGCAGTTTCTCTATTGTTACGGATTTGGTTCAGTACCTGTTTAGTTCAATTATAAATCTGTTGTGTAACTTTGAGCAGAATTTCAGCATTTTTGTACTCTTTAGCTTCCATTGTCTTTAGGGGATGTCAAGGAGGTTTTAGCTCACTCCTTTTAAAAAACGTTTGCATATAAATTTGATGGATCCCCAAGGTGAACCCTCCCCCTCACCTCCTTTTCAATAAATGAGGTGAGGTGATGTGATTTGGGTTTTAATGCCGCTTTCAAGAGTATTTCACTTATATCATGGCTACTAGTATTATGGCAGGGACAAAGCTCACAATGCAATGTGGCTATAAGATAAGATAAATCTTTATTGCCCTTGGAAGGGAATTTGAATTGTCATGAATTGAGCACATTTGATATACAAAAATATATAACAGGATATAAAAAGGCTAAAATATACAATAATGACAAAGTAACAATAATCACATGGCACATGGATATGACAGGCTGGAGGAGTATAATTTAGATGTTTAAATGAGTAATGCTTGATGGAATAAATGACATTTTGGTGCGTCTTAATTTTACACTCGGAACTCAGTAGCGTCGTCCGGATGGAAGGAGTTCGTAACAACCATGCAGGTAGTGATCGCTGTCTGATATTATCTTTTTTCCCATACGCATGAGACTATGAGAATATATTGATTCTAAAGTATCAAATTGTCTCCCTGAAATTTTTCCTGCAATGTTGATCACTTTTCTCAGTCTTCCTTTTTCCTGCAAAGACAAATTTCCACACCACGACTGAATGTTAAAACCGAGAACGGATTCAATGCTACTTGAATAAAATAAAGACAACAGGTGAGAGTTTCCGTAGAAAGTGGAGTCGCGTTATTATTGTACCCAAGTATTTGTAGTTGGAGACAACTTCTACCGTTTCCCCGTTAATGACAACAGGTGTAGTGGTCGATTTATTTCTTCGGAAGTCAATTACAAGTTCTTTTGTCTTCTTTATATTTAACTGGAGATAGTTATCTTCACACCACTTCACGAGTCTTGATATCTCGCTCATGTAAGCTGTTTCATCTTTGAATAGATAGGAAGTCAATGCTGAATCATCCGCAAATTTAAATAAAGAACAGCTCTCGTTGACACTAGTGCAATCATTCGTATACAGAATAAACAGTACTGGCGATAATACACATCCTTGTGGAGCGCCGGTATTTATAGTGAGTGTTCTTGAAACCGTGTTTTTTATTCTAACATATTGTGATCTTTCCAAGTGAAATGATGATATCCATTTGATGAGGTTTGAATCCACGTTTAATGCCATAAGCTTTCTAATTAGAATATGAGGTTGCATGGTATTAAATGCATTGCAGTGAAACCTGCGAGCATCGGCTGGAACTAGTGAACCATGGATGGTACTACTCTGAAATTCAGTGCAATGCACCCAAAATTACTGCGTGTAGAACAGTTCTCTACTGCAGACACAGTTGCTGTGCCCCTCGTGGGATTCGAACCCCAGACCCCTTGATCCGAAGCTGAACACGCTTACAAATGAAGCAACTCCTATGAAAATATCTGGTTCCGTCTGTATCTGGAGTTAACCCTCCAGGCTGTATAGTCTTGGTGTTCTCAGTAGTTCCTCCTCTTTGTCAAAAGAACACATACAATTCTGATCATTTAGAGTTTATTTATGAAGACACACGACATGTGTTAGATGAAAACATGACTTGATAAACCCTGTACACGTACCAAATATGTACAAGCAACATTAACAATATGTACACATCATAAATTGGACTACAGATATAAAATTATGGTCATATCACATTCTCCTCCTTCAACTCAACACATCATATAATTAAGATCCTCTTCTTTTTAAATTACTGTTTGAAACACATTATCTTGGTGCTTCATTCATGCGCTTTTCACATAACACTTCACACAGACTGTCATTATCTTACAATATAATTTTAAGTTTTCAAATTTTTTTATAACAAGTGCAATTTGGCCCTGCATTCAGAAACACAAAATTTTACATGTTTTTCGTGAGCACTCACATACACTTAAAAGCAGAATACCCATGGCAAACAATGTGTTGCAGAATGTAGGGCGGATGTCTTACCTTTGACTAATTATATATCTTCTGTATTTTCATGACAATAATTATGAATACTTATCAATGACAATCTGCTTAAATAATAACATGAAAGATTTGTGAAGAGGCCCTGTGTTACTCATAGACTGAAGATATTGTCCCGGTAGCTAAGCATAGGGACTTGGGTTTAAATGAATGATTCCAAATTATGTTTTCATTGAAATAAATACATCTCCATCAGCCAATTAACGGCTCTGAAACTCAGGTTTTGGGGCCGTTAAGTGGCTACATCTCCACATGCTATTCACATATAAACATATGAAATTACAATACTCTTTACAAGACATTGGATGTTAGCATAAATATAACGTGACAATGATTCTGATCTAGACGAAAAGGACATGCTTTTTCCCTTTCGACATAAATACATCTATATACATATGAACAATATATACTTACCCCAATAGCTATTTACAGCTTAGAATAACAGTAAAAGAAACTTTGATGTAATATATCTGAATGTTGACAATGATTGTCAGTTCTGAAATTTATCAACCGGTATTCACATTTAAGTTATCAGTGTATGAAATAAGCTTGAAATGTAGCAGCCCTGAATGTTTTTGTTGGTTTAAGTGGAAAAAATAGCATAACCTGAGTAAAAGCTACCAGATTATGGGCTGAGAGTGAGGGAGTTATTGTTCAACGTTTAACGCCGCTTCGTCAGTATCACAGAGAAGTCTTATTTCTTACACATAGTTCACTCATACTGATAAGTTGAGGTTTTGAATCTGTTTTGAAGTATTATGGATGTGAAGAGAGATTTGAGAAATTAAGACAAAGTGTGTAACTGAAACTATTGTTGAGAAAATATGTCTTTAAGGATCCATACAAGGTGATGTGAATTAGTGTTTAACGCCGCTTTCAAGAATATTTCACTTATATCAGGGCTGCTAGTATTATTGCAGGGAGAAAGCCCGCAACTCCATGTGGCTATGCATTGCGGTGAAATCTGCGAGCATCGGCTGGAACTAGCGAACCATGGGTGGTACTGCACTGAGAATCCATACACATGGTGCATCAAACAAAAAGTGATTAATTGAGAAACCATGATAAAGATACAATCTTACAACAGGAATTTGTATGACAGCTAAAAACCATTCTTGTGTCCCATCCGTTTTTCTCACACAAAGGTAAGTATTGGAAAAGATATAGAATATAGAAAAGAGCCTATTGTACCAGAATGATGTGATCTCTAGACAGATGACCAGCACCCTTATGATGTGAAGAGTTATCTCCCTGTAATGAAGTATTGCCTCCCTTGAGTTCTTTGCACACTTAGCTGAACAGTGCAAAGATTCATTGATAGTTTGGAATTAAAAGATACGATTTCTCTTAAGCCATGAAAACAACAAATATAATGAAGAAGACAATTAAAACAGCAAATATCTTGATCATTAGCCATCGATTTGAAGTAACTGACTGAAAGTATTTCAGGATCTCGCTGTGGGCAGCCTCAATGTTCAGTGATGCATCTTCAACGTTTGAGTCAATTCTGAAATAAGTAGACAGAAAGTTATATTCCATGCTAGAAATAATGAACATACATTCATTTCATCAACAAGAAATACAGAATGAAAATAATTCTATCCAAGCATACAAATTTGCTACTTTATAAACTGACAAATTTTATGGAAAACAACTTCTCTATTTTTATGTAGGCGTCATTTAGACAAAGATTCATTCTGATGTCATCAAGAAAGTTGTTATCCATAACAAATGGCAACATGTACCTACTGTGAGCAAGAGTGAGTATAAACATATACATCTTTATCTTTATGTCACTGACTTCTTCCTCGAATAATTAAGCAGAAGTGAAGAGAGATAAAGATGATTTGGCAACATGGCTTCAGTTTTGTCAGATAAAGTGAATGGTTTTACCTGAACCAAAACCATTTTAAAAAAAAAGAGTAGGACCAAAATCTCCCCAAGGAACCCAAACACAGAATACCATCATAAGCAGACACTTATGAGGGTTCGATTGTACCAGTACTGACAGATGTGATATACAGTAAAGATTGTGTAATGCTACGAGCTCACCTTGTCACCATCTCCTCCTGTTCCTTGACCATGTGAGCAAGTTGTGTGAATATTGAGCCCAGCTCCACGATCGTCGACTCAATGTTCTGCATCGTCTCCGCTCTACTCTGGATGTAGTTATCCTGAAATAATCGTTGAGTTACACGTGAAACCAGTACGGAGACATGAAGAACAGCTAGCTTAAATTATCATTTCTATCTATCATATACTTCAATCATGACATAAATCATCGACTAAACCTACATAATCAATTTAATCAATCAATCACTTACGCCATCATTAAACTTTTCACTATTTGTTATTAATTTTTAATTATCAGCATGAAACACCAGATTTAAACAGTTAAAGATTGGTGGAGGTCAGTAAACATAGTGGTTGGACAGACAGACAGACGGACAGACGAACCTGTTCATCGATGAGCTGAAGCTGATTCTGGTAGCGCTGGTTGGACATCCCGTCCATGTTGATAGCAACATCGCTGCTGCCGTTGTTCACCTCGTCTTGCAACAACACTGAGCCGTCTGTAACACAATGTTATGTAATTGTAATGTAGATTTTATTGTTTGTATCATATATTGAATTGTTTTGTCTGATCCTAACAGCAATACTGTGTTGAATTTGTTTTAATTTTACATACATGTGTTGTTTGTTATTATAAATTAAATTGTTTTAAGACATGTTAATTCTATATACCAAATATGGCAGTTTATGTAATAAGGTCTGTCCAACAGTCCAGAACCTGTAACAGTTGATCTGGACTGGTAACTTTTTGAGGTTTTTCACATCTAGATTGACAAAATAGCACTTTCGGGTTGACAACTTGTCAAGCTAATTTCATACACTGAATATGGTAAATCTTCCACTTCTGTTATCTACAATCTAAAGTTTTGATTGATTCTTTTTTCTTTGTAAATTCTTGTTTGCAATTTTCATAACTTCTCTTAAAAGATTTCTGATAATGATTTTCAGTAAACAGGACCCTAACATTTCATCTAAAGAGGACAAAGGTCGCTGCTGAACAGTGAAGACAAAGCATTACTCACTGTGACCCTTGAGTGCTGACGGAGGCAAGGAGGAAGAGACACCGGCCTCGGAAAACTGCTCTCTCCGAGATTTCTGCTGCTTCAAATTCTAGGAGAAAATATTTTACAATTAACACAGATATCAACTACAAAAAAAGGCCATGACTCTTCTAGCATTGATTAATTGAATTTCAGGCAATGAATGGCAAACAGTTTCAATTCACAATTACAACAATAAGAATCTGTTTCCATAGAGGTGAGGTGAGGTGAGTTGGGGTTCAACGTCACTTTCAAGAGTATTTCACTTATATCGCGGCTGATAGTATTATGGCAGGGAGAAAGCCCGCCACGCCATGTGGCTATGCATTGCGGTGAAATGTTTCCATAGAAACACAGTATAAGTTGTTGAGTGAATAGTTGCAACAAAAGTGGTTTCTGAATATATTAATCTTACCTCTGTGCGAACTTCTAATACTTGTTTGAAGTCGTTTGACATACTTGCAAGTTTTGACTGTGAAACAAAAGGAATATCAAATTTTAAAGACATTTGGAACAAAAACATGGGAACAATAAAATCAATTTACCTGGGAATAAAATTGTTACACACACATACTTTTGATTTTCAAGTAATAATCAGAATACATATTTTGTAAAACAGTAAAAACGGGTACTCCTCTGTAAGCAAATGAAACAGGGGATACAAATCTGGCAATATTATTTCTAAGTTTATATAGTTACGGTAAGTTAATATTTTCAAATTTTCATTGGTTCACCAAGACCAAACATGCCACATTTCCCAAGGTGCAATAAAAATATCATTATGATTATTACTATATCATATTGTCTTAATCAGTAAAACAAAACAATAAGGGTTATTTGGAAGGTCATTGATGTGAAGTACCGTATATTACCGGGTATAAGTCGACCCCGCGTATAAGTCGACCCCCTTTCTCAACTACCCAAATACTGGTCAAAACCCTATATCTCATGTATAAGTCGACCCCCCTTTTACCACGTGCTGACTGACACCGAGTGACAAGTCGACATGCACAAGAGTCAACACAGCGGCGATTGTAAAGCAGTGATGTCGATCGACTTATCAATTGTTTTGCCCTAAATATTATTAAATGATAATTTATTTTTCAGACGTTGTAAACAACCAATAAAAAAATACAACTTGTGACTCACGGTGTCTGTTATTATTTGTTTCAATCAAATTACATTTTCCTCCCATCAAGCCGAATAAACTACGACCAACATGTTGACAAAACTTTATTAGATAACCGGTGAATAGTTTAATTGTTACCTAGTAGAAAAAGACGTAAAAAGACATTGCTTTTACTTTTGAGATGAGAAGTGACAGGCTTTAATTACTGTTAATTACTATCAATTATTATGTTAGAACATATCAGAAATTATACGTCTACTCGTACCAGTAATTTCCACTTCTCACTGCGTAAACACTTGATTATTTTTTCATGAGTATCTATCTCACATGTCACCGTCTTCTATGTAGAATCTCATTGGTCCACGTGACCTTATCGGGTCACTCGACTTACATCAAGGCTAGATATCGATCGATGTTTGTCAGGTAATAGTGAAGATTATAATATAAACTTTAATGAACTTTCGTGATTGAAATGTTATTTTTTATTCATATATCACGCTATATTTGTATTTTAAAAAGACAACAATAAAGCATATGTTTTTTATTCAATGATTTTAATATTGACTGGACATCAATGTTTGTGAATTGTTTCCGGTGTAAACATCGTCCGTTCGACTTGCTGGGCTGGCAGATACTTACCTGGCCTCTAGATTTTTGGGGCTGAAACATAGACCCCGTGTATAAGTCGACCCCCCTCCTTGACCCCCTAATTTTTGGTATCAAATTCTCGACTTATACCCGGTAATATACGGTACACAAAATATAGATGGATGATTTGAAGGAAAGAAATGTTGAGCCACTGACCTGAAGAGCCACCACAACCGAGTTGGAATGAGACTGCAGGTGCTTGCCATTTTGACTCTTCTGTGACCTCACTAACTGTGGAGAAAAACAACACATTGGAGTTGACAGAAAAGTTTATACATGAAAGGCAAAATATTTAAAGGTTATTTGTAATAAGTTCAATTTCAGATTCAAAGATTTAAATTGACCGGACAAAAAGAATGACTGCTATATACTCCTGCTTACTTCATATCATTGTGTAATAATATCCTCAAATATTACAAAATAGATCCTAGATGCAAATTTGTGTTCTTCTTACAGATTTTCAAACGAGCCTCTTCTATACTTCTGTTAGCACGATTTCATACTTCTTTATTGTAAAAATACAAAATGTTTCTGTGTATATACTTACTCCTTCATCACAATTAACCTGCTGATGTAGGAGTAAGCATATCTATATACATCCAGTGAGACATGTATGGTTGTTTTTTATCATGCATGTTCACAATAAAGAAGTTACTTTTCAGAAACCTTGCTTTTCTTATGTGTATAAACTATTCCCCCCGTATAACAAAGATCCCGACACTTACCTCCTGAAGTTGAGCTATCTGTTTGTTGAGGCTGTTAATGTCTTGTTTGATGATGTACGTCAGTTCTTGTATCTCTATTGGCTTGTCGTCAAATAATGACTTTCTTTTTGCCACTGAAAATCAAAATATAAACTTTATCACAATCATCATCAGAAAGGTGAGAAATACCATAAGGTATGATGAACTTGATTTTATTGAAACAAGATGTAAGATCAGTATTCAAAATACTTTTCAATCTCTCCGGGCACTCAGGGCTTGAGGTTTGAACATTCAACCAAACCTCAAAATATGACAGGCCTTTCAGTGTACTAACTCTTGGTTTATCGAAAATCACACTCCAAGATAAGCTTGGTAACCACTTTTAAACCTCACCCAATCTGAAAATAACACCCATTTGACTGATGGACAGACAGCTTTTTTTAACACTGTTATAGATAAATATCTACAGAAAATCTGAAAATCTTTAAAAGAAGTTAATACTTACATATCGTCAACTTTTCCAACTTTGCAAATGTGTTTGCCAAATCTCTGCCAATTCGCCTACAAACAACAGAGCATAATATTAGATCTACAACAGTTAGATGATTAACAATTAGTCAGAGCCAGTCTTGTGATACAAGATGTTATAACCTCAAGTGTCACAAAGGCAATACAAAATCTCTCAAAGACATGCATTGAAAACAAAAGTATTGAGAAGAATACATACTTTGCAATCTGTGTGAACTGACTCCTCTGTCGTAAGTCTTTGTGTTTATGGGATAACGCAACGCCATTTGACTGTAATAAAGAACAACAATCATGATAGAAGACAAGTAAATATGGCTTTAGGTATGGATCCTCCTGGAAACCTGGCTATCCTGTTTCACTCGCTTCTGTACCCACAGAGTTTTTCCCATTAACTTACCCGATTCAGTCGGCCACCCAGTGTTGTCAAAACAGTATAAATACTTTATTACTGCCCCCAATTTTAACTTTTTGCTGTTTTTATCAAGAACAGTAGTAAACATTTAAATTCCTATCAAATGCACTATCTAACATTTGCCCACACTGGCAACTCTTTTGTACAAGGGCTGTACAACTGATACTGTTTCGCCTATTTCTTTATATACGTACAATGACAGTCATTCATGTAATTTCAGACATTTACATACATTAATTATTAATACATAACCAAAAATAGAATTAACAAAGAAATTAATCAACATAATGGGATGTAACATTATTATACTAACATATTTATCAGGGCTCGACAAATAAAGTTTTAGCTACTGGTCCCACTGGCCAGTATCAACAACTATTTCCTGGCCAAAACATAATCCTTGTGGCCAAGGAAAACACCAAATGACCATGGTTTAATATGAGTTCACTTTCCTCCCCATATATATGCTTAGCAAAACCATCTTTATCCTTAGTAAATTTACTTGAACAAGTAGATGTCACTAAGGTGACATGATCCCCCGCCGCAAATTAATACTTCAAAGTTGAAAAATAATGTCAAGATCAGCAAAATTGACTGTGGAACATGTCGAAAAATTAAAAATTCCACTGTGACCTTGAGAATAATGTCAAGGTCACCAAAATCTAATCAGCTCGTCGTCTTTCCTAGGAGGTGCTTTGGATAAGATATGAAGAGAATCCAGTGAATGGTTCTTGAGATATCCCGCTGACAAGGATAAAAGGACAAAGTCTCATTGTGACCTTGAAATGAAGGTCAAGGTCACAAACCTCTGTAGCAATATTACTCTCCCTATGATGAACCCATATGCAAAATATAAAAAAATCCAGTCAATAGTATTTGAGTTATTCCATTTCGTACGGACGTACGCAGCGAATACTATATAATACCGGTAGATAATAATGCTTTTAGTAAAGATGTTTGTTGTTTAATGTAAACAATAACAATTAGCACACATTTCAAAGTTATTTTTTTGTATAGCAGACTAGCCATGTACAATAGTTCAACAATTTTACCTTTTTATGAAAGTTGTAATTAAACATGAACTTAGTAATCATGTAGGTGATGTCTGAAAAGGTTAATGGCCAGGTTGGCTAATAGAAAATAAAAACTAATAACCAAATAACAATTTCACTGGCCCTTTGGCCAATTGACCACTGTATTTGTCAAGTCCTGTTTATAGTATTAATTAACATTAGTAATACACACAGAAAAGGTTACAAATGCAGTAAAACAGACTGAACTGAAGCCTCGGCATCGCAACGAACGGCACCCATTATTGTTTATGTAAACACCAAGATGACGAATTTATATATAACGAAAGCGCTGATTGGATCAATAGAAAAGCTATAGAGTTAAAAGTGATTGTTGTTATATTTAGAACGAATCAAGCATTGTAACAAGAAAACTTCCAGGGGTACAGTTTGTAAGCATAGCGAGCAGACACACACTTAAATAGCTGCTTAGACTTGGACTGTATAAAGTTCATCATTCTGACATGACATGATCTATTATCATACATCTATTAGAATTGTAATACAGTACGTTTTTGCTGATGAACATGATAACGTGAGAGCAAGCCTCTTATAGCAAATCCTATCTTCTTATCTTGCATCATTTCACTGCACAGATCAATCAGCCTCTACGTGTTCCTAGGCTGCACACAAAATTACACATATCTCAGGCGAAAGTGACAAGGACGGTAGGACTTTCTTTTTATTTTTTGTTGGAAAAAATAATGACGAAGGAGGAGCACATTTTATTTATTTCATCAAAATATAATTTGGAAGTCGTAGAAGTATACAAGATGCAAGCAGATCCATTCCTGCAGACCCATAAATTTGTTTTAAGGTATTAGATATTCAAAAAGATAGTTCAATGATATTGTTCCTAAACTACAACATCCACCAACCTGTCGTGACTGTAGCACCTTCACTGCTGACATAAACTCATTAGTTCTATCCCGGCATGACATTTCTGGATCGTGCTGGAATCGTGAAGTCGTCGGTGGGGACTGCTCTTTTATAATCTGAGTTCGATAGCCTCGATCGTTCCCTGGTTGGTTTTCAGATCCAGAGTTAGTCCGGCGCCGCCTGGCTATCATTGAAAATCCTTATATGGTCATCAGACAAAGACCGGCTGCACTTGACTTGTCTGAAATAAATAACAGATATTTATAAGATTTCAATGAATATTGGGGAAAATAAAGTTGATACATGTATTTTAACTTGACATTGAAGTGAGTTATGAATGGTTTCAGTAATTAGAAAAGATCTGCATGTATCCAGTATCACAATGCTTCCCTCAAAATAACTTTTCACACAAGGAGGAAACAGTATTATTCAAACAAGAAGTTCTACCTTTTGCCTTGCTTCAATTTGATGCCTTTTCTGGGTTCAATGGGCAAAATATCTGTACAATGTTATATTTCCAGTAATAAAATATCATGATAATTTAATAGGTATTGAACTATTCAATATTATTATTTTCACCATCTAAGAATCAAATATTCAATTTGTATTAAACTCTTTCATCAGCCAGGACAGAGAGAACCTTAAAATGAACTATAATAAGTTGATATAGTTTTTGTAGTTTGCTTGAGTTTTAGACGTATAGGACGATCAAGCTAATACAGCATTTATGTCACAAAATCACTTTAAGAAGGAATTTCCACATTACATAGCCATTAACAAATCATTGTTTACAGACACATTCATATTTGACAGTAATGATCACCCAAAGCCATTGTTTATGATTAATTATAGCTGTTAATTAACCATGCATTCACACTTCAACAACAAAATATTTTACCTCAAAATATTTTCACAAACTTGACTAGATGATGCACGAAATCAGATCTTCAGAAATAATAAATATTTCATCAATAATTTTGAGGTAAGTATTGTATACATTGTCCAATTATATGACATGACACTAACATAAACATCTTCTTCTTAAGTGACAGTGTGTTTTTATAGGTGTTCTACAAGCTGATTATAAATATTGTCATGAGAGTGTATTGACGAGACAGTAAAGTTTTTAAAAGTTTTTTTAGTCTAGTTTATAGAGTTAATTATTCATAGATTTATGATCAATTATGATTTTATTATTTCAATCCCAGAGGATGATGATTTCACTTGTTCTTGGCACTGAAACTCTACTGGCACGCGACCAGTGACCGCCGGGGACCAGTTACCGCCAGGTGACCGATTTTACGCGAGCGCGTGCGATTTTTTTCATTCCGGTAAAGAATTTTGCAGACGACAGAAAATAACAACAATCAAGTGCCATATTTCAACTATAGATTCAGGTAAGTGCCAAATAATAAATGAAACAATGTAAAACATATCGCTGGCATTGGATGATAAGCCGGGGGGTGCAGATTTCGGGTATCACCGGCATAAAAATGTAAACAAAAACAATGAAGGTGTCAAACACGTCGATTCCCCTCACTAAAAAATCCAACACTTACATGATGAAGTATAAAAACGATAATTTTATTACCACTTTCCCGATTACCTGTCAAAATATCAAAAGTTACCAATGACGTTACTTTGAACATGTTTTGGTGTCGTGCTAAACACGTCTGCTGTGTTCGGCTTTTGTGACGGTCGGCTAAATTTAGAGCAGAAAGCTATAGTCTGTTTCAAAGAATGCGTGTGGATCACTACTTTTCTGTTAATTTGGTTTAGATAACTTGATTATTTTAATAGAAACTTAATGTAATTTTTTTTTTAAACAAAAATATGTAATTCGAAATGGTTAATATTTCTCAAATTTATTAGTTTGATTTAAAAAAAAAAAGAAATATTTCTAAATTCATGATAAAATCTAACTCAAAATATACTGCCATTAAGAAGTGTTACTGATGCATTTTGTTAATGAATCATTATTAAGAGGGAGTTTTTTTTAAATGTCTCATCTTGAACATGTACAATAATATATACATGTTGATACAGTAAAATGAATAAGCCACCAAAAGCCTGAAAAGCTAACAAGAAACTACTGCACTAAAAACACATAATTTAAATGGTGGGATAAACACTTTTAAATGTTCAAATGAAATGAACATAGGATTAAGAAATTTTGCATACAAGAAAATAAAAGAAATTATTTCTTTTAAATTGTAAACAATCACACCCAACCTTACCTACTTCCTTTCACCAGACCACTCATCCAGTTGTTCTCACATTTAATCTAGCTCCTTCCTCACCAACTCACTCTCCTCACCCATCATCCCTTCCCAAACACCCAAATCTCATATATGGAATATGGATTATATAAGAATATTATCAATAAAAAAACTTCACAGAATTTTAGATGATTTATTTCAGAAATTAATATATGAATACTATAATGAGATGTGATGTATATTTATTTAAATTATCAATGGAAATAGTCAAATATAAATATGATCATAGATATGTTTACAATTAATGACAAGTTACATATATATATATATATATATATATATATATATATATATATATATATATATATATATATTATATATATATATATATATATATATATATATATTATATAAAACATGAATAATATGGACATAAATAATATAATATCACACACAAAATTGTATTATAGATATAAATATATATTTCCAAGGTCCAATTGAGGCATGTTTTAATTGTTATATTTTTTGTTTATACAGAATGTCAAAGCGACAGCAGTACGATATCAGTGAACTTGTCAAAGCTGTCTCCGTTGTAAAAAGGACCAAACTCACAGTTAGTCAAGTTGCCAGAGATTTCGGCATTCCAAGAAAGACGCTCAGTGATCATCTTCATGATAAGTATGACAACCATCAGCATGGCCCAAACAGGATCCTCAGTGAGGTGGAGGAGGCCTCTCTTGTCGAATACATCAAGTATATGGTTCACCAGGGCTTTCCAATGACGAGGGCGATAGTTCGACAATATGTGATTACCATTATCAGGGGGAAAGGGACACCATCTTTAATAAATATGGACAAGGGTCCTTCAGACAAGTGGTTCAGAACATTTTTCTCACGGCACCCAGAACTGACAGAGAGAGTGGCTGAGCGTCAGGACAGGAGCAGAGCGAGAATGTCTAACCAAGGTGTGATGGATTCCTACTTCACTCTGCTACAGGAAGAGGTCAGCCGTCTTGGGTTAGAGCATGATCCAGGAAGAATATTCAACTGTGATGAGACTGGATGGAACGGAAAGGAGAAGAGTAGACAGAAGGTGATAGGTGTCAAAGGCAGCCATACATATCAACAAGCGCTCTCTTCATCGGGACACATCACAGCTCACCTTTGTATCGCAGCTGATGGCAAGGTACTTCCGACCTTCCTCATTTTTGAGAAGAGCCTCCCGCATACATCATACCGTGAAGGAGTACCATCTACGTGGCTTTTTGGATACTCGGAGTCTGGATATATGGACAGCCATCTGTTCTACATCTGGTTCAGGGATCTTTTCCTTAACCACTGTGGGAGACGGCGTCCTGTACTCCTTGTCATGGACAATCATGACTCGCATATCAACCTTGACCTTGTAAAGTTGGCGCGAGACAATGATGTGGTTTTACTTGGACTTCCTCCTCACACCACTCACATACTCCAGCCACTTGATGTTGGGATCAACGGTCCTCTTAAGGCGAAGTTCAATTCCATCGCTGTGAATCTTGGACATGTCAATAAGCACCAGGTCCTGAACAAGGCAAAGTTTCCTGTGATATTGTCCCATGCAATTGATCAGTTTTGTTCTCCTGCAAAAGTGAAATCTGCTTATAGGAGATCGGGTTTGTACCCAGTGGATCCGCAAGCAATTGACGCAACACAAGTGGCTCCTTCTCTCTTCAAGAAGACCTGTGACAGCAAGACTTCTGAGGAAACCAGTTCTGTTGTTCCGTGCACCAGTACTTCATCTGCGACCTGTGCCTCTTGTGGGACGTTCCTTGGAGGAAATCCCCTTGTTCTTGAAGGTCTTGTTCCAGAAGATCTTGCACATATTTTCCCACCAGTGCCATCAAAACCACAAGCTGCAAGGAGAAAGGTTGTTACAGAGGCAAGAGTGATCAGTAGTGACAATTTTTTCAAGCAATTGGAAGAGAAAATTGCGAATGATGAAAAGAAGAAAGAGGAGATTTTGAAGAGGAAAGCTGCACGAGAAGAAAGAAAGAGACAAAAGGAAGAATCAAAGAATAAGAAGACCAAAAAATCACAAGAGAAGGAAACCGAAGCTGAGGGTGTATGTGTCATGTGTGACAGTGCCGAGCCACCATCTTTGTCCACTGAAAGTGATGATGTTGTGCCATGGATCAGTTGCGATCAGTGCGGAGCTTGGTTTCATCAGGAATGTGTAGGATTAGTCGGGGAGGATGTTGAAGATGTGTTCTTTGTATGTGTCAATTGCTGCGAAGATAACCACTAAACCTCTGCAGTTGCCAATGTAATTATGGATAATGGCTGTTAATATTCATATATGAATATTCATATTTGTTCTACTTTGAATCATTGTGATTGACACTCATATTTACATATTTATGTGACACTTGGCACTGATATAGACAGTGAATGACTCCTATTGGTGAGACTAAGTATTTGACTTTCCCCATATTCCCTTCATGAAAGAACATATTCAAGATGACAACCAGTTTGAAATATAACATATGAAAGAAAAGGTAAGATTGAACTGTAAAGATCAAATATGATGTAAAATAAATATTCCAGAAACATTTATGCATGAATTTAAAAACCTTACATTTACATAAATAATTTTAGTACATATCATGACTGTAACAGCTAGGTTGATAATTTAAAAATTTAATAGAACAAAAATTAACACATATTATTATCATTTATATTGACCTATGTCATATGCTATGACAACTGCATTGTTTTCATCGTTTTTAAAATTGAACACTTATTATCATTAAATTTGAATGTAAGATTGGTAGAACTGCCGAGTGATGAGGGATAGCGTGACAACTGACATGATCTATAAACTGCATACGGTAAAATTAAGGTGATTGTTTTACTCACGTATTTTCCAGAAATTTCATCCATGTTTTGTTGTAAGAACTGATAAATGTTTAAGAATACCTTGCGATTCAATATTTTATTTTCAAAGCAATGGTTACCATAAAACACGAGTAATTTTTTAACAGATTCACCGACTGTCAGAACGTGTTTTGCCATGTGCTCGACCAGCTGGCTTTGTTTATCGAGGAAGCCACGCCCACAAAATGGCGGCAAATTGTGACTCGCCGCAACTGACTTTGATTGACCTCATTTCAAGCGGACAGCGATGTCAAACACAAATATATCTCACTAACATCAATTTTCATCAACATTTAAAACATATCTATGAAATAATTAAATTATGGGCGTGTTTTAAAACGATATGATTTGAGCGGCGGCTACTGGTACTCTCCACATCTATAAGAAGTCGTGTGGAAACAGCGTTTGTAAGTTACCCAGTTCCGGTAGTTAAAGTCCGTTTCAAAATAAACCCTTGCCGAATCGTGTGTTTCGATGTCAGGTTTCATCAATTATTTTGATTTAAACTGAAGCATATTTTTCATTAAGTTATCGCCGAAACATATCGAAAATATGGCGGTCACTGGTCGCGTGCCAGTACAAATTATAATTTTAATCAATCACATGAAATTTACATTCCTTACATTGTTTATAACCATAATGACATATTTTTGTTGCTTGCCATTTCCAGTTTTAAAAATAATACAGTTAGTATACAAAGTTTAATTTAGGCTACGGTTTATTAAAAGGTTATATGATTCAACACTTTCCAAAATCAAAGAACGTTTCTCTAAGTTGAAGAACATGATTGCCAACAGTGCTGAGACTGAGAGTGTCACTGTCACTGTCAAAAATACGAAGCCACATTTGCCGATAGATGGGAAGAGATAGGTTCGTTTGAACAGTAATCAAAACAATAAATTCTTCTCACCTGAAAAGGGGTAATGTGTAGATGTATATTATTCTTATATCGATCCAGTATTATGTACGTATCAAAGTTTTTACTAAATTCTAAAACATATTCGGCAGTCCACGAAGCAACATATACGTCACTTCCGCAATACACTTGCGCATGAATAATATTAACGTTAAAACTAATCTTATAACTGTAAGTCCTCTACTGACTATACAGCACGTTGGTATCTATATTTTTTTGCAGGTGTTGTTCATATTAGTTTTGCTAATGATAACGAATTAGATTTTCCTTCTCAATCTCGTTGTACACACTAGATATGTGAACGTTGTTTCAAATTCAGATTCGTTCATAACATAAATAGAATCTGTCCGCCACTCCGTTCGGGCTAATCACATGCATAATTTGTGTCATTCATAATAACCAATTAGCGAAAGTTACTCATTAACCATTTTCCCCAGCATATTTCAAGCTATTTATGTTGCATGTTAACTTTGTAACTGTGGCGGACAGATTCTGTAACGGCTCCCTTTTAAATAAAATTATTATTAGTCTTTGTCTATCATTGTCGTTTATTTAGGTTCACGTGCCTTTGATTTATTGATTATCATTCAAACTATGAAACATTTACCAGTATCATTCTTTGTATGCATTTTAGCATTTGTCATAACGTTTTATTTCTATTTCCTAAATGCCATGGCAGTACAAGCATGAAAAAGTTACCATCTACAATTGACCTGTGTTTTTTTCAGTAACAATTGCAGATTCGTTTATACCTACATCGCAATCGTTACGACAGTTTGATCATTACTCAACATTTTGCTGTTGACACAGTTATTTTCAACCTCTTTCTAATTTTAGCTTTTTAATGTTTATGGGTACAATATGACTAAACGTTCTTCGTTTATCGAGCAAGAGTGTTATATTTAAAACTATGCATCGACATAGTAGTACTGTAACTATAGGGTGATGTGGTTGAAAAACTTTCATCTCAACCTGTTACAGTAAAGATATATTCAATAGTTTCGGGAATAATTCTAGTTTATCATAAATAGACAACTACCAATATGATCAAATGCTGATTCCAGTAAACCATGCATTTGCAGCACCTATCTGATCATGAAAACATTCATACGCCAGTATTACAACTGTCCCGATAAAGCAGCAGTTGATGTAGGGCACTTGATTATCATTTTACGAGCGCTTCAGTTTACATGGCTCTTATCCGCACTTACTGTAATCAAAGCCTTGCAAACTATTGATCGAAACAAATATTTATTGTGAACATATAAGATAAGATAACACTTCATTACTCAAACGTGAATTCTTTTTACATCAAATAGAGCATGGACATGGTCTAATTTATAACACATTATACATGGACACAAATTAAAAATGTCAAATTTACAATACAACAGTTACAATAATTTCATCATAGTTTTTGTTAAGAATTTAAATATAAATGTTTATATATTGCACCCCCCGCATTGAAATCATAGTAAAAACAGGGGTGCATTACTGCATTTATGCCAAAAGACCAGACGTTTTGAACAAAGCATGTGTAGAAACTTACAATAATCCCATATCAACATCAAACGATCTTAATTATTATTTCCTCATGAAGTATAGTCTCTGTTGACCCTTTTGTACAGAGATTCAGTACTGCTATTTCAATTTAATGTTTCGTCAATGATGGTATACTGTGTATGGTATAATGATGTGATATACGCCTTTGCACGAACAGACTGCTCTAGCTGTTGGTAAAAAAAAGAAAACACTTGTCTGTTTTATGATGGAGGAATTGACATTCATGTTGATGAGTTTACGGACAAGGAGGTGAGGTTGAATTGAGAAATCAACGGATAAGATTCGGGGATGACATTTTGGAGTTTCAAGATGAATTTATTCAACACAGCTAGAGTGGCATCTTCCACGCCACGCTTTGCACGATAGACAAACTTTAATGGATCCAAAATATTATAAATGCTTTGCAATAAAACAGGACACACTAACCTCTCAAAATAGTTCATGGCCACTGACGTGAGGGAAATAGGTCTATAATAAAAAAAAATATAAGTAATAAGTATATACACCGCAAATTCTTGTATCTTTAGAATAAAAAAGTAACTGATGTTCTCCAGAACGAAACGTTTTCTTTTTTTTTAAATATTAGTTAACATTTAAGGCGAAACAACATATACATTGTATTCCATTGAAAAATCGACGGTGAAACGTTTCTGAAATTATATCGAACGCTAAATTTAACCAAATATAAAACGTCGATAGACGGCCGTGGACTACATATAGCTATGTCGATTAGTTGCAAGGCTAGCTCTATGTAGAAGAAGTATATAAACTCTGGCCTGAAAATTTGTGTCATTTGGGTCCACCGACCCGGGAGTTGCGAACAAGAGAGTTAATGATAGTTGTTTCAAGGCCTCTGCGATAAAACTTTCCATGATGCAGAATCACGCGATGGAGGCATCGTCGTCAAATCGGACCGGTATTATATCATGTCATTCTTGTAGATTTATTGGCTGGGCTTTTGTGTTGGAAATATTGGCCGATTTATATAACTCGACTTCTGCTGCTGCAGTATCTATTTATAGCACCCTGCAACCTGTGTGTTGTGAGATGAATGGAAATGACCAGTTTGTTCTACAATTGTTTGAAGTTTATTGCAAGACTATTAAACACATTCGTGTATGTAATATTTTAAATATGTGACTTGTTTTAATGAGAATGTAAATTAATATTTGATAAATTGGCTATAAAATTTTTTTTAAATAAATTTAAAAAATTTAAATAGTTGAAAGAAAGGATTTATTTTTTTGTTTTTATAATGAATTTTTGGGTAGAAACAATCTTTGCAAGGTTTATAAGACATTAGTCATAAGATCAAGCAGGTAGGGTAAAGGTTTTCAAACTACTCACATACAAAATATTCTTTGATACACATGTTAAAAACTAGTTGTTGCAGAGGCATGAGGGTGGAACGATAGATCGAACTATCAACTTATCGCGAAAGTTGCTGTGCTGATAGTACTTTATCATTAGTATTTTTGTTTAAAGTCAATAGTATCGATAGCACACTAACTATTGATAATTTTAATAGTTTAGTGCGTCCATTCCATTGTTTCTTGAAAGTAAAAGTAAAGTTTGCACATAAAAGCGGTTGTTAGATTTGAGAAATGTAGAAACACTCCAGACAGATCAATGAGAGCTTGAAAACTTTAAAAGTTAAAAACTAGGTGTTCTCAGTCTGATAAAAATAGACTGTTCGAAGAATAAAAGTTGCAAAATATTCATCTACCAGGATAGATAGTTTTCCTCGCCAAACCGTCTGATGACAGCCCCAGCCTTCTTGCATGTTCTGACACAATTCCATTATCCCGGCACAACAACTCCGACAAAATGATTATTATTATTATATAATCTGTTTGTAGAATTGGGGGAGAAACTTACAGAGATGTTGCGACAACGTATCATGGTGTTTGACGGAGGAATGGGCACAATGATACAGAGAAAATATTTCTCGGAGGAAGATTTCCGCGGAGAGGAATTTGCAGACCATGCTAAATCTTTGAAAGGAAATAATGACCTTCTCTCTATCACCAAACCAGAAACTATCTACCAGATTCATAAGGTAAATACCCGGTAATTGGATGTATGTTAAGATATTTGCCGTCACATAGTACTTATTTTCTATAAGGAGGATAAATCTGCCATCAACACATTGAGTACCCGGAATAGTGATGAGGACGTAGAAGTTCTGTATACTTAATACTAAATACTTTGAGGGTCTTGGTGGTGGGTTTATCCTCCATTAATATATTTATACCCAAATTCTGTTAGTCCTTTCAATGGATCCTTAAGTGGATGTACATACTGCTATCTCTAGCTTCAGACAGAGCACTTAGCATCTCCTGAAATTAGATTCTGCTTTCTGTTAGAATGTTTACCTGAATAACACGCCTCAACCTCCAAAGAGTAGTCCATACCTCTACAATTTATTTCTATTTGGAGGAAATTACAGTATCAAGAAGCAATGAACAAATTAAGTAGCCAAAATAGACTCTTTGTTACTAAATTTGTCATATTTTTATCCAAAGATTATCATTCTTTTCTTATACAGGACTATTTAGAAGCTGGTGCAGATTTTGTGGAGACGAACACATTTAGCGGAACAAGAGTGGCTCAGGCTGACTACGGCTTAGAACATTTGGTATGTTGTATCTTATTCTCTGCAAAATTGTCACTTTTACACTACAGTTTTACGACATCCGTCTGTCCAACCGTCCGTAAATTTTTCACGTTGGCGACTTTTCTACAGAACTAGTAACTCTAGAGAACTGAAATTTCATGTACATACTTAGATAGATAGATTGATTTGTAGATTTGATGACCCTGGGACCCCGAACATGGATCACAGGGGTCATGATGTAAAAACTCCTTGAAAGCTGAAATGTATATACAGACGGACAATGGGTGTTCTAAATTGTAGATTTGGTGACCCTGTGACCCCAAATATAGATCACAGGGGTCATGAACTAAAAACCTTTTTCTTCTTCTTTCTTTTCTCCATTACATGAAGTACAGTGGAAACTGTCGAAACTGGCACCTGTCTAATCGGTATCCTGTCAATACTGGCATCAACTGTTGGTCCCGGTAGTCATGTTATAAAGAGACTGTACCTGTCTCATCTGGCAACCTGTCTAAACTGGCATTTAAGTTCGGTCCTGGTGGGTGCCGGTTTAGACAGTTTCCACTGTACTTGAAATTTGTTATACCTCTGATAAAATACTTCTGGAAAATTTACAGTTTGAAACTTATTTAGTTTATTGTTTAAAGCCAATGGCTCTTTTTAACATTTTTAAATTTTATTTCATTTGTCTCCGATAACATTGCAACAAAATCAACCTCATAGCCAGTCCAGCTGTTGAATTAATTAGTGCAAGGCCATTCTGTGTGAACAATTTACAGTTATCACAATCATTAATATATGGAATAAATCGAGCTGTTTCACTGGCTAAAACAAGGCGTTTCCAAATCATTGTCTGATTCTTGAGTAAATTCTATTACATTCACATGAATTCACTAAATCAATGTTACAGCATTGAACCCGTTTCAGAGTATTGATGTAAAATACTTTATGATAATTGATGAATCATTAAGGGTTATTTTTGCAGGTATACAGATTAAACAAAGAATCTGCCCAGATTGCAAGAAGAGCGTGTGACGATGTTGCTGCAGCCACAGGTTGATACTTTGAATGTCATTATCTGTCATTATAAAGATTTGACCAAATAGGTTTCAGGAAAATTATAATAAGTTATGAATTATTAAAGTTAGAATATTACAATGTAGTATCTTCCACGGATGAGTAATAAAAGTTATCCTTATTATTTTATTTTTATTTTTTATGTACAATCTGTTAAAGTTAAATAAGCATCCAAGTGGTCTTATGGCAATAGTTTTAATTACTGTTGAAAAATTTTACCTGTATTTTGTTGACATTTATAGCCTAATATTTTAATTATCATTTCCATAAACTGCATTCAACAAACAAAACTTTTGAGTAACCAGTTTCTTTCAGAATATGAATACAAAGTAGCATTATATTATCGTGCAGGTGTACCGAGGTTTGTTGCGGGTGCGATGGGACCAACGAACAGAACCCTGTCTATATCTCCATCTGTGGAGAAACCAGAGTTCAGAAATATCAGTAAGGGATTTGCTTCTACTCAGACAATGATACACTAAATCATACATGATGTGCTATACTTGTTATATCAAAATGGGAAAATTGGGTTGATGTAGGATAAATGGGTGAAACAGTACACTTGAGCTTGGGTTTGGTATGTATAGCGGTACAGAACCCTGAGTTTGGTGTATTTTCATTTTGGTTCTAAACTAAGAATGCAAAAATGTTACAACAAAACACATAGAATTTATTGAAAATAAAGTCTATTGAAAGTGAAATGTAAAAAAAAGTGAAAATATGAATAGAATTTTATGAAGTTTATAACATAGAATATGGCATGTGCAACTAGGGAAAATACACATGCAAAGTGTACCAAACTGAAAGCATTATACCACAGTTTAAATAGGTAATAACCATTTCACCCCTATTAGGGTAGTTACACAATTTTTCCTTTAACCGTTTATCTCAGGTAAGATTTCAAGTGATTGTAATCAGTACCATGAGCCAGACATATACTCGTAGTCTTACACTCAGACTATGAAAAACGTATTTATTCTGAAAATATCACCATGTTATTAAATATTGAAAAGGAGACTGTAAGAAATGGAATTTTCATCTATAAAAAAAAGGCTCCTTTTCAATTTTATTTTTTTAGAGTCTAAGTGTTAAACTAATTGAACTCGCATCCACTGGGATAATTAAAGGAGTTCATTAAGAATAAATGACTTTGTATGTTCATAATTTGATAAATCCTGCATTTTAGACTTCTGATGCAAATATGCGATTAAACAATAATTTTACATAATGTCTGTATCCAGCGTTCATGGAGCTGGTAGAAGCATATTCAGAACAAGCTCGTGGTTTGCTGGACGGAGGCAGTGATCTTCTCCTGGTGGAGACTATCTTTGATACAGCCAACTCCAAGGTATTTGACCTGTATACATCGACCTCGTTATGCTCAAGGTTACGCTCACCTCGGAGCTCCTTCATTGTTTTCTAGGGAAGTAATTTTTACATTCTGGTAGAAATTGCCAAATTTTATTTATTCTTATGTCTTATTCTTTATTTCCATGTCAAATAATTGTAATACTGGTAAATGATAAGTAAGTAGGGTTTAATGGTGGCCAGACTGTAACTCACTCTTTTGCATAAAATGGCCAAAATAAGTAAAAAGTTTCAAAAGGCACTAGTCAATGATGACGTCGTATGATTGACAGTTTTATTTTCATGGAGTAGAACATTGTATTTGAAAAATGATGAATATAAAGATTTATTTTAACCAATAAATGCTTTATTTCATCATTGAAAATATACTAATAATCAGTTAATGCAGCTAGTTATTTGTGGTTTTCTTAATATGATACATTTTGATGTCACTGTGACATGCATGTAAATGATCAAGAAGTGTTTTTTATCCATTGTATATGTTATTTATGAATATCTTTTCATGGACTTGTTTGTCATTGTATTTTCTCCAGGCTGCACTATTTGCTATAGAGGAAGTATTTTCAAGTGGCTACAAAAGGTGTCCAATATTTGTGAGTATTTTCTTGATGAAGTGGCTTTTACAAAGTATATAAGTAAAGGATAATCATATACATGTTTTCCTGGTATCCCTGCTAATAGTGCTAGTTGTATTATTCCAATGTCTGAACTGAACTGTTTCATTTACTGGCATAAAAAAAAATTATAATAAGTAGAATGTATATATTTTAGCAGATTACAATGAGTTAATTCATTTCCTAAAAATAATAAATTAGAATTGCTTGTTATGTAGTTTTAGAGCCTAAACCAGTGAATCATATTTATTATATCTCGTCGTATCCAAAGTAGAACTCAAAAACTGTAAGACATGGCTCAACAAAACTTGGTATGTGGAATAAAATTCAATTGTAAATGTGCCTTTTCATATTTTCAACTTCTTTGCATTATTATTTCCCCTCTTTTGATTGAAACACAACTTACACTTTCGTTCCAGAGCTGAAATAAAAAAAGCCATAAGGCATAGCTCAACGAAACTTGGTATGTGTAACAATCAGCATGTATAGATGTTCCCTTTGGGGCATTTTTTTCATGATTATTGTTCTTGCCTGTTTCCATGGAATCACAAACCCACTTGGGAGGGATATAGCCGATTCTGTCTGCATGTTGATAATATTTTCACGTTAACGCTGGAAGCATGTATGTTTCAGGTATCAGGAACTATTGTAGACAAGAGTGGTCGTACCCTGTCAGGACAGACAACAGAAGCCTTCATTATCAGCGTCTCACACGCAAACCCATTGTGGTAGGTGTTCAGTACTATATGTTATGTGCTGTGTAGATCCTTATTATTGGTATAAGATAATCAAAGAAAGTCAAGTTACTCTGAGTGTTTACATGAAGACTAATGGAGGTTCATCACAGGGTTGAATAGGATTTTATACTGTGGGTGGTTGCATAACGGTGAAACTGATTTAGTAAATTAGGTTAGGACATCCATCCTCAAGGATACTTAGAGACAACGCTGGTTTAAAAGTCAAATTTATGTAGATGTGTAGTGTATATCATCAGTGTCAAAGACAAAGACAGCCCAAAGACCTGTGATATGGCCTTCTGTTTGTTCTCTTATTGTATTATTTAGTCTTCAAACAGAATTATTTTTTCAAGTGAGGGCAAAAACCATTCATGATAGCAAGCGTCAAATGGTGAGCTTTGTGGAAATGTCATACTTTCAAGAGCCATTCATGATAGCAAGCCCCTGTTGTTGATATGGGTAGGATTTGTAGTTGCTAGTTGTTGCCCAATCTTTGAAACTCTGATATTCTGAAATTCTTTGTTTCAGCCTTGGTCTGAACTGTGCTCTTGGTGCTAATGAAATGCGTCCATTCATTGAAGCTATCAGCAAGAACACTCAAGCTTTTGTTATTTGTTATCCAAATGCAGGTAAGATGTTCTTTGCATAATCATTTCAACCACTGAAGAATTTGAATTATTTGATTATGGATTCTGCCCTAAAGATTTGTTGAACTAAAATAATTTTGATGTACTACAATCCAGCCCCAGTCGATGACATTTATTGAACCATTTCTTTTTAAATTACAGGTTTACCAAACACTTTTGGTGATTATGATGAAACACCTGAGATGACTGCCAATCAGTTAAAGGTAAGAACAATTGTGTATTCACAAGGTAACAACTAAACTTATTAGAATATTATTTCAATTCATTACAAAGCATTCTGAGTGAAGAAGTATATAATCATGTTTTCCCCAAATATGTTATTTATTGTGCAAATTGTTTGTTGTTCATTTGAATGATAATTGTTGGTATTTAAACAGCAGATGGTTTGAACTTTATAATTGCCAGATAACAATGAATTGCCAGATTGGGGGGAAAATATAATTATTTAAAAATATAATATATTGTTTGCATTCTATTGATTTGAGTTTTATTTTCATTTCAGGGATTTGCTAAAGATGGTCTTGTAAATATTGTTGGTGGGTGCTGTGGCACCACTCCTGAACATATCAAGTTAGTTTGCGTTTTGACTCAGTTGTATGTGATCCAAGTTAATAAAAATCTGTCCATATCATAATCTTACAACATCTTAAAAATACTCTCCCGTGTTGAATAACCCTTGAGGTCGCCATGTATGTTTTGGTACCCTGAAGTAGTTATGTAAGGTGATTTCTGATTGGATATTAAGTTCAGGTGCAGCACACTGACAAGCATGCACAGAAAAGGGGATGAAATGCAGTAAGGTTTAAATTAGCCAGTGAAAAAAATCAGATGGTGCAAGTTATGCCTTATTTAGTTATTTGTGTTACCAACAAAATGTGTCTCCCTAAAATTTTGTTTTGTTCCTGATAGTCATGTAATGATTTGTATGTGTTTTCCAATGTAGAGCTATAGCAGACGCCGTCCACAAGTTCAAGCCTCGACAACCTCCACACAGTCTCCATGCTGGCCACATGCTGCTCTCAGGTACTGACGATTGTAGACTCTCGATTAGATTCAGTGATAACAATAATGATGATGATTCATTAATGGATGTCGAGAATGTTACATGTGGAATGTTGAACAAGTCACTATAATAAACATGGCTTCAAGTCTTCTCTATGCATTTCTATGCAAATTGTGATTCACTTATCTTCACGACTTGCTATCCGGACGATTTTCAAGTGTATATAGTTATCAAATAGTGCGGATAAGCAAAGTTTCGCTACATATGAATTCTAGAATGTTGCTTTGTGCAGCAATAGGACGAAATGGTCCAGTATTTTAATCATCCTGCCCAGGATTTGGCAACTCTATTTCATATTCCTAAATACACAGGTCAGAATAAGATGCAAAACGAGATTATAATTCAGTCCCCACCCTAGACAGTATTATACGCTACATTACAAGATCACATCACCGTGTTTTGTAATTTGTATATTCTAGGACTGGAACCCTCATACATCGGTCCATACACCAACTTTGTGAACATTGGCGAGAGATGCAACGTAGCTGGATCCAAGAGGTTTTGTCGACTGATAAAGACAGGAAAATTTGAAGTGAGTTCATGTGTGCTTATTTGTGAACTACATTTAGACTAAGAGTAATATACATGTCATAGCTATCATAGAGTTGAGAGGTACAAATTGATACATATTGTTTAGAACCGAAACATTCTGGTTGTAAATTGACTATTGACTCACTTTGTAAATTTTGTCACATTTGTGACCATGTGCAGTTGTATACTAACCATAGAGTAAATGGCGCCATGATCACAATGTGAAATGTCCTAATGGCAATTGTCTTAGAGTTACACCATTTTCATGTTGTTGTTTTTTAAATAATGAGGATAAATGATTGTCACTATTCTTTGCCTTCAAAGATGCAATTTTGTCTATTATCTTAAAGCCATAAAATTTACCCATTTGTCCTTCATAAATATAAAAAGATTTTCACAATTCTTTCCCCACTTTTCAACTCCGAGTGGATACCGATGTTGTACTATTGATTTAACAAAACTATGAAGATAATTGATTTTCTTAACTCCCATAATTCTGTGTACACAGGAAGCACTGAGTGTTGCTAAGCTACAGGTGGAGAATGGAGCACAGGTGCTTGATATCAACATGGACGAGGGCATGTTGGACGGGGTGTCCGCCATGAAGACCTTTGTCAACCTCATAGCATCCGAACCAGACATATCAAAGGTCAGGAAATGAGTAATGGTTATGTCTTCCCAAAGGATCAGGAGACATTATTTTTGCTGGAGTTTCCGTCAGTGCCTATTGTTTTCTGAGCATAACTCTAAAACCACTTCAACCATCTTCAGCACATTTAGCACACTGCCTCTCCATAGCATATAGGTGTGCTTTTGAGCTTTTCAATTATATTTCATTTCAATACATGTCCAGGGTCAAATTAAAGTATGTTAGTACTAAAAAGTTTACTAACCATATGATATGTTCATACTGCCTCATCCTTGTTCCCACGGTAACCTTGTCTCATTGCCAGGTACCCCTGTGTATTGACTCGTCAAACTTCAATGTAATAGAGGCAGGGTTGATGTGCGCCCAGGGAAAGTGCATCGTCAACAGCATCAGTCTCAAGGAGGGACGGCAAGACTTCATGAACAAGGCGAAGAAAGTCAGACAGTATGGAGCAGCTGTCGTTATCATGGCTTTTGATGAAGAGGGGCAGGTTTGTAGAAGAGTTTTAGAATCTTGTCTTTCATTACTAACATCACGGTTAATAGTTCCAGTTTGGGTTGATATGTTTCACTGAATGTCAGAAAGGTTGTTGAGAGCAGCTATAAATCTCAATTTATTCAGTCACTGCTCATTTTAACGAGAGGGTTCTATTGGAGTATCCATCATTTAAAAATTTCAAAATACAATTCAATTATTGAAACCCATTTTAGCTGAATTTATTAACACAAAATCTCTTTGTTTGCTGACTTGGATAAAATAATTATCTTTGTATTGGCCATAAACTAATTAAGATTTGAATTTATCTGTAACTTATAAGTGTAATATCATTGTGTGTTACCTATTGACTGGACGTTCTAATAATTAAAATACAACATTGTAATGTTGGCACTGCAGCTGACCTACTTACAAGTGGTTGTCAAATCAGCGATTTTATTTCAATTTAGCTTGATTTAAATCAACAAGTAATACATGAAATACCAAACTTGATCCCATTTAATACCATTTTTTATTAAACTTTCACTTTTTTATGCAAAAGCCCTCTTTCGTTGGTATTGGTATTAAACAGGATTGAGTATTCTCCATGCATACCTTGAATATAAGTAAACTACAGTCAGGCCTCGATAATCCGAACGTTTCCGTTTTTCATAAAAAACGTTCGGATAGTAAAATGTTCGGACTACTGAGTACTGAGGACTTCTATAGAGATAGGTTTGGTTACATCTTCCTACCATTCGGAAACTGCGAGATTCGGATTATCGGTGGCCGGATTATCCAAGGTTGACTGTATACAACTGTTAACAGGTAGAAGACTCTTGCTAGCTTACACATTTGTTCATACATTGTTTCATTCACTCTTCCAGGCAGCAGATGCACCCCGGAAAGTGGAGATATGTACCAGATCGTACAGAATCCTAGTGGACGAGATAGGATTCAACCCTAATGATATCATCTTCGATCCCAACATTCTCACCATAGCGACAGGTATCGAAGAGCACAACACATATGGAATGAATTTCATCGAAGCTACAAAAACAATAAAAGTAAGGATGCTTATAACAGAGTAGAGACAAGAATCCAGCTGTTCTTCAGATTGAAGGATGGCTCCCCTCTGACTTTGATGTGTTTATCAAATATCTAGATTAGATTAGAGGTCTGTTCAAAATATCTAAATGGCCTTATTACATTTTCAAACAGCTGCTACTGCCAGTGACGCTATGGGTTTCAAACACTCGGTGTTTTTGGGATATCAGAAAATTCTTTGTAAATTTGATAAAACTTTCTGTCATTTGCAGCAAACCCTGCCCTGTGCACGTGTGAGCGGGGGCGTGTCCAACTTTTCCTTCTCGTTCCGAGGTCGGGAACCAATCAGGGAGGCCATGCACAGTGTCTTCCTTTATCATGCCATCGCTGTGAGTCAAGTATACCTACTTTACCATATCTCACAAAGTAGTGCTGTGGTATTAGCGTATTACTTTCAGAAGAAATTTGCATACTTTCCTACTTTGTAATTAGCAGCTCCGACTTAGTCGGAGCTGCTTTCAGTTTTTGTGCAGTTTCCGTCGCCGCCGCCGCCGCCGCACGCGCGTTTTGTATTCGCTATAACTTTTTTCCTAAAAGGTTTTGAGAACTCATACACATAACTTCTTACTTATGCCCCTGGGGAATTTTTTTGACATGTTTATTTTTAAGGTCAAAGGTCAAGGTCACGAGTTCTGAAATCGCTAAAAAAATCCTTGTAAACACGATAACTTGAAAAATATTTGTACTATCAGGCTCTTATTTGGTGTACATCAAGTATGGAGAAAGGCCAAGATTTGAAAAGGTTTTCCCTAACATCCATCAAAGGTCAAGGTCACAGCGAGGGCACAACTTAAGCATGCTTTTGCGAAAATGTCTTATTTCAACTATTAACACTTTTAATCATTACATGATTGATATTCACAATGAAAAGTGATCACTGATTGTGTGACCTTGAATTTAAAATGTCAAGGTCACGAAATATAGTCAAGGTCACCAGTTCTGAAATTACTAAATAACCTTTTCCCAAGAAGGTATTAACACCTCATATACATAGCTTCTTTCTTATAAACCTGGTGGATGATTTTGACATCTTCACATTCAAGGTCAAAGGTCAAGGTCACAAGTTCTGAAATTGCTAAATAAATCCTTGTAAACATGATAACTTGAAAAATATTTGTGCTATCAGGCTCTTATTTGGTGTATATCAACTATGGATAAAGGCCAAGATTTGATAAGGTTTTCGTTAACATCCGTCAAAGGTCAAGGTCACAGCGAGGGCAAGACTTAAACATGCTTTTGCGAAATGTCTTATTTCAACTATTATCACTTTGAATCATTACATGATTGTTATACACAATAAAAAGTGATCACTGATTGTGTGACCTTGAATTTTAAAGGTCAAGGTCACGAGATAGGGTCAAGGTCACCAGTTCTGAAATCACTAAATAACTTTTTTCCATGAAGGTATCAACATCTCATATATGTAGCTTCTTTCTTATAAATCTCAGGAATTATTTTGACATGTTCACATTCAAGGTCAAAGGTCAAGGTCATGAGTTCTGAAATCACTACAAAAATCCTTGTAAACACGATAACTTCAACAACTTCTGTGCTATCAGACCCTTACTTGGTATATATCAACTTTGGAGAAAGACCAAGATTTGAAAACGTTTTTGCTAAAATCTTTCAAAGGTCAAGGTCACAGCAAGTTCACAAATTAAGCGTACTATTGTGAATATGCCTTATGCTAACAATGAACACTTTGAGTCATTGCCTGATTGTTATACACAATGAAAAGAATTCATTGATGGTGTGACCTTGAAGGTCAAAGTTCAAGGTCATGAGATATTGGTTAAGGAGGTGTTAATCTGTTGATCCAATTTTGAAATCAGAAATAGGTTTTAAGAACAAAGTTGTAAAAAGTGCCCCCAGTGATGATTCAACTTGTTAGAATAACTTGAATAATGAAAAAAAAATTCAAAAGAAATTCCCTTTTTATTTATGTTGAGGAGAAGGCGGAACAGGGAAAGGCGAGACCCAAAGTTTCGGAGCTGCTCTGCTTTTGCGGTGTCCCGCAAACGCTATTCTAGTGAAGTACAGAGTCTCCCACAAGTCTATATTCATAATAGCAATTCATTATTATTATGCATTTCAGTAATTCTACAAAGCAGTACATTATAATCACACAAGCATTTTCCTGCTAGATATCCATTATCAACTCACAAGGAGATAAACACTCTGGTTGATAATGGAGGAACTGTGCCACACAACAACATCTTCGGGGCTCATTGATTATTTTTAACGAATCCACTGCTCCTCATGCATTCTCCATCTTAGTCCATGTATGACGTCTGGAAACATGCATATGTGATTATTTTACGTTTGAAACAATAAATTTCAATTACGGGAAACCAAAATCAATTATTTTTCAAATTTCGGTGCTCATTCATCGAATATGGTACAAGTAGCTACGACCATCATGAAATGGATTCCTCCACGGACGTGCAGCGCAAAACTTCCACGTGAAATGATTGACAGCTTAGACTCTGTCTTTCCATGCTGTCTATGTGCGTTACCGGTCTTGAACGCAGGATTCTTACTGACAAACAATCCTAAGGCTAGGAGCCCTGATTACCAAACGAAGGGCTGCATGTTCGATTCCAGGTTCATGCATTACAAAATTTAATTTGTCATACTTGAGATATTTTAAGATCCTGTTCAGATACACCAAGACATAATACATCACACTTGAAAAATGTATTCGGTTAGCCATTACTGAAAATGTCAAAACCTAACACCCCTCCTGACTGGGACAGTCAATGACCAGTAGATTCTTAAATAATAATCAACTGATAACACAATAGAGTGACGTCATGACCATGGATTAAAGTGTTCTCATTCCTATGTTATCAGGCTGGTATGGATATGGGTATAGTGAATGCTGGCTGCCTCCCTGTGTATGACGACATAGACAAGCCCCTGTTGGAGCTGTGTGAGAGCTTACTGTGGAACAAGGACCCAGAGGGGACAGAGAAACTACTTGCTTATGCAGAGGTAAGTGATTTCTCTCAAACTAATATTGATGTTTTATCTTCATAAACAACTATAAAATCTTATGCTGATATCTGTGTTTTTTTAATCTTAAATATTTGTACAGAAAATTGTGAAATATTTTTACCGTTAGTATATGGAATTGATAACCTCTTTATCACATGTTTTTCAAACTTTATTTATCATGGACAAGTGACTTTTGATTTTAATGTCAGTTTTCTAAAAAAAAAACATCAAAACATCGCATGTACAGAAAAAATACTAATTAATCAATCATTAGCATATACAAAATGTTTTACCCAATAATTACTTGACCAAAACATGAACAGTTGTGATATTTTTTTTTTAAATATCCAACAAATTGTTATGGTTACATGTTAAATGACTCTCGCTATTACAGACGATGGGTAAAGACGCCAAGAAGGTGACGGTTACTGATGAGTGGAGAGGGCGGTCAGTCGAGGACAGGCTTGAATACTCTCTCGTCAAGGTTATTGAAGATTTTGATTTATGATGATACCTATAAATGATAATTATGTTTAGTATAATTACATAGCACATTTGTTTGTGTATTAAACATAATCAAACTGCTTCTTTGATTGGAATGTAGTGTGTTGTGATCATAGATTCTTCATACACAAGGCACATTTGGTGAATCTTCAGATTTGTTTGTAAATGGTTTTCGTAAAGAATACTACCTCATGTTGTACTGAATGAAAGTCATGAAGTCCTGTAACATCCCTTAGAGTCTCATCACTGTGCTTACATGGTAAATGTAAATTGCTGATGTCAAAGGCACCTTATTAGTTCTACAGAAGAAAAATTAAAATCTTATCATCTTCCATCATTACAAAGTTTATAAAAAAAGGGTCTACTAGAAACAACACTATGCTTTGTTTGTGGTACGTATTCAATTACGGTAACATTTCAAATAAGTTCATATAGTATCACGATTCATTACCACATGTTGCAACATGGTAATATACTTTTGGGAGGCAATGTTATCTGGAGGATGTGTGACACTTTCAGAAACAACAGTTTTCTTATCATTTCTACAGGGCATTGATAAGTTTGTTGTTGAAGACACAGAAGAAGCTCGTGTTAACAAAGACCTGTACCCACGACCTCTAAATGTCATAGAGGGCCCTCTCATGAAGGTAAACCCATTTCTATTAAAATTGATTAAAGATGACAAAACTTCATGGATCTACACCAAAGCATTGTTATTGTGAATAATAACAAGATTTTCCATACGTTTTTCATATTTCTATGAGTGATTTGTTGAAAAAAATAGTTTTAGTGCCCATGGATGGGTGAACTGATGATATTATATACTTTATAAGACAGAAATCATTGTGAAATCATCTATAGCGCAATTCAAACCTCCAGGGGAGAGTCTTACGCTGTACCAGTTCAGCCAAATGGATATCCCACTAAGCCAGCAGGAACACTTTCATCTCACCCGGGCCATATTTATTTTATTTTTTTAAATATATAATTCAACCTGACACAAACTGTCAAATCCAAACTTCATCAATAATTAAATAATACGTGATTTTACATAAATTAATCTCTCCATATGTTCCTTGTCTCTGTCACCAGGGCATGAGTGTGGTTGGCGACCTGTTCGGAGCTGGCAAGATGTTCTTGCCACAAGTAATCAAATCTGCTCGAGTAATGAAGAAAGCTGTAGCTCACCTCATTCCCTTCATGGAGAAAGAACGACAGGAAAATGCACTGACCACTGGGAACGAATTAGTATGTATCATCTTCAGAATTTGAATACGTTTACTGAGGAGTCTTAGTGATAATGATCTTTTGCTGGATCAATAGATGAAATAATTAATTAACTTAATCAGTGTATGTTGGACAGTCCGTAAAGTGGTTACTTTTGGTACTGCCAGGTAAAAATTTTCAGCTTTTTGCTTAACCCTTAACATGCGGGCGACGGAATTATCCGGGAGGCTCATAGAGAAAAATGTTAGAACCCTTGGCGAGACCCGTACGTTGGACTTAGTGCATTTACCGGGTCAGTAATAATTATATTTGCCCCCCAGGCGAAATGCGAGACGAAGTGTGTCCGTATATCGCCACATGAAAACTTGTTTACATACATCTCGCAGATAGCCACGATAACGAGTCTGTGTGAATGTCCGGTCGAAATATCAAGTAAAATTCACACCAAATTGCGTGTGCATTGTTGACCCGTAACGCATTGATAATTAGCTTTACAAAAGGCCAATTTTGTCGGGCTTAGCCCCCGAAGCATTAATTCGCTTGAGGCTATTTTCACCCACGTGTTTGTATTGCCTCGGGTTTGCCTCGCCCGAGACTGCTATCTGCCTCGCATCTCGCGAGACGGGGGAAAAAATCGCTAACTCGCCTTACTCCCGCACTTCATATCATGTGAGCGAATAGTTTGTTTTCAAAAAAAAATACGGCAAAATAAAGGGGAAACAATGGACTACATTCCCATATAAAATTAGAAAATCTCAAAAAAATAATAAAGACACAGCAAGCGCCGTGAAAAAGGTCATGTTTACACTTCATAAATTTTGAAACAATCGGCGATTTTCACAACTTCTAAAACATTTATCACGGCTAAAATACTGAATGCATTTTCATAATTTTTATATCACAATAAACCGAAAAGAATAATCTTTTATTCTATATAAAATGCGCAGATTTATTCACAGAAATAAAGATACAATTTTACCTTTCTGAGAGGCATGTGAAACCAAACGGCACACAAACTAATCAACATATTTTCATCAGTTATGGTTCGAGGTTAGCGTTTATTTGAAAAGTCAAACAACATAACCATATTTGGGTTGACATGTGCTTATTTGTCAACTGGTTCGAGATTATGATTTCTTGGAAAAGTGCGATGAACGACCGTTTGCAATGCCGCATACATGTTGTAAGTATTGACGATTTTATAGGTGGAAATAAAGACAAACTTTACATAGCTATAGAATTATAACCAAAGGTCGCATTCTAATAATTTTTATATCATTGTGAAGCTAGACATCTTGTCTTCAATTCCGTATATAAATTGAATTTTTTTCGTTTGGTATTTATGATGTTACGAGGCCCGAATTAAAGACAATCTTTCGAAAGTAATAGAATAAAAACGAAAAAACATAGAAAATTCATTCAAAGTTTCGGGTGTGAATTAGCCATTTGTGTACGGGTGTCGCTACTTGAATTTGTATTGAACGCCCGTATATAGTCCTTATTCGCCATGTAGATGCGGTATATTTCGTAAAAACGGTACCGGAATCGCCGCCTGGAAATTCCGCCAGCAGAGCTCGTTAGTGAATAAGCTCAAACTACTGCTGCGAGCTGCGAGCCTGTAAATTCCGCCACAGGGGCTAAAAATGGTAAAATATATATACGCAACGTAAGGGTTAATTTTATGATGAAAATTGACAAAATCATAGTTTTGAGCTGTTACTTTTCCGGATTAGAATTTTAAGAATTTACTTCAGTTGCTAATGGACTTCTTCATCTTTGAGCAAATGCTTAGACAAGAGTTTTGTTCAAGTAAACCTTCTGTCCAATTCAGTTTTGATTCTTTATTGAGATGTGTACTGTATTGTGACTGTTTTCCACAGGCAAGTGCATTCAATGGGACGGTTGTCCTGGCGACAGTGAAAGGAGATGTTCATGACATCGGCAAAAACATTGTTGCTGTGGTATTAGGTTGTAATAATTATAGGTATGTCCTCACATTTCCTTTCTCTCTCTTTGTTTAAAATCTTTCTGTAAATATTTTGAGTGGTTTTGAAGTTAATTTTGCATTTAAAATTTCGCCAAAAAAATAGTCTCTATCAGTTAAAAATGGGGTTAGGCCAATAATAAATTATGCCTACCACCACATTTAACGTTGTTAACTAGATGAAACCCAAAGGCTAATCAATAATAAACGTTATTTTTCAGATATTTATAAAACAAGTACCATAATATTTTCCTTGTGAGCAATGTTTTTAAAACACAAGGAAAGACGAAATCAAAATTACCAACAATGCTTTCACTTTTAAACATGTACTGTGTATTCATTTTGACTAACTTGACTGGAATGCTTTATTCATAGGGTTATAGATCTCGGTGTGATGACCCCCTGTGAAAAAATCCTTGAAACTGCCATTCAGGAAAAAGCAGGTACGCAGAATGTTGCAACTCCTCGAGTATACAATCCATGAATATTATATCACATTTGTTCAGTATATCAGTAGTATGATAACTGTATCTCAAAGAACACCTTGTAGCTGGGCTCATCATGCTTTGAGAGGCGTTAAGATGTTGTATGGATGAGACAGATTTTATTTTGATTAAGAATTTTTTTATGGTAATAGTTTTTCAGTATTTTAAGGATTACAATGATTTAACAGACATGTGATTCTATTGCAGACATTATAGGATTATCTGGTCTGATTACTCCGTCCCTGGATGAGATGATTCACGTTGCCAAGGAGATGAACAGAATCGGCATGAAAACTCCGCTTCTTATCGGAGGCGCCACTACCTCAAAGTATGTACAATATTCCAAATTGAAGGATAATGTCTTTTAAAAAGCAGCTCAGTTTTTAACAGTGAATATTGTTTTCCAGTCAGTACAATAAAAAGCAATATAGTGCAGGGTGTTTACAAGTCGTGGTTGCCGTTTATAAGAGTATTGTTGCTCTAGAATTATTCTTTTAAAAGGAAGGAATGAACTCTGAATTATTTACTTTATTTATTGATGAAATGATTAATAGCAAACCACTTCTGTTAGGCCGATTTTCAGAAATCAAAACTTGTTACCAAGGAGAATATCTCGAGATTTGAAGAGGTGACGTATTTTGGAAATATTATTGTATCTGCATGACAACCATATAGAGTAGTTAGTGATCTATGTTTTGCTTTCCAGAGAACACACAGCAGTGAAGATAGCTCCACGGTACAACTGTCCCACCATCCATGTACTCGATGCATCGAAGAGTGTTGTTGTTGTAAGTTCTGTCATCTATTTCAAAATATCTTTGTCACTCATCTTACAGTATAGATACCATATTTATAATACAACCCCAGGATTCTATGTTCAGCCCTGTTGAAGACCTGGGTTCTATTTGAGGAAATATCGTATGACTGAAAAAGTTGTATTTGAATACACAGGATTTATTTACATCAGCACCCCTTACCCCCTGGGTTCGATTTGAGGCCTGGGTTTTATTCGAGGAAATACAGTCACCTTTATGATAGTGGCCTTACAATATGGTGTTGTCATTGGAAATAAGTACCATCTACTATCTCAAAAAGAAATAACTGACAATCTGTAGTCTTTTAGTTCTTATTTAAGAGATGTATCTTGTAATGAATGGTAGATTAATTCATGTGGGACCATTTTAATTGCTTTTTAGCTCATCTGGCCTGAAAGGCCCGATGGGCTTATGGCATGGGATGTCGTCCGTCCATCCGTCCGTCCGTCCGTCCGTAAACTTTTCGCTTTTTCGACTTCTTCTCCAGAACCAATGACTCCAGAGAGCTGAAATTTTATGTACAGACTCCTTGGCTGAAGGGGATACTAAATTGTAAATTTGGTGACCCTGTGACCCCAAATGTGGGTCACAGGGGTCATAACCTTGAAAGCTATTTTCATCTTCTTCTCCAGAACCAATGACTCCAGAGGGTTACCTGTCAAAACGCAGAACTGCAAAACGCAGAATTCCCAATTAGCAGATATGAAAAGTTCATTGTCAGGCAGGTCACACCTATTCAAGTAATGGACTGGTCCACTCTGATGGAGTAGAGCGACACAATCAAATTAGCAGATCACTGAATCAACAGGTCAATGTTTAACAGTATGATCCTCCCGGTATATGTTTATATGTAAACACTGAGTAGTAACACACTGTAACAATATATTCAACACTCTATCAAAACATTGTTAAACAGTATAATCCTCCCAGGTACATGTGTTTGTAAGTAAATACGGAGTAGTAACGCATTGTAACTGTTGTAATTGTAATTGTTCTGCGTTTTGACAGGATACCCTCCAGAGAGCTGAAATTTTATGTACAGACTCCTTGGCTGAAAGGGATTCTAAATTGTAGATTTGGTGGCCCTGTGACCCCAAGTGTGGCTCACAGGGGTCATTACCTAAAAAAAACTATTTTCATCTTCTTCTCCAGTCCCAATGAACGTAGAGAGCTGAAATTTTATGTACATACTCCTTTACTGAAGGGGATTCTAAATTGTAAATTTGGTGACAGTGAGACCCCAAATATTGGGTCACAGAGGCAATGACCTAAAATGCTATTTTCATCTTCATCTCCAGTCCCAATGGCTCTAGCGAGCTGAAATTTTATGTACAGACTCCTTGGCTGTAAGGGATTCTAAATTGTAAATTTGGTGAGTCTGTGACCCCAAATATGGGTCACAGGGATCATAACCTAAAAGCCTATTTCAGTTTACAGCATCTTTCTGAGATTATATGTGCACTTCAATCAGTATAAGTAGGTAAGGGAGGTAATTTTAAAGAAAACAGCTGAGTTAAAGGCATTTCATCTTTCTGATGTGAGAGTTCTAACATGTGCTTTGAGAATATAATATGTCTGATGAAAAAGAGATATTTAGAATTAAAAACTTAGAATTGGAGGTCTAACAAAAATTATAAGTCATATTTTATCTTTGTCTCACATTTCACATATGAGTAATTATTTGTATTTTGCAAGTGAATTTGTACATAAGTCTAAAAGTATTCTAAAGACTTAATACAGAATCTTTTATTAAATCTAATATAATGTTCTTTGTAATTTAAGAGTAAATAATGGAGTTTTTTAATATCTCATGATATTGTGTAATTATTTGGAGAATTAATTAATTAATTAATGAGAATTTCCAGTACGGGTCAATTTGGTATACCTTATTTATATCATATTTTATACTTTAAAACTGATTTAGTTTTCTATTAACTTTGCAGTTAATTTTATTCAATAGGAACAAGAAATGAGATAGATGTCTACATCATGGACATGTTTAATGTGAATCTATTTGAAATGAGAACTATTGAACACCCTTTGAAGGAATAACTTGAAGAGGAATTAAATCTTTTCATTTTACATGAGATATGTGAACTGAATATGACTAGTGATGACTGGTGATAAACATAGGACTATACAAGAAGTAGCTATATGAGATTGTGACATCTCACCTATTTTCATCATCTTCTCAAGTACAGAAACATAATTAATTGTAGGAAAAACTGCATCTAACATATACATTTTACTGGCTGTGAGTCCAGTGTCTGCATGTTATGTAATTGCATTGTGTTGACCTCTTCCTGGCAGAAGGATGAAAACTGATAGTTACACAGAGGTTTCAGGTTACTTCAAACTACTGTGCAGCACTGTGTTATCATAGACTGTGCGTGAGACTGCTTTAGTCTTCCACTGACTCTAAAAAAGAATTTATTCATAGAATATCACCATTTTATCAAATATTGAAAAGGAGCCTATAAGAAATGGTGAAAAAGAATTTACTAAAAAAAATTCACCAATTTATTAAGTATTGAAATGGAGCCTATAAAAAAATTTGGATTTTCAAAAACTGAGGCTCCTATTCATTATGTAATAAATGTTGGTATTGCCATAATGCAATTAAGAATTAAAACAATATAATGCAAAGGTGTATGATATTCATAACGAATGTTTTTGATTTATGTGTAACCAATTTTGATAATAATTAGCAGGGGTCATGACCTTAAAAGGTTTTTTTCATTTTCTTCTACAGCCCCAGGCCATTATTGCAATAGCTGACAGTGGTGAATTGTATGCAAAGAATTGTACCCGGTATATTCATTATTATATAATGTGTGTACGATCTTAAAAAATAGTATGATCTCTCCACCACATTATTATATGTTTGATACCAGCAATTTATTTCCAAGCTTTGTGTTGCTCTTTCAACACATATATATATAGCAGATTGGCAAAGTTATGGTAACAAAATATTTTTAAACTGCTTTAATCGTTTCACTACCTAGATTCTTATTACTACATTCCATTATCTGACCATTGCTATAAAGTCCACTCCATAACATACCCCACTTATTATTTCCTGATGAGCTACAGAGGCCATGGCTCTATTTTTCTAAAACTCAATTCATTGACATTAAATAAACGTTTATTATTTTCAGTGCTCGACTTTGATGGACGACACATCAGTGGAAGAATACCTGGAGGAGATCACAGAGGAATACGAAGAAATCAGGGTCGACCATTATGATTCTCTCAAGGTACGTGGTAATGTTAGTAAAGATAAAATAGTTATATACCAATAATGAAGTATCAAATGTTTAGACAGTGACTAGTTGTGAGATTGGAAGTTTTTGAAGAGAATCACAGACTAGAATTGTTCACTCTTGTTTACCAGGAGAGAAGATACCTGAAGCTGGAGACTGCCAGAGAGAAGGGACCGTCTCCGGACTGGGCAGCTGAAGACAAACCAAGTAAGTATAATGATCTACAATGTGCTTCCACAACTCTCACAAAATTGATCTGCTTTATATTGTAGCATTGTTAAATTTTTGGTTCGCATTATCAACAATAGTAGAAATTCTTGTACTCTTGTGAGTCTAGTCCTTTGCTTGATTTGAACCTATACACCCTCAGAGTCAGGCACCAATTGCCTGCACTCACTGTCCCAATAGCATACCCATTCTGTCACTGAGATCTCAACATAACCAGGTCAAGCAGCTGACCAATATTGCTTGATTTAAAATAATTCTATTGTCTGGTTATTTATAAAGTGATACAAGACAAAAGCTGCTTAGATAATCAGGGGATAGAACATACAAATACCCTGGTGGAGTAGGATGTTGCAGGTTTTCAAATGTCGCTATTGTGAAAGCAAAAACAGGGGTCATACTTCTCTCTGTATATGCACGGCTCTGTGGTGTAGTAATAGTGCAGTACGATCTTGAATTGAAATTCCAAGATGAAAATAATTACGAGAAAAGGTTTGTTATGAATAATTATTTCAGTTTTCTTCATATACAGCTTGACAGTTTAGGAATAAATTTGAAGTTCTAGTTGTGTATTACATACAGAGCATTGAAATGCAAAGGTTTTAAAATCAAGCATTCAGATTTCTATTTTCTATCAGTTCAGCCCACATTCTTTGGTGTGAAGAAATTTGAAGACTATGACCTCAACCGCCTGGTTCCGTATATTGACTGGAAGCCGTTCTTTGACGTGTGGCAGCTGCGTGGCAAATACCCAAACAGGGGCTATCCGAAAATATTTAAAGATAAGGATGTGGGTAAGGGGTTATACCAACTGTAGATCTTTTTGCGTAATTTGTAATATAGCTAAGATTTCTTTTGAATATTGATGTGCTTTATAGTTAATCATAATAGACTTGTGTCTATGAGTTTGGTACATCTATGCTTACTGTAACATGGTAAGCTAGGTATTTGGTCAATTGAATCATGTCAGTGTTTACATTGGTATAATAGTAATCTGAGCACTTACCATTCAATTCCATATAATATACTATGGACAGTTCAGTATATCAATAGTTTATTTTATCAATTTGTTCATTATATCCATAGTATATTATTTCATAGCTCATTATATCCATAGTGCAGTATGTCAATAGTTCTATCATATCCATAGATCTATAGTACAGTATATCCATAGTTTATTATTCCATAGCTCATTATATCCATAGTGCAGTATATCAATAGTTCCATCATATAGTTCCATAGATCTATAGTTCAGTATATCCATGGTTCCATTATATCAATATTTCCGAATATCCATATGATAATTTCCATAGATCCAAGTTTGTTTGAATAATACATAGCTGAGGCTTGCTGAGATTATTTTTACTTTTATTACTTTCAATGAAAAATCTACATCTCTGAACCTCTCATACTGTCAAAATGATATCTCCTCGTAAAACACAGTTTTGGATAATAAATATTAGTTTGATGTCATAATATCTTAAGTAAATGCGCTATATGTTAAGGGTTCCACACGAATTTGATTTATGCTTTTCCATACCCTTGAGTAACAATGAGTACATATTGCAAAAATTTAATACAATCATTAATAAACATGTTTTGATGACAGGAACAGAAGCGAAGAAAGTGTTTAACGACGCGCAGGCAATGCTGCGTAAAGTAATCAAAGAAAATACCTTGAAGGCAAGCGGTGTCGTCTCATTCTACCGTGCTAGCAGCGTCGGTGACGATATCGAAGTGTACGATGAAAATGGAGAGAAGATAGAAACTCTCTTTGGATTACGGCAGCAGGTCAGAATTATCTCCCCTTACTTTTTCTTTTGAAGGGGGTTCTGATTTCATATTTTTGTGGCCTTTATCAATTGTTGTGTATCTGTGTAAATATTCAAATATTAAAGAGATATATTTTGTTAAGCACTAAGGTTGTGTTACTCATTGCGGAACTTTTAAGTCCTTTCTGTACTACCGTATATTACCGGGTATAAGTCGAGAATTTGATACCAAAAATTAGGGGGTCAAGAAGGGGGGGTCGACTTATACACGGGGTCTATGTTTCAGCCCCAAAAATCTAGATGCCAGGTAAGTATCTGCCAGCCCAGCAAGTCGAACGGACGATGTTTACACCGGAAACAATTCACAAACATCGATGTCCAGTCGACAATAATAAAAACATTGAATAAAAAACATATGCTTTATTGTTGTCTTTTTAAAATACAAATATAGCGTGATATATGAATAAAAAATAACATTTCAATCACGAAAGTTCATTAAAGTTTATATTATAATCTTCACTTTTACCTGACAAACATCGATCGATATCTAGCCTTGATGCAAGTCAAGTGACCCGATAAGGTCACGTGGACCAATGAGATTCTACATAGAAGCCGGTGACATGCGAGATAGATACTCATGAAAAAATAATCAAGTGTTCAGCAGTGAGAAGTGCAAATTACCGGTACGAGTAGACGTATAATTTCTGAGATGTTCTAACATAATAGCATATATTCAAAAATATTTAGAGAAATGTAAATTGCCGATTGTCATTGTATTGTTACTGAGATGTTCACCATTCATTTTGTATAACAGTGTATATTCAATACTTGTTAATAGACAGACGTGTGATTAGGTTGTGAATAGATTTGTTAATTGCCAGTCAGGGTAGTGATGATTCATTAGCGCATCCGGTAATTATCGAAGCTTTGATGTTAAATTAACATTAATTGATAGTAATTAACAGTAATTAAAGCCTGTCACTTCTCATCTCAAAAGTAAAAGCAATGTCTTTTTACGTCTTTTTCTACTAGGTAACAATTTAACTATTCACCGGTTATCTAATAAAGTTTTGTCAACATGTTGGTCGTAGTTTATTCGGCTTGATGAGAGGAAAATGTAATTTGATTGAAACAAATAATAACAGACACCGTGAGTCACAAGTTGTATCTTTTTATTGGTTGTTTACAACGTCTGAAAAATAAATTATCATTTAAAAATATTTAGGGCAAAACAATTGATAAGTCGATCGACATCACTGCTTTTACCAATCGCCGCTGTGTTGACTCTTGGCCATGTCGACTTGTCACTCGGTGTCAGTCAGCACGTGGTAAAAGGGGGGTCGACTTATACATGAGATATAGGGTTTTGACCAGTATTTGGGTAGTTGAGAAAGGGGGTCGACTTATACGCGGGGTCGACTTATACCCGGTAATATACGGTACCTCTTTTTGTGTTGTTTATATAATCTGACTTTAATATTCCTTCATATTATTATCTTCCTGCCAATAAAAGTTGGGGGGAGGGGGAATAGCTTGAGTAAAACCTAGTAATAAACACAGCTACTGTGTGTTCAGGTGGAGAAGGAGCCCCAGGCAGTGGACCCGTACCTGTGTATCTCTGACTTCATCGCTCCCAAATCCAGCGGGGTCGAGGATTATATTGGTCTCTTTGCTGTCTCAGCAGGCTTCGGGACAGATGAGTTGTGCAAAAAGTGAGTTATCACCACTATTCTTATTCTTGTATTACCCTATTAAAGTGTTTGTTTTTCTGTTCGCATTGAACACCATGTTTGACCGACAAGGCTGGATCAGGATGTCCTACCCATAGACTACAACACAATCTGATAGGCAAATTGTCAAGACTCTTATCACTGAGCTTTCGCACTGAGACTAGCTTTTAGAAACTTTCTTGATATTAAGATAGTTGTCTAATAATACTTGTTTAATACTTAAAGAGGTCAGAAATCGAACTCTTAGTACAGTATTTGTTGCATTAGTTTTTCAAATCTCTGAAATGAACTCGTGCAAGTATGAGTAAATCATTGTTGAAAACAGTTGCATTCACATAACAAATTCATTTACAGTTTATGTCGCTTAATAATGGTTGGAGAATTAGTTTTGATAGACTAATTTTAATGAGTCTTTAGAAAGATGATTTCTGCTTCAGATTCCAAGAGCAGCATGATGACTACAACATCATTATGATCAAAGCGCTGGCGGACAGATTGGCAGAGGTAATGAAATAAGGATAATGCCTATAAAATCATTCATTCCTGAAACCTTTGGCTGCCTCTACTATGAATTATCATAAACTGAATGTCCTATGAATGAGTGAAATATTATGATAAATTGTTCAAACTATTTTTATTTTTTGATTAAAATGAATTAAATTATTAAGAAATTGTCGTACCTAAGCTTCTGTAAATTATTCCCTGAAAAACATTGTTACCCAGGCTCTAAGATCATCAACAAATCTTAGCTCCTCACATTACTTTGAGGGTCAGCATCTTGCATTATGTAAATGTATATGTTGTCTTTACTCAAGTTCAAGAGTAAATTTGAGGTACCCGTATATTACTGTGTATAAGGCGACCCTGTGTATAAGACGACCCCCTTTCTCAGACCCCTAAAATCAGGTAAAAAACATGTATCTCATGTATAAGACGACCCCCCTTCTAGCAATCGTGGAAACAGGTCGACATGCCATGATGGGAAAACACGTTGGTAAGATTTGGTAACGGTAAGTTGATACCGGTAATTTTTTAAGTAACATGACATAAATGTTTTGTTATAATCGTTTGGTTTTTTAAATAAATTGTTTTAAATTTACCAAAATAAAAATTACATACGTTTTCCTACTGTGTTCTTATTTTTTAATGATTTGCCATTTTCTTGTCAGTTCAAGCGAGATTAGCAACACTACAGTCAACAATCTATCGTAAATATTCGCCATGTTATAACATCTAAACAAAGCCGATACTCCATACACAGATTTAGAAGTCGCTACAGTGTTTATATGGCTATGCTTGATTCGTTTTGGCGGCGTATACACCGGTCACATGTCCGGCGTACGCCGTTCCTCTACTAGGCTCAGTTGATACAAGTGTATCGGCGTACAGACAGGAAGACGTCATCGTCCCTCAAACTAGCTTAAAAAAACATATCATTTATATTATATAACTATTTTTTAAAAATTATTTCAAAACATTGATTAATATTTTATTAGAGTGTAATGCAATGTTTTAAATAAGCAGTGACATTTGAAAATAAATCAGTCAACTATTTAATTGTACAACGCAACTTCATAAACAAAAGGGTTATTGAATGTCGCAAGGGTAACATTTGTCCGCCATTACACGCCGCCTTCGCCGGTCATTTCCAACCGGCGCATTCGGAGTACGCCTAAGGCGTACGCCGGGTTCCAATCAAGTGATTTGCCGGTTGCGCCGCTTCCGGCGGCGTACGCCGGGTAGTGCGCCGGATCCCGAATCAAGCATAGCCATAGATAAAAATGGTGCGAAGAGCTTTGATAACCAAGCTTGATTGCGCATGTCCGAAGCCAAGCAAAATTTAATGTCTAGATTTCTATCGTAGTGATGTAAATATTTGTCCTTCTTATAAACAAAGTTGAACTAGTTGTATTTAATACTGCAGAATGCTTTTGAAAGGTTGGTAATGTTTGATAGCTGAAGTCAAGCCATTATTTTACATTCCAACTCTGGTTCGCTTTACCGCTGATTCTCTATTACGCGGCTGTCAGTATGGCTCCCAACATGTGTTATAGCGAGGGGCCACTCAATGCAGTAAACTTCTCAAGCTAAAGACGTGTTTGTTTAACGTTGACACTTCAATCCAGAGAAGGATATACAGACCAATTACTGATAAGAACACAACAAAGCTAAGATAATTACCGGATACATGAATGAATAACTGCCCTGATTGGAATTAACATTACGTCAATGACACGTGATCGAGATAAGCTTGTCAAGTTTTATGAATGAATAGGTTAGTTGTAGAATTTCATTGGTCCCCGTCATGAATGAATTGATAAGTTGTAGAATTTCATTGGTCCACGTCACTGAATTCATCGATCGTTTGCTTGACTGCTGGTACCACTTTTGGTCCGTCAACCTATTATTTTTAAATGAATTATCAAATATATTTTATGTATTTAACTCCATATAGTAATAAAAAAAATAACATAATAATACATAATAATTATTTATAAATATTTATGTCCATTTTGTAAACATGAGTTGACTGTATTGCTGTTTCCGGTTTGAACATCGTGAGTTCGTCAATGAAGCTTCAAAATTTCTTCTTCTGAAACATAGCCCTTGTGTATAAGACGACCCCCTGATTTGACCCCCTATTTTCTGGTATAAAAAAGTCGTCTTATACACAGTAATATACGGTATAATAAAAACAATACAGACTTAGTAATATTTGTGCTGAACACAAATTTGTTGAACCCATGATATCAATCCATTTTGTTCAGCATTCAATTCATCAAGTATATCAACAAATAGACCGAAACCTCTGTCGTCCGAATGCTCTATACCTCACACAGCGAGCCGCATACTAACGACAGAAGACGGCTATGGTTAAAACTGGGTGGAAATCTTATGTTTTGATTTTGATGTGACAGTTTGCTTAACATGCCGAGAATCACTACTTGATAATATTTTAAAATATTTTATAACTTAATATTGTTCTATCAACGCTTTTCTGTTTTACAATTCTAGGTTAACATTTCACTCCTCGGCACTTGTCGAAACAACGTTGGGCGCTGCCATTTTGGAAAGCGCCAGCCAATCAGAAACGACCTCGATCACTAGCGAGGTCACTATGAATAAAATTAGCGTCACCTGGTTTCTTGCGATGTCGGAGAGCGGGGGGCGAATTTGAATTTGGCATGTTATTTGTGAACATTGACACATAAATAAATTATTTATAAATATGGTTGTTACTCTTCAGCAGTTTGATTAATTGATAATGTTATTCATTGATTAGTTGATAAAGTTCATTACATGCCTTCTATTCCCGTAATGAATAGACCGTCGATGTGCCGACATGTCTAGAACTGCATGCAAGTGGTCCAAACGGAACAAACTGTTGTTTTTATAGTCGATCCTATCCCGAAGAATAATTTTATATCCATGTAAAATTGAATCACAACATCTTTTTGTTACGATATCGTGTTGTTGATCAATAACAAATAATTTGTTAGTATATGCTCATTGCTGACAAAATATAATCGACTTGATACATCGCGCGACCTGCTCAGTAATCGACGCTTATAAAATACGAGCGTAACTATTGGTGTAATACGGGGTAAAATTAATTTGACAATAAGGTGATATTTTACACTCTATAGTGGAAATTACTTCATCATATGTGTTTTATTCCAGCCTTTTAAAGAAAAAATATTTGTTCTCACGGTCGTATTTTACATCATTGTCAGTCCGACATATCTCTTTCTTATGACCTTTGCATAACCACATTACCTTGTGTGGTCACATAGTTTTCAAAAATCATATATGCTTTATTTCTTTTAAAGCTTAAATTATTTTTAGAATATGATTCACTTTAATTTCCAAAATTTATTTAGAGAAAAGCTCATTAAAAATGAGAACGTTTATCTTATGAATACCAAGCTGATATGCACGATTACATGGCTGCCGCACATATCGCATTTACATCACTCAAGTCTCTTTCTGTAAAACTCATCAGCCTTATTAATATGTTTAGATGTATTCAATATGAAGCCGTATCTTTAGAAAATTGCAAAAAAAAGAGATATTACAAAACTAAATAAAATATAAAATTACTGAAATAAAACTTACTTTGAGAAAAATTAATTTCGCACTACAATACAAAATGGGAAGAAAGTGGGAAATTGTCGGACTTCCATGTGATGGTACAACAGGTGCCGTACATGTCATAGACATGACTAGTGCCTGCTAAATGACCAATACACAAATAGGTTTAAAAGTTATCCGACTGCCGATATGCTTTACAATCTTTACCCATAGATCGGAAAGCATCTCTGCTATAAACACATAAATTCAATGAGGATGTAGATTCTTAAAATGCATGCCGCATATCCTTATTTTTATGGTGATCTATTGGAACATGGTCTCCGTCAATCAGTTTTCAGTCGACAAGTAATCAACAGTGGGATAACGTACTATTCTGTACGTTTAGGTAAGTTTATATCAAAACGTTCTGCAAAAATTGGCAACAGTAAGAATCACGTTTGATTTATCAAAATTATTCGTGCAACGCCGTGATACTATAGTAGATTGCAGCATATGTTTTTATCTTCTAATATCGTACCTGTTTATAAATACATTGGTACACTTTTATGATACGTTATGAATTATGATTGTCTTAACATACTTTTGCCGTACATAATGTTAATCAGACTGATATTGAATTAGCGTATCTAGCCGTGAATTTTGATCAATGTTGACTTGTATCTTTTGTGTACACCATACGATTCCGTTCATAATTTTCTTACATTTTGAAAAATAACCACATTTTGTATCCACATTTATTTATAAAGCATTATCGGTGAAGATAGTTTTATCTTTTGGAAACTTCTGTCGCGATTCTAATTGCTGTAAATGTATTTATTTCTTGGAAAACAAACAATAACTAGAATGTATTTCTTCTTAACAATAAAATATTTCCATTTCTCAGAGTTTTTTCCCTTCAACAGTTCGAGAAGAATTTACGTTACATGAGAGGTCACCATGAATAAATTAACTCCACGCTGTATCTATTTTTAGAATCGTATGACGCAATTTGATTGGTCGATACGAACACCCGGTATACAAGATGGCGGCGTTTGTTGATGTTTCAGTCGGCCGTGACGCTAGCAGATTTCGCGGCCGAATAAAGAAAATAAACAAGCGATGTCAACATTATAAATAGGTGAAAACAATTCTTGCAAGCGATTCCAATCGATAAAGCATAATTAGAATATGTGTGCGACATGCGAAATAACCGCAACATAGCAAAAACGATGCATACAGTATCCTCGCGTCACGTAACTTCGATCACCTAAGCATTCATGCCAAAATTTAACAAAAGTATCGTTTCAAAGTTTGTTTTACATGTCTTACCTTCAATGACGTTTAATAAAGTTTGAAATATCCAAATCACACTGTATTCCATCAATTATCACAGTCGCGGCATGGCTTCACTCTCAGTGTCAACAGAAGCGACCGAGGAGGTTACGTCACATAAGTTCGATCAGATGATTCGTCAGGCTGTAGCGCATTCGGAACGGATAATTTGAAGTTCACACACAGTCATTCCGAATGTCATTTCATTCAGTTTCTTTATCGTACATAGTCAATTCACAAAATTCAGCAGATATTTTAAAAAGGAACTTATTTACAAAATTTCATGTCATAAGTTGAATTATTCTTCTGGTTCATTGTGACAAGGGCACCAAAACTCTGAATGTCTGCGTACAACACGAACTGGAGTACAGAAACGTAAATGTGTCCAGTGCTGACATGTCGGATGAGTGCATTGAGCCCAAGTTGTGATGATTAATGATACGCTTCTTCGAACTTCATCAGGAACTTGCTTCTTACATTTACAGCATAATTCTTCGTCACTGATAACATCATCACTGTCATACGAGTCGAAACTGTCAGTGTCATTATCGTGACGAACTGGGCGCGATATTCCAGAGGTGCTGGGCTTTGGTGACGCATTTTTACGCACTGGAATTGTTTTTGTTGATTTACTTTTCTTTGAATATTTTTTTCTTTTCTGTGGTGCTGAGTTTTCTGCTTGATGAGAACAAATCTTTTCCAAGATATCATCTTCAGTGATAGCTTTCCCTCCAACGACAGCACTCAAAACTTTTCTCTTCTTTGTAGGAACAGATTTGTTGACAAGTACAGACGATTTTTCCTTGAAAAATTCTGCGACATCTGATTTTTCAGCAATAGGTTCGGAAGGGTTTTCAACAACCATATCCACGGCACATTGATCCAAACTTGTTTCAGCAGGCTTGAAAACTGAAGATGGTGAAAAATTCATATCACACGCAACGGACGCATTGTATGGGTAAATGCCGCATTTTCGAAAAGATGACTGTAAGTTCGACGGCGTTAGCGACAGGTTATACGCTCTACATCCTAGTTGACAAACTGAATGTTTGTTGACGGAACTTGTAGCATTTTCCCTCATATACTTGTGACGCATGTTATTGTAAATACGGGAAAAGGGTCCGAAACATCCAACATCCATTGGCTGTAGCACGTGAGAAGTATGTGCCGGGAGAACAAACAATATGATATGATGTTGTCTTGCCCAGGTGATCAACGGTACAGAGACATGAGACTTGTGGCCATCATACAATATCAAGAGGGGAGCGTCGGCAGACGCGGCAACAGAGTACTTGAGGAAATGTTCCTGTAGATAATATTGAAATATCTCCGAATTCGACCATCCTGAATCACTCACAGTACCTGCTGTCCCGGGGGTGGATCCTTCCAGAAGTTCATCCCTCATTCGTTTTCCTTTGAAGATAAAAAATGGTGGTATAGATGAACCAGCTGCATTACCACATCCTATCACTGTAGTTGTAGAAGAACGTGATGTCGTCACAGAGACTGGAGTTCCTTGACTTGAAGTAACAACAGAAGGAGGGGTGTGATTTTCAACCAGTCCCTTTTCATCAATATTGTAGATGCGTTGAGGATCATTTTTCAAATTATACTTTGTGAAAACGTTGTCAAGTTCATTGAAGTATTTATTTACTGTTTCCTCAGACGTAGCACGAGCCCTCTGAATTTCAAGAGAACGAGGTCGTCTTACAGACAAATCAGGCCAACGTTTGAGAAAGCCATAAAACCACTGCAGTGAAAAACCGGGGTCGTCTTTACTTTTTTTCCCAAGACATGCGGCTAAATCTGTAGCAATGGCTGTCACCTCTGCTCTCGTATATCCATATCCAAAGTTGGACATCGCCTTGATGTGGTCAACAAGTTGCTTTTCTTCTTCCATTGATAACACTGGATCCCGGCCGGTCGTGATACATTCAACAGAAACCTTCCCGCTTATTCTGTCATGCAACGTAGCAAAGGGAATAGAAAATTTGGCTGAAGCTTTTCTAATAGACATCCCTGAAGTTATAGCATCATAGGCTTTATCTAGGGCATCAAAGGAATATTTCCTGTACTTCCCTCTTCTTGGTGTTTTCCCATCAGTCAAAACCTATAAACATAAGAAAAACAAACTCTAGTTCCTCACAACGAATTGCATTAAACTTTCAAAATAAAGTATGATTTATATAAGAAATGGCCCTTTGAAGCTCCCATAGATTTTATTTTTGAACGTGACGTCACTTATTCAGTCATGTGACTTTTGTACGAGGGATCCAAACATAGCAGACGACAGAATTCCTAACTTTTTTCTGTGACGTATTAAATTTATATTTGCGTTTTATTAACAATGAAAAAGAAGCATTAGTGAACACACGCCTTAAACAAGTTGTTTGACAAGTAATAGCATTTACTTACATTTGATAACTTGATGCGAAGCATTTTGTGCTTCAGGTGATCGACGGCACTGTCAACAAAACATCAAAGCTGCCTGTGACGTCAAATCTCGTTTTTTATCGCGTGGATTACCATCCAAAATGGCCGATCGAAGTTATGTGACGATCGAAGTTATGTGACTGTATGCGCAAATCCCCCCTGTTTTAACCATAGTCGCTCTCTACCTGCTATCCAGTGGGGTTGCAGGTAGAGCCTCTCGACCTAATCAACAAAGAGATATGTGACATTCCTTCTCAAGGATGTTAGAGTAATGTGGTTTGTTGTCTTCCTGTAGGCATTTGCGGAGGAGATGCATGAGCGAGTGAGGAAGGAGTTCTGGGGGTACTGTACAGACGAGAATCTAGATGCTCATGATCTACACAAGATCAAATACCAGGTAAACTTTAACACCAGGGAAATAACAACATACTTTTTGCATCCTTGTAACAATACTACCTGCCTAAATATCAAAGATTTATTCTTGAAGGCAATGTTAAAACCAAATCACACCTCACATCCCCAAGAAATATAACAATGTTGACAGTTTACCAATAAGTGTTTTGAAAATTAAAAAAAAAAAATTTGCTTGAGATATAATGCTCATTAGTGTTATAATGGATATGGTTACTGAAAGTCTTCCACCATCCTCGATAATCCAGCGCTATTGTTCCGATAAATCTACACACAAGCGCTGGAAAACAGTAAGGGTATTTATCCCTAACCTAGTTACCTCCTCTTGGGTCCATGTTATCCAATCAGAAACGAAACGCAGACACTATCTGCGTAAACAACTCGACCAATCAAAACGCATCACTACCGTTGTTTATAGAAACAAACATGGCGGGGGCCGTCTCACTCGATTACGATAAAGTTTGTAACAAATTCAGCATAGAAAACCTGACAGAAACTCAAAAGAAAGTTTTAAGAAATCTGTACGAGAAGAAGGGTGTATTCATGTCCATCAAAACGGGTGGAGGTAAATGATTAAAATCCCTGTGCTACCAAGCCAAGATCCTGACACGAGAGTGTTTGTTATTTCACCCTTGATTTCAAGTGATCTCATTGGTTGTTAGAAAGCAAGCATTTCGCTGAGTCATTGTGAAGGGAGGTAACTAGGTTAGGGATAAGTACCCTTACTGTTTTCCAGCGCTTGTGTGTAGATTTATTGGAACAATAGCGCTGGATTATCGAGGATGGTCTTCCACATGAAACAGATCAACTAATGCATTGAGCACATAAAGGATTAATACGGTAACCATTTTCCTTCAGGGTATCCGTCCAGCCCCTGGGTACCCGAGTCAGCCGGATCATACGGAGAAGGAAAGCATGTGGAAACTACTTGACGCTGATTCTGTCGGGATCACACTCACAGAATCGCTGGCCATGGAGCCTGCCGCGTCAGTCTCTGGCCTCTACTTTGCTAACCCCTGCTCCTCATACTTCGCAGTCGGCAAAGTCGACAAGGATCAGGTATGTGCTTCACTCTGTTTTATAGAAATACTGACTTTTAGGGAGGAGTTAACCAAGTGGTTAACATACTTTTTGCATCATTGTAACAATACTACCTGCCTGCTGCAGAGAACTGTTTGACGCGCTACACATAATTTGAGTGGAGTATCAACCATGGTTCGTTGGTTCCAGGTGATGCTCATAGATTTCACAGCAATGCATAGCCACAATTTTAGTGCAGGCTTTCTCCCTGCAATAACACTAGCAGCTGTGATATAAGTGAAATACTCTTGAAAGCGGTATTAACCTAAAGTCACCTCACCTCTAATAACTTAAGAGATATTTGACTCACCCATAAATGGTTGATCATTTTATTTGGATCAAACAAATAGTACTATATTATGCTATTATATTTGTTATTTGGATCAAACCTATGGGCAGAATTTCTTAAATTATTGCTGTTTTTTTTTAATATCTTGTGACTAAAATTCTGATTCTCCAAACACTGAATTGGAACTAAATCACTCTGCAACAGTAGCGATCAAAGTAATTCATTAGTTCAGCTCAGGAACCATAATTGCCTCATATCATCACAGAACTAAAGCAATGGTATGTGAAATCTTTTGTATTTTATTGATACAGATTTACAATGTTTGAACATTCTGTTTCCAGGTAGTTGACTATGCAGCAAGGAAGAAGACAGATGTGACATCTATGGAGAAATGGCTTGGTCCCGTACTCGCCTACGATCCTGAATAAAATCTTGTGATATGGACAGATTAAAAATCTTGGTGCAACTGTGAAAGTGATATGATTCAGTATTTCCAATTACTAATTAGAGTTCAATGTATTATGGAAATTATGGTTTTATGATTATGAATGTATGGTTTGATTCTGTTGCAAAAAGCTGTACAGCCAAAAGACTGCATTTATGCGGACAGTAAATTAGAAGACTGTTCACAAAGCAATCCTATCCCAATATAATTATAGACATTATAATATAATTACATAGTAAAAGGTTACTGGAAGCCTACAGTTGATTTTGGGTAAAGAACGGTTTCCTTGGTCTTCAGATAGTTGTCACCTGCTAAATGTATGGTATTTTCACAACCTCTCAAATTTAGGTCTAGGAATGTTTGTAATTTCAGTAATTTGTGTATTTTTTTTTTGGCCCTGTAGATAGATAACAGGAGAGAAAATTTGAAGAGAAAAGATTTTTTTATTGTTAAAATTTATTTGTACAACAAAACAAGATACTTGGTTATATTTATATACGAATAAGATTGAGATTAATATTTCTTTGCTCTGGATACACAAACAGTAGACTTTATGCTTATTTGCAAACATTCCTACATTTTCTCATTATGAAATGAGATATATGAAAAGGTTGATATAAGGGTATTGTCAATTTGTCAAGTACAAATGATCAGGGAATGGAAGCGATGTTGATCAGGTCATTAGTCATATAGGGTTGATCCTCACAGTATTTTTTCCACTCCACTACCACCGCTGTTGGAGACCAGGGGCTTCTTTCACAGAGCAGTCTTCACTGTTTGTCTTTATTAACATTGCACTAAGGTAACTTATTAATGAGGTTTAATTATTTGCTTTGTGAAGGTCTAGCATGTGACTTCACCGTCTCTCAGGTTTACTTTTTCATTATTCATACTATAGTCATCATCTTCAACTGATTATTATTCTAATTGCAATATTTACTTTATGATGTTTGAAATGTATGAAAATCAGCAAATATCATTGGGATGCTGCCATTAAGTTTTCACTTCATCATCACACGAACAAGTCACGTTATCAGACCTCCTGGTGTTGTTTTATTGGTGCATTTATACGTGTGATGTCTTTTATATATTTGACATCTTTTTGTATATACTTGTTATTCCTCAAAGTGCTCTTTTGATGAATATTCTGAACACCTTTAACATGGAAACAGAGGTTAAGTCAGAATATAAGCTTTCTTTCAATAACAAAGAAAACACAATCAAGAAATATACGGGAAATTTTCAAAATCCACATAGAGACTTGAAACTTTTTTCAAAAGATGCGCAATAAGAATACGAGTAATAAAGTAAATCATGACAAAGTTGTAGCTTAAATGGTTTAGTCGGCATTTTCATTTTCTTTACGATTCTTTGATTGTGTCATGTTCATATTGGGTATAGTTAGTTCTAGGGACATGCTAGAAACTTGTAACTTGTTTTAAAAGATGCGCAACAAGACTGTTAATATGTCTCAATTCATTATATTTCTAATAATTGAATCATTCATTTGCTGAATCCTTTTGTCGTCGCTTGCGACTATATTTAGATGTTATCTTTGTAATAACGCCACACCAAGGTCGTTTCGTGTTGAGCGACCACTAGGAAAAGACCGTCACCAAGGTAACACTGTGACGTCATACGATATTTCGTTACGTCAGACCATTGTTTTATGACGTCAAACAATTTAAATTTAGCATTTGAGTAGGGAAATATTTTATCAGTCACTTGTAGCGTGATCGACAGTTCCTTTTTCTGATGAATCGCAGTATTGCATTAATAATTTTTTAATATTTGACGGCATGCTTCACTATTTTCTACGGAAGCGTATTAGTGTCACGGTGGAAAAGAAAATCTGTCAAACTATCTCCTACGTAGGACTTAGTATCTCCTACGTAGTAGATAGTATCTCCTACGTAGGACTTAGTATCTCCTACGTAGGACTTAGTATCTCCTACGTAGGACATAGTATCTCCTACGTAGGACTTAGTATCTCCTACGTAGGACATAGTATCTCCTACGTAGGACATAGTATCTCCTACGTAGGACTTAGTATCTCCTACGTAGGACTTAGTATCTCCTACTTAGGACATAGTAAGCCTATCTCCTACGTAGGAGATAGTATCTCCTACGTAGGACTTAGTATCTCCTACGTAGGTGATAGTAATACTTTAGTCCTTGATACTAAGTCCTACGTAGGAGATAGTTTGACAGATTTTCTTTTCCACCGTGACACTAATACGCTTCCGTAGAAAATAGTGAAGCATGCTGTCAAATATTAAAAAATTATTAATGCAATACTGCGATTCATCAGAAAAATGAACTGTCGATCACGCTACAAGTGACTGATAAAATATTTCCCTACTCAAATGCTAAATTTAAATTGTTTGACGTCATAAAACAATGGTCTGACGTAACGAAATATCGTATGACGTCACAGTGTTACCTTGGTGACGGTCTTTTCCTAGTGGTCGCTCAACACGAAACGACCTTGGTGTGGCGTTATTACAAAGATAACATCTAAATATAGTCGCAAGCGACGACAAAAGGATTCAGCAAATGAATGATTCAATTATTAGAAATATAATGAATTGAGACATATTAACAGTCTTGTTGCGCATCTTTTAAAACAAGTTACAAGTTTCTAGCATGTCCCTAGAACTAACTATACCCAATATGAACATGACACAATCAAAGAATCGTAAAGAAAATGAAAATGCCGACTAAACCATTTAAGCTACAACTTTGTCATGATTTACTTTATTACTCGTATTCTTATTGCGCATCTTTTGAAAAAAGTTTCAAGTCTCTATGTGGATTTTGAAAATTTCCCGTATATGAAACTTTTTCATCCTTAATAATGACCCGAAATGACTGTTCGCGAGCGATTTTATGATTGATTCATTAAGACCATAGTCCAATCTTACTCTCCTGAAAAAATCATGAAATTCGATGGGTAGGTATTTGAGTTATGTCCCTTTGAAGTTTGCATTTTTTAAAATTTGCCTGACTTTGAAAGGTCACTGTGCACAAAGTATTTATAATTGGTGGATGCTATGAAGAAGTTTTAATATACAATGCTTCAACTACATTATGTGTAAATATGAGCTTTCTAACGCTTGTATCTTCAGAGGAGAAGATTGTCAAAGGTGCATGGGGTCGGGAAATTGTAAAAACTGTCTAAATTCAAAATGGCGGCTAAACCACGTGACCTACGAATTCGCCCTGGTTTACTTTTTTACTTGTATTGTTATTGTGCACATTTTAGAAAAAGTTTCAAGTCTCTAAGTGCATTTTGAAAATTTTCCCCATGTTAAAAATGGACCCTTGGATTCGAACTGGACCTCTAATGGCTGGAGAGAATTGGCCCAAAAGCTTCGCAGTTCTATTCCACATTAAGGGCTATCTGTGTGTGAAATTTGGCTGCATTTGCTTTAGCCGTTTTGGCTAAATCTTGTACACAAAATTCTTGAAATAAAAATAATAATAATAATAATAAACACGCCAATAACAATAAGGATTCAGCAAAATTTGCTGAATCCTTAATTATGTGTTTATGTGCTGAAGTGCATTACCATTTAAAGACACTGATAATTGCAAAGTCTTGCCAAAATTTAAGGGACATTCAAACAAATTACCTTCTTGATTATATGTTTTCTTTTAAAATTGACTTGTATATAATCTATCTATCCAAGAAATTAAAATTCCCATAGTTCACTTACTAAACATAAGCTTATTTAGTACCAGTGAATGAAATAAGCTTGAAAGGGTTATTTAAAAAAAAAATTAATGGCATAATTTAAAAAAAAGGAAAAAAAGTTACTAGGTTCTTGACGGTGGAAGGGCCTTATTTCTTACACTGTTAATAGGTTTTACATAATAAAATCATAAAAGCATTCATATCACAAGTTGAGTTCCTCATACCTCTTCTATGATAATGGTTAGTTCTTGAACTTGAGGGCAAGTTTCTTCTCTGTGGTTATCATGGTGTAGATGCAAAGGGTCGTTCCAGGTTTCAGTTAGCTTTATGCAGATATGGAGGTGTTTTTTACTGGTCCAACATAGAGTAACCAGTATTCTCTTTGAGAGGCATTTTAGAAGTTCTAGAGATGAAGTAAAACAAAGATGTTTGGATAGTCAATTTTTTTTATTGCAATGAATACAAGTTAATCATGTAGACATTTGCTAAAAAAGCCTTTGTTTTATTACTGACATGAATTATACAGGTTTTCACCAGTGTAGCTTGTAAGGAAGCCAGCCCAAGAGTTGCGAGTATTTTGTGTAACAGGGGTTACTGGATATGCCTTGTCCAGTTGTCCTTATTTCATGTTTTTGTCAAGAAGAATTACTTTTATCTTGCTGCATTTGCTAGTTTTTCAATATACGTATTTGAAAAACCTCTATTGTTATAAATGTTGTGTGAATGGAATTATATATAGTATATATAAATATATATATATATGCACTCCTGTTTTAAGAATGATTGACTAAGTGATGTGTGTTTTTCATCATTTCTTTTTAACCAAATGCAATGACAAGCAAATCATGTTATTGTTGATGACATGATTACTATTTGTTAAGTACTCTCATGATTTTATGTGTTGTCTATTGTTTTGGAAACCTACATGTAAATTATGAATATATAAAGTACATGTACCGAATTCATTCAAAGGCTTTATTGGTCTTTGTATTAAAAATTTGTTCCATTGCCTGTTTAACTGCAGAAGTATTTAAGTTTTTTAAGTACCGGTACATTAAATAGACTATAAAGAAGAATGAATGTCCATTTTTGTAGTGAGGGTAAAACTATTTTATGAATGAAATTGATATGCAATGCATTTGATTCTGTATTCTTTTATTGACTTAAACATTTGGTTGTCAAACAGATAGTTACATAAGACAAGTCGTTTAAAGGTGCTGTAGCATGTTCTGCTTACTGAAATAAAGTGCTCTCACAATAAGGCAAATAAGTGTTACCAATGACTAAATAATACTCCTGAATCAATAAAAAAGAGTTCTGAAATGAATGTACATGGTTTGTTTAAGTCATGCGAGTCCATTTCCCAACAAGTGGCCATGTTCACATTAAAATGGCCGCTCAAAGGTAGTTCAAGTGATCTGACTGATGAAGCGATACCCAACACTCAGAGTAGAATTTTAAATATGGTAAAATGATGGATTGGTCAACCACCTTGCTATATGAACTCTCAAACTCACATGAGACCTACAAATCTACCTCTCACAATGAATAGTTTCACATCACATTCTCTGTATATGTCGCACAATTTTCTTCCAATACCGATAACCGTTTTCTATAGATACGGTTTATTGGATCGTGAAATGAAATATTTTACCCTCTTAACGTAACAATATATTGTATAAACTTTAATAATGCAAATGACAAATTTGAAAAAACAAAATTTGAAAAAAAAGTGCTACAGCGCCTTTAAATCTACATATGCTTCGGCAGCTCATGGTTGAAATATTTCTTGGTAAACATAATTTCTGTAATTATTGAGTAAACATTCCCTCAGGGATTGTGTTGCATTTCGCCAACACCAGGAGAGATGTACGGAGGAAAAATAAAATATTTTTGAGTGATATATATTGCTTCTTTCTTCTGGAGTTACCTCCCTTGCCCATTCATCAGGTTTTGTTCAGAACTCATAAGGTGCACTTGATTTGCTCTATTCTGGGCATAGCCCAATATAGCCTGGTCACTTTAATGGTCTACCCGGGTGATCGGAGCAGACGAAACAAATCAAGTTGATTCGGGTTATTGTTATAGCAACCATCATAGCTAAGTCTAAATGTCAAACTTTTCTAACTGACTCTGATATCTTGACAATGATAAACAATATATTACTTCTGCTAGAAACATCTGCTACATTACAAATAATTGTCTTGGAAATGTTTAAATTGAAAGATATACGATATTTTAAAATATTCAAAATGGAGTTTGGTCCGTATGCCACCATTATCGCCCACTCATTTGAAACCGGGTCAAACAGGTTACCCCTGAATTAAGTGCGTCGCCGGTAAAACCGAGCGACCCGGACGCAAATCAAGTCCGCCCATATTCCCTCTGTACACCCTGGAAAGCAGATGTCCAAAGATGAGTGAGATTGTTCATTGTGATTTTGTCACATTCATAACCTCTGCTGAACACTTTTTACTTGTGTACAAACCATTATAAATCCGGTAATTCAGCCAGTCAGAATTAGTTAGACACTAATTTACCATCCCTAAAAAACAACTGAAACAATATTTAAGAGCTTAAAAGTCACCTTAGGACAAGTGTTGCTGTTTTTAGAAGCTTTTGATGACATTTCCACACAAAAAATTACACTCACAAGCAGAAGCACATTACAGATGAGATATTGACACCAGCTGTTTTCAATTTATCATATAGTGGTATTCAAGCTGTTAATGAAATTGTATGTATGCAAATATGGATAAGGAAATTGAAATTTTACTGCGTACAAAGGCAAACGTCATGACCATCTTGGTGTGAAGAATGTATTCAGACGAGGGCAACAAATTAATTATTCATTGACACTACCTGGAACTTCTAATTAGTTAAATAACAAAACAGGAATTATATGTACAAAGTTTATTTACATATTTTCACATGTTTCACATAAATAAACTTCACGATCATAATTATGGTAAATCTTTTCATAGAAAATCATCAGCTTTCCTATTGCCATCTGTGATTATTCAATATGACTGAAATTCCTAAGTTCCCCTTACATTATACACTTAATTACTCATGGTGAGGTCATTATGTGAAATACATGGACTCGAGACCTGATTCCCGAGGAGGTCTGACGTGACCGAGTCCGCAGATCGAGGTCAGGTCAGACCGCCGAGGGAGTCCGGTCCGAGAGCCCTTATTCTTGAACCATATATAGCCCTACGAACTTCTTAACACATGGGTTACGATCAAAGTTAAGAATTCTGAAGGCTATGAACGTTTTGAGAATAAGGGGCCCTTATTCTTGAAATGATCTTAACCTTATGAATTCTTCTCTTTCATTGTAGGCCATGTGTTAAGTATGGGCTTAAGAACTTTGTAGAGCTACAAACGCTTCGAGAATAGCCACCGAAAACACTTTCATACTTGCCAAACTTGAAAACCCTGTTTAAAGGGACACCGCGTCGATGATAAATATGAGATTAGATTTATTTACCTACACTGATTAACGTGTCTGATAACGAGTCACAGAACCCAAATTTCAGACAATTGAAGTAATTAGTTATAAAAACTAGTTCATGTAGACAGTGAAGTGAAGCGTAACTCGATAACAGACACGTTAATGAGCATAGGGAGATAAAAGTGATCTCATTTTTATCATCGACGCAGTGTCCCTTTAAGAGTAACTACTCCCTGCATTCCTTGTGTACCCCTGTCTGATCATTATGGACAGCACAGGGAAGGCAGAAGCATCATCTTGGTTGGATGACAAGACACTACACCATGGTCTGGTAATGAATGTACATTGCTCAGTGAATACTATTGGTTGAAAATGAAAGCCTTTTGACCCGTCGTATCCTCTTGCAAACCATTGTGTATCCATCTTCTTTCAGCAACCACATAATGTGTTTCAACTACTTCAGTCGGTGACAGCTTTACATTAGTTCAGAACATGTTCAATATAGTCACCACTACGATGTTCAGTTTTCATTATGTTGATGTGATCTTTGCAATCATTCTGCCCTCTTTGTGCCGTTCAAATGCATTCAGAAGATTGTCAGGATACACAGACAAGGCAGAGTGGTCATCTTGATAACTTCATGTAATAAAATCATTGTACTCTGGACATCTCTTACAATTATTTATGATTTACATCAAATAACTTGACAGAAACTTTTGGACATATATTCCTGTTCACATATTCCTCTTGTTATGAGATGATCACAGACAGGTTACTCTCGTCACGTCTACAACCAGGTCTCTCCTCTCCTCAAGGTTTAGCTATACTTGCCGCTCTGTCAAGGAAAGAATACCATTGTACACATTGATTATTTATAAATCTGTAAGCATAGACAAGTTCTTGATGGCTGAAGGAACAAGGAGGATGTATGGTTTGTGAAATGCATGAATGGAACTTGAGGGATTCAAATACATTTACCAGAGGATAATCATAATAATGTTATATAAAATTCAAAACAACATAACCCTTGCTGTAACTCTTTGATTGGAATATTCTCTCTTCCATATCTTAAGTCAGATCACAAGATTCTTTCACAAAATATATGATTGACTTAAGTTAATTATATGAGTGAGTGAACGAATTATTGTTTAACGCTGCTTCGGCAGTATTGAAGCCATTTGCGGCGAATTATATGAACATACCCTGTAAATCCTTTGCTACCACCACTGAGGATGACGAAGGGTGATTTCTCTGCTTTCTGTTTGTCCTGGAGCAGTGACAGTGTGTTGAGGGGTGTGTCTGTGGAACTCATCTGCTTCATCAGCTGTAACATAACACATGTATGACTTGTAAAGTCTTGGTACAAAAGTGCATCAGTTGGAAATAGCAAACTATTGTTGGTACTGCACTGAATTACAATTTAGTACTGTAGAGTGAAAGATTCAAACTCAAACCTTCTTCAGTAGAGACTTTAAATATATTCATCCAACATCTATAACTGAGTTCAATGCCTCCTGAGATACATTCTGAATTCTTGTGATTGACAGAGAGCTTATTTGACATTATCATGCTTCAAACCTAACAGCTATATCTGGCAAATGAACATGTTTCAATCATCAACCTAACCTGTTCTTCCTCAAGTTTCTTCATCCTCTTCTCAGTCTTCTTCTTTCCTGAACCCTTGCCGTGAAATCGATGTGACAGCTGTCGAAAAGCTTCCTTAGGGTTGAGGTTTCTCCCTGAGTCGTCAACATACTCTAGCTTAACATCAGGCTTGTATGTGTCCTTCTCACGGAAGTCTGTGATAACACCACCACCGTACCGATCTCTCTTGCGGTATTTCTCATCAAGATCACTGAAAAAGGATGAAATCAAGAATGTCATCTAAAAGGACATTTTTCATAATTTGTTAACGTAGCACCGTGAATACCTAGACTGGTCAGTACTGAGTGTTTTACTTCAGGATGTTGTGCCATTGGTTTCCATTCGTCCATTGTCTCAGAAGACATGACAGTGAAATGACTTACCGTAAGAAACAAAGTCATGGCTACACAAATCATTAATATCATTGCAGGACAAGCATGAGCTGGAATATTGTTGAATCACGGATGGCACTGCTATGAATTTCATCACAGCACCCAAGCCTTACTACAAGCAGAACTGTAATATCAGAACAACTATACACTGTTAAGAAAATAAGACAGACAAATTGAGTGAGTGAGTTATTGCTTAACGCTGCTTCGGCAGTATCGCAGTCATTTGCAACGAGCAGACAAATCCTTAGACAAATTGTTCGAGAGAGAAGCAGAATACTATAGGGTCAACTCACTCGTATCGCTTGTCCTCAATAGAGTAGTAGAGAGCCGCTAGATCACTGTGGAGAGGAGCACTGGCCTTCTTCACTACCTCCTTCTCCAGGTAACCTGCAATGAAACATCACTTGTACTCACCGCTTTTAGTGGAACTCTTACACTTGGTACTAGGATAGTAATCTTAATCTAACGCAATATTCTAATGTAAAAGTTAGCAAAAGCTATGTTAAGGCTGATCTTTGGCAAACATTGCCTTCAGGAGCTAAGGTGACAAAGCTTTATATATACAACATTTCACTTTCGGTTTGTGGAACAGAAAGGTAAGTTTCTATATTAAAAACATTTCATTTTCGGTTTGTGGAACAGAAAGGCAAGTTTCTGTAAAGTGAAAGCTTTGGAGTGGGTTTTGTGACTGGGAAGGTTATACACAAAGAGAATAACAGCTCTAATTGATAATTAACACCATTTTTGTCCATCGACTTTTAGCTACGAGACAACAGTATTCAAGTAAATGCTGGTAAATTAATAAAGATCTGACCTTTTTTCATGGCTAGCTGTAGGGCAGCCCCGACTCCATCAGTTGCTATAGGTTCTTCTTCTAACACTGCCTTCTCCTCTCCCTAGAAATAGTTAGTCATATGCAACCGGAAGAGCAACAACATCAGTTACTGTTAACATTTGATACAAAGTATTATGTTTTAGAATTGACGAGAATGATGAATTTCAACTCAACTCTGAGATCCTTATGTGCTAAAATTGATTTTTAGTGGTTCACATCATAGTTATGACAATTTTGATGGTACTGCATATTTTACATTTAACTACATGTAATTACATCATATTGGGTTGCTGAGTTATTTCAATGAATGAAACTATTGAAAGACATCTAACTTGACAAGCTGTTTAGAGCGAGAACAAACAACTGACACTTGTTATCTTAAAGCTATTGCAAATTGGTTAATTATCATAACCTGAGAAATATTTCAACCATTAGCAGCAACGTGATAATCTAAAAAAAGATTCCAACTAAAACAGAACAGATTAATCCATGACAATGTTCACTGACCATGATTTCTACGGGTTGTGTGTCGATGTCCACCTCGTTCCAACCACTGGCTGCTTCCTCAATCTCCTCTTGTCTACGTTTCTGCTCCATCAGCTCAAGCTCCGTGTCCTGTAAACACAATGTAAGGATGGCTTAGAAACTTATCTGTAAACTTGAACACATTGTATCAAGGTGGAATGCAGTGATTTGGATTTGGATTTAACACTTTCAATTTTCAATAATGTTTACACACAGACTAGTACTCTTGCAGCACCATTGACACAATGACAAATGGAGTAATGAAAGGGCTGGCTGCAACCAGCAAACACCTGGCTTGTGTGAGAGGCAAACATTTTTCTGATTAAAAGATGCTACAATTTGCTGTTTTGTTCCAGAGAATACATCAAAGAGGGAAGTTCTATAATATCTTCCTAACAAACCAACATCTAAGATACATTACCATTCTGTGTATTTTATCTGAATATCACATTTAAATAAAATGTTACAACATTCATTAACCCAAAGATGCTCCAAATTATTGTTTCTTAATCAAGAATTTATCAAAATATAAACTTTCACAATTTAACGTTATGGAATTATAACAAAGAATTCTATGCCATACTCACCATGATTTCCTCCCGCTCTTCCTCTCTGTTGCCGGACAGCCCGTACGTGGGGATCTCGCCAAGGTTCCTACAGAACTCTGAGATAGAGTTCATCACTATCTGAGCTCCCTGTTTGTCCTCGCCCTTCATCTCCTCACTGGACTGCAGCGACAACACTTGCTGGGCAATCTACACAAACATCATGTAAACATCTCAATGGAAGTTATAGACATTATTTCTTTGCATGTTATATTATTTTATATCTTTATCATATTGATCAACAAAAAGGAGCAATAGATGGACTTAATACACCAATGACAACATGAAATAACGTTTTCCTTCCCATGTGTCAAAATGTCAGATTTAAGACGTTGGAATATCGACAAGGTACAAATATTGACAAAATAATAGGCATACAGACAAATTTTACCCTTGTATTCTAAATAATCAAAGGTTGTTACAATACCTGTGTACTAATATCTACTTTATGTTTGAGTACTCAAAATTTTGGTTCCTAAAATTATTTCACATTCAAGTGATTTGTCAGTTATATGCCGATACATAATTTAAAGAATGGCAAAATGACTTGCAATTATTTAAATCTTCAAGTCAAATCAATATGACTCTGTTGAATGTGTTCCAGGGTGACTCACCCTAGCCAAATTGCTAGATTTTATCAATCAACAAAGGGAATTTTTCAAACAAGGCAAACTGAATCAAGAATGTACCATTGCTGTTTGAGTTGTCTTATACTCGGGTAGTGAGTATGTAGAATATATATTTTGAAAATAATGTCCAAATGTAATTCACAGAATTACCTTCTGAGGAGCACTGAAATCCCTCTTCTGTTTGAGTTTGCGAGCCGTGTTCAGAGCGGAGTGCAGCTCATTCTGCACTTCCTCGTCGTCTACCGCTACACCCGTCAGGTCTTCTTCAGGTCCCATCACATCTGCAGTGGACATGTCATATTACCAGCAAGTCACAAAATATTCAGAGTTAATCTATCTTACACCAGTGGCCAATTTTGAATTGTTCCCTTCGTTACAAGTTGTGATTTCTGCAAGTTTTCCATTCATAAAGCTTTGACATTCATTAATTCAGCATATAAAATGTTATCAGGGTATTTGTATCTGTAAGGTGAACTCCCCTGATCATCTGAAGTAGCAGGATAACAACTAATTTGATTACTGGCCAGAACAGGATTCATTTATTAAAACTACTAATATTTTTAACAGTGTGATATGTTCATGCCTATTATGAACAAATAATGGAATGCCTTTTTGACTATCACCTCTATTTCTTATCACATTTCAAAACATCTTTCATTAGTGTCCAATTCCCAGTATCCTATGATTGCTGGACCCAAAATAGCATATTTCTAATAAAGATTATTTTTGACAAATAAATTCTAGCGACTGCTATGAAAGATGCATAAATAATCCACATGCTCACCATCATCAATTTCCATTGGATTAAGTTGAATTTTCTCTTCCTTCACTCTGCTAAAACCAGGTTCAAACCCAGAGAGTGTCACACCTGCTTCAGGTTCCACTTTGGGTTCTACTGCCTCCGACTTGATACCGTGACCGTAGTCAATCACCTCCATCCCGTCAATTGCTGCATCTTGTTCATCTGGAGTTGGTTCGGGCTTCACGATTCCTCGGCCTCGAGACCTACAGGGGAGAAAACCTACGTTTTAACAAAATGGTTCTGACGTATTTACCATTTGGTGACTATTCTCTTTCCTAACTCATTGATTTGGTTAATAAAAATGAAACTGAATAAGTGCGCCAATACTGTAGGGGAGAACACTTGCTTGTATTTTACTAGTTTTAAATGTAATTTCAGGTCATCTATAGAAATCATTTTGACAAACCAAGGAAAACAAACAACAAGATTCGCTGGAAAACATTTATCAACAGAACACTTTGTAGAATTAATTAAATAGAAGAAATAAGAGACAACTATACCTGGAACCATAGTCTTCTCTGGTTACTTGGTCCTCTTCAAGAGGAAGCAAATCATCTGCTTTCAGTGCGTTCTTCTTACGTATCTTCCTCACTTTCTTCTTCACTTTCTTGAACTTGGCAGCCTTGAGTTGGAAAATACATTTATGTTTAACAGTAATCAGGTTAGTATTATAAACTAAGGGAATAGATATTGATTGAATAGAAACAGTTGAAATTTTGTTTGACATATGAGGGAGATATTGAAATATGGTTGATCAGGAGGATAACTGAAAATGATTTACAATGGATACAATGCTAGGTAACACTGACAAATTCAAATTCTTCTGTGGAGAGTATGCAATACTAAACCATTTCTCTGTATTATTATTTTTTTAACTTTACATATTTGCCCCTAAGGTACAAAAATAACAACTTTAGCTATGGAAGTGCAGCATGTATATTTTATCCATATCCATTTTAGCCATAGGGGTCTGGAACTAAGCTAAATTCAGAGGGAAATGATAACATACTGCTTCTTCTGTTGTGTAGTATTCACTTGCTATTGTCGGAGCTGCCATACTCAATGTTTGCTGTAAAATAAAATCAAAATCAAGTCATGTCAAACTTGCAAAGGAGACAAAAAAACAAAATATCAATCATGTGACCATACTATTTCAATCGGATTATTCAAATAATGACAAGCAATACAATAGTTGTAGATAATCAGTGAGAAAACAGTATTTGCATAATCAAGCTGCGGTGACATGATGGGACAACTGATAAGAAGAGTCTGTAGCACCTATGGTGGCTCATCATTGAAATAGTTATTGCAAAACTATTACAATAATCATCTAATCGTCAAACTTTGTGAATAAAACTTCATTGAAAAACACTTTTCTTGTCTTGCATCATTACAGAGTGAAAGTTAAAATAAATTTGCTGCATTATATTTCTTTATCATTCTAAATTAATCTTAGACAGGAAAACCTCATCGGAAATTATTGATAATTTACTTAACAACAGATGCATTGATTGTATTATCATGCTCCCTGACAATAGAGAACTAGCACAAAGCTAACTATTGTGACATAGGGATAATTCAACATGTAGATACACCCAATGAGAACATACCCCCTGCTGCCTCAGTTCTCTCCTGATCTGTTCCATCTGTCTCTCCTCGTCGGCATTGTACTTCCCTCCAGAACCTGCATGGCATAATATAGTGTCATTAAACTGCTAGCATAGTTTTACTTTGATTCTAGTCTTTCCAGATATTAACATCAATGCAGGTGTTCTTACATGTTTGTTTTTCATGTGATGAATCATGGGTAATATATAGGGGAATTTACATCTTCAAGAAGTTTTCTATCTTCTTGACAGAAGAGTTTGCTATCCTAGATTGGATCAGTAGTCAAGTTAGAACAGGGATAGGATTGTTTGGAGAATTGATTTCATCTTATTGTTTGTTTGGTTTAAACATAGTTTATTGAATTAGAAAAGGATATGAAACAAGTTCACTATGTTTAAAAGCCTTCTTTTTGCAATGTACATAGTGATTTATACCTTTTAGGACAGTGAAGACATTATTGACAACAGCGTGAGAAGAAATCATACAGAAATGTACATGTGTGTATGTAATGCAGTATATTAAATACTTACTTAAATACATTTGTGTTTTGACATGGTGATAGATCTGTACTTCCTTCTAACAAAAGCTTACGGTTAACTGAGACTAGCGTTTGTCCATAATAGTTAGGATCTATCTCAGTTTGGGTGTTTCTGAGGACAGCCACCCTTATTCTACTTGTGTGCCAGAATTTGTCTTGGACAAAAGGTCCCGATCTAGCAATAACATGCTACTTGCATTGACAGTAGTTACATTTCATAAGCTTTGTACAACTACAAGGATCAAGCTAAACACACACATCACTTTAAGGATGGATACTGAATTCAAATATGTCCTCGGTAAAAATGTCAGTTTAGAGCTCAAAATTTTTAACTTTCTAAATCAGCATGATGCAGAACATACTATTTTTATACTATTTTTAAAATGATACAAATGTTTCTACCTACCAAGTTGAAAGGATTTCTTTACTGCTGTATTTCCATCAACATCTTCATCATATTTATCTAGGATTGTGTTAGGTTTCAACTGCAAACATCAATACATCAGATATTAATTTCAAATTAAAGACAACATTAACTATTCCTAAGAATCATTTAATGATTTCTTATCATTTGAAATGATAAAGTAAAAGGATGATTAACTAAAAACATTATCAATAAGTATAGTCACTGAGTTGAAATATTCTTTTGTCATTTGCTTCAAAATATATTTCACTGTGACTCTGAAAAGAACGTAAAGATACAAAAATAGAGCCATGGGCTCTGTAGCTCATCAGAGTTTATTTTGTTTGATGATGAAGACAGAAATATGTTGTCTCAATATAATGTACGATCCCTAACCCTGACAAATCTTATTCTTGAAATTGAGAGAGAGCACTCAGCAAGGTCAACACACAGGAGATTATGCAATATTCTGACCCCTTGGCTCTGGTTACAAGCCAGCTGTGTTTTTTGTGTTTTACCGCCAAATTATGTAATAGACTCTTGCTTGCACTAAACACTGGCAGCACTGATCTAACTGTATAAGGCTTAAAGAGAACAGGCAATGTGATGAATCTCATGGTACATAGTACAATTTAGAATCACCTTGGCTAAACAATCTCCGTTCTAAGCCTTGTCATCCAAACATCTAAACATTCTGAACAAAATATTCCTTCTAGTTTGTTCTGGATAAAAACAGGATTTTAGGTAATGGCCTGTGAGGCCCTTATTTGGGGCCACTGGGTCACCAAATCTACAATTTAGAATCTCCATTGGCTAAAGACTCTTTACACAACATGACAACCTTCTAGGTCTTTTCGTTCTGGAGAAGAAGATGAAAATAATCTTATCTTATCATTTCATAACCAGTCATATGCAGTTCACATATCTCATGTAAAATAAAAGAATTCTTAACTCCTCTTCAATTTAGTCCTTTATGACTTGTCACAATTTTCAGTTCATAGGCTATTCAATAGTTCTCATTTCACATTGATTACATCAATTTGACAAACATGTCCACAATGTAGATTGTTATCTCAAGTCGACATACATTTCAAATAAAGTGAATGAAGTGCACATAGAATATCAGTTCAAAATTCATTTTCAAAGGTTTTTTAGGCCGTGGCCCATATTTGGGGTCACAGGGTCACCAAATTTACAAGTTAGAATCCCCATTGGCTAAAGAGTTTGCATACAATATCATAGCCTTCTAGATGTTTTTGTTCCGGAAAAAAAGATGAAAACAGGATTTTAGGTAATGGCCTGTGAGGCCCTTATTTGGGGTCACAGGGTCACCAAATCTACAATTTAGAATCCCCATTGGCCAAGGAGTCTGTACATATAATTTCAGCTCTCTGGAGTCATTGGTTCTGGAGAAGAAGATGAAAATAGCTTTTTAGGTTATGACCCCTGGGGCCCTTATTTGGGGTCACATCGTCACCAAATCTACAATTTAGAATCCCCATTGGCCAAGGAGTCTGTACATAAAATTTCAGCTCTCTAGAGTTATTGGTTCTGGAGAAGAAGTTGAAAAAGTGAAAAATTTACGGACGCACGGACGGACGGATGGACGGACGCCATCCCATGCCATAAGCCCATCGGGCCTTTCAAGCCTGATGAGCTAAAAATTAACTTGACACTGTATCTTCCCTTGAACGTGCTTTGTGTATAATGCTTAGTAATGCTTTATAATTTATAGTACTTACCATTCCATACTCGTCATACTCCGGTTCATCATAGGGTTTATATTCAGGCTTTTTCTTCTTCTTTTCTGTGTTCTTCACCGCCTTCTCATCATCTATCATGTTTACATTCACAAGGACATCGTCCTGATCTTCATCCAAGACACCTACAAACATCACTCAGAGTTAACTCATTTCCTCAGTAATATTTTGAGTTCAGTCAGACGTCATTTACCTGGACCATGTATATTTGGACACCCAGCCATCCACATGAAAGTTTTTCAAATCTTCTCTTTGCATTTCAAATCAAATGATAATTAACCGCAAGACTCGCTTTCCGGGTTTCAACTTTAGCCACATTGATAGGATAAACAGGGTGTGACTATATACCTATCATTAGCTTTAGCCAAATTCAGATCGTTAGTTTTGTTACTGATTCATGAAAGTCAGCTAGTCAAGTCACAGAACAATCAAAGTTTTCAAAATACCTTTATCTTGAAGTGTGAGAATCATGCCACGACCTTCCTTGAAACTGCCCATGTCATGTTCCACTCTTAAACCTTTTAAATCTCGAGAGGAATATTCCTAAAAGAGATGATAGTTTTGCATGTAACATATTTGAATCCTTTGTTGCATTGAGTAAATTAAAATGTGCAGTTGAAGGATGGATTAATAAAATAAAATGTGTGTATAAAATTAAGTGTTCAAAAGATAAACGAAATATCAAAATGAATTTATCTCTACCTTGCGTTTATCTTTGAACTCTTCTTCCATCAGATCGCTGATACCAAATTCTTCATCCATTTCTTCTAGAACCTTTGCCTGAGTAAGAAATAATCATTGTACTTTCATTATAACATACATTATTATTCTCATACATGGGTAAACGTAATTCAGTTTTTAGATTTGATACTCTGCGTTAGTGAACAAGACAACAAATGTTTGCCACCACTAAAGTTGAGTCAAGTAAGGCACATTTACTCATTGTTATCATTTGGTCATAAGGTGGTTCATAAAATGCATTACTGGTAAAAAGGGTCATGATGATCACCAAATTCGAAGACATTGGGTGCTACGGTTCATGAGATACAGCATTAACAAGCTTTGGTGAGTGGTCAAAGTGTTGTGGTGATCTTCAAAATAAAGTCAAGGTCATTACTAAAGGTGACTGGCGTGTGCATAACTCTTCAATGAAGGATGTAGCCAAATCTTAAGATATGGGTGCAACGGTTCACTAGATAACACTTTAACAAGCGAGTGACCTTGAAAATAAGATCAAGGTCACCAGATTACTTGTGTCGTCCAATCTGTCAATATAAGCTGTCACCAAATTTAACAGTTAACAAGATATCACTTGAAAAGAAGGTCAAAGTCTTCAAATACACCTGGTGCTGTGACTAAATTTGAAGAAATTGTGTACCACAGGAACAGTGTTTGAAAAGTGGTCAAAGTGACCTTGAATATGAAGTCAAGGTCACCAAAGTTTGGTTTAAACATATTTTATTCAATAAGAAAATGATTAAGTCACCAAAATCCATTGGTGTCTTCATAAACCCCCTATGTAAGATATCACCAAATTTAAAGACTACGGATCTTGAGATATTGTGTTAACATGAGTTTGAAAAGTGGCCAAAGTGGAGTGTTGATCTTGAAAAATAAGGTCAAAGTGAAGAAAGTGAACAGGTGTCTGTGTAATCCTCCAACATCGGCTGTCACCAATGTTGAATACACTGAGTGCTATGATTCATGAGATATCGAGTTAACGAGAACAAGGTGGACAGATGTACAGAAGGACACTGAATACATAGTGCCCCGTTCCTCATTGTCACAGGGTAAAAAAAAATAATGCATTGAATTATCAAGGCCTTAGTCCATAAAATGAAATATTTTAGTTCATTGAATATAACTATCAAGGCTTTGACCAATTGTATCAATCCAAGTTGACAGCTGAGTTAATAGACATGGTGAATGTTAAAAACCAACTAAAATCTTACCCTTTTTTCGGCCAAAACTTTTTCTTTTTCCATCTTCCTGCTTCGTTTGACCCATTGTGAAATGTCATCAGGGTCAGAATCACTGTTTCCTAACGTCTTTACTTTGCTGAAAACAAGTGATAGTTCATACAAACACACACCTATGTTATTTCAATCTTTCTGATCAATTAGAAAATAGGATAAAGAGTTACAGTTTTGAGCTAGATGAGACTAAACCTCCTCCTTATCCTATTTTCTAATTGATCAAAAGGATTGAAATAACAGTTTAGTCTCATCTAGCTCAAACTGTAATATGCATGTGAGCGTGACTGAAGTGTTAATTGGAATTTCTATAGGGGGATTAGCTATAGTCTGTTTCAGTGCTGATCATTACATGCGTTTGAACTGTAATTCATTGATGAAAGTAGTAAGCAAGATGCAAGATATTATTCAATATTTTATTCAACATTTATTATAATAAACCACGTATTTTGAATTCCTAAATCTTCCTAAAATATGTACAAATATGTGTTTAACATGGGTTGGTCCAGATTCTAATGTCTCAAACAAGACATCATCCACTGATTCAGTTGGAACGAGCGGTAGGGCTACTGCTCTTCTTACTAATCGATGTATATCTGGATCAGATTGGTACTGGTTTTGTAGGCCAAGAGATTGGATTTTGCGCCACAGACACTGACTAAAGTGAAAGTAGCAGCCCTTAACTACAGTTGTTGGAAAAACAGATTGCACACTGTTTCTTGCGGCAGTTTCAAAGTCCATAAAAACATATGATGGCATACTATTTGGTATCTGAACGTTGTCATTTGCCATTTTCACATAGTAACTGAAGACGTCGCTCATTTTTATAGTCTGTTAAATTGGTTTTAATCAAATTCATTACTTTATTAAACACAGTTCACTCAAATAGCCAAGGCAGTCATTAAACACAGTTCACTCAGCGACAGACTATAACCCCCCAGCCCTAATCCCTTAATCCCCCCCAAAAATGTTTTGAGCTCGCTGAGAACCCTCCAAGGAGGATTTTACTTTTCATCACACTCAAGTTTGGAGACTACACAAATACATACCGGGTAAGTACATAACTGCAACATATCCCCATTACACATTTACTTCATAAATACCATAGTTCAATTAATGTTTGGCCAAATGAAAAACCATCATGTAGGGATTGAATTATAACATAAGTTGGCTCACTAATAGCATATAATAAACACTAAATAAGCACTAATAAACATACACAGGCTATCAAACCTGTTTTATCAATGAATAATACAGCTATCGATGACGTTTCATCTCATAAACACCTGGGAGTAATTTTACAACAGGACTGCATGTGGCATAACCATATTGATAGTATCATTAATAAAGTAAGTCCAATGATTAACTGCCTCAGGAGCTTTACAGTGGCGGATCCAAGGGGGGGGTTCAGGGGGTCCGGACCCCCCCCTTTTGAAAATCAGTTATAATCTTGGTATATGATTATACCCCCCCCCCCCCCCCCCCCCGTTGACAAATTTCTAAATCCGACCCCCCCCTTTATAAAATCCTGAATCCGCCCCTGCTTTAAATACCGTCTTAGTAGAAAAACTCTTCAGACCATGTTCAAATCGTTTATATTACCAGTTTTCGACTATGCGTGTCACATCTTGGATAATTGCACAAAAGAGCAGTCTCTACTTCTCGAAAAACTAAATTTGGACGCAATCAGAACTATATGTGGTGCAGTCCGGGGGACAAGTCATGCAAAGCTGTATTCAGACACAAACATTAGCTCTCTACAAAAAAGGAGACATCGTAAAAAATTATATGTATTTTACAAGATGGTTAATAAATTAGTACCTGATTATCTATCAAATTTAGTACCTGACAACGTGTCTGACGCTAGTCGATACAACCTGAGAAACAATTCCGACCTACAAGGCATTAAAGGATGGATGAAATTACATATGGTCCAAATCGGATTCAATAAAATGGGATGTCAATTTGACAATTGCTCGATTTCAAATTTCTGAAATCGGTCCATAAATTACTTATATACGGCTTTTTAAAAAAACGCCTGATTTAGCCCTGGCGACCAGAATGAAAGTCTGCGGGGGTGTGACCCGTGAAGGGATGACTTCTGTGACGTATGTGGAGGAATTTGATTTTCAGCGATAGTCACAATTCAACGTAATTTCGCAACATTTTGATTGTTAATTTCACAAAGATATCTTCAATAAACCAACTTAAATTTCCCATATATCGAATGTTTAGATATCCAACTAGGTAATTCCGCAGATGCCAATTACACAATTATTACATAAACATGTCTTTTTGGTGATGTAATACACCTCATAAATTCATTTAGCGGCAGTGATAATTATCATTAATTAATTAACGAGACATCGGCGGAGAAGCTATCTAGCCGCCTCGTCTATCGCTTATCACAGTCACGCCTCAGTGAGCATTTTCAAAAGGATTCGTCGAACAAATTGCGATAGTGTTAAAATGGGTGAATTAAAATCGTCTTAATTATCAATTGCAAGTGTATATTGTCTCGATTTTATGCTCAATTGATTCCGATATACAATATACGTAGAGGTAATCATCTGTCATTCTTGAGAAAAATGCATTTCATCTATCCTTTAAATGTAACTCAAGTAATTATGCTTAATCTTTTCTACCGGACACTGTTACTATCTGGAATTCCCTCCCCTCTGACATTGTCAAACGAGCACTTTTGGAGAATTTAAAAGGAAATTGAAGGAAACCAACACAAACCCAATTTATTTTGATTTATATAATGGCTCAAGATTTTGTCAAATAATCGACTCCCGCCTTCGGCTAGGTTGCAGCGATTTAAACGCTGATAAGTACGCGAGACATGTATCCGATATCTCTACTTGTAACTGTGGACATCATTCCGAAGATGCACTCCATTTCTTTCTTGTCTGCCCCATTTACCATGAGTTAAGAATAAACTCCTATTTCTTTACTCAAGGTTACAATCTACCATCAATTCTTTACGGAAATGCTAGCTCGAGTAATAAAGAAAATAGTGAACTACTAAAATCTGTCCATTACTTCATAATTTACTCTCGAAGATTCTCTGATTTCTGCTAAATTTCATACAACATACATCCCTTGCTAGAATATTCTCTTTTATGTAATTTTAGTTTATATGCTTTCAAATGCTCATGAATATGATTTGTATGCGTCACTAGTAATTATACATTGTAATTGTAATTCTTTTGGAGCGGCCTTTATATAAGCACCTCTGTGCTTGTTGGCCAATCCATTCATGAATTGTATGTCCTTTCATGAATAAATATGTTTAAACCATAATAGCAGTGTGTGACTGGCATCCATTACTTGTTGAAAAGGAAAAATGACTGATGTTTAATCTGGTGCGTATCGTAATCATCTTTGATGTTTAACGGGTATATGAATTCAGATGAAAGTGGAGGGAGAAACTAAAAACTGGACAAGATGGCAACCCTTTAGATTTGTTGAATTTATGAAAGGTGAAAGTCACAAGGCAAGACTCTGATGCTCACTACTCAGATCTAAACACAGAAGGGGATGAGTGTTATGTTTGATCTGATTTCAATGAGATTGCAGGTAATGTGAAGTACCTGAGTTTCTTGTTCATCAGTCTCTTCTGTTTGAGTCTTGCCATCTTCTCCTTAAGAGCTTCTGTCTTCTTGATCTCTCCCCAGTTAGCTGCTGGAGCATGGACATCATCATCCTGTGTAGTAGGCTTTGGCTCTCCATCTTCGTTTGCTGCTGTAATACATATTATAACCTGAGTTTGGGTTGAACACTAGACGTTATGAGTGAGATTTTCACAGAGTTGCATGTAAACTAAATTTCAGATGACAAATCATTGAACAGGCTGAAAGAGAGGCCTCTTTTTTATCTGCTGTCGTAATTCACAATTTGACCTGGGTTGAGGTTAATCATAAGAGTGAAACAGAAGTCTCTATTTTCATATACCGTATTCTCGCGGGTATAAGACCATATTTGAGCCAAAGACTTTTCAGAAGGTTGTCCTGGTTGGGGTTATTCCCTAGTTATAGCCCACCCCCCATTTTGCCAGATGTTCCATGGTCCAACGACGTCTCTATTCATGCACAGATTTTATTTCTCGGACATACAATAAAGTTTGATTTGTCATGTTATCGTCTTGTGTTATGTGTTCATTATTCTTATTTTGACAGTTTAATTATCGTATATATTTTAATAATTGGATACATTACATATATCTATAATATTATTTTATAACTTGGGTTATATCTTTCATTAATTATATTTGTGTACGTAAATCAAAACACAACATGAACTTGCCTTAAAATCTACATGTACGTACTTCCCTGCGAGTTGTCAAGTCTCATGCAGCTACGATACCGTAATTATTTTAAAAATATCAAACACCATAAACGAATAGGCTAAATGAATTTTCATTTTATGATATGGTAGTAAAATATAGATATGCAGTCAAGTTATTACAAGCAGACAGAGTCGGCCATATCCCCCGCCATGTAGGAATTTTTGAATATATTTATGCATTTTGAATATATAATGCATTTACTTTCTTTATAGCAAAAGGCACATCTAGACTACTTGGTTGATACCTGTACAAAGTTTCAGCAAAATATATTGAATAGTTTTGAAGTTTGAGGCTGGAATATAGTTTTCCCTCTTCTTGGTTCTAAGTCCAGACTGTTTGCATTCGTAAAAAAATATTCTCAAATTTCTATATAGCAAAAGGCACATCTAGACCACTTGGTTGATACCTGTACAAAGTTTCAGCAAAATATATTGAATAGTTTTGAAGTTTGAGGCCGGAATATAGTTTTCCCTCTTCTTGGTTCTAAGTCCAGACTGTTTGCATTAGTAAAAAAATATTCTCAAATTTCTATATAGCAAAAGGCACATCTAGACTACTTGGTTGATACCTGTACAAAGTTTCAGCAAAATATATTGAATAGTTTTGAAGTTTGAGTCCGGAATGGAAAAGCCACTTCGTTGTGGCGGGGGATAATAACATTCAAGTAGAAAATGGCATCTGTAAACATCTCTGACAAAAATCTCACGTGTTCATGACCGCCATACTTGGAGCGAACAACGTCACAAACTTTTTGTCTTTCAACCAATCACTTGAAGGAAACGATTTGAAGATAGTTGTGAAATAAAATATTTGTAATATTTTCTGTGTTTGTCCTCTTTTCGTATCATTTTGAAGTGTCTAAATACTTCAATTCGAACCAGGAAGTAAGTATCGTATGTCTATGAGTCGCCAAATATATCAGCTAATGAAGTTTTGAATCGATGACACACCCTTTATTCCACCAATGAGAGTTCGCATAAATAATAAGCCATTCGTTCCGACGCAATAATCTGCCATCTGTCTCGTTATATTCTGCACTCGTTCTTGAATAATCGAGTTTCAAAGTGAAAACATTTTGTTGATTTTGTTGACAACATCACAGCTTATTGTTATCGTTTTAATTCATGGTACCCAATTTTTTTACTCAAACTAGAGTAACTAGAATATCATGGCTTCGCTGATCGTAGCTAGTCACCTGAAAAACAAAAACGATGTATTTGTATTTTGTTTCTATTCATTGTACACCATTTAAAACCCAACACATGGCATACAAAATTCATAAATAAAAAATTTAATGGCAATAATTTCATGGTTTTTGCAGTCGCCGATCATAGAATTCTGAAAAACAAAAATGATGTTTAAGTGCATAATATAATTACCATATATAAAAAAAACAACATGAATGAATATTAATAATATCATGTTATGTTTAAAAGACTTAAAACATCATATTCTTTATGCCGGTAATATGCCTTCCCTATTTGTGTTAGTTACGAGCCGCCATCTTGGATTGAGTCAATTTTGGTCTCCTGAGTTGGGGTCTCTCTCGTTTACTAGCCCACCCCAATGTTTTCAAGATGTTTGTTTGCCGGTCTTATACCCGCGAGAATACGGTATTGTTATAATCCACAGTTAAATGTGAATTGATTTTTTGGTTTGACAAGTAATTGCATCAAAATAGACACAAGTTTATAAGTTTAACACTAAGACAGATGATAAAATAATGATAATACATGAACCAAATATTGTTTTGTGTTGAAGCTGATAAGTTTTTATGCTATATGTTTTCGTAGAAACATTTATTTGATACTTGCCATATGTTATTGAGAACTCAAAAGACAAATTATTAAAACTCAGTATTCATCTTAACGTAAGATTTACATACAAGTAAGATTTTTTACAAACCATTGGAACTACTTGCTCCTGCTACTTCAAGTGGTTTAAGTCCAATTTTGGCTCTTAGCCGACTGAAATATATAATAAAGGTATAATTAAAATATATTATCCATATATCACGAAACAATGCAATGGATATAATAAAAGATTTATATGTTTTCTTTCAATAATATTGTTACATGTTGCAATAACTTCACTTTAATATTTTCTGATCACTTACTTTGTCTCTTCAATACTGAGAGAGACTTCACTTCCTGAAGAAGCTGGCTTAACAGGCTCTGCTGAAATAAACAATACAATCATGTTCATTAATAATTATTCCATAAAAGCAATATCTATAACAGGTGAAACATATTTCTTAGGATGTTATTACGATGATAAATTTCAGTAAGATCAATAAAGGAAAGGAAATCGTAAAGGAAAGGAAAAAATATGCACTCGTGACTATGATATGTAAAATGTATGTTAATTGGTGAAATATGTTAAATACAAAATATGTGAAATACATAAGAAATCAAGATTTTTATTACAATAATAACAACAGTGAGTCTTTTTGAATAGCGCTATTTCAATGCTAAATAACATGCTCAAAGCACACAATTTGTATTAATACCCTGCAGGAATTATACTTTCGGTGACGCTACTAAGCACTCCGCACTTGTGTCCAAAGCCACTGCACTCATTTTTTGACACCAAATGTTTCTCCTTGGTCAAAGCTTCTACTATTATATAAAATAGCCACCTGATCCTGTCAGGTGATTCATAAAATTTAATAATTTTGCTGTAAACATTCAAACTTGATTTATTGAAGAGAAATTCTAGGATGCTTAGGGTCTTGACCTTTGGGCACTCGGGGATGCATCTGTTTTATCCAAAATTTCAAATGGGCATGGTATGTTTTGCATCTATCTCTTGACCATCTTCTCTTTAAGAAGCAACATTGTGTCAGCTATATCCACTTTGACATTAAGCACGACTTAGAGAAAACAACTGGTAGTATTAGTTTGATGTCACGGATACGTGAACCAGTGGTTTCGTAGAGACCGATTATTCGTAGAGGAAACAAGTTCGTAGATACTAGTTTTGTAGAGACTTGTAAAAAATACATTTAAAGACTTAGTATGCCAAATTTATTGTATTGTGAATGTTTTTTTTGTTTTTTTATACACCTCTGTCACCAGAGAAAAGCATTACCGATGATCCAGTGTTAAGTGTTTTCTCGTTATATATATTTACCGGTATATATATAACAATGTATATATTTCAAGCACATAATTTAGTACAACACTCAACTCAGTTCAGTTCTGACACTAACTACCAGTATACAACAAAGACCAATTACTGTGACACTGATTGATTATCCGCTATTAATTGTTTAATTGATTGTGTATTTAAATTGTCTATTCAATTGAGATGTTTTGATTGTACATTACTCTGTCAGCGACTTACCCGTTTCATCTTCTCCGTATCCATTTATCATCGGCAATTGTAACCCTGCAGTATAATCATACTTACCCCTGTTTTCTTTATTTTATTCAAATGAACTTTATTTACATTTTTTTTTACTCTCTACGAACCTATCTCTACGAAACCGTAAAAAATCGGATCTACAAAAATGTTTCATCTACGAATAAACCTTCAACCACTGATACAGTCTCTCTTTCTTAATACAGAACTTATCACTGCGAAAACGGAAAAGATCTAAGGTAAATAAAAACGAGGCTGAAAGTTTTATATCCTACATTCCACCTGTTGCAGGAGTAAGCATTTACTCCAAAACGTTTTGTATGTTCATAATAAAAAAAAGTCATTATCCACAAATCTTGCTTTTTATTAATTGACATAGACAGTCCATCATAAAATAAAATAAATGTTAATCAATACAAAACAAAATCCAATTTGCTACAAACTTTTATACAACAAACGGCTACACTGCAGTTTACCGGGCGCACATCTTTTTAACCCTTGGATTCAAGCTAGACTGTCTTCTTTAGCCCTTGGATATCAGTAGACTATCTTTTTTAACCCTTGGATCCCTTTCGACGATCTTAGGGTTAGTTTGTCTAGCGTAAGGGTTGGTAGTGCAGTGAAGTTGATAATTACTAGCGCCCGGTAAACAAACACACTTATTCTTCAGATTAGAATGACAAACCATCTTGTTCTGTGCGGGTTCTTTCGTGAGTTTCTTCTTTGGATGAGCGTTTTTCTGTTTCACGCTTTTCTTCTCTGTCTTTTCGTCTGCTGCGTCGTTCTTTCGACCGAGAACGGGATCTGCGCTTCCTCTTGTGTTTGTGTTCCCTGTCTTTATCCTTTTCTTTGTGCTTTTTAGAAGAGCCCATTTTCAATTAGTTGATAGTAAAAGGTTTATAGCAATAACTTTCCGATTGTTTACGCTACGCAAAGTGCACGTTTGGAAACCGGAAGTTCATCTCGCAGTAAAAACAAATATCAACCAATCAGAAAATTGATAAAAATAGGTGCGGATTTCCAAGAAAGGGAGGTAATAACAAAAACAGGTGCTCGGGGGAAGTCTTGTTTATCTCCATAAAGCAGAATATTTTTTCTCAATATGAATGGTACAATGCTTGTCGTGATAAATTGACACTCGATTTGAAATAATTTAATCTACTGTGTTCTATCTATCAGTTAAAAGTACTTGCATGCTTTGTGTAGACAAAAATTTGGTTGTTTGATAAAATAAAGTTTTTATGATAAAATAGGCAGTTCTCCTGATGTTAGAAAATATTAAGTCAATATAAAAATTCATATTTTAGTTAGTAAATTTATTTCCAAATAAATCCAAATAAAAGAAAGAATCATTTATCAATTCCAAATAGTGTAAATTCATGAAATAAATGTAGTTGCATGTTTTCGATGCATACTTTCTGAGACGGAGCGGCAGTTAAAGGGAAAGTTCTATCTTCGATCTATCGGCAGCATCCGCCATCTTGGATTCTTGACATTTCATGAAATGAAAACACGCTATATTTAATTAATTAAACTTATACACTCATAGAGTATTCACATAGGAACACATAACGTAAAACTATACTAATAAACAATTTGATGGAAGGCCATAGCAAAGTTTTCCCCACTCGCAGCGCCGATGAATGGCTTCAATTCTCATTGTTTTTATTTTTCAACAAATGTGTGCTTGTCTTTATCAATTTGTGAAATATAAAGTCATCAAAGTATTAACTTCATTAATATCTTTCAATTTGACTGTGTTTTAATCATATATTAATAGCATATATGCGTAAACAGGAATATCCTATCGAATTTCGTTTCCACAAAAAATACCCCGATAGAATCCTCCTTTTAAAGGGAAAGTTCTATCACAGATCTATCGGCAGCATAGAATATTCACATAGTTACACATAACATATAATAAAACTAATAAACAATATGCTGTTATGCCATTAAAGGGAAAGTTCTATCACTGATATATCGGCAGCATCCGCCATACTGGATTTTTTGTCATTTCGTGAAATGAAAACATGCTATATTAAACCCAATTTTTATTTTTTGGTGAAATAAAACCTATACACTGACAGAAATGTCACACAGTAACACATAACATATCATAAAACTAATAAACAATATGCTGCTATGGCGTAGCGATATTTTCCCCACTTGCAGCGCCGATGAATGGCTTCAATTCTCATTGTTTTATTTTTCAACAAATGTACGCTTGTCTTTATCAAGTTGTAAAATTTAAAGTCATCAAAAAATCATTCCCTTCATTAATATCTTTAAAATCAAAAGTGTTTTAATCATGTATAAAAAGCATATGTGTGTAAATTGGAGTATCTTCTCGTAATTAATAGGCCATTCACAAATGCTTTACAAGTGGATATATATTATTTTAAGATTTTGACCATCATTGATCAAACAATCTAAATGGATAATTTGTCGCTCAATAATTGTTCTCATTTGTACCTTTCCAGTTCTAAAAACTGCGCAGCTTTTATGAGGAAATTTGTTATGTCAATGTTAAAAATAGAGAAGGCAAGGATATTTATGGATGATCAACTTCTTTTGTATCTAACAATGGCCACATTTCAGTATAGATCATTATACTATATATGGGAAAGATGATAAAATAGCAGGATTGTCTTGAGATTGTCTGACACCAACTCTTAGAATGTCTCTTGAACAGTTAATCTTAAAAATTTCACTTTAAAAAAAAGTTTAATTTCATTCCAGTTTGTCTAGCAATGACCAATAAGAATGAACTTCTGTGAAGCCTACACGCACACCTGCTCTAGTGTCGGAGCTGCGGCACGAAATGGGGACCTTATGGCCTTGCAACAACTTGTGTGGAATGGTGAGTTTCAGTGTGACAGAACCCATGACCCATATCAGTGTAGGTATCAAGTCTGATTAGTTATCATCCTGAAACTATTTTTATAATTTCATGGCAAAGGGTAAAAAAAACCCTCAAAAGTCCAGTCGTGACCAAAAGTTGCTAAGTTGCGACCTGTTTAACAGGCCTTATTTCGTACACTTCCCAAGTTTTTTTTATGGCACAACAATATGAAATAATCAGTTACATTAGAGATTAAGATAAAAACGATCTTACTGTCTAGTGTCTGATCATATTTGTCATATATTTGACTTTAGATAGAAAGATAGAAATATTATAAATTACATGATCTTGATGATTTTGATCTGTACCATGGTTATGTTAAATAAATATCTTTGTAACACATTCAAATGTTTTTCCTTCCTCAAATACGTATATTAGACAGTTGAAGCTGTTCTTTTCTGGTAACCCAAATCAAAGGTCATGTACAATGTAAATACTCATTCATTGGTTACATAATGTGAGGACCCTATATCCTACAATATCTACAATAAGTATAATCAAATCAAACTGTGTTCTGTCACTAAGTCTGTGATAGTTGAATTGCTTACTTGATTAATATGTTTTAGGTCGTCCAGTAGATGTACGAGATAACCGAGGATGGAGACCGATCCATGATGCTGCGGCTAATGGTCACCCAGGATGTTTGGAGTTTCTTCTCAGACAAGGTACCAAGTGGTTCATGTCTAAATGGTTGAGCATCAGATGATTTGTGGGTTTTATAGGTTTGTGAACTACATCCTGCTTACTGACCAATGACAATAGTGATGTTGGGGTGTCATCAATTTCTTTAGTACAAAATGTTGGTTTTGAAGCAAACTACACTGAACTTCAGTGCAGTATGCATAGTTCCAGTCAATTCTCAAAGTTATGTTCATCACAATGCAAAGCTACAATGATGATGCAAGTTTTCTTCCTGCAATAATGCTAACCACTGTTATATAAATGAAATACTCTTGAAGCCTTAAGTCCAAATTATCTTTAGTTATATGTCTCACATCAAATGTATGCTCTAGTACCTACTCACCTGGTGCAAGGACCACTGTCATTCTTATTTTTCATTATCAACTCCCTGGGAGTATGTTACATAGCAACCAAGGTTATTCTAAGATTATCTTCACATTACCTTCACTTCCAAACCAGATTGTAATGGGTTGTTTTATTCCCCGAAAACGAGATTCCGGGGATTATTGTTTTTCACCTGTTTGTCCGTATGTTTTTTGTCCGAAAAACTTTAACCGTGGCAATAACTTTCGATTGGTCAGTGATAGGCCTTTGATACTTGACATGTGCATCCATTGTAAAGACATCTTTCAGATAAGGTCATAATTTGCTCCCTTGACCTTAACCTTGCCACACATTCTCCCCAAACATTGCAATGGTCAGTGATGCACCTTTAATTTGATACCTAACCATATCATTCACATGGGATATTAGTACGGTAAATATATTTGATATTTTCAATCAAACTATGCTTATACCAGGGGGCATCAGTGTTAAACAAACACATCTTGTTTCTTTATATGTCAGATGAGACAGATCCAGACTGGGTGTCATTTGCGGAGGAGACGCCATTGTTGCTAGCGGCGAGACATCAACATCTGGACTGTGTGCGAGTCCTCCTCTCCTTCCAGGCTGACCCTAACATTACAACCAATGAGGGATACTCTCCTCTCTGGGAAGGTCTGTGCTTGCTTCCAATTGAATCAGGATTTTTTGATTAATTTGTATCAAGATTAATATGTTTGCTATTATTAAATTTAAAAGGTGTATGGGATATGGAGATTATCACCCAAGGGTGTGTGTCTTATTACAAGCGAGAGTTGATTGCTGTATTGCCAACACGGAAGGGGTCAACTTGTGCACAAATTTGCATCAGTTAAGTAAATATTATAAGGCATACTTTAATAGTATAATATGTTCTTTATTATTTTCTCTTGAATCGCATAAAATAGACAGGAAATGGCCCATTTTACTAGCAACAGCAAGGTACTCATCTTGGGCAGGTAATCCTTCTGATGCCCAGAAGGATGTAGTCCCCAGTCAATATAACCAGTAATGCTTAAGACTGGGAGTAAGCTTTGTAGTCTGTTTTACAGTACAACACCCTTTAGGCAGTATGTTATCCATTGTTTTCCCAATGCTTGGAGGAAGTTACACTCTTTCGTGCCCTAGCTTGTCTTGAGGATTCCCCCTACACCAATAAATGTTTTCCCTTATGTTTACATGTTTATATGTATCATATTATACTTGTATTCACATGCCTTTGCTTACAATTTCTGTGTATTAAAGGCACTGTAGCACGTTTTTTCGCTCAAATAAGTTGATGAAATGTATTTGAAAAATAATTTCACCAAATGGTAAAACATCCTTCTCTCTTCGGAAAATAAAGTTTAAAATGAGTGTACATGTTTCGGTAAAGCCATGGGAAACGTTTTTGTAATATAAAATAATAAATTGTGTTCACAATAAAATGGCCGCCATGCAATTTTTGCTTTATACGCAACATATTTTTTACCGCTACAGATAATTGGTTTGTGTAATAAGATGTTTTACCCTCTTAAGTTAGTTTAAATGACATAAACTATCATTTTAAATGGGAAATTTGAAAAATTAAATTTTGCAAAAAACATGCTACTGCCCCTTTAAGTCTTTGTAATGTCATTGTGTTGATTCTTTCATAAAGTCACAGACAATGAAATACTGTAACTTGCACACATATGTTTATATAAAAAATATTAACTTGCATATTTTCAACCATATGTATATATGAGTGATAAATGTTTTCTTTTGATAGTAACGTTTCAATGATTTCATGCCCATACAAATCTTCATCAAAGATATACCAATATATTCGTCTATTACATATTGGCCTTTAATGCTGCGGGTAATAAACACTTACCACATGTGTGAAAATTGATGGATGATTAGTCAAACAGTTATAAAGAAGATTATTAGAGATTTAACATACCAGTACATGTACAGATCAAAGTGGTAAACTTCACACATTGGGCATCATTAATGTTAAATAAAATATACAAGAAGAGAGTTTAAGGATCTTATACCTGTGAAGATGAAGAATTTTCTAGATGAGAAACATGTGGGTAAGATATCAGATATAAAGCTTTTGAAGTTTGGTAAGTGCATTCGATGGAAAGCTTGTTTGCTAATGCTGTGTATCCGTTAACAGGATGATTCATAAGTTGTAATCTAGCCATTTGCTTTGCTTGATGTCTCAAACTTGAGAACGAACCATTATTTTGAATATATTGTACAGATGGGTGACAAACACTTCTATTGAAACATTTGTTTTAAAGCAACAAGTGCTGGATCGTATGAGTGCAGCCGACTGTTGATAAAGAGAGGAGCCAACACGAACACAAAGATCTACACCAACTCCACGCCCCTACACATAGCGGTGGAGAAGAACCTCCTCAACATCGTAGAGTACCTTTTGAACCATGGCGCCAAGATCGACGCTTTCTCTGACCATCACCTCTCTCCTGTCTTCCTAGCAGCTCATTTTGGTAACACCGACTGTCTGAGATCACTGCTCAAGGCGGCCAAAAATAGAGGTAGCCTATGTGTCTAAACAGTTCCATGCTGTACCTGCGAGAAATTAGATAGCTAGAGGCCAATTATGGATTATTCATCATTGATGAGTTAATTGACTACTCATAACGATATTTAATTAATTCAACAGAAAATATGTTCAAGATTGTTGTTCTTAACCCTGTACCTGCTGAATACAATCCTGACTGACTGACTTTAAGGAATCATTTAGATTAACAAAGATAGTATTTAGGGATTGGCCAATATGGTAAGTGATATATCTATTAGAGATAATTGTTATGATTGGCTCATCTCTATTCTATTCTACTTTTTATGATTGTTATCAGTAATTAAACCTGCTTGATACATTTAAGTTTTAATTAACCCTGGAATATATTCTGGAATATCGTATCTATATTTACCCAATGGTCAGTGACCAATTTAAGACTATTCATTTTGTTAATGAGTTGAGATTCCAGTAAATTCAGCAAATAGCAATTCAGAATGGTCTGACACTTTTTATTTCAACAACTGAAATGTTGAAAATAAATAAAATCGCATCACAAGTGACTATAATGAATGGGTGAAAATCTAAAACTTTTTTGAATTTCTGTGTGTTTCAAGATCAAATGACTAGGGAACTATTAAAACAGAATAAGATTTTCATGGTTATTATGTAAGAGTTTGACAATAGTTTTCTGTATTCTAAAACATGTTGTGTCAGACTTATTGCTGAAATTGAACTTAAAGGACACTTGTGCAGGTTTCGTTAATATGTTTAATGTGATACATTCTAACAGATTAACATGAGTGACATTACATTTAATGACATGTACATAACTATTTATCAGGTCAACTTGACATAGTGAATGAGGCAGCAGAAGACAATGCGACCCCACTGTTGATTGCAGCACAGGAAGGTCATGATGAGTGTGTCCGTCTGCTTCTGGAGGGGGGAGCAGACGCCAACATTCCTGTTAAAGATCTCAATGCTGTTCCACTGCAGTATGCTATTTACAAGGGACACAAAGGGTTGGAATAATCTCAGTTTCATGTGTAAAGTATTGAATGAAATAGAAATAACAATGCTGTTTTTGTTGTTTCCTATTCTTGAAAATATTTGAATCGTAAATGGTAATAAGACTAGTGTTGAAACTACTGTATGTTCTATGTAAATAGATAACTTTTATATCCATAATAAATATGAGAATTCTTAAAATTTTCAATATACCGGTACTTGAGTTCATCTTTATATTATTATGAAACAGTTTCAGTCAAATTTGTTTGAATAGAAAAATGATTTATGTTTTTGTTTTATATTGCAGCTGTGTTAATCTGTTGCTTCCTGTGACATCAAAATTCCATCTATACAGTGAGACATATGCAGATATGCATCCTCTCGTGCTGGCCCTCAAGTTGCCCAACACTGTGATTCTAGAGACACTTCTTGCTGCTGGTCTTGATCCTTCTCTCTCCCTTCCATTTGACCAGGAACAGCTAACAGAGTTATCTCCCTTAGCAACAGACATCACATCAACAACCAAGGGATCCGTCTTGTGTCACATCAAGGACGACTGGCCCACTGAAGGGGTCACACTGTTACTGAAAGCAGGCATGAGTCCGAACTCGCAAACAGACAAAGACCTTCCACCTCTGTTAGTCATGTTGTGGAACAAAAACTTTATATTCTTCAAGCTTCTCCTAGAACATGGAGCAAGTCCAAACATTTACCACAACAACATTGTGGGCAATATTGCCATCCTCCTTGCATTGAGGAACGACATTCACAAGGCGGAGATAGACAAATGCTCGTATGAGTGTGCCACCCACCTCCAGTATATATGGCCGCTGTTGGTTGCCAGCGGGGAAGCTAGGTCTCTGTTCACCTCCCCGAGTGTTGAGAGAGAGATGGAGACGGATAAAATCAGTCTCCTTCACCTGCTCAAGACCCAGGAACCCAAGTGGGCACTGCCGATAGTGGCATTCCTGCTCTTTTTCTGCCACTTTGTGGACATATCCACTGATGTTATAGACTTGTTTGAACCAGAAGATTCAAAGTTGTTGCAGAGAATAGCAGGTCAGTTTGTTTTGACATTAGTTTACTTTTGTCATAATAACCAAATGTTCTAAACCATGTTGAAATGTGTCATAGGGAGTATTATTACTGTGGTGAAATAATGTCAGTTGAATTCTTTATTTTGGTATTGCCCGGTAGGCGCCTCAGAATATTATTATCTTATGTTATCGAAAAGATAAAGAATATTTTACATTTCTTGTCGAATACCATTTATATTTCAGAGATATATATAAATATATATAGAGGATATCTGTCTTTTCTTGACTATTACCATGTTTATCTCATTTAGTGAGGTAGAAAGTTTATATTTTCACGAGATACTTCATAAGTTGTGGTCTTTTTATGAATGGAGCATCAAGATTGCTTTGCTTTATCACCAACATTTTCTGACATGCTATTGTTACGATGACGTCATATTGATTGAAAGCTATTTCACTAAGTAGAATAACAAGTTATTTCACTCCGTGAAAATACTGATTGTATATTAACCGATTTTGTTTTTCACCATTGATATTTAATATAATTACTTACTGAATTACTCTGTTTCATTACATTGAAAATATAAAGTCAGATTAAATTTCGCATCATTCTATATATTAATGTTAGCATAAACATAAACCTCTTGTTTTCATTTCAGTTTCTACTAAGAGTCTTGCTCACATCTGTCGACGGAAGATTGTTTTAAGGTTAGCATCATGTGGGAAGTTCAACAGGAGAATTCTAGACAGCATTGCCCTTCCCTCCACCGTCAAGGACTACCTGCGATTCACAGAGTTTGATGCACTCGGACATTTCGTACTAGATACAGAGTCCGAAGCTGATCATGAAAGTATCGACATCTCCCAATAACAGTTTTCGTTTTTAACCAGTCTGATTGAAATCGACCCTGTTCCGAGGAATAAAATCTGCAGAATAGTGCATCTACGTGGATACTTACTACCGGTAGTTCTATAGATTCCTCGCCACAAGGTCTGATGACAACACATATAGGTGTGTGTTCTGTAGCAGATAAGTACAGACAAAACCAAGTCTTTTGCTGGCCAATCACATCATAGTTTTTAGACGATTGCCATTTTTAATGCCTTTGGAATCATTTGTTTTTGACGAAAGGATGACTCTCTGGAATTAATTGCGACTGTTCTCACACCAAAAGCTTTTGTTGGAGGTTTTGTGATTGGCTAACTAATTACACCAGAATCATACGGCCTCCAAAAGATATGAGTTCATATCCTCGTAGATACACTATTTTGCAATTTTTATTTCTCGGAAAATGCTTGATTTTAACCAGACTGCATTTTAAACCATATGTACCTGTTAGATAACTCTGAGCATATTATTGCTTATGTTGCAACTTGTTTTCTCTTTTTTTGTCTTTTTGTCTTTAACAGAAGCAATGACATTCTTCATAATAAAGAAAATGTATAGAAGGGCATTTGAAAGTTGAATTTGTATGTTGACTTCATTTTAAACAAAAATAAGCCCTAGAAAACTTAAACCTTTTGTCCTAACCCATTCAGAATTTGTATAACCTATTTTTATAAAATGAGTCTTCTTCAAAGAGCATGGTCACTGTGTGATGTATATATCTTCTTGTAACGAGCATGTTCCATATGTAAAAAAAATATATGTCATGAAGGCAATATTGGAGGATATCTCCAGTAACAGAGGATATAGGTCATTCTGGCTTCTTGATAAATTTGAAAAAATAAATCATTGAATTGTAGTCTTTCGGGCATTGAAGTGTAGTTTTTTGGGAAAGGTTATTTTTCATATTACCTACGTGGATGTCATGTTGGCTTTGTAATTATGCAAAGTAGTTGAGTACAAAAGTATTTCTAAATCTAGAGTGAATAAATGTGGTAGTAGTGCTTTCTGCAGTTGTAATGTTTAGATAATGATAAAAGATTGTAATCAAAGATCAGATTCTCTATTTATATTTTGATGATATCTCAAATATTATTATCAAATATTATTAATTTATATCAATCGTATGGCATGTATACAGGATTTACTGCCAAAACCGTATGAGTCAGCTTCTATCTATCTGTTCACCAATCTTGTTTATATTTATGATTTCACTGGAAATGACATGTTAACTTTTGTTCAAATAGAATGAAAAGCAGTTAATTAATAGAATTGTCATTAATTAAGTATTTCCGTATTGGCCAAGTGACAAGTCCTCAGTCCCTTGTATCGACTCTTAAAATGGATTGGCATGAAATATTTCAAAACACTAAGGCTGTTAAATTTATTGGTGCTTGACGTATTTGACTGGCAATTTCCCATCAATAAATGGAAAAATCCGAGATTGTCCATGAGCTCAGTGAACTAGTTGTGTTATCTGCCATTCACGTTATTTTTAGTTTTAGTGCACTGTACAGCCTCAGTGGTATTGCAGGCTTTCCCCTGCAGTAATACCAAAAGCCATGATACATGAGGGGTGGTCAAAACCTTCATTGAATTTTACATCGAATCAAGGTGCAGGTGCAAAATCATGTCCTCATTATTGAATGTTATTTTGCATTTGGACACTTGTCCATTTATTCTGTAGACTGTCATTGCTGTTGGGAGTCGTTGCACAAAACAACCATAACATTTGAACATTACACTAAGGCTGCCTAGGATATAGGGCTACCTCAGAGTTTTGTGGGACCCTGGTCCATATAAGCAAGCTTCTGTAGCAGCAGTGGGTGCATCATTAACGAAATCTGCCCCCATACAAGTATAACTTAAAATTCCAAAACAGATAATAGTCACTCGGCTATTTGGAGGATCTTTCCATTTAAGAATAGCTTTACTCATGTGGACAGATGCTTTGTTGTGAAGAGGCAAATATCTTGTGCTGTTTCTGTTTTAATGAATTTCTCAGTGATTGATTTGTAATCTATCTAGATGATGCTTAACATATTTCCAGCATATCCAAGTTTTGAACTTCTTTGGTGTCGGAGATGTCCCATGCTTCCTCTGCTTCTTGTTTGGCATCTGTATCCAAATGATGAATCAAGGTTTCATCTCCAGATTTGACTGTTAATTGAGTGCATTTTGGTTTCTCGGCATCCATGAATCAGAAAATGTTTATATATTTAAATGGTCATGGATGATAATAGAACACTGCCATTAGGAATACCACACCCTGGAGCAATTGCATCAACCTCTTCACAGAGATCTGTCATAAATAATACACAACTTTTGTCCCATGGAGGGCTGCCAAACCAAGATGTGTGTCCACGCTTAAACTCAACAACCCATTTTGCTACTATTTATGTTTGTGGGTGTATCCATTGGGTGGGTGATTCAATTATCAAATCTACCGCTGGCCAAATACAGATATCATGTTCTTTGAAGTTATTGACCACCCCTCACGAGCGGCGTGTAATCACCTCATTTCCTTATAGCAGCATGTTTCAGGATCAGACTAAATCAAGTCAAAATTATTTGAACGAAATGGTTATTGCTTCTGTAAGTCTTTGATTTGTAATAGCTGATCAATGACATTTGTGCATCAACACAAACTAGTGTTATAAATTATGTTTTATTTTGTTGATTTTGTTGTTTATAACGCTATTTAGCTAGTGTAGTTAAAAAATAATTGTCACTCCTCACTACAAAATCATGTTTTCAAAAGCATCATGTTTATTAAACAGGTTTACAAATACACAAGTTGTGATAATGACTTTATATTTATGGACTTTTCTGTTGCTTTATATGTCAAATATATAATTATTATTTTCATGGGCATGAAAGTTCATATAAACATGTCAAAATATGTACAAATGCAATATGAATAATTCATCATTCTTGATGATTAAACATATACATTTCTAGTGAATATTATTGTGTTTGATTGATCCATGTTCACAGGTCACACTTAATATCCCTCCACAAATTAGCCACTCCTGATGATACTCTTGGTAAGATCAAAGTCAGTTCCAAAATACTATTATTACAGGGATCATATGGGTCAAGGAAAAGTCATGGAATTTAAAAGCCTATGTAAAACTGGCGTAAATATAAAAAGTAATGGAAAAGTAATTGATTTTGTATTTGTTCTGAAATTTTTACTCATTTACTTATTTTCCTCTTTTGTTTTAAAATTATATAAATCCTGCAACAAAGTTATCGATAAACATTCTGTGTTCCTTGAACCTTGGTTGATCAGTCATAGAAAACTCTGCAAGTATGCTGTTCAGAAGACCCAAGTGCTGTCACATCGCTACCACATTGGAAATCCCAAGTACAAGAACATTCAGAAGTACCGCCACAGTACATGAATCACAACAATCACCCACAAAAATTCATTATGACGGCTTTTCCAAAAGACTTTCTTAATTCTGTTTTCAAACTTAAATTCTTTCACTTTCCATGAATAGTACCACAATTTCCTTCTCATATTACTTCTCATATACCACATACTGTCCTATAGCCTCCAGCTGATTGTGACATCATAACCACTGTTGTGACATCATCAACAGTGAACCTCATTTTAGCACTTTTGCTCTTCCTCTCTGCCTAATTTTAATCTGAAGAAGCTGCCCTCACTGGTGGCGAAACGTTACAATTAAACCCTTTCATCTGCAATTGTCACCTTGGAATGAACATCTGCTGTATTGTTGCAATGGGGACAAGCTCACTCAGAAAGTGTTATACCAAGGTGAATGAAGTTTTGTAATGTGGCCCTTCAGTTAATACTCTTGATAGTTCGAAAAACCAGTTCCTAATATATTTGTAAAAAAATAGAGCCATGGGCTCTGTAGCTCATCGGGCTTTATATACATTAACTAATTCAAAATGTCAACTTCTAGGTGAGAGGTACAACACATAGGGAGCACTTTAAATGGAGAAGATGAAATAGGTCTTAAGGTCCTTACCCCTCTGACCTATCTTTGAGGCCAGAGATAAAATCCCCTACAAATAAAGACACACTTGAAGATTTAATTCATTACTGTTGTTTCCTATAAATTACCTCCCTTTAAAGAGTACATAAAATCTCAAGATGGAATAGCTTTTCAGGTCATGACATCTGTGACCTATATTTGGTGTTGCAGGATCATGAAATCTACAATTTAGAATCATCATTGGCCAAGGAGTCTGCACACAACTTTTCAGCTTCAGACCTTTTGGAACTGGAGAAGATGATGATACCCGGTAATAGGTTTTTAAGGATTGGTCACAAAATTAACAAAATTACAAGTATTTTGTATATTTTTGAATGATACCTACCTCTAAACTTATATGCATTTCCTTGTTTGTTTACAAACATATAACAACAATCAATACCTTGATCAAGTCTAGAAATAGACATGTCAAACTTTTGAGTCACAGCAGTCGCACGAGCTAGCACGTGCAAAGACAAACTCACGCCCACAATCCCTCAGCCTAAGAGACCACTTTCCTTGAAGCATGCAACCCAAAGAAGCTGGTATCCGTTCCGTGGGGAGGTCCGGGCGGGTTACAAACTATAAGTTTAGAGGTAGGTATCATTCAAAAATATACAAAATACTTGTAATTTTGTTAAATTTCTTTCATTCACTACCTCTAAACTTATATGCAGATTCCCACAGATCGGCGGAGGGTAGGAGATCAGCTAGCGGTGCTGTGACTCAAAATAGATCATGCCTTTAACCAAAAACCGAGGTCACAAGAACGAAGTTCCTGCTAAACCAAGTAATGGTAGGCTGGCCTGGACAGTCGTGGATTTACAACCGTTAACTGCCGAGGCCAACATAGGATTTCTCAGCGAGAAGGAGGAACTCCGTCCTTACAACCTCTTCAAATAAGAGTTGTAATTACCTATGCTACTGCTTGGATGACTGGACTGCACCGGCTGCGACGAACGGTCCCAGTTGGTGGAGGCCCTGGAGATCTGACTGGACATCCCTGAGGTAGAATGTTGAGAAGGTAGTCGAGGAGGCCCAATACCAAGCGGAGATGACGTCATCAACCGAGGCAGAGTGCCAGAGGGGGGCTGACGTAGCCCAGGCTCTAATCTCATGTGAAGACACCTTCCCATAAATCGGCGGAGTGGACGCAGATTTATGATAGGCTGCCTTAATCGTTTTCTTCAGCCAAGCTGAAACGGTGTTCTTGGAAATGTCCTTGTCGGAAGTAGGGAGACATGGAAGGAACAATCTATGCCTACCCCTTCTAAAGGACTTGGTTCTGTTCACGTACTCCTTCAGGGCTCGAACTGGACAGAGAAGAAGATCCTTTTCCATGCCGTCTGAAATGGCAGCGGACAGAGCCGGAACAGAGAAGCATCTTCTTCCCAAGGGACCAGCAATGGACTTCTGGTTTTTGGCTACGAAACCGGGAAGGGTCGTTAGGGAAACAGACTGCCAGTTCCTAGAATGCGTCATGGTGGAATAGTCCAAAGCATGTAACTCCGAAACCCTGCTTGCGGAAGCCAGCGCCAAGAGGAAAGCTGTCTTCCAGGATAAGAACTGCAGGGAAACATCTTTAATAGGCTCAAACGGATCTGCGAGTAGAGCTGAAAGGACCACAGACAAATTCCACTTGAGCTGAAACTTGGGAGATTTCAGATCCTCTAACTGGAACGATCTAGCCAAGCGATGAATGGTCTGGTCTCTGGCCAAGTCGACACCTTGTAAGGCCAAGGCAGATGTCAAAGCTGACTTGTAGCCATCGATCATCCCAGCCTTCAACTTCTTCTCTTTCCTTAGAAAGAGCAAGAACTCAGCGACGAGCGGAATGGAGATAGCAGCATCAGGCTGGAATTGCTGCTTCCACTCGGTGAATTTGCTGTATCTGCAATCATAGAGGGCAGAGGTAGAAGCTCTGAGCCCTCCACGGACAGCTTCTGCAACTTCTTGGGAGAACCCACTACTCCTGAGATTACGCTGGATAACCTCCAAGCGTGAAGACAAAGGGACTCGGGATTTCGATGAAACCTGTCGGACCTTGGCTGTCTTAGTAACTTTGGAAAGACTGACAGTTGCACCGGCGGATGAGATGACGCCGTCAACAGATCCGGAAACCAAGGACGATTGGGCCACGCTGGAGCAATCAGAATTATGATGCAACTGTGACGTCTCGCCTTCTCCAATACTGCTGGAATCAATGCTGGCGGAGGGAAGGCGTAAGCATGGAGACCGTCCCAGCTGATTGACATTGCGTCTACGGCGAAGGCCTGAGGATCCGGAACTGGACTGACGTAGACCGGGAGCTGTGTGTTGAGTCTGGTCGCAAACAGGTCTATCATCGGGGATTCCCACAAGTTTGAGACCATCTTGAAGGATGTGGGATGCAGAGTCCATTCTGTTGAATGGATCTGGTTCGGACGAGACAGGTTGTCTGCCAGAACATTCAGATGGCCCGGAATGTGTCTGGCCCTGATTTGACAGCCGTTCCTGTCGATCCAGTCGAACAGACGAAGACAGAGGTCTAGCAATCCCTTTGATCGAGTGCCTCCCTGGCGATTGACGTAAGCCATTACCGTGGTGTTGTCTGAGGCCAACATCAGCTTCTTTCCCTTCAGCTGGTCCTGCCAGAACTGAAGAGACTTCAGAACGGCTAACAGTTCTAGCTGATTGATGTGTAGAGGAGCTTCTTCCAGAGACCAAGATCCCTGAATCATCTGGTCCATCAGGTGAGCTCCCCAACCCACACTTGAAGCGTCCGTCACCAGCAGAACATCCTGCATGAAAGGGACCAACTGAACACCCTGCAGAACGTTCTGGTCTTGAAGCCACCAACGAAGCGAGTGGAGAATCTCTGGAGGAGGACAACAAAGAGTCGAAAGCTCGAGCGATCTGACGGAGTTGATCCAAAACTGAAAGTGACGGAGTCTCAGCCTCCCCCTGTTGGTCAAATCCTGCATGCTCGTGAGCTTGCCCAACAGGGACATCCATTGCCTTAAGGTTTGTGGAGACTGAGACATGGAATGGATCAAATTCCGAGCGACCGTGACCCTGTCCTCCGGTGGTAGAACTTTCGAGATCCCCGTGTCGAAGATGGCTCCGATATACTTTACTTTCTGGGACGGAGTGAAGTCTGACTTCTCCGGATGGACGATGAAACCCAGATGTTCCAAGATAAAAACGGCAAGGTCTCTGTTCTTCTCCAGACCGCGATGAGACTGGTCTGGTAAGAGGAAGTCGTCCAGGTACCCGTGAATCCTGATGGACCTGGAGTGAAGAAAACTCAGGACCGGAGCTGTGATGCGAGTGAAAAGCCAAGGTGCTATCGAGATCCCGAAAGGATGAACCCTGAACTGGAACAGCCTACCGTTGAGAGCAAAACGAAGATACTTCTGGGACGCTGGGTGAATCGGGACGTGGAGATACGCATCCCTGAGGTCTAACGAGACCATCCAGTCCGCTGGTCTTAGAGCCAGTTTCAGCGCCGGTATCGACTCCATCCTGAACTGCGGAGGTCTCTGCAGGAAGTTCCGGTTCAGAATCTTCAGATCTATGATCATCGGCAACTCATCCGTGTCCTTCTTCGGAACCAGAAAAACTGGAGAATAGAACCCGCGGGAAACCGTGGCCGGATCCAGTTCTATAACTGCCTCCTTCAGCAAAAGCTTCTGAATTGCGTCCTCTGCTGCCACCAAAGGACGACCAGAAAAATGAAAACGGGGCCCCTCCGGGATGAAAGTCGTCGGAGGAAGAGAATCGAAAATCAGTCGGTAGCCCTGGGAGACTACGGACAGGATCCAGGGGTCGTCTGAAACAATTGGCCAATTGATGGCAAATTGTTGAAGACGACCCCCGACCTGACCAGGAACTACATTGAACGGGAAGGTCGGGGGGCGGACAAGGGTTGATGACTGGATGGGAACGGGTGTTGGGTCGTCAAACCCGCTGCTGGACTCTGCCTCGGCCTCGTCCACCACTCTTGTTGGGAGTCGAGAACTTATCGTAGCGAGGGAACTTGTCAAAATTCCTCTTGGGCGTAGAGGGTCCCTGGTTCTTTTGGTAGCCTTGTTTCCTGGACGGAGTGGACGGCTTGTTCCTGGGAGACTGTCTCCTTCTGGGAGAAGCAGACAAGACAAGGTTGTGGATATCCTCATTCTTCTTTCTTTCCATCTCCTTGTCCTTGCGTTCTAAGGCCTTAGTCACTGAGTCCCCGAAGAGAGTACCTCCGAACAGAGGAGCCTGGTACAGCATCTCCTTAATCTTAGGATCTGTATTCTGGGGTAGCTGCTTCACGTAAGCAGACCGGCGAAGGAGAGTGAGCTGAGACTGGATCCAAAGCAGGTGTCTGTCCAGGTCGAGAACTGCCTCTCCTAGGGAGTCGAAGAAGGCGAACGCGGTGGCCAGAGATGAAAACGGAACTGAGGTGGAGCCAGTGGGAACCGCCGAATCCGGGATGATAGGGAACTGTCTGGCTGCGGTGACGGCGAACCAATGGATGTAAGAGGAGGTATGCATTGCTTTATGGACCGACGTCTCCACTTCCCTCAGACGGGAATCATGCACATTAATCTGGTCCGAGGGTGTGCCCTTGCCCAAAAGGTATCTGAAGTTGTCGTCCAACAGGGTCTCCTCTGTACTGGCAAACTTCGCATTATGTGTCTTGTAAGGAAAAGACCTGTAAAAGGAGCTCCGGGCTGGTTGTTTATCAAAGGCCAGAGACCCGACCCTGTCCGAGAGTTGAGCCGCTAGCTGAGCCGAAGATTCTGGAGGAGGAAGAGAATTCGCTGGAGCGGCATTCACCTTGGGTACCCCCCTGCTGATATCATTGTGAATAGGCTGTGATTGCGCTGGAGGCCGTTCGAGGTCCGGAAAGTGGCGGTAAACCTCTTCGATCTTATCATACCAGCTTAACGTCGGAAAGGAAGATTCTTCTGAACCCCCTTCCTTCGACTTCTTTTGTGGAGGCTCTGGTTGAGACCCGTAGAAGGAGATCTCCGGAGGGTCTGTTGACTTCCTTTTGGACTGCTGACGGAGCACCGAGCGCTGGCTGTCCGATGGAGTGTGGTTGACCTGCTTGCGGTGGACGTCCCGTTGGGTATCCACGGTGCGCTGGGGATCACCGGAACGTTGGTGCTCGCTGGATCCGTGCGGGTCCGATGCGTCCTGTGGTTCCATGGAAACCTGTGGGTCCACATCCTGCTGGTCCTTCCGTGCGGACCGCCGGTCCGTACGGGGCGAGGAAGAGGAGGAGCCGGAGTACTGGACAATACTGCTGTTGGGTACCGGCGTGGATGGAGCGGAACCGCCGGGAGGATCCGCACGGTTCGACTTCTTGGTCTTACGGGTCCCGTTAGAGGCTGTGCCGATGTCTGCCTGGTCCTGTCGCGGGATCGTAGCAGACTTGGGAAGCTTGCCCTTGGCCTTCTTCAAGAGCCTAGGGTCCCTCGAAGACGGAGTGGGGAGGGCCGAGTCGATGGCTGAAGGGGCGTCGATGGAGATACCGTCCTCTTCATGCTTCTCTTCACCCCCCCGCCGACCAGTTATGTGGGAGACTAAGTCTGGCCCTGGCGACGGGGGAAGCCTTTGACCCTCAGAACTCGCAGCGTCGTCCGCGAAGCCCATAAGTTTGTTCATCAGGGGCATCATGGTCGCCGCCATCTTCCGGAATTCCGCCAGGTCCGCAGCTAGGTCGCCCTGACCAGGGGGAACAAAGACGGTGGACGACTTGGACGAGACCTTAGCAAGGCTTCTCTTGCGGGAGGCGATGTAGGCGTTGAAGGCTGGCTCGTCCAGACTGTCACAAAACTCACAAGTTCGGTCCAGAGAGCAGTTCACACCATAACAGCGTGGGCAGTAGAGATGAGGGTCCAGCACCGACATAAACTTGCTGCAGCCCACACACTTCTTGGAGTTATTCATGATACTGTGAACAGTTAAGGAAAATCATTAACACACAGAAAATATCAACACACTGTTCAATCAATAAATGTAGAGGACGTGATAAATTATATATATGAATATATAAATATGTATAATGTGAAATTCCCGTACATAGAAAACTCACATAAACAAAAAAACAGAGATGGCTATATATATAAAAAAATATATATAAAGTAAGTGATGAATTAATATATATAAATATATACATATATATAAATATATACATATATATAAATATATACATATATATAAATATATAGAAATATAATTGTAGAGTAATGTGAAATTCCCGTACATAGAATTCCACATAAAAAGAAAAAGCATTAGTTATATATAAAACAAAATATATATAAACACAACACATCATGTGGAAATTGAAGCGTCGTAAAATGACTGTAGGTGAGAAACGAAGCAGTCAACGCCCATAGAAAAAATCGATAATTGAGTCGACAAGCATACAGCCTTACCGAGCCCGAATACCGACGGAAATAAATCGAGGCAAATAAAATACCAAAAACATATTTAGCTAAGCATAAAATGGCTAAATAAGTATTATAAGGCATATAAGAATAAAAAATCAACACGAAAAATTTAACAAGATAAATTTCCGTGACGTGTTCGAAAACACGTGGAAGAAAGTCGCCATTTTAGAACAATCATGTTCGAGAAAAAAAGGCGAAATACAAGAGTAAATAGGATTACAAACATGAAAAGAAGATTATATGGATAAATCTCACGATATCAGGATACAGAAACACTTGGGAGGTTTCGTAGCAAAGGTAAGAAAACTTTTCACAGTCAAAAAACAGCAACGTCTTGACAGGTTGCGAACAACAAGGAAAGTGGTCTCTTAGGCTGAGGGATTGTGGGCGTGAGTTTGTCTTTGCACGTGCTAGCTCGTGCGACTGCTGTGACTCAAAAGTTTGACATGTCTATTTCTAGACTTGATCAAGGTATTGATTGTTGTTATATGTTTGTAAACAAACAAGGAAATGCATATAAGTTTAGAGGTAGTGAATGAAAGAAATTCTACAATTTAGAACCCCCATGGGACAAGGAGTCTGCACATAACTTTTCAGCTCTCTAGACCTTTTGGAACTGGAGAAGAAGATGAAAATAGATTTTTAAGGATGTGACCCCTGTGACCCCATTTGGGGTCATGGGGTAATTGGGTCACGAAATCCACAATTTAGAATCCCCATTGGCCAAGGAGTCTGCACATAAAATTTCAGCTCTGTGGAGTCTGGTTCTGGAGAAGAAGTCGAAAAAGCGAAAAGTTAACGGACGGATGGACGGACGCCGGACACCATGCCATGCAATAAGCCCATCGGGCCTTTCAGGCCTGATGAGCTAAAAATGATGGTGCTTGAATCTAGATTTAAACTAAAAGACAATGCTGCTATAACACTCCAAAGGATGGTGGGGATATGTGAGCTGTGTGTATATGTATGCTTCCAGAGTTGACTGATATTCTGGACAGTACAAGATACTGTCTCTATACAAATAAACTCATCCTATATTCTCTTTTGTAAAGCACTTTTATTCTCAAGTTTATTCTCAAGTTATTCGACAACAACATTCTGCAAAATAGGAAAACAACACAAAGTTTGAGTTAAGTACAACAGATTTTTGGTATTCTGTGGTTTGGAAGGTCTAGCAGGAAAGAGTAAGTAAATATCACACAATATACATGTAAAAATATATCTATATATATATAAATCATTTGTTATCATATCATATATAAAATTTGTCTAGCGGTAATGATTCTAATACTATCATTCATATGTAATAGTAATATTTATGATTAAACAACTGTACACTGTAACACTGTACACCTATCTATTATTAATCGATTATCATATATTGCTACATATGTAAGTATTGCAAACTCTTTATACCCCCTTGTCATTACACACTTACAATTGGATTAGTTATTAACAGGGCAATTAAAACAGTTTATCAACAGTAAAGATACTTTAAAGATATACAGTGTAAATATTTTGAACAATTATTTTAACATTTTTTTGTTCATAGAATTTTTTTTTCTTTATTCAAGAATCAACCTTTAGAAGTGATCAACCAGTGGTATCTTCAATCGTCACTTGGAACATTTGATGGTATCACAATACCGGTAGTGTTTTAAAACTGACTTTTAAAAATGTTGCTGTAAAATTCAAAAGTTCTATGTTATTTTTATATATACCGGTATATATATATTGGCTTCAGCTGTTATATGTAAATTGTATAAGGGCATTACAGAAACATATTTAATTTGGTATTAAAACTGGAAGTATATCATAATGTGGGCCAAAAGTGGCAAGTTATTTTAAAATATAAAATAGTTAAGAGATATGTTGAAAACAGTGAATTTTTTTTGGACAAAATATACGTATATATATTTACGAAATATTACATCATTTGAATAAAAACTTCTTATTGAGCATTTTATGAGACAGAAGTATAGAACTATAAGAGGCACAAAATTGAGCTTTGGTTGAAGACAAGGCCTTGCCAAATATATCACAGTAAAATATGAGGGATCATAGCTATACTGCATCATCCCTTAATGCTGGCTCAACTGCTGATGAAATAATCAGCTACAAATACTCTTATTTCAGGGACAACAAGACATAAAAACTCTATACAATCATCAATATTTCTAAACTGAAATAGTAATGTATTCATAAAGTTTCTATAATTCAAACAATCAAATTGAGCAAAATCTTAAAAACAAAAATATCACAGATTTAAACTTCATTGTTCCATGTTTTTTGTCGATAGTGTTGAACCTCAATCATAATATTTTCACTTGATTGCAATGGTATTGACATCATTAGTTCTTACTGGGCACTCATTCTTTAAAAACAAGGATAAACAAAAAAATTACAACCACCTTTACTTCAACAAACAAGTAATAGTTTTTTCTAGGTCAAGGACCTACAACATGGAAGATAATCTAACTCTTGTCCAGAGTAGTGGAAGTTCCAATATCCTGAACATATACCTCGGTCACTTCAGGGTTAACACTCTTGTTGCATTCAGGAGTTACCTCCCCCTGGCTAACTGTGAGAGGTTGGTGTTGAGGAGAGGAGGAGGGCTGGACTTGGGGGGAGGGAGAGTTGAAGGTTTGGGGGTAAGGCCATGAGGGAGGGGAAGGGGGACCAAGGTCTGGGGTTGGCTCAGTGGGCACAGCTTGACGGTTCCTCATTGCAATGGGAGGATGGGTATCTATTAGAAGTGGGTTTGGATCCAATTCGAGAAGGGTTGGTTCATAATGTGCTGTTTTGGTGCCTGGAGGTGCTGATTTGGCTTGGGCTTGTTGACTTGTCTCCTGAAGTTGAGCTTCGTCTGTAGCCTTCCTTTTCATCACACTCTCGTGGTAGTCAAGCAGCAGCTGAACCTTGTCCGGCTTCATCTGGTCCCACACAAATGCTCCGTGTCTCTGAAGGGAGGAGTGTAAATATTCAGATATGTTTAGAGTTGTGTTTGTCTCACACAAACGATCATTGTTTTCTTGAGAGGAGATTGAAGTCAAATGAACTTTTGATTTTAAATTACATTATCACTTTCAACACTTTTGTAAAAGGTCTAAAAGGGTTAATGTGTGTTATATTTGCTAACCGAAAATGACATTTCATTAAAATATTTCTCTTTAATGGTGTAAAACCATTCCCGACACTAATAGTTGAGGATTTGGTTCTACTGGAAGTATACAAGTGTTATGTTTGAAGTATGGAACAAGAGTATTTTAATGAAACCTTGATTTTTATTTCAAACCCAAACTATTTCAAATGGTTCCTTGATATTGAGTAGGACCAACATGTAAAACAGTGAAATTGAAATTTGTAATCTGTACAATTTATTTAACCTTACAACTTATGAATGTTCCATTAGATCAATGAATTACTATATTGCAATTTACCGTTGCTCTGGGGGGATAGTTGGGATCTGCTCTACTGTCGTACTGATGTTCGAAGGAAATGCCCTCTTGAAACACTCGTTTTGCTGCATTCTTGGAGTGGAGAAAGTTCACTGGAACTGTTGTGAAATGAGTCACAAAAGTTTTATTAGTTGTCCCTGATAAATGTCTCACAAATTAGCTTGTTTGCATTTGTCAAATCCTAATATGTAGTATTTGTTTAAAATGACAAAAGCTTGCTACCCCAAATTTATAACGTTATGCTTATTATCATTATCACATAAAAGCACTCAAACTGCATTAAATATTTTCAGATTAGTTATTTATAGAATTTTCAGTTTGAAATTTAGACAGTGTACCGGTATGTGGTGATAGTTGATTACAATTTTACTCCATAGGGAAATTATTTTGTGACAACTCAACACATGCCATGTTCATTGCATTTGAGGCAGAGCATACACATTTCCAACTTGATTAATTCCTCGATATGTAGTCGTAAAGTATTTTAAAAAATCAATCATGATGACTTTATTTAAGAAATATTGTTCTATTGGTGATAGTTAGTCGTTGCATAATGCTCCCCTGATGCTTAGGCCATCTAGTCATCCTTTCTACATTACATAAACTGACTAAGGCTACTTTAATGAATTCAATTTATCTTTGAGCTTTGAGCAACACTTACCTGAACCTAGAGCAGGTTCTGTGTTAGGATTAGCAGTGTGCCTTGATGAGCCTTTAGGAATAGCCTGTTTGTTAAACTGGTAGTCGTCCCGATAGATGGTATCTCGTGTGTACTCAGGGATTTGAAGTGCTTCTGAGCTTGTCCTTGACGGCCACCAAAGATGCTGCTCGGGATGAGTTGTACGGGTATAAACTGTGCAGATTGGTTCATTCAGAAGCCTTGCATCATGGCGTAAAAAGCCACAACTTACTGGATGTGGGTTATGTGCTCGAAAATCAAAAGTAGTATGTGGTACAATTCTGGTTTCTCTCATTGGAATGTCCGGTAATACTTTCCTGGCTGGACGTGGATCATTAGCATATACAGGTTTTATGATATTATCTGAAAACTTTGGGTGGAATTCTTCTGCATTCATGCTTACGACTCGGAAACTGTCAGGACTGAAACAGAGGTAGACATATTTGAAACAAGCAAAAAAGTGAGCGTGGCTCACTAATACCCCCAACTGTTAAAGTTTGACACACACCTAACGATTGATAAGCTATGAAATGTAATTGCTAAGATTAAAGTTTTTGTGAAAAGGGTAGGACAAGTCTCTTAAAAGTAAAAGTAGGAATGATAGTAACTTGAAAAGGTATGAGTAACATAATACACTACTGCCATTACCACTGACTTCAACTTTATTTTGGAAATTAATTCATCATAATGATTCATTCGAGTGACTTGAAACAACAGGTACATGGAAGCACACCCCTGAGGGATATACAGCAGTTTATGGTTGACAGGAAAGAAAATTTAACTTTTTCCAAAATATAACCAGTGGAAATATAAAAAAGTAAATTCAACAAGAACACAGAAGTAGCTTTTGATGAAAGTTACATGAAAAAGAAAATGATAAAGTCAACAAATCACAACACAGAAGTAGCTTCATTCATTTTAGCTCTGAATATGACGAATTAAAAGAATAAAAAAATCACCAAAAATTCACCAAATCGTGTTACATTTGCACTGCACCTCTCCTAGTGGTGAAGAAGACATGTGCCAAATTTGAAAAGGATGAGATGAATAGTTTTTCTGTATAGATCGGACAAAAAATGCTAAGAATATGACTAAGTTAAAAAAGAAAAAAATTCGCCAAAAATAAAAAAAATTCACCAATTCGGTTTAAACTTCGCACTGCACCTCTCCTAGTGGTAAAGAAAACATGTGCCAAATTTGAAAAGGATGAGATGAATAGTTTTTCTGTAATCGATCGGACAAAAATTGTCTTCGGACGGAAGGACGGACGGAAGGACGGACGGACGGAAGGACGGACGGACGGAATCGTTGGTATTACTATATACCCCCGACCTTTTTAGGTCGGGGGTATAATAAATCTGAAACTGTGAAACATTGGTATGAAATTAACAATAGTATAAAATGAATTTTATTCACTTTAGTATTTCAAACAAGATTTATTCACATACATTGATATATCAAGCAATGAGTTCCAATTCAAAAGAAAAATAATATTCTTTTCGGGATTACTGCACTTAACCAGACACAAATATATCAACTGCAATGCAATATAAATTAATCCTAAAAGACTGTTGACAGAGATCAAAGATAAGTAGACACATATTCTGGGCTAAAGAAGAGTCCATTCATTGAAATCAATCAATAAATAAACATTTTGTGTTTGTACTTCTTTTGAAAACGTTTTGTACTATGAATGTAATATCACATATATGTCTGTGTATCTGAAAAATAAATAAAATTATAAAAAAAAATAATAATAAACCTGATCTATGTGCAGCATTAAAACAAGAAGTTACTTATTTGGGTATGTTAGTTTTCACGTGCATAATGACTACTCAGACCGTATTTATTTTGTTATGGAAAACATCAAAACAACAAGATACTGCTCTGTCTCCCCCCTCTTTTCATAAGGCATACTTCAGAATTGGACAAAATGAGGGGGAAATAACTTTATTTACATCATTCATTCGTTTTTCAATGAAAACTTACTTATATTTTTCCGGTACTCGCTTTTTGCGAGCAATCGGAGGCATGTAAAGCGCCATTTTGCTCACAAAATGGATACAGGTATGGCTTTAAATAGTTTGAAGTGTGTAGGTTTACTTTACAAAAGTTTCTTAGCCATGGGAGCCGCCATGTTGTTGTCAACTCGTCGCCAATAGAAACGGAAGCGGAAGTGACTTCCATACTTGACAACAATAAACAAGATGGCCGCGATGGTGAGGTTGATGAAACAAATTGATGGTGTTATAGAAGAATGTTATCAACGAAAAAAGTATGTTTTATTTGTATTTGTTGATCTTTGTATTTGTTGATTTGTATTTGATTTGACTTTCGACGACTCATCTCAGGATGCATTATTTTTAATCGATGATATGGGTTTTGAAAACGTAAGGATTATGATAGCAAATGATCATGGTTTGCTTTTCTTTTCTTTTACAACTTTCCAAAGCAAGATTTCTTAATAACCTACCAGTCAATTGTTGTAATGTAACAAATGAATTTAAAACCCAGAAAGTATATGAAACAAGGTTAAATCTGAGTATTTGAAGGGTCCGTGTGGTATCATAAACGATCTTTCTTATTCTGTGGTAAGGAACTATTCACAAACTAGAGTTTATTTTATGTTTACAGTGTAATATCACCTACCTCTCATCCATTGACTCGATAATGCCGTATTTTTATGAGCAGCTTAAATGTTCACAAAGTGAGTGATAAGTGACAATGCACCAAAACACACAAAATGTAATGTTTTCAGACACTTCTGTTTTTAGAATTCACAAGACATGGTGCCTTGAAAGAAATAATTAAAATAACAACTGAATGTGATGTTCTATTGTTGCAGTGCTGCAGAGGAAGAGAGATCAGCTGAGTTTATATCAGCTGTAAAAGTACAATCTTGGTTTAGAGGCAGCAGAGTCAGGTCGTATCTTGGGTAAGTTTTATCATTATAATTTATGGAATCCAATATGTAAATCAATATCAAATAATGCTTTAGGTCACAGATAAAATTGTGATGACATATCATAGTATGGTTTATCTTGATACGTAATTTGACATTAGATTTATTGATACTTAAATCAGTATTACAAATCATTAACATTAACAAAATTTCAAAAAGAAAATAGGGTTGTGTCCACTAGAGCTGCAACGAATACACTACCAGGCGAATACGATACGTATCACGAATATGGGGTAGCCAATATGAATAATTATTCACGAATATGAATGCAAAATAAAAAAATTGAAAACACTAAAAATCAGGTAGTCTTAGTTACTTTTTAGCTCATCAGGCCTGAAAGGCCCGATGGGCTTATGGCATGGCATGGCGTCCGTCCGTCCATCCGTCCGTCCGTCCATCCATCCGTCCGTCCATCCGTCCGTAAACTTTTCGCTTTTTCGACTTCTTCTCCAGAACCAATGACTCCACAGAGCTGAAATTTTATGTGCAGACTCCTTGGCCCATGGGGATTCTAAATTGTAGATTTCGTGACCCCATGACCCCAAATGGGGTCACAGGGGTCACATCCTTAAAAACCTATTTTCATCTTCTTCTCCAGTTCCAAAAGGTCTAGAGAGCTGAAAAGTTGTGTGCAGACTCCTTGGCCCATGGGGATTCTAAATTGTAGATTTTGTGACCCCGTGACCCCAAATGGGGTGACGGGGGTCACATCCTTAAAAACCTATTTTCATCTTCTTCTCCAGTTCCAAAAGGTCTAGAGAGCTGAAAAGTTGTGTGCAGACTCCTTTGCCCATGGGGATTCTAAATTGTAGATTTCGTGACCCCATGACCCCAAATGGGGTCACAGGGGTCACATCGTTAAAAACCTATTTTCATCTTCTTCTCCAGTTCCAAAAGGTCTAGAGAGCTGAAAAGTTGTGTGAAGACTCCTTGGCCAATGGGGATTCTAAATTGTAGATTTTGTGACCCTGTGACCCCAAATGGGGTCACTGGGGTCACATCGTTAAAAACCTATTTTCATCTTCTTCTCCAGTTCCAAAAGGTCTAGAGAGCTGAAACGTTGTGTGAAGACTCCTTGGCCAATGGGGATTCTAAATTGTAGATTTCGTGACCCTGTGACCCCAAATGGGGTCACAGGGGTCACATCCTTAAAAACCTTTTTTCATCTTCTTCTCCAGTTCCAAAAGGTCTAGAGAGCTGAAAAGTTGTGTGCAGACTCCTTTGCCCATGGGGATTCAAAATTGTAGATTTCGTGACCTCATGACCCCAAATGGGGTCACTGGGGTCACATCGTTAAAAACCTATTTTCATCTTCTCCAGTTCCAAAAGGTCTAGAAAAATGAAAAGTTGTATGCAGGCTCCTTGACCAATGGGATTCTAAATTGTAGATCTTGTGACCCCATGACCCCAAATGGGGTCACAGGGGTCACATCCTTAAAAACCTATTTTCATCTTCTTCTCCAGTTCCAAAAGGTCTAGAGACATGAACAGTTGTATGCAGACTCCTTGGCCAATGGGGATTCTAAATTGTAGATCTTGGGACCCCATGACCCTAGCTGCAGAACTGTACCTATATAACCTCTTCCCCCAGTATCATCGTGTTTATAGCTACAGAGTCTACCCTTGTAAAACCTAACCGATTTCCCAAAATATCGCAACATTCCTTATCAGCGGTGCAGTAGATCGTTTTGTCAACTTGTATGACCATAAGTTTCAGATAAACGTTTTAAATAGATGTTTGCAAAGTAATATTTTTGTGTTTACAATTGTTAACTTTATAGAACATGTTTACTTCATGTTTGTTTACCGGCATCGTCGTCAGAAACAAGCGGCTTGTTTCCGCCATCTTGTATCTAATTTTAGATATGCAAATTAGATGAAATCTCGTCTCCGGTCACGTGATTAAGGTATTCACAACTGGTAAGATTACTGAGCTGCGCAATATTTCAATGCGCTGCCAAACGACGCGATCACGTTCGTAATGCACGGCAATAAATTAAAACTTTGCAATACATACATATACTTGTGAAATGCAGATAAAACATGTAAATGATTTATACAGATCTAATACAAACAGCTCAAGCAATATGACAGTTCAAATTAAACGTTTTAATCAAACGAAAAATAAGCTGGATCATTACGGCTGTCAAAATATGGCGGCAAATATGAATTTAGATACCGCTTTTGGCAAAATCAAGGAAACCTATTCTTTTAAGTTTCAAACTTTAAAAGTTGAACAAAAGACCGTTATTAGTCAACTACTAAACGGAAAGAGTTGTGTTGGAATTTTTCCCACAGGTTTCGGAAAGAGTGCTATTTTTACTCTTTTCCCATTGTTCAGTGACCTTTTGAAGCCCTCTCATCATGCCAAAATTGTTTTGGTTATTTCACCATTGATAAGTTTAATGAAAGACCAAATTAAACATCTGACTGAAATTGGTATATCTTGTATCGCTATAACGAACAGAGCCACAATGACAGCAGAAGAGATTGATGGTGTGTATTTATTGTTCTTTATAAATAAACAATTTTTGGCCTAAATAACAATTAAACATTATATTGCTAATGTACAATTTTCATTTGAATATTCATTTGATAAAGTTTAAATAACCTGGTTTATATATATGTGTGTGTACTCTACAAATATATAATATAAATTATCAATATTATTTATAAACATTTCATTTCATTTTTGATATCAACACAAAAACAATAAGGCTATATTGGATGTCAAATTAAAATTGTAATTTTATCCTTAGGCATTGCGAAAGGGGAATACAAAATACTGTACATGTCTCCGGAGACCTTCCACAACATTGAACAGTGGAGACGTCTAATACTAGACTCTCCCATATACAAACAAAGAGTGTGTCTCATCACTGTTGATGAAGCACATCTGCTGGAAACATGGTAATATTGCATTAAAAAAAATAATTCAAAAAGCAAGACAGGCATTATAAGCAAACATATATTACTTAAACAATTATGATTCAGTATACCACATCTAATAAAAATACTCAAAATTGTGTGTTCTAATGTACATATTTAATGAGCTTCAACTGCTACAGTGAATTACCCTTAATTCATTCATAAAAATAAACATTTCAAATTAGTGCACGGTTCTAGATATAAATAACAATAGGCTCTCTATAAAACTTGCAGGGGGAATGAATTCCGGCCTGCCTACAACAAGATTGGTGAGCTGCAAAGTCACTTTGTAGCCCCTTATCTTTTGCTGACCGCAACATGCACTCAAACAATTTTGGATTGTCTCCTGAGAAAACTTCATCTTCAATGTGATGATGTTCACATTGAAACATTATCTCCTGATAGGTAAAGAATCAAAACAGCATATATCAAAAAAAGAAAAAAGCTCTAATTTGTAAAGTAAACTTTCCACTCCAAATACTAAAAATGAATTAATAATATTATTTCCATTTTGGAGTCTAAAATATCTTGATAAAAATATTTACAGACAAAACATCTTCATAATCTACAAAAGTGTCCCTGGCATGAGTGTCCTGACAGAACTGGACTTCTACCTGCAGGCAATTTCAAATGATGGCAGAAGCTGCCCAAAAGCTATCCTTTATGTGAAGTTAGTTTTTTTCATGCATAAATATAAATGAAGAGATTAACTCAATAAATAGTTGATATAATAACCTATAACCTAAATAATAACTATATTTTTTCCAATGGAACATTCCAAACCTTTCATTAACAGTAAATGAACTGTAATTCTTTATGTTTAAGCAATGTGGATTTTAAGTACAAGTAAAAGTAGTACATCAAGACACATCTTTCTATGTTTAAGGAAAATACGCAGCGTCGGCCAACTGTTCAGAGACATCATGGACAGACTTGGCAACGATGCATATGATGGCCGCTTTAGAACTACTGAAAATCGACACATAGACATGTATCACTCCGGTTTGGACGAGAGTGACAAACAGAGAATTTTTGATGAGTTTGTTACCCCCAATTCCGTGATAAGGTTAATGATAAGTACCGTTGCCTTTGGATTAGGAATTGATATCCCAGATGTCAAATACATATTTCACTGGGGAATTTGTCACTCCATCAGTGAGTACTGGCAGGAGGTAGGTAGAGCTGGAAGAGATGGCTCACAGAGTTATGCATACACATTTGCTACAAGGATGTCACTGAGTGACCCCACCTCAGAGATGGCACAAATGTGCAAAACAATAAATATCAACAACAACTGCATAAGGTCAATGATCATGTACTCAATGAGTCTCAACAATGTTGATCACTCCAGCCCTCTAAAATTAAGGAAAGTCTGCAGTGACAAATGTGTAAATTGTTCTTGTGAATTTTGCAAATGCTGCAGCATTTGTCAAAGAAATTGCCCCTGCACAAAATGAGCTAGTGTTGATTCCAAATGATTATTACTGGGATTTATCAGTGTCTAGCATGCTACAATGAAGATAATTAATATTTTCACTGTGATTGGTGACTGATTTAATTTGACATCCGACAAAACAATGGTCTAATGTAGTGAATTGGCTTACAACGTCACATTGTTACTTTGGTGACGGGATGTTCTATTACATAAAACGATACTGTTCTGGTGTAATTATAAGGATAACATCATATATATTAAATAGAATATATGTCAAATTTTCACTGCGTCACTCGTAAAAATATAAACTTTCCACCTCACTCAATGAGATGAACATGGTATTAGTCAAGAAAAGACAAATATCCTCTATTTCTAAGTTAGCTGACAATAAACAACCATGATTGAAATAAACATGTAGGCTGACAGGAAAACTGTCCAATTAGTAGACAAATACACAACTTTGAAGTAATTATATACAACAGTCAAGAAATAATGTCTATCTATGAAAGCAAATTCTTTGGCTTGAAATATTCAGATGATTTCACATAATTATTTGTGAAAAGTGACAATAATAATTAGTTCATATATCATTCTGACCCATCCACACTACAACAATAGATTTCTTTCTTTGTCCAGTTCTTTTGAATATTTATTGAGCCTTGCAATGAGGCCTTCTTGTTTCCTCACAATGATTGTATGTTCATGTTTTGGAAATGACTTGTGAGATCTGCCAGCTTCATATGAAAATAATCTTGAATCTGAATATTCATCAATGAATTTCTTTATGTCATATTTATAGTCAAATCTTGTGGACTTTGAGGTGTGACTATATTTGTGAATGATCTGATTGGAGAAAGATAATTCCATATCTTTCCCCAAACTACCAGTGATTCGACTGCAGCGATCAACCGTATGGTCTGTGTACTGGCCACTGGATTTCTTCAAGTTAGCTGAAATGAATATAAAACAAATTGCTGAATCTGATTGTAAAGAATATAGCTATCGTGATAACTTATTGTTTTAAACTGTTACTAGTTTTTAACTAAAATTCCTGTCCTTGAGTCAAATAAGTCCTATAGTATTAAACAAAATAATTATAATTTTCTGACATTATTATTATGGGAATATACTCTGTACATGAATAAGGAATGATTTTAGCTGTTAATCATGTTTTATTATGGACAAGTATTGAATCTGTTGTTTTTGATGTCTTAAAATTTTAACAAATTATTTTTAAAGACCCATATCGTCAATTTTTAGCTCATCAGGCCTGAAAGGCCCGATGGGCTTATGTCATGGATGGCGTCCGTCCATCCATCCGTCCGTCCGTCCGTAAACTTTTCGGTTTTTCCAATTCTTCTCCAGAACCAATGACTCCAGAGAGCTGAAATTTTATGTACAGACTCCTTGGTTGAAGGGGATACTAAATTGTAGATTTGGTGACCCTGTGACCCCAAATGTGGCTCACAGGGGTCATAACCTAAAAAGCTATTTTCATCTTCTTCTTCTCCAGAACCAATGACTCCAGAGAGCTGAAATTTTATGTACAGACTCCTTGGCTGAAGGGGATTCTAAATTGTAGATTTGGTGACCCTGTGACCCCAAATGTGGCTCACAGGGGTCATTACCTAAAATGCTATTTATATCTTCTTCTCAAGTCCCAATGAACGTAGATTCTTATTACTTCATTCAATTATCTGACCATTGCTATAAAGCCCACTCCATAACATTACCCACTTATTATCTCCTGATGAGCTACAGAGGCCATGGCTCTATTTTTTTGTTGCAGTCAAAAAAAATAAAATATTACTTTCTAACCTTTGAATTCATTGTTCAGAAATTCATTCAACAAATCCAGGGCAATGTTGTGGCCTTCCAACCCATGTAGGTTTGCTGTAGAGTTCCACAACATCTCTTCTCTTACTCTGTGTGGCAGCCAACCCTGCATTGCTGAAAATGTTTGATGTATTTTATATATATACATAAAGGTATGCATAAGGTGACAACCAGTTTTGAAAATATAAATAATCATGCATGACTTACCAATATCTAATTATTACCAAATCATGAATTTGAAATAAATAATTTAAGTATTACTTAAAGTAATGTTAAATTTTAAAGATTAATTAAACAATCAGTCTTTACTCGTAAAAGCAGATGTCTCCCTCTCCCCAAGACAAAATGAAATATAATATTACTGGGGTAAGTTAAATTAGATATTACTTACACACAAGCAATCGATGAGCTAGAATGAGGTATTTGTAATGATTGTATTGCCAAAATTCAATCATGTTTATTGACCACATTGTCATCATCATTGGGCCATCATTTTCTCTCTCTGCATCTCTCTCAACCATGTGTAGGAGACCTCTCCAGGTAACATCCTTGCTGTATTCCTGGACGTGGTCAAGTTGTTTGGACTTCTTGCCAGTCTCACATTCAGTTGAGCAGTACCATGCACCATCTAAAATACATAATAATACATTGTTCTCAATTTAATGCACAATTTAGAGAAAAAGTTGTTTAAAGGAAAGGAAAAAAAAGGCCTTTTAAAGTCCTCTCTTGGTGAATTCCTTTAAACTCCCTAATATAACTTAAGGTAATAATACTGTTTAATAGTTATCAAGTTGTGTAAGGTGAGGTGAGTTGGGGTTTAATGCCGCTTTCATGAGTATTTCATTTATATCACGTCTGCTAGAATTACGGCAGGGAGAAAGCCCATAATGCCATGTGGCTATGCATTGCGGTGAAACCTGCAGGCAACGGCTGGAACTAGCGAACCATGGGTGGTACTACTCTGAAATTCAGTGTAGCATTGCACCCAAACCTTACTGCGTGTAGAACAGTTCTCTACTGCAGACAATGTTGCCGTGCCCCTGGTGGGATTCGAACCTCGAACCTCTTGATCCGAAGCCGAACGCGCTAACCACTGCGCTATCCCGCCCCCTCAAGTTGCGTAAAAAAATTGTAATGAAAGAGGTAAATTGTGTATACCTGGTATTGCATTTAAACCCTTGCAATTGAGGTGGAACCACTCGCCATTGATACAATTCTCCGCCCTTTCACAACCAACCCACGATGCCTCTGCTTTCAGCTCATGGCAGCAGAATGCAGATGTAGCCATCTCTTTGCATTGCTGGGAACACCACCAATCTTCAGCAGCATCATAGCTTTCTAGATCCAAGCCAACACACGTGTCATGAAAATATCTTCCATTTGGGCACCCAGCTTGGCTTGAGCACTCGACAGAAAACAAGGACTGTACTTCTGGAAATGAAATGAAATTAAATGAAAATCATAAATTCGTAACAGTTTTAAATGACATTTAAAAAATAAAGCCATGGGCTCTGTAGGGTATATATTTTTTATGTTCAAGTCTGAAATAGATTGTTTTCCAGATAAAGGACAATACCTTCACATGACCGGTAGAAAGCTATGGACACCAAAATTATTCAGTGACAGTGCATAAAAAACTACATATAAACCAAACGATTCGAAATTATGATGCCACTGGCCAACTGACCTGGGTACACATGAACCAAGAAATGAATACATATAACTTGTTTTGCAAATGAATATTACTTGACACATGAGGATTTAATTTCTGACAATAAGAAACATTTGAGATGGATAATATTGTCGTAACTGTTAAACATTTTCCTGAAAAGTGCACCCCCCCCACCCCACTCAAAAAGCTGTATCTGCCCCTGAATCTCTGCACTATTAGGGGATAAAAATTCAGTCTTACCATCATCAGGGTCACACCAGCACATCTGTTCATTCCTGTTGGCTTGATTGTCATCAGTAGTCTCCTGAGTAGGCCATACAAACTCCACAATGTCACTTGCTAGTGTGTCAAGATCTTCCTCTGATAGTGATAGTTGCTGGTCTAGTGACGGGATGTTCAACAAGTGCAGAGCCAGTAGACACACATAAGCCTCAGCAGTGAAGTTTAAGAAGTCAACTGTGTGATTGATGCTGTCACTTATCTTTTTCTTTACGTTGCGATGCCCAAAGACATTCCGAATGTTCATGAGAGTTCCCTTTTCGGTTGGACTTCCCTTGTAGAGAGAATTCATTGTGTCCTAAAAAATAAAAGCATTTACAAAAAAAATCATTGTCCAGTGACTTCACTAAAAAAATAGAGCTTTTTGTTATGTAGCTCACCAGCCTTTAAATAAACAATAAAAAGAATAACTTCACAATTCAACTTTCTAGACCATTCTTACTTTTTCTATAAATTCATAATTATATTTTAACCAAGAAGTAAGCTATTATTTAAATATAATGTGATTATTGTTATCATGACACAGCTTCATCTGCCGGACAACATTCATACTCCCAAATGTACTATGATAAATACTACTCACTTGTAAAAGGATGCACCTTTTATGAAAGTTTTGTGGCCTGGCAACAAGTCCCTGGAGTCTGTTGACATGATCCTTGCTGCCCGCCATAGAGAGTTGCACATCTATCATTCGCTCAACTGAAAGCTGATCTCCGTTAACTACTATGGGATATGGCTTGTCATCTCCTGCTAGAGGAACATACTTATTGAGGAACTTCATGATCTCCAGAACCCCCTTGCAAGAAGCAGGATTCTCTTTTACTATCCCAAGGTTTACCTGTGTAAAGTAAAATATGATTACCGGTATGAATGTCTCAGTAACTCAATTACAGAGCTTTTATTACTAAACATTGATATAAACTGCATATTTAAGAATTCTTTACAAAACTAACATTTAATACATAACTAGAAATTGAAAAATTATATGATTTTATGAATTAAACACAAATGATGATTTTAAATGAGGCACATTGAAACTAAACTTTTTGAATACGACGTCCAAAACCTGAGATAAATGAGTTTGAAAATTATACGTATGATAAATATGACTGAGTGATATCAGTGTGTAATTATTTGCAATACTTACAACATCACTTTTTTGACTGGATTCTAGAGAATATTGGTGAGGAATGTGATGACACACATCAGTATCTTGAAGTGTTGGGAGATTTTTTACCAGAATCCTCTTCACCAGTATCTCCATCCTATTTTTCAACAAGCTGTATTCTATGCTACCAGGCAACAGATTCTACAAGGAAATATGTAAAGAAACTTTTACAATGAGGTTACTTTTGAAAAGTTCACAAATTCTTATGAATTAAATAACAGTTATTGGTTGGAGGCGCAAAATTGGAGCAAAAGCACCCAGGATTTGCGCTTTAAAATAAATCGGGGAAGTTGAATGTTCACTTTCATTTTCAAATGATAGATTATATATATCATTTTATTTTATTTATGAATAAATAATGTATGTTAATTGAAAAGCATATTCACAACTTAAATGATCGAGGTAAAATTATTTTATTTGCGACTTTTGAATTGAATAACTAATTGTGTGATTAGTAATCAAAACTTTTATCCCCAAAAATGACCATAACGCAGGCTTCATTTTGCTATATGTACATATGACATACCTATCCTTTTTATAATATATTTTAGCCTTAACAAGATGCCTCCAACCATGCCTTTTTAAAGGCTTTTCTTGTTATCAATCAAATGAGCACCCTGTTGTGTACTAGTATAATGGAATATTAGCAAGTGTAATACAGTTGTTTGTAAAATGTCATAACTGTTACTTATTGCATAGGACTCCTGAAAATCTTTTGTTTTGGGGTATACCAAATAATGAAATTGTTTGAAAATGCTTTACCTCCACATCAATCTCGGTTGCCTGTCTCAATTCATCTTGTCCCTCCAGATGATGAAAAGTTATTCTGTTCTTGGTAGCAAAACAGTTAGCCCACATCATAAGTTTATTATCTGTTTTGGAAGAATGATGTCGAGCGCAACTAAGCTTCATGACGTTATCCCAGGTCAAACTGTAACCGCTGACTATGATAAAAATAAAAGTCATCTTTCAAAGAGCAATAATAAGATATTGGTGCAATCATACAACACTGAATCCTTAAATGTAAAATTTGTACATAAAGTCTCTGTACTGTGGCACGATTTATCAGGTTGTGTAATGAGATGTTTTACCCAATATATTGTACAAACTTTAATAATAAATGGCAAATTTGAGAAAACATAAATCAATGAGCAAAAAAAGTGCTACATTTCCTTATGTTTACTTCATACTATTGACACATTTTGTTATTTTACAAAGATACCATTAATCATTTGATGGAAATTTTATATTGTCTCAGGTTGAAAATAGTGATTCTCCAAGTTTCTAAATGAACTTAATTAATTAATTACATAAAAATGGTCTACAGAACATTGCAAATCCAACTCTTCTATATTTATATACCTGGTGTTGGCAATGGATGATCATCAAAACTACTGTCGTCTTCATCATAGTTTGACATCCGTGAGTCATCACTTGCAGGATCCTCTGAGCAATTAGAGGTGTCTGTGTCGGTGTCGGTGTCAAATTCATCCACTTCTGTGTCGGAATCAACACTGTCATCCGAATCAGCTTCCTCTATCAGTGGAGCGTCAGCTTCCTCTATCAGTTGGGCGTGCTGAGTTACAGGTCTTCTGTATTCTAGATTTGACTGCAGGCATATATTAGACAAAATTAAACCTCAAAACACTGATAATTTATATGTCAGAGATAGTGAATAATTACTTTTATCATATACAGGCTGATATAGAGTATGGTATGAAAAATGACATGTTATATCCTCTAATTATATTCTGATACACCATTAGGGCCACAAACTGTTGGGAAAACAAAAGTTTCTGTCAAATTAAAGTATGATTATAACTTGATATTTGAATAAATAGATGCTTCTTCCATGTATTCATTTATTTTCACATTTTAATATTCTGTTATTGCCAACTGTTTCACATTCAGTTTGCATTTTAAAAAATATTGCTGTACCTCAACATCTTCTCTCCACCTCAGTACTTCGTTATCAAAGTCCTTGCCAAGTCTGTCAACCAAGTTCCGTGTTCCATTTGTGCTCAGACAAAGACCTAATTTGTTGAACCATCCCAATAACTGCAAAATGTCAATACCATTACTTAAAATATACAATTAAAACAGACATTTTCAATGCTCAGGCAAGATTATTTATTCGTCATTAATCATCGATAACACATTAATTGTATTTAAATTAATTTGTTTACAAACTTCCACAAGTTTACTCACATTAATGGTAATATACACTGTATTCTTTGAATAAGATACCATTTGTGTTACGGTACATTAATGAATAGAAATGAAAATTTAATTTAAAAATGGAATGTTGAATTCATTGTTACAGTATTTCACAACCTTAAACTTACTTTTTGACTGCATCCTGCTCTGAACATTTGGACAGAGTTGACCTGGGGTAAAAATGGGTACTTTTTGGGTCTTGCCATGTTGAGGATCATGCTAAATACCATTCCGATTCCAGGTACTAATGGACCAACCTTGTTCCCGTCACTGTAACATTTCATATTTATTATCATAAACATGCTGTACTTTTTTATAAATGATGCTCTGATTTTTAATGATAATACACTAATTATGCCAATTAGTTTAAGGAGGAATATTAACATCTTTTCAGGGATAGAATTCAAATTTTAACACTTACATACTAACTAATTTTAAATATCAACACTTAGTCACTTACATACTAACTAATCATTTTACAGTCCCAGTCACTTTACACATTCTCATTTTAGACCTTGAAAATTTTCAGTTGGTCAATTGGCATCATACATCATCCTATTAGCCAAAGACTATATTCATATCTCAAATATTGAACAGAATAAATTATCCATAGTTGGTTTTGATTGTTACATAATGTCCATATTTTACGTGCGCTTCATATTTTATTCGTAAGAACTACCTGCCGAAGAGAAATGAAATTAGTCTAACGATTGTTTCATGAAAACACTTAATATTTCAATTGATGTAGGATACCTACATTTCCACTTTATGTTGAGTGTTTCTTTTTGTCACTGAGGATTTCAATACTGTTAACAGAACCGGCGCTGTCACGTCGATTTCTGATGTCGCCTTTGCCCATGTAAAAGAATTTACAGTGTCGGGCGTCAGAGGATTTGACAACACAGACTCGTTGCCAAAACAACGTATTTCATTTCTACAGACCTTCTGTATGAAATGAAGGACGGCCCTTTTTCCCTTCTTGCTTCGTTTATATATGATGTTTAGAGCGGTTGCATAATTGCCGTTGCTGATCGCTCTGCGAAGTTTCTCCGCGAAACCCTGCAGCCAAAAACAAATGCATTGTGCAGGAAACTACATATATCTCAATGACGATATGAAAAAATATATAATTTAATTGCATTTTCACTAACAAGAAAATAAATGTTAGCGTACTGGTCCGCTGCCCTCATAACAAAATTACGATTAGGACATTCAACTTCAAGAAACTAGTTTGACCTAATTATGATTGTTTACGTGCGTCAAGCTGTCACTTCAATGTCTGCAACTGATTGCAAATTGGTACCGTCATTAGAAGAACGATTGGTTCCCCTAATTTACCCATAGGACAATGACATATTCGTATTTATGTTCGTGTTTAGTTGATTTCCTTACGTATATTCTAAATCCAGCTACATGAATTATTACCTTTCGTTGCGGAGCTGTCACTGTCAGGCCGACAGCTTTCTTCGGGGAAACAGTCCTCGGTCTCTTCCGTAAGGGCTCGCTGTAGGTGTGATCGGCCGATTTTTTTGACGGAGCAGCACGAGAAATAAATTCTTTTTGTGAAACGAACAAATTTTCCTTTTGAATGTAAATTTTACTCAGGAGAAGCCAACAGCTGTCGCAAACAAAGTCAGTAGCATCACCGATAGAACCGATAGAACGAGCAGATGACAATATGCTTTTAAAAAAAACTCTTACACTAACATTTGCTCCCTTCAGGCAGGCATCTAAACTTTTTCTCTTATACCCTTTTGTTTTCGTTAAAAATGCTTCCCTGCAATGCCAACAGCAATGGTTTGATTCACTCATTGTCAACGCTGGATGACAAGCGCCATTTTGTTTGTTTTGCTATGAACGCTGAAACGTGTCACATGACCATATGGATGTAACGTGACCCTTGACGTTATTCTCGCTCATTTGCATAAAGAAACAAAATGGCGGCTTTGAGCGTGAAAAAACAAATCGGACAAATAAACAAGGTCAGAAATTGTTTAATTTTCACTGCAGTCCACAAATTGACCGGTTGGTCTTGAAGTGATACATGTTAACTAAAATATTACGAAAAATTGCTGTATTTAATGAAACCGTTTTATTTATATCATAACAAAACCGTCAGCGAACCCAATTTAGGTTCGCACAGGTTAGTTTTTACTATGGATGTGTCTGCAGCCAAAAAGGCGACGTCAGGGTGTCATAGAGCCTATTTTGGCGAAGCAACTGCAGCTACCCATGACCCCAGATGGGGTCACAGGGGTCACATCCTTAAAAACCTATTTTCATCTTCTTCTCCAGTTCCAAAAGGTCTAGAGAGCTGAAAAATTGTGTGCAGACTCCTTAGCCAATGGGGATTCGAAATTGTAGATTCTGTGACCCTGTGACCCCATTTGGGGTCACGGGGTTCACTTCCTTAAAAACCTATTTTCATCTACTCCAGAACAAATGTACCTAGAAGACTGTAATATTGTGTACAGACTCTTTAGCCAATGGGGATTCTAAATTTTAGATTTGGAGACCCTGTGATGCCTCAAATAAGGGCCTCAAGCCATGACCTAAAAATCTATTTCAGTCTTCATCATTAAACAATATAAACCCTGATGAGCTACAGAGCCCATGGCTCTATTTTTATTCATTTTGACTTTCAATATAACAATGTAAAAGAAACAATGAACTTGGAACATGAGAATTTGTTGAATAGCTTCGATAAGGGCTGGATGAAAAATCCCTGCGAAACCTTTCTGGCCTTTCCATTGGTCGAGCCAGTCTTTCCCACGCCAGCGACGTTGACATTGAGAGACAAATTACAACAGTTAATCAACAAATAAAATAAACCTATCATTTGTGTGTTGCCCTATTGAATAATGTTTTCATTAATTTTGACTCTCGTGATGTTTACTTTGACCAGCAATATCGTTTTTATAACAACGAGATGGAACATAGATCTCGCATTACTTCCTGTTGACAGGTTGAGTCGATGTGAAATATAACACACGCATTAAACACTTTGTGAACGTAAATAAAAACGTATTTTTATTCAGATTAAATACGAAAATATTCGGTTTTCATTGTAACGAATATTAAATACGATTCACACACTGCCACGGTTCGATTCAAAGAATATACGAATGTATCGTTGCAGCTCTAGTGTCCACTATTCTGATAGTCTTATATATTTAGAGATCTATTTACAAAAATATAACCATAAGTTAACAGTATCGAATAATACTGCTAGGATCAACCTCCTCTAGCAACTTCGTGGACAAGCGCTACCACTTGTTGTTCGTTATACATAGTGCTTTTAAATCTCTGTATTCTTACACATTTGTTAAATATACTGTAAAGGCCACAGGCCGATTCCCATTTGACTTGCTATTTTTCGAAAAACACATGGCTAATATGCATACAGCTGTCTGTCAGCTTGGTAAACAATATCTATCGGCATGTAAACATTATCAGTAATTTAAGTGAAAGTATAAGTTTTACTTATCTGTTACTACATCTGTTCAACATATTTTAGGATTAAGAATGTTTATAGTGTGACATTGTCTCTCGCTGATCTGTAAAAGTTATCGGCAGCGGCCATTTTGCTTGTCAAGTTTGTGACTGTTTTGAACGTATGTTATTGTCATGTTTATTCATATCAGATAATTATCTTACCACTGTAAATGTTTCTTTGCAAATCAAAGATCATATTTATCGAGTTTGTGAAGCATTTTAAACATTGCAAATAATATTTGTTTGTGACTGCAAGATCTATGTTATTGTATTCATGCGCGAGGGTGATTCTCTCGGAAAGTTAAATAATTGCTAAATTCCTTGAGGAAGTAATTCAGATAACCTTGCCCCTTTCAATTTATGTTGGTTTTTGGTTGCTACCCCTTTCATTCCGCTCGGCAGAGCATGCCCCTTCGTAATTAACAAGTAATCTTCATATTTAGACAGAGGTGAATTCAGAACCTTCCTCCCCAGGTTAATTCCCATTAACGATCATTGAATTGTACTTTTCTCAATGAATTCTTCATGTATTGATGTTTTGTAAAAATGCATCTGATAGATAATCTTATGATGCATTAGGATCCGCTCGGGGCAGATTTGTCATATATGTTCATGTCATTGCTATTTACCATTTTCTTGACGTCTCATGGTTTGCTTGACTTGCATGAAGTTGCATGATTGGCTGAATTGCATCACGTGACCCTTACGGAACCCTATATAAGCAGCGGTGGCACCGTCATTTATCCCTCTGCTTGTGGCTGCGAGTCAAAGAGCTTCATAAGGGAGCTATTCCAAATTCATTAAATTCCTTTTCGATTGATTGTAAAGTTGTTAAGTACTTTGGTTCTATTTGGAAAACAGAATTATTTGGTAAAGAAATAATTTGATAATTATTATTTCTGGAATTTTCTGCATTACACTGCTACATAGAAATATTAACCTTTGTCACTTTTAAGCCAAATATATTCAAACCAGACTAATGAACTAATGATTGTTACATTTTACATTAATTGTTGAAATACATGTTTTGCTGATTGAAATAAAATCACATTAAATTTATACACCTTGTTCATGGTTCATGGTCAGGTGGTTTACAATACTATTTGGTCAATAAACTATTAGGAAGTCACTTAGACGTTTTTAACATTGTTAACTTCAGAGACTATTTCGATTATTATATATAAAAACATGTCTTTTTACAGTCACCTAAACAAGAGTGCAACTTATGTGCAGAAAGCATGGAGGGGATATCTTGGTCGAAGGTATTACAGACAGCTTGTGAAGGTAACTTTTACATTTACATTTTTCAGTATAGTCAAACATTAGTTTTGTAGTTGTCCATTGTTAATGTGAGAAGATAAAAACTAATTAAAAAAACGCAGAGACTTGTTAAATATCAACACGGACTATTCACCTTTTCAAAATGTTGACCTTTTGTTTTATTGATCCAGTGTCCTGTGAGGGTTCTATCGGGATATTTTTTGTCCTGTCGCCAATTGGACTGTAGGCGAGTCTTATTTATTACACTGTCATTCCATATTTAATGTATATTAAAGTTGGGTAATATTTACATGAACTGGTAACCATAGAAACAATTGTGTCTTACACTGTGTCTAATAGACTTTGCTTTGGCTTTCAGAACAGTGTCTTCATCATGAAATTGAATCACTACAATGCCATGGCAACGAAGGTATGTACATTTTTTTTCCAGACATGTGAATTTTAGATATATTACATTAGTTTGGTATGATTGTCTTGTCTATTCACTTCATCTAACTCGATGAAGTGATTACACTTAATCAGATTTCATCATTAATAATATCGCCGCTTATGGCTGCAATATTGCCCAAGTGGCGTTAAACAATAACTCACTCACTGATTAATAATATGCATAAAAGAAGTCTTAAAAGGAGGGTTCTATCGGTTTGTTTTTTGTGGAAACGATATTTGAGAGGATGTTCTCGTTTACACAAATATGATATGAATACATGATTAAAACACAGTAAAATTAAAATTTATTAATGAAGTTAATATTTTGATGACTTTATATTTCACAACTTGATAAAGACAAGCTCATATTTTTTTAAAAATAAAAACAATAAAAAACTGAAGCCATTCATCGTGCTGCGAGTGGGGAAAAGTTTGCTACGGAATAACAGCAAATTGTTTATTAGTTTTATGACACGCTATGCGTTACTATGTGAACTTTCTATCAGTGTATATCTTTTATCATTAAAATGTTGTAAAATTAGGTAAAATATAGCGTGTTTTCATTTCATGTAATGCACAAAATCCAATATGGCGGATTTTGCCGACAGAACGGCCCCTTTAAAAGTGTAATCTATTGTTTTTTTACATTGCCTTGTAACAAAGTATTGGCTAGGCCTCATATTACACTTCGATCTTATTCATGTCAAATCATCTTTTAGCTGTTGGATTCCAGTTACATTTTTTAGCTCATCAGGCCTGAAAGGCCCGATGGGCTTATGGCATGGCATGGTGTCCGTCCATCCGTCCGTAAACTTTTCGCTTTTTCGACTTCTTCTCCAGAACCACAGAGTTGAAATTTTATGTGCAGACTCCTTGGCCAATGGGGATTCTAAATTGTAGATTTCATGACCCCATGACCCCAAATGGGGTCACAGGGGTCACATCCTTAAAAACCTATTTCATCTTCTTCAGTTCCAAAAGGTCTAGAGAGCTGAAAAGTTGTGTGCAGACTCCTGGGCCAACGGGGATTCTAAATTGTAGATCTGTGACCCCAATGGGGTCACAGGGGTCACATCCTTATAAACCTATTATCATCTTCTTCTCCAGTTCCAAAAGGTCTAGAGAGCTGAAAAGTTGTATGCAGACTCCTTGGCCAATGGGGATTCTAAATTGTAGATTTTGTGACCCTGGCCTGGGACCCCAAATAAAGGCCTCTCAGGCCATGACCTAAAAACCTATTTTCATCTTCTCCAGAACAAATGTACCTAGAAGGCTGTAATATTGTGTGCAGACTCTTTAGCTAATGGGGATTCTAAATTGTAGATTTGGAGACCCTTGGGCCCCAAATAAAGGTCTCACAGGCCATGACCTAAACATATATTTTCTTCTTCTCCTCCAAAACAAAGAGACCTAGAAGGTTGTAATATTGTGTGCATACTTTTTAGCTAATGGGGATTCTAAATTGTAGATATGGTGACCCTGTGGTGCCCCCAATAAGGGCCTCAAGCCATGACGTAAAATCCCGATGAGCTACAGAGCCCATGGCTCTGTTTTTTTAGAACTAGGATCTATCTTTTTTAACACTTTGATCCTTGTTAAAAATATATTTTGGAATAGGCTGTCAAGGGTTAGGGTTGGTACTGCAGAATAGTTGATAATTATTAGCTCCTAGTACAGTGTAAAACTCCAAAAGTATTTAACATTTCTTTGACTTGTGAGATGTTGGAATTAATAAATCGATACCAATTTTGTTTTATCTATCAGATTCAAAAAGTATGGCGAGGATACTACATTAGGAAATACATCTTTAATTACTACAGCCGGAAACGTTATCTGGAGGCTTTGCAGGTCAAGAATGAAATTTTCAGGTAAGTGTCATTCATTTGATGCCTTGAGTATGTTTTTGAGGGTGGATATCTGCACTTTATAAATATGCACTTTATTAATTTACAAGATCAGCTTTTGCATGAATAAAGTTTGGTATCCGATGTACGTAATAAAGAGAGAAGGAATCCTAAATGATCTATGTAACTTTGTTGCATGAAGAGTCTTCATTGAAGACCGTCCTATACACATCGTTATCTGCTTAATGTGTCACAGGATGTTTATTAAACAAGTGTGAAGTGTTCTATTGGACGCGCTAGAGCAAAGATATACACAAGTCATATTACTGTTTTGAGTGGGATGATTTCTTTATCACCTATACTGTTCCATTTGAGTTGCATGAAATAGCCAGAGAACGGTCTATTTTTCTTGCAACTTCTTGTCACAGTAACATCCCAAGCAATTGATTTTTGACGTCACAGACATGAAATGAATGAATCATGCTGAAACAATGGTTGCTAGGCAACAGTGATAAGTGCACATGTACAAAGTCAGTCGGTCTCCATCACCGCCTAATTTAAACCTTACCACATTTCCTTAAGTTGTGATTCCAACATCTTTAGTTTCCAACATTTCTTGATTCCAACTTGTTGTTTTTCCAATGCAGAGTTGAGCTGGCCGAGTTCACCGAGCGACAGGCTCAGATCCGGCGCCGGATGGAGGAGCAGGAGGAGATGAGGAGACAGGAGAGAGCAGCCAAGAAAACACACTATCTGCTGAGTACACACGTAATCCCTGGAGTCTACAACTCGCCGTTCCAGCCGTAAGTACTGAGCGAGTAACAAGAGACATGCATATATAGTTGGAGTAAATAGTTGTATTATTTGATTAATTGATGAAAGAAAACTAATATGACTTTGGCATGGTCATGATAAAAAACGCTTGCTCCAGAAATCAGTTTTACAAGGTAATGCATCACAAAGAATTATCATTAAGGGTGTTGTTAGACATACTCCAATAGTAACTCTGGCTAAAGACATACTTGCTTTATTCTTATCATTATTCATTGTCATTTATGTCCTTCACACTAAGAAGTGACCAGTTTGTAAAGAATCATTGTCCGAGTGTGGTATGTTGCAGGTATCCATCTGAGGAGGAGTTGATACTGAGGAGCATCAAACCTGACATACACAAGAAGAAGAAAGAGAAGGGTCACATGTTTGATCCAGCATGGGCCAGTTACAACCTGCCTCGTCCAGAAACCTTGCCCCCAATTCCTCATAAACCTCAGGTGAGTTTCAAGGATGTATGGTGAAATTTATCAGTCGTATATGAAGCTTTTGATTTCAGTGAAACATTTTGTAAATGTAGATATAGTGTAAGATATTTATTTGCTTGTATATCATAAGCTGTCATGCTCAGCTGTTATAAAAACTAGATTAAGATATCGTAAGACATTCTAAAGGGGATCTCCCACAACTTTTCTTTTCTTCACATCTGTTGTATAAATAGGATTAATGATCTGAATTACCTTTAAGAAAAATACATAACTTGTCAATGATAAACTACAATAACACGTACAATAAAACACACTTAAAAAGTGAAGTTCATCATTATCAGCATCTAGGATGAGAATTTACATTGAAAAAAGTATAAGAACTAACAGCATTGATATAATAATTATATTCAGGGTCCGTTCCGAGATCCAACACAAGTACAGAAGCAGAGGTTCAAACCATTCCAACCCACACTGAGAGTAGCGACCTCGTTCTACTCTCTTGAGGACGCCAGGAAGAACATGAAGGCTGAAGAATGGGTCACCCGCGTCAACGATGACTTGTGAGTTTAAGTTGCATCTTAGTTCAGAGGTCAGGAGAGATATGAGTAGAAAATCAAAATCTATAGTAATATATCATTGATCAGGGTAGAGACACTTACTTTCCAGTATATATCGAAATGGCGGGGTTCCCCCACTTTCTCACCCCACCCTCCACCTCCCATCCCCAATGTAAGCCATTCATGGGCTAGGAATACTTAGCCTGTGACAATTCCTTTGTATTGTACTGTGTAAATTGTAACCAATTATAAAGCAAAACTTAAAATCAATTCAGTTAGTGTTACAATACGCCATTTCATTCAATTTCTATATTTCTATTTCAGGTTTTTGCCGTTTTCTCGCCGTCACATTCCATACAAACCCCTTCTGCACACAACATCCAGATTCGGTCACCTCCCCTATGGCACCAACTATTTCCGTGAAGAATTTGTTGACAAACATGTTTCTCAACAAGTAAGAGATGTAAATACTTGCTGTATCAATGCAGATATATATTATTTTTATAACTTCTAGTAAATCAGTTTTCATCAATGTAGCACATTAAAAAGTAATGTCTTTCTGGATTATCAAATTGAGATATAAAGAATTTGTCACTTCATAGTAATTCAAGTCTTTGAGAATCTAGCATACGACTGGTGACTGATTACGCAATTGTTTTAAAAATATTGAAAAAAAATCAAGAATTATTCATTTTTCTTTCCCTGCAGAACTTCAAGACCCTTGTAGCTCCAGTGCCAGTGTTCGACAAGCTCAACGATACCTACTCACAAGGACAAGTTTAACACAATCCATACTGGAACATCCTTATACAAATAGAAAGCATAATTGAAGGTCAAAGTATTTGCCTGTAGATATTATCATTTTGTATATCCTAACTGAAATCAATACATAATAAATTCCTTGATTGTTCACATTCAAAATCTTATCATATAAGAGCTTATGTAAACTTTACTACATAAAGTTAAACTGAAAATAAAGTCTGATTTACATTTACTGTATATACATGTACATATGAAGTGTTAATGATGAAATGAAAATGTATGTTATTTACCATTTTATATGTGTTATTACAAAGATTTTTTTAGGATAAGTTGATGATTTATGATAGATTTTTGATGCTCTTTGAACAATGTTTATACTTATAAAACTTGACATTCCATAGACATCAAATATTGCATGCCATAGAACATGTATTTGGTCTGCTTGATTTATTTTCCACTGTATTATTAGCAAAGTGAAATAGATATTTTCAACATATTGCTAAAGTTATCATCTGTGACAAATCTTTTGATTTGAAATCAAATTGTGTGAGTTATTTTATAGACAGATATCATAATATGATCCATTTATTTGTTTTGTTGAAAATGAATTTGTTTCAGGTTGTTTTGATGTGAACTATAAGAGTTTTTGTACATACTGTATACTGTCATATCCGTCCGTAACTAAAATGAATAAACTGTGATGATCTTATGCATCTGTTTGTCACATATAGCTAAAACATTTTATTGAAAAGAATATTGAATTTTGAAGGAATGCAAGAAAGGCTCTTATAATCTATTTACAGAACACAAAAGGCCCTTGATGAACATTTGACTAGCACATCAACATATTTTCAAACAATGGTATATGGCATGGCAATGTGTCCATCCATCCATCTATACACTTATTGTATTTTCAACTTCTAAAAACTGGATTAGTGCTTGTGCCACACCACAAAAGCAGAGCAGACCCAGACTGAGGGTCTCGTTTTTCCCTCTTCCGCCTTTTCCACAGCCAGAATAAAATGGGCCAATTTTTAAAAAAAATTTTTTTCATCAATTGAGTTATTACTAACAAGTTGATTCATCACTGGGGTCACTTGACACAAGTTTCTTCTTAAAACCTGTTTCTGATTTCAAAATTGGATCAAAGGGTAAAAGGTACATTGTCATGTTTGCGAGGTCACAAATAGGTCCAATGTTATAATGTGTGTTATTTAATAGAGAATTATCAACTTTAACTGAAAAAAAACAGTTTAAGATCAATCACTTCAGTATAACGAAAATACAATCATTCAAAGTCGTGGATAGGATCGAAAACCGGACAATGGACCTTGGCTTGCTTCAGCCATTTAGTCAAACGTAATTAGCAGCTCCGACTAAGTCGGAGCTGCTATCAGTTTTTGTGCAGTTTCCATCGCCGCCACCGCCGGCGCGTTTTGTATTGGCTATAACTTTTTTCCTAATTAGGTTTTGAGAACTCATATACATAACTTCTTATTTATACCCCTGGGGAATTTTTTTGACATGTTCACATTCAAGGTCAAAGGTCAAGGTCACGAGTTCTGAAATCGCTATAAAAATCCTTGTAAACACGATAACTTGAAAAATATTTATGCTATCAGGCTCTTCTTTGGTGTATATCAACTATGGAGAAAGGCCAAGATTTGAAAAGGTTTTCGCTAAAATCCGTCAAAGGTCAAGGTCAAAGTGAGGTCACAACTTAAGCATGCTTTTGCAAAAATGTCTTATTTCAACTATTAACACTTTGAATCATTACATGATTGTGATACACAATGAAAAGTGATCACTGATTGTGTGACCTTGAATTTTAAAGGTCAAGGTCACGAGATAGGGTCTTGGTCACCAGTTCTGAAATCACTAAATAACTTCTTTCCAAGGAGGTATCAACACCTCATATACATAATTTCTTACTTATGCCCCTGGGGAATTATTTTGACATGTTCATATTCAAGGTCAAAGGTCAAGGTCACAAGTTCTGAAATTGCTAAAACAATCCTTGTAAACACGATAACTTGTAAAATATTTGTGCTATCAGGCTCTTATTTGGTATATATCAACTATGGAGAAAGGCCAAGATTTGAAAAGGTTTTCGCTAACATCTGTCAAAGGTCAAGGTCATAGCGAGGTCACAACTTAAGCATGCTTTTGCGAAAATGTCTTATTTCAACTATTAACACTTTGAATCATTACATGATTGTGATTCACAATGAAAAGTGATCACTGATTGTGTGACCTTGAATTTTAAAGGTCAAGGTAACGAGATATGGTCATGCTGACCAGTTCTGAAATCACTAAGTAACTTTTTCCATGAATATATTAACACCTCATATAGATAGCTTAATTTCTTTCTTATACACCTGGTGAATGATTTTGACATGTTCACATTCAAGGTCAAAGGTGAAGGTCACGAGTTCTGAAATCACTACAACAATCCTTGTAAACGTGATAACTTCAAACTTTTTTTGTGCTATTAGGCTCTTATTTGGTATATATGAACTATGGAGAAAGACCAAGATTTGAAAACGTTTTCGCTAAAATCTGTCAAAGGTCAAGGTCACAGTGAGGTCAAAACTTAGGCATGCTTTTGTGAATCTGCCGTATTTTAACTATGAACACTTTGAGTCATTGCATGATTATTATACGCGATGAAAAGTGATCATTGATGGTGTGACCTTGAAGGTCAAAGGTCAAGGTCATGAGATATTTTTTAAGGCCACGTTAATCCTTTGATCAAATTTTGAAAGAAGAAATAGGTTTTAAGAACAAACTTGTGAAAAGTGACCCCAGTGATGATTAGTAATAACTCGAATAATGAACAAACTTTTGTTAAAAAGAATTCCCATTTTATTGATGCTGACGAGAAGGCGGAACAGGGAAAGGCGGAACAGGGAAAGGCGATACCCTAAGTTTCGGAGCTGCTCTGCTTTTGCGGTGTCCCGCAAACGCCAAATATAGTTTTGTAAGTAGATAGGAAGACCGATTTGTTTTTTTAGCGTTTAATAGGTCTTATAACGAGTACATATGTGAGATAGAGCCCTAGTTGTCGGCTACCACACACGTATAAGTCCTTTCCTTGATTTTCATTGAAACATATACAAAATGTATATATTTGTTATATTAAGCATTTGGGGGTGAATATGAAAGTCAAGTAAGAAGATATAACCTAAACCAGCACATAATGTAATATTGTACATTTTAGAACCAAATAAAATATAATGCAAAACTGATCATGCTTCTTTAACAATAACCAATATCTCATGACTTTTCATGTACATAACAAACATGTAATGATTCAAATTGTTCAAAGTTAAAATAAAGCTGTGACCTTGAATTTTGATGGATTTTAGCCCAAAACATTTAAAATCTTTGTTTTTCTCCATAGTTGATATGTACCCAATAAGAGCCTGATAGCACAAGAACTTTTCATGTTACATGTATCATGTTTACAAGGATTTTTTAGTGATTGTGTGACCATGACCTTTGAACCTGAATATACACATGTCAAAATTCCCCAGTTATGAGTTATGTATATAAGTTCTTAAACCTTATTGGAAAAAAAGTTGTAGCCAATACAAAACGCTGCGGCAGCGGTGGAAATTACACAAAAACTGATAACAGCTGCCAAATATGGAACAAGAGTTTGCCACCCGTTCCTGGACGATTGGTTGGTCAGGGCGCTGTCTCAGGCTCTGAACCAGGCGGCCACCATGGAGATTATCAGTTTACTGGTATCCCTGGGCTGGATAATCAACCTGAAGAAATCGGACCTGAAGCCCACTCAGGATCAGATCTTCCTCGGGGCCAGGTTCCAGACTGATCTGCGACTCAACACCCGCAAATTTCAGCGTTTAAAACCTCCGGCTAACGCCGTCGGTTTTAAACTAAATTTGCGGGTGTTGAATAGCAATGAATCCCGGAAATTTTACAAACGCAACTATTTATCTTATAAATGGACAACCAGACAGCCATGTCGTACATCCTGAAGCAAGGGGGGACCGTGTCCCCAGTACTTCTTCAGGAGTCATGGGAGTTTCTCCTGTGGTGCGACAAGTTCGACATCACAGTTCTTCCGGTTTATCTCCCGGGGGTGTACAACGTGAGGGCGTACGCGCTATCGCGCAGAATCCTAGCCCCACACGAATGGAAGCTCTTCCCGGAGATATTCGCAACTATCTCCCGGTTGTTCGGGTTATTCCAGGTGGATCTGTTTGCGTCAGAGACGAACAAGCAGGTCCCAGTGTATTGCTCCCGGCTGCCAGACCCAAGGGCGGTGGCCGCGGATGCATTCGCGCTAGACTTGACCGGCAGAGTTCTGTGGGCCTTCCCACCAGTTCCTCTGATCTCCAGGGTCCTTTCACAGCTAGCGGTTCAGCCGGCTGGTCTACTTGTGCTACTCACGCCGCTGTTGAAAGCGCAGTCCTGGTTTCCACTGGTACTCAGGTTTCTGGTTTTGCCACCTGTGCTGTTACCGTGTCAACCAGGACTGCTGGCTCAGGAGGGCAAGCCACACCCCAAACCAGAGGTTCAATGGGTGGCTTGGTCTCTATCCGGAATCGCCTCCAAGAGGACGGTATTCCTGCATGAGTTGCAGACACAATACTGGCTTCGCGGAGGGATTCGACAAATGTTCAGTACAAAGATAGATGGGCCTGTTATGCGCGCTGGTGTAGAGGTAGAGGGCTGCCAGATCCCTTTTCTACGTCTCTAGTGGCGGTCCTAGAATTCCTTCAGTCTAGACTTGATGCCGGCTTGGCCGCATCAACAGTCAGGGGATATTCTACAGCCATCTCAGTAAGTTCCCGCCCTCATATACTTGATGTGCGGAGAACTCTCAAGAAATACTTGTCCAGAACTGCCTCAGTCAGAAAGGACAAACAACTGTTTTGTTGCTACGGCGGAGCCAGCCCAGGGGCTCCCGCCTCCAAGCAGACGATTTCACGTTGGATCGTGTCAGCCATAGTACTGGCTTACGTCCACAAGGGCATGAGCCCGCCAGAAGGTCTGAAGGCTCATTCGGTTAGGGCAGTAGCGACGTCCAAAGCGTTCGCTGCGGCCCTGCCCATCGCAGAGATCTGCTCCGCAGCTATCTGGAGCCGTCCGAGCACGTTCATTCGGCATTACCAGCTGGATAAGCACTCCAGGGAACGGGCTCGGTTCGGTCAGACAGTTCTCTCCGGTGGGCAGTCATAACTCCTCTAGCTGAATGAGCTTTCCGAGGTTGTTTTTAATTGACACTGTTCAGTTGGTACTAACTTCACGTTGTGCACTCCCGAAAAGAGAATCGGAAAAAACCCTGCATAAAGAACAGTGGGCTGTTTCTCAGGGGTTATTTGTACGGGTGATTTTAGCCTTTTTTGTATCTCTCCCCATAGTCCTTTTCCAAAAAGGTGGGGGGGGGGGGGGTTGCATTTTACTTAGAGTAAATTATGCCTGTTTTGAAGGCGTTTTTACGGTATTCCCTGGTCCTTAGGCACGGTCCATCCCCTGGAATCGACCTTACGGAACTCAGGTTAGTTGCTCCTCTTTTTTCGCATTTATAAGAAAAATTACCTGCGAGCATCTATATTGGTACAGTCTATCAGAAAGAATTCCACTCCCAGGACTCTTCTTTGGGAGTCTGTCTTATGCTATATGTACCCCAAGGAGGATCCCTTCTGAAAAAGAATCGAACCAACCTGCAGAGGTTGCAGATTCTTTGAAGAGGATCCTCCTTGGGGTAGGGCCACCCGCCTCCCCTTATTCTGTCTGCCTGTCAGATTTATAAGTGGTGAGTTAGAGTTACCTGCCCTTGGCGTGCCTAGCAACCGCCAGGGTTGGGGCCCACTTAGGGTGGTCCAAATGTTTATTTTTTAGTAATTTATTATTTTATTTTATTAAAAATATTAAATTCTAACTGTCATAACTCAAAAAATTGGATTTTTTTGCTATATGTACCCCAAGGAGGATCCTCTTCAAAGAATCTGCAACCTCTGCAGGTTGGTTCGATTTTATGGTAAAAGGTAGAGAGTTCCAGGGTAGAGGGGCAGAACAAGCAAACGATTTCTTTCTAAAAGTTTTCAATTTGTAACGAGGTACAGAGAGCAGATTTTGACTTTGAGAGCGCAACTGTCTTATTGGAATGTACGGGACAAGCAGTTCTTTTATATATTCAGGGCTTCTATAAACAAAACACAACAGTTTAAATTCAATTCTTGATTTGACAGGTAGCCTGTCCTTCATGACAGGTGTTATTTAAGGATTGTTTTACATGTTTTGTGCCTCTATCGAAGTATAACAGCAACAAATTGTATAACATCGCGTAGCGTAGCCGAGTGATGTTATACGAAATTTGTTGCTGTTATACTTCGATAGAGGCACAAAACATGTAAAACAATCCTTATAATTACAAAATCAACAAGTTTTTCTTTAAATATTTACACAAATCTAATATATTTGTCATTTATCACGGGAGGCAGCAGCTTGTTACACGCAACAATACATGGCTGAAGCAAAATTGAGGAATCCTTAATCTAAAATGGCAGAGGATTCAATTTCGTTTTCACAGCATTCACATGCATGCAATCAGGGTTCGTTTTTTCTGGTTTACGCAATTTGTGATTAACCCTCATTAGCATATCACGCGACGTTCAAACATGGCTACCGTTTGCGAAGCGCTAGTGGATGAACAAGCTTGAGGACTTGTATCGATTAAAATGAAGTTCCCGGTGAAATTAATTGTCTCATTCGGAAACGGAATGAATATTCCAGTTATTGGCGTAGGTTTGAAGACGAAATGACATGTGTATATCTTATTTTGCATCAAAACGTTACGCTCAGTTGAAAGAACCAACTGACACGTCCGTTTGTTCTGATGGATTGTGACGTCATAAGGTACGAATGCACGAGATATGGTAGCACATTTTATCTGCATTCATCGAGAAATGGCAGCAGGTTTTTGAGAGCCTTCGTCCAATCAGAAACGCGGAAATTAGTGTAACAAAACCATTTTGTAATTATATGGAAGTGTTTGGGGGTTTTGGACATATTGTAATTAGCAGCTCCGACTTAGTCGGAGCTGCTATCAGTTTTTGTGCAGTTTCCGTCGCCGCCGTCGACGCGTTTAGTATTGGCTATAACTTTTTTCCTAGAAGGTTTTGAGAACTCATATACATGACTTCTTACTTATACCCCTGGGGAATTTTTTTGACATGATCACATTCAAGGTCAAAGGTCAAGGTCACGAGTTCCTAAAATAATTCTTGTAAACACGATAACTTTAAAAATATTTGTGCTATCAGGCTCTTCTTTGGTGTATATCAACTATGGAGAAAGGCCAAGATTTGAAGGTTTTCGCTAACGTCCGTCAAAGGTCAAGGTCACAACGAGGTCACGACTTAAGCATGCTTTTGCAAAAATGTCTTATTTCAACTACTAACACTTTGAATCATTACATGATTGTTATATACAACGAAAAGTGATCATTGATTGTGTGACCTTGAATATCAAAGGTCATGGTCACAAGATAGTCAAGGTCACCAGTTCTGAAATCACTAAATAACTTTTTTCCAAGAAGGTATCAACACTTCATATACAAAGCTTCTTTCATACACACCTGGTGTATGATTTTGACATGTTCACATTCAAGGTCAAAGGTCAAGGTCATGAGTTCTGAATAGCTAAAAAAATCCTTGTAAACATGATAACTAGAAAAATTTGTGCTATCAGGCTCTTATTTGGTTTTTATCAACTATGGAGAAAGGCCAAGATTTGAAAAGGTTTTCGCTAAAATCTGTCAAAGGTAAAGGTCACAGCTAGGTCACAACTTATACATGCTTTTGTGAATATGCTGTATTTTAACGATGAACACTTTGAGTCATTGCATGATTGTTATACACAATGAAAAGTGATCATTGATGGTGTGACCTTGAAGGTCAAAGGTCAAGGTCATGAGATATTGGTTAAGGCCACGTTAATCCTTTGATCAAATTTTGAAATAAGAAATAGGTTTTAAGAACAAACTTGTGAAAAGTGACCCCAGTGATGATTGGTAATAACTCGAATAATGAACAAGTTTTTGTTAAAAAGAATTCCCATTTTATTGATGCTGACGAGAAGGCGGAACAGGGAAAGGCGAGACCCTAAGTTTCGGACATGCTCTGCTTTTGCGGTGTCCCGCAAACGGTCATCTAGTTTTGAAAGAAGCTTCTGTGAAATACCAAAAATAGAGCCATGGCCTCTGTAGCTCATCAGGAGATAATAAGTGGGGTATGTTATGGAGTGGACTTTATAGCAATGGTCAGATAATGGAATGTAGTAATAAGAATCTAGGTAGTGAAACGATTAAAGCAGTTTAAAAATATTTTGTTACCATAACTTTGCCAATCTGCTATATATATGTGTTGAAAGAGCAACGCAAAGCTTGGAAATAATTTGCTGGTATCAAACATATAATAATGTGGTGGAGAGATCATACTATTTTCTAAGATCGTACACACATTATATAATAATGAATACCCCGGGTAAAATTCTTTGCATACAATTCACCACTGTCAGCTATTGCAATAATGGCCTGGGGCTGTAGAAGAAAATGAAAAAAACCTTTTTAGGTCATGACCCCTGCTAATTATTATAAAAATTGGTTACACATAAATCAACATTCGTTATGAATATCATACACCTTTGCATTATATTGTTTTAATTCTTAATTGCATTATGGCAATACCAACATTTATTACATAATGAATAGGAGCCTCAGTTTTTGAAAATCCCATTTCTCATAGGCTCCATTTCAATACTTAATAAATTGGTGAATTTTTTTTTAGTAAATTCTTTTTCACCATTTCTTATAGGCTCCCTTTCAATATTTGATAAAATGGTGATATTCTATGAATAAATTCTTTTTTAGTTTTTTAGAGTCAGTGGAAGACTAAAGCAGTCTCACGCACAGTCTATGATAACACAGTGCTGCACAGTAGTTTGAAGTAACCTGAAACCTCTGTGTAACTATCAGTTTTCATCCTTCTGCCAGGAAGAGGTCAACACAATGCAATTACATAACATGCAGACACTGGACTCACAGCCAGTAAAATTTATATGTTAGATGCAGTTTTTCCTACAATTAATTATTTTTCTGTACTGGAGAAGATGATGAAAATAGGTGTGATGTCACAATCTCATATAGCTACTTCTTTTATAGTCCTATGTTATCACCAGTCATCACTAGTCATATTCAGTTCACATATCTCATGTAAAATGAAAAAATTTAATTCCTCTTCAAGTTATTCCTTCAAAGGGTATTCATTATTCAATGGTTCTCATTTCAAATAGATTCACATTAAACATGTCCATGATGTAGACATCTATCTCATTTCTTGTTCCTATTGAATAAAATTAACTGCAAAGTTAATAAAAAAAACTAAATCAGTTATAAAGTATAAAATATGATATAAAAAAGGTATACCAAATTGACTCGTACTGGAATTCTCATTAATTAATTAATTAATTCTAGCTAAAAACTCCATTATTTACTCTTAAATAACAAAGAACATTATATTAGATTTAATAAAAGATTCTGTATTAAGTTTTTAGAATACTTTTAGACTTGTGTACCTTTATCAGCAAATTCACTTGCAAAATACAAATAATTACTCATATGTGAAATGTGAGACAAAGATAAAATATGACTTATAATTTTTGTTAGACCTCCAATTCTAAGTTTGTAATTCTAAATATCTCTTTTTCATCAGACATATTATATTCTCAAAGCACATGTTAGAACTCTCACATCAGAAAGATGAAATGCCTTTAACTCAGCTGTTTTCTTTAAAATTACCTCCCTTACCTACTTTACTGATTGAAGTGCACATATAATCTCAGAAAGATGCTGTAAACTGAAATAGGCTTTTAGGTTATGATCCCTGTGACCCATATTTGGGGTCACAGACTCACCAAATTTACAATTTAGAATCCCTTACAGCCAAGGAGTCTGTACATAAAATTTCAGCTCGCTAGAGCCATTGGGACTGGAGATGAAGATGAAAATAGCATTTTAGGTCATTGCCTCTGTGACCCAATATTTGGGGTCTCACTGTCACCAAATTTACAATTTAGAATCCCCTTCAGTCAAGGAGTATGTACATAAAATTTCAGCTCTCTACGTTCATTGGGACTGGAGAAGAAGATGAAAATAGTTTTTTTTAGGTAATGACCCCTGTGAGCCACACTTGGGGTCACAGGGTCACCAAATCTACAATTTAGAATCCCTTTCAGCCAAGGAGTCTGTACATAAAATTTCAGCTCTCTGGAGTCATTGGTTCTGGAGAAGAAGATGAAAATAGCTTTTAAGGTTATGACCCCTGTGACCCACATTTGGGGTCAAAGGGTCACCAAATTTACAATTTAGTATCCCCTTCAGCCAAGGAGTCTGTACATTAAATTTCAGCTCTCTGGAGTCATTGGTTCTGGAGAAGAAGTCGAAAAAGCGAAAAGTTTACGGACGGACGGACGGACGGACGGACGCCATCCCATGCCATAAGCCCATCGGGCCTTTCAGGCCAGATGAGCTAAAAAGGAGACTATTGAGTCTTGAGATTACCAATCCCTGAACAAGACGATGTGCACCATCACGGCCGATGAGATGGCGTATTCTACCAATGGCTCTCAGATGAAAAAAGCAAACTTTGCAGAGATGAGTGACTTGAGATTCCATGGATTGTATATGGTTACCTAAAATGACAAAGAACAAGCAGTGACATGATTCACCCACCGCAAAATTGACTAGGCCCTGAATCTTCCCTAAAATAACCATTGGTGGAAGATGATGATGAGAATCCAATGAACAGTGCTTGTGATATCACGCTGACAAGTCATTTTAAAACACTTGAAGTTCCGTTGTGACCTTGAGAATAATCAAATCTAATCTGCCCTTTGTCTTCCTCAGAAGTAGCTTTTCTTAAGATATGATGAGATTCCAGTGAACGGTTCTTGAGATATCCCGCTGACAAACTTGTTCACATGCCGAAAAATTCAAAGTTTCGCTGTGACCTTGAGAATAATGTCAAGGTCACCAAAATCTAATCAGCCCGTCGTCTTTCCTTGGAAACCTATCTGTAAAATGTGAAGAGAATCCAGGGAATGGTTATTGAGATATCCCGCCGACAAAGGTAAAATGACAGTCTCATTGTGACCTTGAAATGAAGGTCAAGGTCACAAACCTCTGTAGGAACATTACTCTTCCTATGATGAACCAAAATCTAAGCAGCCCTTTGTCTTTCCTAGGAGAAGCTATGTGTAAGATATGAAGAGAATCCAGTCAACAGTTCTTGAGATATCCTGCTGACAAGGGTAAAATGACAAAGTTTTGTTGTGACCTTGAAATGAATGTCAAGGTCACAAAAAGCATTCAGTGAACTAGTAAACTTGAGTTATTTCATTTCGTACGGACATACGGATGGATGCAGCCGAATACCATATCCTCGCTTCACACTAAATGTGTGGCAGGGGGATAATGATTTATTAATTGCGAACAGGCATATTAACACTTACATAAAGCAAGAAGAGATGAAAATTTTGTTCATAATTTGTTTTATTAATTTTCACAAGTTTAAACAGATATGGACGGAATAAATAATAATGTCCTATTTGCAACATTTACACAAGGAAAGTTTCATGTTACAATAAACATTATTTATAACAATTAAGAAAAATAGGTGAATAAGACATTTACACACAGCTTTCTCACGTTCACAGTATATACAGTATATAATAAATATCTTCTAAAGATGAAATATATACAGGTGTAATACATTTAAAGTATATATGTCCTCAAACATTAAATGATATGTTAATGCAAGCACATTTCGTGTGTACTGTTGCACACTTTTATAAGTAAATTTGGATATATCAAGATTCCAAATAATGCATCATTATAAAGCTGAGACAGTCAAATTCAGGAAAAAGTGAGAATCAGAAATGCACAAATGAGAATATGCCTCCTGGAATAACTCAATTGAAATTCTTAACAAACAACATAGAATGAAACAGTCTTTTTGAAGGTGATTGATTGATTTCCTATACCAGAAAGAAATGCCATTGTAGTTTCAAGATCATAAGTGCTTCCATTTTTGGTTTTAAATTATTTGCAACAAATTTAACTTTGTCAATATTGTAGTTCATGCATGAAAATTGCTAAGTTTTCAATTTGGTTCTATGATCATGAAGTGTGCATATTCTTAGAACCAAATGCACACTGTTTTGTTATTACATGTTGCCGAGTTGCATTTTATATAAAGGGTGTGCAATAGTGCCTTTAAGTCTAAACACTGATATGTGCTTCAACTTGTTGATGTCTTACAGAATACTCCCTTGAAGGTCAAGGCCAAGTGTCCAGGTGGTACCAGGCACAACCAATATTTATTCAAGCTTATTCCACATCAATTATGGTAATGAAAACATATGTCAACTTCTAGATACGAAAGTTCCTCAGATAACTTCGTTCACAGTGTCAGTCTCCTTTTGTTCATCCTGTTCCATATCTGTGATCAGTTCGGAGGTTACTTCCGTAAACAAGCGGTCCCAGTCCCATGGTTTATCCTCCTGAAAAATTGAAATATGGAAAAACAATTATTTTCATTATGAAACGTTGGTACCGGTATATCAACCATATTTCCAGAATACTCCAGAATAGTCTTACCCAGTGACTAATCTTGGATTATCATTTTTGTTAGCAAGTTGTGTTTCTTTTAAATTGGATGCTCGGAATGTTTTGGCACTAAGTAATAAATAGCTAAAGTGTTAAGAAGACCAACATATCTTGAATTTTAAATGAAAACAATCCTTTTGCTTTGTCAATTATTGTGGACTCAACATCCATTGGTCCATTGTAATACACTCAAAGGTAAGCATGTCAAAGTTGGAGTCAAAGATATTCAAATTAGCTGAATAACAATGCAAAATTGTGCTGACACTGGTAGTGATCCACTGTAGCAAACACAGGAACAAAACAATTCTTATTATCTGAATCTACAACAACTAATTGTCACTATGGTGGCATGTTCCCCTGCCGCAAATATAACTAAAAATTAAAAAATGTCAAGTTCACAAAACTCTGTGGAAACATAACTCTCACTGTGAACCTAGATGCTAAATATAAAAGGAATCCAGCGAATAGTTCTTGAGTTAATCCTGAATATATGCACGGATTGACGTTCGCTGCCACATACTCAATCTGCTCCATCAGTGTATTTGTAACCGCTACCCTACCACAATACCCTGATTTCATGATCCCAATAACTATCTATGGCTATGAATAATTCGCCAATGATGGAACTAGCATTTAAGCAATACAGGCAATATTCAGATGAGAAGACCAATAAGCAATCATTGACGTTCAAAATCTGGCTGAAAAAATTACAATTTATATATAGCGACGAGTAACCAACCTATGGCAAAAGGACAGTTATTGGGCTCAGGGAATCATGGTATTGTAGTAGTTCAGCAGATACAAATACATAGATGGTACAGAATGCTGAATACTATGTTCCTCAGTTCGTGCTGAATGTGCAGTGGGGGATAAAAAGCAAGCTTTCTGGATAAAAACGTCTTTACTGTGAATTGTATGTCCTACTCCTTTCAACCCTGAACAATTGAATCTGGACTTTGCTTTTACTTGTGTATTCCCATTCTAAAAGCCCTTCAAAGACTTGATCCAGGTATTTAGTTCATTGCAAGTGAACTCACCTCTACCAAATCCTGCTCTGGAGATAAAGCTTTAGTCAGTAACTTGAGATCAATGTCACTCTCCTGCAAATAGAGATAAATATGCCTTTAAAAGTACAGAATGAAGAATGGACTTTTCATTGACAGTCAACACACTTTCTCATTTAAATAAAATACCAGAGATGCATTAGATTAGATAGGCATCTATCTAAAACAGGCTTTTTGCAAATCTGCGAGAAGTTGGCAGTGTAGTTGAAAGATGATTTCCACCCAATCATGATTTTTATTTATTTAAGAGATGGAGATATGAGTTCAATTTTGATCGAAGCAAATTGAAAAAAAAACAAAAACCCATATAACTTGCTTTTCAGTGAAATCACCTGCCATTCTACCATTCAGTTATAAGTAAGCGAAATTTCACTGAAAATAGAAATTGGCTGATAGCCGCTGGAAATCTTGAATGCAATCTAGATAACTTCACAAATTAATAATTATAATTATGTTACTTTTACAAGTTTTAATACTAAGATCCCACAACTTACAGTCAGGAATGGTAGTTGTCGAAGAAGATCATTGTCAAGTTCACGGTAAGTGGCTACTCGGTTAACTGCAACGCTGAGAATAGAAAATGAAATAGAATTAGTTAAGTATACTGTTGAATGTGCCTTAACGGCCATCTCCATATAATGGCTAACTGCTTCCAATTGGGAAAATGACCTGTGCAAGAATCAATAACAGCACTGAATACTTACTAAGGGGCTACTGCTACTTTAGTTGACATATACTGTTGAACGTGCCTTAACTGCCATCTCCATATAATGCCCAACTGCTCCCAATAAGAAACATGTCCTGTGCAAGAATCAACAACAGTATCAATACCTACTTAGGAGCTACAGCTACTTTAGTTGACATGTCTTCCTCTTGTTGTTCTTCAAGCTCAGGGATAACAGGGATGTCTGAAACAATAGAAACATGTAATTTTCCGATATGATAAATGTATGGTAAGAAAAGAATGATCCAATACACATAAACGCAGAATACTAAACAATGACCGACGTTTTTGATTAAATGAATAGTTGGTTGTCTAACAAGATAAGAGACAACATCTAAATTTCATTAAAGGTACATCCATTGTGTTGTTGGGGGTCACATATTGCAAACGTTATAAATGGTGTTACTTTATCGAGAAGTGCCGACTGTTACCGAAAACTACCATTTTGATGATAGTAGACTTAGCATATTGACGATATGAAGATAAAAGTAGTAATTTCTGATCGAAAACCTGCCAATGCACATCGTGTGGCGCGCGTCAATGAGTCAAACGTAATTTTCGAATCTTATTTATAACAGAAAAGATGACAAATTTGAGTTGATAATGTTTAATAGGTCACATAACTACTGTGCATGTAAATTAAACATGGGCTTTTGCACATGCATAATGATGTTACTCAATTTTAATTGGAAACTAGTAATTATAATATATTTGGCGATTGGGGATAACTATGCAAGCTGAGTGAATTGTTTGTATTGTAGACAGCACCTGTGGTGAGTTTGAACGTATTAAAGCCAAATAAAATTTTATGAAACACAATGGATGTACCTTTAACATCTTATTACATTTGACTGTGTGCAATATAGAAGTATTGCCTACAGTCACTATGTATTCATCTGAAAGCATACAATATTATTGCACATAATAAACTTGATAATCTATTGAACAGTGATACCTTCAAAGAATGACACATATATTCATGCTTTGAAAAGAATCAGTACAACCAAGGAGACTTCATTTTCAACCGACAGATACTCAAGTCATTTCTTCACACTTAACCATTTTTACAATGCAAGCAAGTTTTTATGCCAGCAAAAGAAATCCTGGATGGTTGTTAGTTAGTTGTGCAATCAGCAACATTTCAAACTGAGCAATCGGCCGGTTCGGGTAACTAACGAAAAGCATTGAGTTTTTTCAGCTGTGTGATGTACACCAGACAGAAGTCAGTAGTAGATGTAACATGATTTTTGATTGGATAGAAATAAGGATGGTATCCATATTGTAAATCTTCACTGCAAGAGAATTTTACCAGAACTGAGAAATATGGCCATATTGTAACAGATGTTATGTTGGCAAGAAATGACTTGAGTAACCTCAAGAGATGAGAATGTGAAGATCGGTACAACCTATTGCCCCAAGATTGTATTATACTTACGAACTGTTTCCCAAAAACATAAATACTATGACATCATTATCTTATCCATTCATCTAAATAAATATATATTTTGAGAAATCTATTGGATTCACCTTGATCAGAATCATCTTCCTCTGGGCTTCGTGGCCGAAGTCTCTCGCTAAAAACATCAATCATAGAAACTATTACAATCTTATTTATATAATTTTATATACCGGTAATGGATAATTTACAAAGGGTTTTTCCTTGAAAAGAACTAAGAAGAGTAAAGGGTTACCAAATTATATCGAAATGGTTCCTTCAGTAAAAAATCTCATAAGTATACAAGATATTTATGTACCGGTAACTTGAATATATGATATTTGTGTTACTGACAAGACTGACAGACTTGAAAGTGACAACATGTTACCACTCATGTTAAAAACATTGCTCTCAAATGTCTGTTCAAAATCGCAGAACAATTTCTCTATATTTGTTGACAACAGATATTAAGACAACGTGTCACTCTTGACATACAACCAGACAAAGTGTTACAAGCGAAAATCACATGTATAAACCAGAGTATTTAGTTAATTCACACAATGAAGCTATGGTACTTGAAGATATAACTTGTACTTAACAGTTTGGTACTTCACAAGAAGTGGGGAAGAGGAGGAGGATAAGCATGATTGGACGAGGACTGGATGGAATGAGACCATATATGGAGAGAAACATCAAAACAGGGCAAGGGATACAGAGCAGATACCTACATGTATAACATTACTTATTTTTAATTTTCAACTCATTCTTTAGTTGTCAACTGAATTTCTTGAAAGTGCTAAGTTAAATAGTCCAGGGTTCACTACACACAAGCAAAATGGTGGGAACAGTTGCAGCAAGTGTCTTTTAGGGTTTGCCAGATCTAATATAAATACTCGTAGGAGCTCCCAAGACTGATCCGGCCTTTGCGGGTTTGGTAATTGCTTATTACTTGATCATCCTTTTATATTGTGACGTTTTCTTGAGACCATAAAACAATAACTACAATGAAGTTATTCACAATGTCTTGTTATCATCTAGGCATGCTGTTTGTAATCTTAAAGTTTAAATTGCCTTACCGGTAGTTCTAAAACAACGGAATATTATGTTTTCCCCTTTATTCATAAATTTACAAATTTTACTACATCTGTTTTACCACAACTCAACCTTTTTTCTATTTTCATTCTTGAAATGTTTTTAAACAAATATTAAATCATACCATTTGTTAACAACCTTTTTTTTCATTAAATAATAGAAATGAACAAGATTCTTTTCAAAATTACAAACCTTTAAAATATAAAGTTTCACCATTTTGATCTAAAGTTGTTTTTAGAAATGTCTTTTAATTTCTACATTAAAATTCATTTGACAGACCAGTCTATTCAGAATCAGCCATCACTATTTAAAACTCCCAAGTATAGTTCATTATTTTCTAATGTCAATTTGAATGATTGACTTGAATGGGTTTCATTTATCAACTGATTTCAAGTTAAATCTTAAATGAAACAATGGCACAACTTGGTGCTTCAAGCAAGATTGTGTTGACAGTAAATCATCCTTTCAAATAATGGGTGTGGGTGTGGGTGTGGGTGTGAATGAGGAGTGAATGTGGATTTGTGAACATGATCAACATCTGAAAACATTTCACTGAATACACTCCACGAGTTCAAACAGATCATTACCCAAACTGACCATCTCTATCACTGTCAAATAGGTCGCTGGATACAAAGAAAGAGTAAAGTCATCGATTAGTGAATATTTATAGAAAAATAACATGCAAACATGCTGGATTAGAACAAGTCCACATCTGAAAATAATCATCAGTCAAAAGAGATAGTCAGAAACATGCATAGAAAACATAGATCATTCTATATCGCATGCCATGCAAAAGCTCACAATATAGGTGTGAAACGTGCTTGGATATGTGTACTAGTTTGAAACAGATATAACTAATAAATGCATATAGATTTGTGAAAACATTTGTAGAACACAAAAATAATCAAAACTTAACCATCACTTACACCTTGTCAGTATGGAGTAAAATTTTACATTGTTAAAGATATTGTAAATCAGAAAAAAATAATTCTTCTTAAAAAGGTTATTTTTTTGCTATAAAAACATAGAATTCTTTTTGTACTGACAACTTCATAATATGAAATTTATATCTTACTACAAAAGTTTCTTCACATCGTATGTGTTTGCTTGAAATAAAAACAAGTGATAGTGTGTAAACGAAAGAAAGCCCTGGTAGGAGGGAGCTACGTGTACATGTGCCTTGCTATATACTCACTCTTCAAACGGTTCAAATCCCTCTCCTAGTTGCCGTGAGCTGGGGGTCATCATCACAACAAATACAGCGAGGGAAGATTCCAATGGGAGAGGGAGAAGAAATAACATGACAAGAAGCTCAATATCTACATCGTACCTCTCTACGTAGTCTATAGTATTGCTGGAGGAGAGGCAAGTCTTTACTTCAACATTTAAACATTTCTTAGTTGTACTCACTGGCATTAGTTTAAAAGGTAAATATACAACAAATTTACCATGAATCATGGATCACGGCTTTACACAGGCTGAGTTGTGTCATGAGGAATAAGAGGAATATCATTATATTACAATATGAAGACAGATACAAGACACAAATGTTCATATAGAGTATAGTGCTGATTCATGCATTATTCTTTTCTCTGCTGAGTGCTAAAGAGATATTGTATCAAGATAATAAAAGATAAAGTATTTATATGATAGAATGAGAAATTAGCTCTATGGATTTACAACTTCTTTATAACAAAAGTGTGACGTTTTAGATTAGACGCCAAAACTGTTATCAAGCAAATGATGATTCAAAATTTACTTGATATATACATGGAAACATTGCACTCTTGCAATATAATTGGTAATCCATAGAACTTGTTTTCTTATTCATCTTGCCAACTCCAAAATGGTTCTTAGAGATGCAGAAGGCTTAACAATTACAGTGGCAACTTTTCTTACTATTCAAGTACTTGTGTCAGAGATCATTGTAAGTATTTCAGTATTCAATACTATCAAATACGACAGATATGAAGAACAGTTATTAAATTCCATTATTAACCCTTTGTTCTATTTGAGATTTTTATACCTTGATTTATCTGTATTTTGGGACATTATCAATTGAAGAAATTTTTCTGTCCTAATAAAGACTTCTGACTTGACTCTCCTTCAGTTTCCAACCATAGACAACATGCATTTAAAATACCAAAACCAATCAGCAATATTCAGTATCTCATGCAATAACAACCTCATAAGTTAGAGATGACCAAATTTAATTTGGCAAAGAATTTGACAACTGATATACTGAATATTGCAGTGCTAGAGTATATAACCATGCAAACATAGACATTGTTATTATCTTATTAAATGTTCAAATATTCTTGCATTGTGAATGTCCTAGATTCTTGCTGTAATGAATATAATAGTGTTAAGTGGGATTATGACCATAATATATTTATGAGTTAATCATGCAAAAAAGTAAATAATACACTATTATCTCTTTTATTGAACAAATACAGTTTGTTCCTTTAATAGCTAAATAAAAAAGCCACAATGTAACCACTAGGTCCTAACTAAAAGGTTTCAATAAACAAATAAGTTTCAGTCAGCAAAAACATCAGACATTGATTCTAAATCAAGGTAAAAGTGAATTCATGAAAAAGGCTTTTTAAAAATTTTAAACCTCATTCTACATACTTCCACAGAAAAATATAAGAAAATATTTTAAACTAATAAAGTAAGTAAGGATTAGTATTTTATGGGCTCAAACATCTAAAGTTGCTGTTTACATAACAACATGGAAAGCCCCATGCAGCCCCTCTGCCCACATGTACCCAGTACCCAACAATGTTCCATATTCCACTAGAGAAAATGTGTTACCGTGGTTTCCGTGGAGCCTCCTCTCCCCAGCCTGACACAACTTTCGCAGGACGTTCTGGCGGACCACTCTAAACACAATGTCATATATCAGTGCTTGGAAGATTTTTTTCTAAATATTCCGAGTGACTCATTTTAAGCATTGGCTTTCAAAGGAAAGAGTTAGTATTTTACTCAAATCAATTATCAATTATGCAGAATGTGATATAAAAATAAAGTGAATCCCAAAGTTGCTTTAAAAGATAGGAGACAGCATTTAGAAAAAGATATTTGGCCTGAGTGTCTTCTATAAAGTGAGCTGTCCACGAGCATGAAATGCTACTGAATGTATAATTCAATAGTTCATCGTTTCCAAGCCATTTGATCCATAATTTGATCCATTAATACAATAATGTATTCATGAAAATACCCACATGCATATCAGAGGAGTTTTCCACGTATACGAATGTTGTACAAGAATTATCCTGACATGAAATATAATCATTTTAATTCATTGAATATTTCTAACCATTGATATTTTTTGGATGTGAACATTAATGGTACACTATCACAAAGACATTGATACATTGGACAATATGAATTTTATCTTTGGTTACTTTACATAAAGAATATTTAGAATTAGACTTTCATAATCATAAAAATACCTTTTCTAATGTATACATGGTATACTTGGATGGTTAAAACAGCTTACGAAAATAAGTAGTGCTTTCAGGCATCTTATGTTATTACAGTAAGATAATAAGTACAAATGATTATGTCTCGGTAGTTTCAGAGCAACACATTATCATATCGTAAAGACATTCCTGAAATATATTGACAGTCAAATATTTCTTAGTACATGTCATATTTAAAACAAAACAACACCAAAGACCCACATGAGCAATTCTTAATTCAGGCAATATGATAACAGGCACTATTGAAGCAACTATTAAAGAGAGGGTTCTATCAATATAATTTTTGTGGAAACAACGTTAGAGTGAGTTACCGGGTAGCTATTCTTTAAAGGCCTTAGGGCAACATTGCAGATATTACCCGCGAGAAACCAAATTAGAGAGGACTTTCCTGTTTACACACTTGTATGGTATGTTGAAATTTCATACAATGATGTATGAGTTCATGGTTAGATAATTTAATTTGCATATATAATAACGTTTGAAAAAGATGTAAGGATGACTAAAATCAAAAGTATATAAGATTTTTGAGAAAACATTTTGTTGGCTTATCTGATACAGGTTGTACCAATCTGGGTTGACAGGTATGATTATGCAACTATTTACCTGTTTTGGTTGAGGCTGAGACGGAGGAAGATCTTCTTCAACTTTGTCTTCTTCATCCTCTACAGCTGCAGCTCGGGCTCTTCTTCCTTGCTTGGCACTCTGAGAATAGATATAGAAACTAAAATTGTTCTTGATGTTTATAAATTAAATTGTTATTCACAACACTTATAAAGAAGTGTTGACTGAACATAATTATAATATAATGCACTTTTAGTTTACATAATGAATACCTCATTGAAAAATTAATAAAGTAAAAAAACCTCTAAGATAAGCAGAAGACAATCCAAAGATACATGACCTTCAGGACTACATCACTGAGGATGTCAGCTTAACAATATCCAGTGTATGAAATAAGGCCCATCCCACTTCCCGGAGCTGGTAACTTTTGGTCGGGTACCGGTATATTTTTGGGGTTTTTCTTTAATTTTATCACTGACTTGACAAAAATTCACTTATTGGCATAAATCTTTCCAGCTTACTTCATACACGGCAAACTCATATTCATTCATAATTATCATTATCAGAACTTGTTTATGTTACATACAAACTATTTCTCAAATGCTAATGTTAAAGGGTCCATGTAACTTTAACCAAACCAAAATTAACCAAATTATGATTTGTGAAATCGAATCAATAAATTTTTCTGAAAAAAAAAATAGAAGAGAAATTGGTACTGTACACAACTTCATTTAGTAAAAGTACATCTCATCACTCAAAATATGTGAAATTTTAAAATATTATATAAAAAAACAATAGCATCACACTACCCTGCCCTTTGCAGTTGGTTGGAAATCAAGATCGTCTTCCATTCTTTCTTTTTTGATCGCACTTCAAGGTGATGTTTACTGCTTTTGTCAAAATGCTTCGCCTGTTTCCTTGGAATGTGGGAGCGGTAATTGTATAACATTAATATTTTAATTTGTCCACACTATGAAGTAAATTACAAGCCCATTTGTTTACATTTCTTTTTATGTACATAATTCAGGTACATTATAAGGACACACTTTTTGGTTGGGAAAGTATTGGCTCACTTTAAAAACGTAGACAAAAATACTACAATATATGCTCCCAGAGAACTCTTCTGCGAAGGAGATTGGCAGAGTGATTTTTTTCCGAAACGCAACAGAGTTCTTTAATAGTTTAAATTACCAGAAAAAAAATGACAGTGGCAAAATTTTGAAAATCAGTTACATTTACATTAATAAAATTATTCTAAATGTTATTTAAAAAGCGATTTGTAGTGTTCAATACATTTTCATCACAATCGAATTTCGTTTAAGAAATATCTTTGTTTTTGACAAAACACATAAAACGAATGGTGAATTTGTGGTTATTTCTTTAGCAGTTTAACTTGGGTGTAGGTTTATTCGTAGATGAAACGGGTTCGTAGATGGGATTTTTTACGGTTTCGTAGATGGGATTTTTACAGGTTCGTAGATAGTAAAAATCAGGTTCGTAGAGAGTAAAAAAAATAGTTAATAAATAGGAATTAAAGTTCATTAGAGTTCATTTGAGATAAATAAATAAATAAAGTTGAGTATCATCAGCATACTGTCCTAGTTTATGTTCCTTATCATTAAGTGTTATGCCTTTTATTTCCGGATTTGTCCTTATCATTATACCTAATATTTCAACTGCAAGTATGAATAAGTAGGGTGAAATTGGGTCCCCTTGTCTACATCCCCTTTCAAGTACAAAAAAAGATGAAAGATGTCCATTTTGAATTACTGATGCAGTTGTATTTGAGGTTAAAATTTCTACCCATTTGATAATCTTAGGCCCAAAACCAAACTTTTTCAGTACCTGCGTTATAAAAGGTTTAGAGATTGTATCAAATGCTTTTTCGAAGTCGATTAGGAGAAGCAAACCAGGTTTGTTTAGCTTTTTGGCTTCAAATATAATATCATAAAGCATCCTAGTGTTTTCACTGATACATCTACCTGGAATAAATTACCACCAGCTTATTGCTTATAATCTGTTCAATAGTGCATATATATATATAATATAAATATGCAGAATGAACATCGTTTCCTAACTATAAAACGAGAAAAGATTGATTATATTATTGCTTTATATTGGTAGTTTCGTATTACAATATTAAAATATTACATAAAAATACATAATAAACATCCACAGTACATAAAACATGACAAACTATGTCTCTAAATGTCTTTAAATGTACTTTTTACAAGTCTCTACGAAACTAGTATCTACGAACCTGTTGCCTCTACGAATAATCGGTCTCTACGAACCGGTTTCCTCTACGAAACCACTGGCACCCTTTAACTTTAGATCTATGCATTGTAAATGTGAAAAATCATCGTTTTATCGTGTTTGGATTTTATAAATCGATAGACTTAAGTTCATGTCAGAAAGAGTAAATGAGAAAATGTCTATTCTCTTATATTTTCAGATAAGCTCTGCAAAATTCTACCAGTCCTGCTACTGCCATTGGATTTTGAAATGTGGTTGATTTCAAGACTGCTTTGTCAACAAAGAGCATCCTTATTGAATAATTTCCAGTGGCATACATCCAAGTGTGCATGTCCCCATTCAAAATGGATGGCAAAACCACTTTTCCAAAGCCTAAAATATACTTCAACACCCATATCAAAGATGAATCTTCACTTTAATCAACTTCCTTGCTTTAATAATTGGTTATTCAAAGTTCAAACAAACTTGAGAATATTTTCAAGACAAAGTTCCAGAAAATCACAGCAAGCAGAGAAGCTTCCCTATGAAATAAATGCCAATGTTGCCAAAGATGTTTTGATTTATTCTCACAAAAACAACAGATTTTACAAAATACTGACAGTTTTTGGAGCAGTTCAACTTGTGTTCTGGAGTTATCTGTCCTTCTTCTCCTTTACAAATCTAAGAGACATGCCCAAAGAACAGGAAGACAAACAGCTTGGTATTCAAAGACAAGAAAGTGACAAGTGGTATACAAAATTATCCTTGGGAGAAGGAGTGTACAAAAACGGGATAGGTGTTCTTTGCTTCTCTGTAGGTTCGTAGATCTATATATATGTTAATATTAATTTGTAAAATTCTGTATCAACAATCAACTTCCAAATGCAAGGCATAACTCTTGCCAGTCTCCATTTCTAGCTACCAGGTAATTTAAGCCTTGCAGTATTTCCCTCGCTTTGCCGTGCCAAGATAGTGGATCAATCGCTGCACCTGAAATGCATAGTCAGGGCCCCGATTTCTTAGCACAGAGATCAGAAATACTGCAAGGCCTAAATCAACCAGTAGTGGCAAAAGTTATGCCTTGCATTGGGAAGTTGACTGATCATGTGATCTTAAATAAAAATAACAGGAGTTCAAAGAAAACTTAAACAATTTGATTGCGATAAAAATCGAAATACAAAATAAACGACAACTCATAATTTAAAGGGATGTATCTATCATAGTGTCCCCCCGTTAGTTTTTGTGCTTTATTTAAAATGAAGAATATGGATATTAATTTTATTGATTGATGACTATATCAACTTAATTTCTGTTCCAGGATATCTTGTATTCTTCATTAGTTGGATGTACCCACTACGAGCTGTTCACGAGGTCAAACTACTCAGGGGAGGCAACTCTTTACAGATGACAACATATGCATGGTTTGGTAAAACAAGATCCTTCTCTGTGCCACTGAACCAGGTGACCTGTCTACAATCTAGGACAAGTTCAGCAACTCAGATTCCCATGAAAATCAAGGGAAGGTGGTTTTTCTACCTCTTGGACAAAAAGGGAACTTTCCATCAACCTAAACTGTTTGATTATACTGTTGGACTCATGAGAAACATATGAAGATGAACCTTTTGAAGAGTGATTTACTTTTAAATAAAGAATGATCATTTTATGAGAGCTTCTTGTTTTATTCATTCATGGGATGTTAAAGGATGGATGAAATGACATATGGTCCAAATCGGATTCTTTAAAATGGGATGTCAATTTGACAATTGCTCGATTTTAAATTTCTGAAATCGGTCCATAAATTACTTATATACGGCTTTTTAAAAAACCGCCTGATTTAGCCCCGGCGACCAGAATGATAGTCTGCTGGGGTGTGACCCGTGAAGGGATGACTTCTGTGACGTATGTGGAGGAATTTGATTTTCAGCGATAGTCACAATTCAACATAATTTCGCAACATTTTGATTGTTAATTTCACAAAGATATCTTCAATAAACCAACTTAAATTTCCCATATATCGAATGTTTAGATATCCAACTAGGTAATTCCACAGATGACAATTACACAATTATTACATAAACATGTCTTTTTGGCGATGTAATACACCTCATAAATTCATTTAGCGGCAGTGATAATTATCATTTATTAATTAACGAGACATCGGCGGAGAAGCTATCTAGCCGTCCCGTCTATCGCTTATCACAGTCACGCCTCAGTGAGCATTTTCAAAAGGTTTCGCCGAACAAATTGCGATAGTGTTAAAATGGGTGAATTAAAATCGTCTTAATTATCAATTGCAAGTGTATATTGTCTCGATTTTATGCTCAATTGATTCCGATATACAATATACGTAGAGGTAATCATCTGTCATTCTTGAGAAAAATGCATTTCATCTATCCTTTAAGCTTTTAAGAGATGAAGTAAAACAGCAACATATGTACTGACTGCAACTGAGATCAAGAAAATATTGGACTTGTTTCATCAAGAGTCAGAGATTCGGGTGAATTGTTATAAACAATAAACAGCTTGGGCAATTCATATTTACTTTAAAACTGTTCAATTTGTAAGAACTCTATCTTTGAGCATAACCATATGATTTAAAAACATTTCTAATAGTTTTAATCATTGAGGGTTTATATGAATATTAGTGATGCCTGGCTAAAAAAATAGATAAAGTTCATAATATTGACCAGATAAATTGAAGCAGTAAGTACTAGAAATTAAAGAAAAATACACAAGATTTGAAAGGTAAACTATGATTAAGGAAACCGTTTATTTTATTAACATTTTCTGAATGCATGTCATGAAACTCACCAAATAGTGTCACTGTTTGATGTTAACAACTTGCCAAATTTGAGTCTTGCAAGAACGCTTTCTATAAACATATCCAGCCATAGCCACAAACACACACAAAATGTGCATGAACTTTTGACACTTCCATTTTGATTTCCCAGGGAAAGACTTTTGTTTTACAAGAATTTATTATTATGAGATATTTAAAAAATCCCATACAATTCAAGTATAAATGTTCTTATTCACAATACCTGAAAATAAATACAAAAACAACTATGATTAAATTATATGGTATAAACCTCATATAAATAATAACAATTAATTGATCAGAAAGACTAGAGTAAAACACGCCAACTAAAACAGGCGTGAGCACTACCGCCAAACATCCACTGCTTTCAGCAGGTGCTCGCTTGAAAGAGTTTGGAGTTCCCTCCCTTGAGAGCTCTCCTTGAAGGAAGGTAGTTTTGAGTGGGTTGTTGAACATGGAGACCGAGGTGGTGTTTGTACTTACATTCCAATCTAATCCCCATAATTAAAGTGCATTATTCTTGGCTTCATCATGGGCTCCAATGCCGAAATTCTCGGAAACATTAAATATCCAAAACCAATAGCCAAACAACGATGGAGACTTCTGGCAAGGGTAAATATGTTCGTTTTATATTATCCTGTAAATGATTTCGATACCGAACCAAAATTGCCAGACAAAACGAGATAATATTGAATGTGCTATTCATCATATTTTAATATATTTTAGCTTGTAGTAAAATTATGTTGGAGAATTACGATGAGCGAGAGCATATGGTGCAGCTGCTTGAACGGGACTTAATCTCTCTTGTCTGAAACTGAAAGGAACAGGAAATATATTATCATAAATCGATCATCACCATATTGTGATTTGCTTGATTATGATTATATTCATGACTTTGCTGTAAACCCACAATCTTTTGTAATCTTTCATTTTGTTTAAGAGGCATCAAGGATGTTGATGAACATATCGGAAAATTGCCAAAAATATATACACTTAATTTTTCACAGATTTTTCTGACCCAAAATAAGCCGAGAAATTTGCACTAATTAGTAATGGTGTTTTCCAGTCTAAATATAGATCAAGTCTATTATTTTCAAGCCGGGCATTGTGGTCTAGCTCACACACTGTATACACAGACACGAAAGAATAACAAAGCTTATGACCAATGAAAGAAATTTACCAAAATATATAAATATTGGCGATTATTTATCTACCATTTCATTTAATTATGTATTTTCTACAGATATTAATAAACCAACTAGGTATTTTGTTTGAATTTTTTTAATCAATGAAAATATATTTGTCATAATTGATCTTATCTTAATAAAAAGTACTATACTTATATAAATTGTGATGAGGCAGATTAAAGTGAGTTAGACATTTATGAGCAATTCTTCGGGTGTAAAAACATTTTCAAAATTCAAAGTTAAATCAAATATTAGGGTAATACTGTAATTAGAAACAGGAAACAATGTTTCTATGATCTGGAGACTTGAACAGAAAAATTACAAGACGCGTACATGTGTGTAGTTGCAGTCTTTTTTACTACTATATGTTTTGGAACTGTTTGCAGAAAATCAATACTATTAATAACTGTTAAATTCATCTCCAACAGGCAGTAACAGGGGACAAAACATATGACAGTGAAGACAGATTGATTTCGGTAAGAAGATTCCAATGTTTCGGATTGTTTCTGACAATAAGCAGTGAAGAAGAACAAACAACAGAAGCGAATTGGTCCAGCTACACCTCTCAAGACTTTCCGAAACTCCATCTAAGAGTCAGGTAGATGAGCATATTATTCTTGAAATGAAAAACAAATCATAAAAAAATTTGCAATTATGAATTGGTCAAAAATTTTTTTTATGAAAAACCATTTAATTGCTATTTCTGTAAATTTTAGGATATCTTTTCTTTAGACAGTGGCCATTCCAGTATTATTCCAGTTGCTAAGACATAATTTCTGTAAACTTACCAGTCAAGTGATATATTACTTTTATTATCCCGCCGGTATGTAATACCGTGGGATATAGTCATCACCCTGTCCGTCCGTCTGTCTGTCCGTAATCATTTCGTTTCCGGAGCAGAACTTGAAAACCGTTCATGATATCTTTCTGAAACTTTCCATGTGTATTACCCACCAACTGAAGTGGTGCCTTTTGATATTTTCGGATTTCTTAATTTTTTTATTTTTTTCCTTTCCATAGAAACTTGTTGAATTTGGACTTTGTTTAGAGACAGGTTCGTTTCCGGAGCACAGCTCCAAAAATGTTCATCATATCTTCCTGAAACTTTGCATGTGTATTACCCACTAACTGAAGTGGTGCAATCTGAAAAAAAAATCATTTTTTTCTGTTTCCATTGAAACATGAGAGGGATGTTGGTTGTTGTTGATTTTGACTGCTTCTGGAGCAGAAGTCTAAAACCCTTAACATACCTGAAACTCAGCATCTGTAATACCCACTAACTGAAGTACGGTAGTAGATACACAAGTATCTGTCAAAGATGTGTTTTACAAATTTTGTGGAACCGGTGGGATATGTCATCTTCTGATGACTCTTGTTTAAAAATGTATACTCCAGTACTGAAAATTGTTTATGTTTTCAAAATCTCCTTTTCAGACACTTGCAGGATAATGGTTCCATAAAGCCTGAAAAACTTCTTGGATTTAATAACACAGGAAACATATGTAAGTGAATGAAATTTCTGTGTTCAAGCAAAACAGAAAACTCAATAATTTTTTTTATATAAAGCTTATTTTCTCTGGATTTTATTTTTATTAAAGTTCTTTGAGATTATATATAAGATATCATTAAATGTAACATTGACTGTCATTACTGTGAAACTTTTGTTTTTCATCACTGTTCACATTGCTTACACAGGCATATGGCCGTCAGAAGAGGTTATGACGTTTCATTGTTTACAGAACCTTGACAAATTCCAGTAAGTCTCTGCAATTTCTTAGCACTGTCATGAAATTAATAAAAATTCATCATCTCATATTCACAGAAGATACATTAATATTAAATTTTGATTTGCATCTTTAACCACAGAATTTTTTGTATTGAATATTAAAAAGGCATGTTTTACAAATAATTGTTGGGATATGTTACAAGATCTGCAATATTTAGTAATTGTTCTTTTGTCAAGCTTTTACTGCTCAAGATGAAACATTTCCATAATATTCTTCTCTTATTTTATAGAGGGAAATCACTTATAGAACTCGGTGGAGGGATGACTTGTTTAGCTGGCATGGCTGTGAGTGCAAAATGTTTGTCACATTTATCAGATTAGATAGATAGCAATGCTTATATCATCCTTTATGGGTTATTTACCTTTAGTCTAAAATTCAATTACCAATCCCATTCTGCTCCATCAGTGTATTTATATCCGTTACCGACCACATTACTCCGCTTCCCTGAACCCGGTAACTTTGTGTTACTGTAGCCTGGTTACTCATCGCTATATATAGCTTGTAATTTTTCAGCCAATTAAATGTCATGATTTGAATGTCAATGACTGATTTAAGTTCTTTCAGTGGTTGGTTATTTATAGTCCTACAAGAGTTGTTGGGCTCAGGGAATCAGGGTATTGTAGAAAGGTAGCAGATACAAATAGACTGGAGTAGGACGAAGCAATCCATAATCCATTCATTATTCTATGACATATTCATGTAGTATGAATGCTTACCTTTCAAATATTAGTTATAAAAAAACCTTTGTCTGGAATAATTATGGTTAAAGTTCAATTGCCATTTTATCTCCAAATTATGAAAAACATTTGTGGTGGATAAATGCTTCTATAGGATTCAATTGATCTTGTTTTGTAGATTACATCTTCCATGAGATTTTGATATATGTACTATGCTACACAATTGTTTATTTCAGGTGTCTGTCTGCACAGAGGCTGAATCTGTTGTTCTCACAGATGGAAATGAAGAATCCCTCAACAGTAAGTTTTAATTTAACAAAAGAGGATAAAGCTGCCATCATCGCATGGGAATATCCACAGAAAGACCAGAATATCGTGTTACATGTTTCAGGTTTTAAAGCCCCTTCATCTGCCTGTTTATGCTCATTTTCAATCACTTGATGTTGTAATTGTCAGAAATTTTCAGCTGATCTACTGTTGGTCATCTTGGGTTTGACCTGAATGAAATTTCTATAGTTTTTTTCTGTGGACTCCAGATTCTGAGCTCATCAGGCCTGAAAGGGCTTATGGCATGGCATGGTGTCCGGCGTCCGTCCATCCGTCCATCCGTCCGTAAACTTTAGACTTTTTCGACTTCTTCTCCAGAATCAATGACTCCACAGGGCTGAAATTTTATGTGCAGACTCTTTGGCCAATGGGGATTCTAAATAGTAGATTTCGTGACCCCATGACCCCAAATGGGGTCACAGGGGTCACATCCTTAAAAACCTATTTTCATCTTCATCTCCAGTTCAAAAAGGTCTAGAGAGCTGAAAAGTTGTGTGCATACTCCTTGGTCAATGGGGATTCTAAATTGTAGATTTCGTGCCCCCGTGACCCCAAATGGGGTCACAGGGGTCACATGCTTAAAAACCTATTTTCATCTTCTTCTCCGGTTCCAAAAGGTCTAGAGAACTGAAAAGTTGTGTGCATACTCCTTGGCCAATGGGGATTCTAAATTGTAGGATTGGTGACCCTGTGACTCCAAATACGGTTCACAGGGATCATGATCTAAAAACCTTTTTTTTGCTTGTTAACAGTGTATTACTTGAGATAAGTTAGATATTCAACCTTAGATAATAAATCAAATACTGATGAGCTACAGGGCCCATGGCTCTATTTTTATCTTCATTCCCATCCATATATTTTTGACACTTTTGACTTGTCAATTTGCTAATTGTCTTTAAAACTTTGACTATTCTACAGGTGACATTGTTGTTAACAATTTCAGATTTATCTCTGATGATTGAGGAAAACAAAAGGACTGGAAAGATAAAAAGTAAAATTGTTTCCTCAAGGTAAGATCAAAAGATAAATTTAATCGATAGATTTTTCAAACTCAACAGATTTGTTTTTAGCCTTTTTTTTTCATTAACAATAATCACCACATTTGATGACATATGTTTATTTTTATATGAATTATTTTGATAATCATGATGCCAAGATAAATAATGTGTATTTATAAATTTTCATGCTAAAAGAAATTCTCTGTCTTTTTAGATTGGTCCGCTGGGGACCAAAAGTCTCGGAAGAACTAATTGGAACATTCGATTTTGTGCTTTGTGCTGATTGGTAGGTATAAGTGAAAAACTAAAATACATCAAATGTTAGAAAATGAAATACAATCTCATGTTTTGAAAAAAATATTCGGCAATTCATAAAACAATTTTTTTTTGAAGTTTCTTCTTCGATGACGGTCGGAGTGATCTGGTTGATCTGGTACATTCCCTACTGAAGCCAAAAGGAGAGGCTATCATGTTTGCTCCACGTCGAGGTCACACTTTGAACTCTTTTGTTGAGCTCGCCAAATCAAAATTTTCTGTTACTGTCAATGAAAATTACAGTGAGAAGATTTATGGTCTCCATCAAAAGGTAAATTACATTGTTTAATAATTAATTAATCATTAACATTTCATCTTTTGTAACTGATTATCTTTAGCTGTACTATTAACTATTGATCTTGACAACATTTTTAGTCAAGATCTTCATACAAAACATGACATCTGCAATCTCAAACAGCTCAGACTATGGTTTGAAAAGGTTTCATAAAAAGAATAAAAAACACAAAATAAGTGTTTACGGTATCAATCTTCGACTGCTACTTTTTCTTTCACTTTGAGAAACAGGATCTATTCTTTCATCTTCCGAGTCATATTTAAAAGCATTTTACGTGACAAATATTCCTACATAGAGTTATCTGCCTTTCCTTGTTTATCTTATCAACTGAAGTAAAAAAAAGTATATATTTCTTGAGTGGCGAAGCCAGAAGTAAAATAGACACTTTTTTACCTCACAAAATGAGATAAACATTTGTCAAGGAAAAACAGATATTCTTTTTATGATATTTTTTCTGTGTTTTATGTTGATAAAGTTGCAACCTTCGCAAACTGACACTATGATGATATAACACCAGTGACAATAAAGGGCGATAAAGGTTACAGCTGTAGATTGATAGAGGGTTTATTTCACTTACAGAAATGAGTATCTCACTCAATTGCTCTATTGAATTGAATGTTTGCAGATGTTCTTGAAGGGCAAGGAACATTACGACGAGAACATTCACTACCCTCTCCAGGTCCTACTCCAGAAGACCTCAACCTGATTCCAGGATCTCTTGTATACACGCACACTTTGCCTTACAGATCTACTTATTTCATATCTGACTGCATGGTCATTGAAGCAACACTTGATAAACTCCTGTGTTGTACAGTGTATTACCTTTCCTTTAGAAGGAACCAGTCTTCAAAGGTAAAATTAACCAACAAATCCTAAAATACTGCTTTAAGCAAATGACAGATGAGCAGCATTTAGGTTGGTCCTTCTTTTAATTGTGTGCAACTTGTAAGTGACCTTTTGAAATGAGAACTAGAGGTCAACCTGGCAGTTTTAGTGGACATATGGTCATATCTGGAATATGTCGTAATGTAGGTCTGTATTGCATCAGGTTATGAGAGTCCCTGGAGGGTACCAGTCTACTTATATTGTATATTGTGTCACTGCCTACAGCATTCCAATACCTCCGTACACATTCTAGGTTTACCTCCTACATTCTAGAACAAACTGAGACATTCTCAAACATTTACATGCATTCTACTTTGTACCCAGTTCCTACATGTATCCGTTGAGAGATGTCTTGTTTCAGTCTCATCTAAGGGAAGCCCATAGATGATGAAAGGTTTAGGGTTTAAAGATGTACATACATAATACATGATTTTTAAGTGATAAAGTACAAGGGAAAACTTGCATAAAAGTTCATGTGATTGAAATGCAATTTAGAATATTATACACTGGATTACATCAAAAGAAGCTGATGACATAGTTGATATATTTATTACGTTACAGATGAACATTTTTTAACTACCAAGTACCAAGTGAAGAAGAGACATAATTTCATGAATACAGGATGTTATACATTCTATAACATTTTAGATATAATAAAGATATATCGTTATATTTGTTCTAGAGGTTATAGAATTGTTAGCTGATCTTGTCAAGGAATATGATGCATTCTGAAACATTCTTGTACTATCTGATTTATTAATAGTGTTATATACTCTAGACGTGCCTGTATTGTTATGGAAGTAACACTGTGATCTATAATGTTACGTTGCTTGAATTTAATGTTTACACATCCTGATAATTCTAGAAGTGCCTATTTTGTTATGAAAGTACTAGAAAATGCAATTAGAAGTGATTGAAATAAACATTTAAATAGATTTAAAGAGGCATTTTTTATGATGATTATATTATTCAAGTCAGGAAACTTCACCTGTTGAAATTACATCTTTTAACTAATCGTAAGTAATACGTACATAAATGTATAAAAAAAACCACTTTATTTCTATTTCTGTGAGTACTGTCGGAATGCACTCTACAGTAAGGGAAATGAGGAGATGTTTCCTTCAGGTCAGCCAGAGCTGTTCTGGAAGTATTATGAACATTCTCACACAATCTTTAACATTCTAAGAATATTGTGTACATTCAAGGAAGTCCTGTGAACTGTGTGTTGTAAAACTAAAAGTATTTGTACATTATTGAACAAGCGTTTACAAATTGTTATCAAAGAGTTGCTGTATATATTCTTGATTGACCTGTTTTATTTACAATTCACCTTGTTTGTTTTAGATACACTTTGAAATGTTTATTCCATAGTACCGTATTACATTCTTGAATTATTAATATATTCTAGATTTTCCAATCAAACAATTTCATGCATCACATACTTAATTTTATACATCTGGTTGCCAAATGATTTTAATAATTTTTATTTACATATATGTGAATTCAACAAATATAAGTATATATACATTTCAAAAGGATAAGATTACAAAAAAATTATGATCAACAATCAAAAGCTTTACAGTATTGTTTTATTGATACAAGATCAATGGACATATTCCGTATTTCTGTGATTACAACTCAGACCTCAAATACAATTCTGAAGAAAATAGAACTTGGTTCATAGAGAGAACGACCTCGAATACAACTCAAGTCTTAAGTTTGTATTGGATGGAATGCAGTAATTCATATTTCTGTGGTAATTTCTTTTGAATACAAAATCAGTACAAAGTTGTTCCAATGCATCAGATGATCTCTAGTATAATTTCATAGAATATTTACATTTACAAAATCAAAGTCATTTGGATGTATAGTTGGTTTTTAAAAAAAAAAATTTATTCACAACCATTCCATTGTATTCATATGTTTATTATACCCCTGACCTAAACAGGTCAGGGGTATATAGTAATACCAATGATTCCGTCCGTCCGTTCGAAGACAATTTTTGTCCGATCGATAACAGATAACCTCTTCACCAATAGCCTGAGGTGCAGTGCAAAATGTAAACTGAATTGGTGAATTTTTGGCAATTTTTTTTAGTTTTTAAGTTAGTCAAATTCTGATCATTTTTTGTCCGATTGATAACAGAAAAACTATTCATCGCATCCTTTTCAAATTTGGCACATGTCTTCACCACTAGGAGAGGTGCATTACAAAATGTAACATGATTTGGTGAGTTTTTAAATTTTTGGCGATTTTTTTGTATTTTTTTACTTCGTCATATTTGGAGCTAGAATGAATGAAGCTACTTCTGTGTTGTGATTTGTTGACTTTATCATTTTCTTTTTCATATAACTTTCATCAAAAGCTACTTCTGTGTTCTTGTTGATTTTACTATTTTATATTTCTGGTTATATTTTTGGAAAAGTTAAATTTTCTTTCCTTTCAGCCATAAAGTGCTGTATATCCCTCACTGTGCCTACAGTAGTTTCAAGTCACTCGAATGAATATTTATGATTGATTAATTTCCAAAATAATGTTGAAATCAGTGGTAATGGCAGTAGTGTATTATGTTACCACTACCTTTTCAAGTTACTATTATTCCTACTTTTACTTAAACCACCTTTTTTACATGAAGAGACTTGTCCTACCCTTTTCACAAACAGTTTAATCTTAGCAATTACATTTCATAGCTTATCAATCCTTAGGTGTGCAGACACCTCTCTCTTTAAGTAAAATAAAAATGTCAAACTTTAACAGTCGGGGGTATAAGTGAGCCACGCTCACTTTTTGCTTGTTCATGAATAGTTATTTACACATGAGATTTACACATTCATTCTTTTACACACTGTTAAACAATCATATGTGAATCGATAGTAAATGATAGGAACGATTGTAAATTCTGAAATATTAAATATAAAAAACAAAGCAAGACCTGTGACAGGTAAGAACAAATGAAATCGAGCACTGTGATGTATTTACCAGAATCAAAATCAACTACCTGTAAGAAATGAAGAATTTGTATTTAAAATCTAAGAAGTATTATTTTTGAAAATAATAATCTGATACTAGATTTTTCTTGTTGTTTATTTTATACGTAAAGCTTTGCCGCCACTTTTACATGTATTCTACCCCAACATCTGATATTAGTTGTTTATATTTCTTTCATTCCCTTGTAATATCCGGATAAGATTTCATTCCAGCTGTACCAGCGTCCAAATACCCAGTATTAATCAAAGATCTAAACAAAGTATTTAGTCTCTGTAGTAGGGCTCGGGTAATATTCTCCAAAACATAATATTCAATGATACTAAGTATTAGATTGAGTCGTATAAATTTGCTTTCGTAAAAATTTATATTTACCCAAATTTTGTTTATTTGTTAAAGATAATGTGTTTCCTCTCCAATTTTTAGCTCAACTGGCCTGAAAGGCCCGATGGGCTGATGGCATGGCATGGTGTCCCGCGTCTGTCCGTAAACTTTTCGCATTTTCATCTTCTTCTCGAAAACCACTTGGTCTAGAGAGCTGAAATTTGTGTGCAGACTCCTTGGCTGATGGGGATTCTAAATTGTAGATTTGGTGACCCCTCGACTCCAATTGGGTCACAGGGGTCACAACCTTAAAAAAACCTATTTTCATCTTCTTCTTCAGTTCCAAAGGTCAAGAGAGCTGAAAAGTTGTCTGCAGACTCCTTGGCTAATGAGGATTCTAAATTGTAGATTTCATGACCCCCTTGACCCCAAATGGGGTCAAAGGGGTCACAACCTTAAAAACCTTTTTTCATCTTCTTATCCAGTTCCAAAAGGTCTAGAGAGCTGAAAGGTTGTGTGCAGACTCCTTGGCTAATGGGGATTCTAAATTGTAGATTTGGTGACCCCTCGACTCAAAATATGGATCACTGGGTTACAACCTAGCAAGATTTGAACAGTAGTCTTGAGATTTTATGCGCTCTTCACTTCAGACTAAGGAAGGTAATCCCAAATCGCAAATGTTTGAATTCTAACTTTAAAGAAATGGTTGTTGAGAAAGAAGTTGGACTTGAAATTAAGAATTGAGGATCTAACAAAATTGTGTGTAATATTTATTTTGTAAGCCCATAACTTTTATCATTTTTCATGTGTAAATATTCATATTTTATCATTATTGAATGCCTGATGAGCTACAGAGCCAATGGCTCTATTTTTAAAGATGTATGTTACACTAAAGATGTTACCCATTTTGACAATATTTTCATTGAAAACCTTCAGTGAGGAAATTAAGGAAAGACTAAGTATGATGAGTTATGGTTTTAAAGAAAAATGCAAGGATTTATAATAATATGAGTTATAATGTACTCTTTTGAAACATAATGTTTAGAATATTGTTTTGATAAGCAATAAATATACAATCATGAACATCTGCATACATATACCTTAGTTGTACAATTCCTTTAAGGAAAGAAAAGGCGTGTATCTAAACTTAGTAATAGTCCCAGCCCAAGTTAATTCACTTGTCATATATCACCCAGCATTGATCATTCCATTACCGGTACAATCATAATTATGTAAGAAACCCAATTTTTTTCCAAATAGTTAAAGGACCTTGTTGAGTTATGCAATACTTTCAATCGGAAAACCAGAAATGTAATACAGACAAGAAGTAATTTATGACAACTTCTTTAATGGTTTTAAAGCAAGAATTAAATGCTATCTGTATCAAATTATTGTATACTGAAATTGGATAATAACATCAGAATCCTGCAAAAATTAGGCACTAATTTTGCATACCTCAATAAGGGCTTTGATAATATGTTTTGTTTTGATGTCTTGGAGATTTAATGTGTGATTACATATTTTTCATTCCTTTGAACTATTGTTTTGTTTGCTGTGATAATTATCTTGATTCCCACCAAATATTTCATTATGACTGAAATACTTGAAATAAATTCACATACAGTTATCTATTTCTGGTCTGTTGTTTTATGGAAATATGTTTTATTGCTTTTCCTTGAATGTATTTTGCTTCAGACTGCACTGTGGTAAGCACATTTGGCTTCGGATTAAGATTAGGGGATTTGAATCCTGCCAGGATCCGACAAACTTAGCACTGTTACGAATTGATGCAATGCTACACCAAAATTTAGTGAAGTACCATCTAAAGTTTTGAATTTATTTAGTGAAATTGAAATTAGAAAGAATAACTGTATTATTTTATAATATTTATATTAAAATGCATGCTTATTCATGCTAAGCAAAGTTTACATACAATATGTTCTATTGCTATCACAACAATGTCACACCAAAGGTGTTCTTAGACAATCTGATGCTGTTCTGGAAAAATGTTTTAGAACAAGAAAAAGAGGATTAAAATGACAATATTAAATTGTTTATTAACAGTCCGCAGTCTATTAAACTTTTAATGGATGTATTTATACCTATGTTCTTGTCCTAATGCAGAAATTGTAACAAATGTTTTAGAACTACACAACTGTTTCATGGCAAACAATTTTTTAAATAGACAAAATTGTTGCAATTATTCCATTTATCAATGTTAGCGTGCTTCAAAGTTCAATCTTAACTCTTAACATTTAGTACGATTGAGAAACTGTAGTGTGGAGAGAGCTCATCTATGAAGCTTGTATTACTGTATTCAGCATTGTCTGCAGTGATGGTAGCTGCTGTTTGTCATCCAGACCCTAGAGCAAAATATTCAATTGATGACCAACCCAGTCTAGATTACTCAGCTCAGAAATTAAGGCATCTTTAGGGCTCAATTTGGCATAACTATTTTAATTGTTTGTAAAATGTTGCTGGTAAGAAAAAACAAATTTCTGAGACTAAATGTTAGTCTATGGTAGCTGTTGTTGCTTCAATTGTAAACAGACTCCGCCAACTTGAAGTCTTGCCACGGCGGAAGTAAAAGAGACCTGTAGAAATTACCGTTATACTATACTATAACTGACCAAACTGCAAGAATAGCCCTTTCCGAAAAGAAAAGGAAGTGTGAACATCGTAAATGGTACTTTCTCAGAGAACATTTCATTATTTCATTTATGAAAAAAAGGAAAATATTTCAATTTACTAGTATGCATGGCAAATGATGAACGAGGTACCGTTCCGTCCCTACGCAAGGCTAATGAATACTAGTGTCTATAACAGAAAATCGATAATCCAACCAATCAAATGTTGTAAAATTATAATCGAATCGTGACTTCATGGCGTCACCACGTGACTTTACCATGAACGGTGCGTTGGCCTTGGCGTCCCCCTCGTGATGATACCATATATGGATGTGAGAATATAGCGTTAGATGGTGCCAAAGGGACGCGATACAAATAAAAGGGTTGACATTTTTTAACGAGAACCAATCGGAGTCCTTAGATTTAAGTCTATCCAATCGATGTGAGAGTATTTATAGTCGGAATAGACCAAATTTTCCGATCCAAAGTATAACCAATGGTTATCGATGAACGGTTGCAATATAGAGTATGACGTCGGGTTGTATATAAAAAACGGTTAGCGTGGGTAGAACTTTACATACAGGCAGAATTTCCAAGAGAGCAAACTCGTTAATTTCAATTTCAAAACTATTGAAACGAGGTAAGACAATGGTTTTAGTTTTAATTTCGTTTAGTATATCATGAATATATTTAGCTGTTTCTTGTCAACGAGATAGTACATTCTGCGTCGTTCATGTCTAGAGAAGTTGATGGTAGGATAGAGAGATGGAGATATATTTTAAGCTTAGGCATCCAAACTTCCTCAATTGGAAGACCCTCAGAACATGCGATCAACAAAGCTCTCCAATTCTCAGATCGCCAAACCCTATTCTTTCAGACTTCTTTCTGAAAAAACATTCTCAAAGAGAGCGGCTTTCCAGAGATTGTACAAAGAACATGATAGAAACAGAATACAAACGTGGAGAAATAATAATAACCAATGTATCCCGGCAGAGATCCAGTCCTAACAAACGACCCAGCAAGAAACGGAAAAGAATTACGGTGACCAATTCCACCAAAATCTCCTGATAGACTCAAATCCAAGATTTACAATAGATCGGAAAACAAAACGTATCGCATCATGTATACGAAGGGTTGTACAACCCAACCTCGATACTTTACCTTTTGTCTACCTTCAAGTCTAGTACTCGGTTAAAAAAAGCCTGTGACCACACTCTTAAGGAGTCCGCAAAAGGCCTGGGGCCATGCTCTCAAACATCGAAAACAGCCAGCGAAAGGCCAAGGCCCACACTTTTAAACAGTCAGCGAAAGGCCTGGGGCCACACTCTTAAACAGTCAGCGAAAGGTCCGGGGCCACGCTCTTAAGCATCGAAACAGTCAACGAAAGACCCGGGGCCACACTTTTAAACAGTCAGTGATGAGCCCGAGGCCACTCAACTATTCATCGAAACAGCCAACGAAAGGCCAGTGACCACAAATCTAGTATATCCATAAATAGTTTACCCTTAAAACTTTTAAGTCATTTCAAAGCTATGGTTCGTACTCGGAGGGACTGTCCTATTCAGGCTCAGGATTTACTAAGATTAGCGAATCATTTGTCTTATTGTCATCATATGAATTCCAAAACGAAAAAAGAGTGGTTGAAGAGGAATGAAATGTCATCAACCGCAATTCCTGTTTTTCCCAAATCAGCGATTTCTTTGAGTCCAGAAGACACCGTTGACCCGTCAAAACCGTGGTGGGAAACTCAAAGTTTGGCACCGTTCGAGCCCTGTCCGAGCATTATGATCAGTGGCGCTACAGGTTGCGGAAAAAATAGGTGGACATATAAACTGCTAAAACATCTTCTGGGTATGTACATTAAAGACGCACCCGTGAAAATTCTGTACTGTTACGGTATTTATCAACCTTTTTTCGACGAGATGGAAAAGACAATACCGAGTCTGACATAACACTGCGGTTTACCTTCCTCTGTCTATTAATGAGTATAGTTCAAATCAGGAACACGGATTAATCATTTTAGACCATTTAGCCCACAAAGTCGTAGAGTCAAAAGAAATGGAACTATTATTCACTCTAGGATGCCATCACAAACAACTGAGCGTTCTTTTCATCATACAGAATTTGTACGGACAGGGAAAATCTGCTAGAACGATCGCTTTGAACACCTGGTATTTGGTGCGGGATGCTTCACAAATTTCAGTTCTAGGTAAGCAATTATTTCCTGGCGAAACCAACGTATTTGTGGATGCATACGTTGACTCTATGAAGGACCCCTTAGTTATCTCGTGATCGATATGACACCGAGGGCTGACGATAAACTAAGACTGAGAACCAGAATCTTTCCGGGAGAAGAACCTATCGTATACGTACCAAAATAAACTATAAAGAACACTGGTACCCGCGGTGCATCGCTTTTCCATTCGTTCACTCTTAAGGAAAGGTCCTATAAATAAGTTACGTCTAACAATCTCATTCATTATGTCAAGAATCATCTAGGAGAACAGTCTGTCCTTACGTTTACTCTTAAATGTGACGTCTTCCTCTAAGCAGAAGAAGGATTTACTTCAATCCATTACTCACAGACAATTGAAGGCCTTGAGCGAAATGTGTACAATTTATTACACTCTAACATTCGTATCCCGAAACAGTTGTTGGTACAACTCAAAAAGCATAAAAAAAACATAAAGACTATTGGCGAAACAATCGACTGGATTAAAAAAGAAAGCGAAATCTCTTCGATTACCCTTGCTTATTTTGTCTTAAAGGCCGTTGAACCCATCATCCAATCCGTGTAACCATGCACAAACACGTTTTGGTGCGGCACGAAAAGTATGAAAGACTGCTACCTCAACGCCCTAGTTCTCCCGTGAGAGGACCCATACACAACTGTACCACTAGTAAATGGAATGAAATTGAGACAGGTTATGAAGTGGATCAAGATGATAAATTAGACAGACATCTGATTCTTAACAGCTTGCCGAAAAAATATCGTCAAAGGGGATCTGCCTTACTGAACTTTATCGAAAAAGACGATAGCTTATTAGGCTGGGATGACAAAGGTCATTTACTCTACGAAAATCGAGTCTTTCCGGACAATCATATCGTTGACCTACTCAAAGATTCTCAATATCTCTATAAGCATTTCCAACCCAAGGGCATGACAGAGTTTTACAATAGCTTGAAAACCATGCACGTGCCACAAGGACTGATCGGAAACGAGCAACGATTGGATTTTGAAATGTCGACACCTCCTTCAAAACCTCAACCGCCTGGAATCCCCGACCGTATAGTACAGAGACCTACGAAGGAAAAGAAGCAAAAAATTCCATTTCAATGGTTATCGTTGTAATACTGTTTAATCTCTGTAATTCACAATGTTCTCATCTGCCTCTCAGTATTGTATTCACCATAACCATACTCGTTGAATAGAACTTTGAAAAGCAATCCTTGTTTTCTTTTTTTTTCTTTTTAAGTGTAAAGAAAACAATGCAAATGTTTTTTTTCAAAGGTTTTATTGAACATTTGATGTACTACTACTAAGAGGGTTACAAAGATCATTCTTTACCTAAGCTGGACACTTTTGAGATAAAATTAAAAACAACGGTTAAAATAACGATAAGCGATATTGTACACCTGGTAGTCATTGCCTTTCTATTTGACACTAAAAACTTTTTTTTAAAATCTTTTTCGCGGAAATTCCTTTCGATCTCAGTAGTGCAAATAGACCACAGGTCTTTAACTGTCGTTACTTTGAAACTGTCCCATAGTGTAATTGTAGGTTTTGACGTTTCTGTTCATAAAGTTCTGAAAACGAGTTCGGTAGTTTTGCCAAAACTGTCCATGAATTCTCCATGATCGGGGTCTCTCAACCAAATGGCCATCCAATGTTCGCCTCGTTGCGTTGATTTCTGATTATTGACGATGAACCCTGTAGGATTAGTAGACACTTCTTAGGTACAGTTTTTCTTTTTTTCGGAGCCGCTCTCAGATGAGATGTGTTTCTCTTGCGCTTCCTAGAAGAACTGACCGTACAAGGTCTAGAACCTCCTTTTATAGTCTGAAGATCTCTTTCGATCAGGGCCTTGGCTTGTTCAATGGCTTGTTGAGCCGGAGTCACAAAGTTTATTTTTGGCCGGTCATCACTACACGTAATTTCGTTCTTCTTTTGCCAATGAGGATCATATATCTCCAGTAAAATGGTCCACGCTATGCATAGACACTCTTCCATTTCCTTTCATCACGTCATAGGCCCTAATTTTCCTTCCGCCTGTAATGTGTAATATCGAATCCATTTCTCTGTGTCGGGAAGGAATAGTTTAAGTTTTTGAGACATGCTTAGAACCAGAACGGGAGCGGTTTCAAATGTAGCGTTGCCGTCAGCGTCCCAGTGATGAATGAAGCCAAATGACCCTTCTGATCCTTTATATAGAGGTCGAGGGTACTACGTAATTATTTTGAGGGGATACTGTTTCTGTCTCTTGCCACTTCTTAAAAATAGACACCTTAAGAACGAGTCCTGTCTCGTACCTATGTACGACTTATGGCAAATGGAAGACCCCAAGTCAATGTTCTGATCAACTCCTATTCGCTACTGTTATATCGCACAACGTCATGACCCACGGCGTATCGTCTAACTGTTTCAGTTCGTTTAGAACAACCTTGAATTTACTTCCAGTATTGTCGGGTTAAAGATCCTTACAATCATTACTTCTTATCACAATATATTTATCCATGTTTCTTGGTTTTAAGATTGGGGAGTAGATATCCTAAACTGCTGCTAAGGAGTGCCGTCCACAAATTCGAATTGCCTCTGTCCAAGGAAAGATTGACTATACACGTGATGACTACGACGTAAATGATAATTATATGCGAAAAGAAAACTTTTCTGCCTAAAAATGTCCAACTATCCTCGGAGGACCTACGATAAAGAGGTATCATTCGTTCCTCGTTGTTCATGGTACTGAATTATTTTTGCATTCCTGTATGCTATTTTTCGTATCGATAGCATTTGACTTCAATTTCTGGAATCCAGGAATTGTATTTTTTAGGTCAATGCATTCATTTCACCAACACTTCTATCCGTTTGCTTTTCATTCTCATTTTGACGATATCTTGTATCCTATATTCTTGATCCGGATTTTCGAAGATAGATTGAAGCTCTGGGGCGTAAAACAAAACTTTGATAGGATCGCCACCCCAATCTTTCAGTTCGTACAGGTCTTTGTCTTGAAACCAATAACGTTTATTGACGGTAAAGATTTCGCCCGACCATTTTTCTCGGTATTCCCTGTCAAAAAGTTGTCTGAGATGACTTACTCTCGAACTTTATCGCCTACTTTCAACGTATATTTTTGTTTCGAGTTCTTTCCAATAGAGGACTGCCCCTTATTTTTTTATCATTAGCGTGTCCTAACATTCTATGTTTCGTGTTATTGTAGCTCGTAACCACCTTTTGTAAGATATCCACGTAATTAATTTTTAATTAAAGTTCTTTAACTTGTATCTATACAGACACGTTTTGATCGCTCGTTCAGCATAAGGGGATTTGGTTTCGTTTAGGTAAACAATTGCGTTATCTCGTGTTTCTTCAAAAACGCTTTGACGTTTTGATTTTTAAATTCAGAACCCATATCGGATTGAAATAAGTTTGGCTGTTGCTTTTGCGATTTCCAAAGATCTATTAGAGACTCCACGAGTTCTCGACCCTTAAGCATTGTAAGCGGCTGTGGAAAAGTGGGGGACAGTGTTCCCCAGATATATTTCCTACGCCTATGTAAAGTGAACTGAATACAACAACTCAAACAGATTTTTCTGTTTGAATCCTGCCCGTTGGAGCAGTTGTCTGGAACTATATTCCGTTTTCCCAGAGCTCAATAAACCCATAGCCTTTCTGTGTCGACTCAACGTCTTGTCCTCTTTTTCCGTCAAATCTTGCCAATCAAAACGTTGTAGGACAGTGTAAACAATCGCAAATTGCTGAATCATAGACAGACTTTTGAGGAGAGCCTTTCGTTTCGAAGACTTACACTTTCTCAGTTTATATTCATATTCTCACGAATGCGCAGACTCATGGTGTGTGTATACAGTACTTTGGAGTAAATGTAACAATCCCACACTTTTGGACTTGATATACTGTGACGATATGACGTCACGATTCGGTTATAATTTTACAACTTTTGATTGGTTTGATTATCGATTTTCGGTTATAGACACTAGTATTCACCACAAGACATAACTCTTGCCAGTATCCTTTACTGGCCGCATTTCCTAAAGGATTCTGTGCTAGGAAATCAGAACCCACTATGCTTTTCAGGTGCTGCGATCCACTATCTTAGCACAGAAAAGTGAAGGAAATACTGCAAGATTTAAATCACCCAGTGATGGAGAATGGCAAAAGTTATGCCTTGCGTTGGGAAGTTAGGGATAACTTTTGGACTTCTTGGAATGTGACAAACATTTCGTCTGAACAGAGCATTTTATTGATAAGAATTAATATTCAGATTATTTGTGAAATACAAAATGATTTACGATAAATATTTCATGAGATCGTTTTGAGTTGTCTTCGGATTTTCATGTAAACTCTTATACCTTATAAAAAGTGAGCTTGAGTCAGTAACGGTTACTTGCAGCAAACTCCTTTTAATTTTACAAAGTTTACAAAGTTTAGTTTACAAATACAAAAATTGAATAAACAAGTTTTAATAAACAGCACACATTTTTCAACAATTAGCACACATTTGGCTCATCAGATGTTGAAATCAAAGGTTCTCTCTAAAGTAAATTGTTTTCTAGTAGAAGTCAGTCAGATATATTTAATTTCTGTCGTTTGAGGTACGAATTAAAATGAAATTTATTTCTCCTAGCGTCGGAAGATACAACAAAGGGAAGTACTGCTTTGTGTAGGTGGCGCTGTATCGGGTATAAAAGGGTTGGAGATTGGATGTCATTCTCAGCTGCGGTGCAGTTTTAATTGTTGTATTTCATCATATCATAATTATGATGTTGTGAATATTTGCGTTGTAATTATGTGCGTTTATGCAAAATCTGTCATGTTCATTTATGGTTTAGATCGATGACTGACACTATTGGGTGGGACGGACATGTCCGGGCTGACGAGCCATTAGAATAAGCGAGTCATCGTGTGTATATGTATATAATAGCATGTTGGAATAAATAACTGTGGTCACAGTGGTGCACCGTACAGCATGCCATTTTATGTGAAGTGTTAGTAGTGTAAGGTGAGCACGCACATACTCCTTAACCGGAGGGAGAACCGGAGGGAGATTAATGTATGCAGCGTAGCTCATTAATAGGCTAATATATGCATGTCGTCACAGGTCAGAAAGGTCAACCACTCAGTTGACAGTTAAATGCGAGGATGCTCATTAAGCCATTCATCATCATTACTGCAAAACAATGCTTTCTTTAAGCCAACCCTAACCCATACAAGAGCGTCAGTCCAATCAGAAACCGGTTTTAAATTTTGGCGCCAAAGCTATCTTTAGCGACACGTGTCATGAGTCAGAGGCGAGCGTATACCTGTAGATAGGCGAGTTTTACCCATCGTCACGACTGGCCAATTTCTTTATGAAACCTCACAAAGAATTAGGATCTGAGCGGACGTTATACAAAGCGTGATAGCTTATATGAATAAAGGGTGCTTCTAGAAATGACATCTTAAATATAGAGGTCACCCGTGTTGTAGCAAGACAGATTTTATATGAAAATTTAATACTTACCTGAAGGTTTAGATGGTGATAGAGAAAGCAAGCACAACTTAAACATCTAGTTTGATAATACTTATATCCATTCCAAAACATAAATAAAAACGAAATATTCATTGGAAGATCTTGAACATTTATGTGAAAAGTGAATAGGCTATTTTATTTCAACTTTAGATGGTTAAGTTAGAAATGTCTGTGCTGTGTATGTACATACATTAAGGTGTCTCCCGTTTTCACTAATTCTATTTTGACGTGTGCTAGCATTTGGTTTACGTTTAAAGATGTTTTATCATACCTCTATATAGCTTCATTTAAACGTGTTGAGAATCGTATTGACTATTTTATAACAGAGGCGAGCTAAAAAACCGAGACATTTTTAAGCGTGTCAACATGGTAGTTGCCTATAGATCTGAACAATTTTAACAGATATTCATGGAAAAAAACGTATATATGTTTTAATGTATAAGAAGTCTAGAAGGAGATTCGCCAACGTTTTAAATATAAACTAAGAATGTTTAATGTTATAAGAAGGGTAGTTTATAGTTATTCACAAAACAAAATGTATCTATATAAACCAATTTTATATGAGTTTTATATGAGGTTTTTTTTTGCCTTGCTAGGTTGTAAACTTTTAAAATATGGTAGTTATTAGTGATATAAGGTGAAATGAAGGCTGTCTCGTCAAAAACCTATTTCATCATAGAACTCAAGCATGTTCAGACCTGCTGTCTTAACACGTCACGTCTTCTGACTTGAATATCACGTGACTATGATGTATCACGTGACTATGATGTATCACGTGACTGCAATCGTTATAAGAAAGCTCATATCCCGTACCTATACCTCAGTTATAGTCTGGAAAGCCCTTGGAGTTAGATGCTACTCACTTTTCTCAGCGTTATTGCTTATTACTTACAAGATCATACAAACTTTCTAGAAGCATGGCAACGAACAGTCAAGACACATCTCAGGACTGGACGAAGACTCAGTATAGTGGATCCATCATGGAAGACGAACGGCAGAGAGATCAGCGAGAGAGTCTGTTTCATATAGGTAGCACTCGCTACGTCAAGACTACCTTTTGGAGTGGAGAGTGGAAGATAGACATTCGTCAATACGAATGGAGTTCCGAAGGCGTGCTCTATCCTACCAAGAAGGGGATTCGACTCTCTCTCGAGCAATGGGGGCATATCAAGAGTGTGGAAAAGATGGTGGCCGACTACTTTCAACAAAACTTACCTTCATCACAGTCAGCTCATTCCCTGCAGTTGGGCGAGAACGTTTTTGTATCCGTGGAGCCCCCGAAACAAGTCGTGGATGTTCGACAGTGGTGGCTACCCGAGGGTCAACAGGAATTGAAACCTACTCGTAAAGGGATAGCCTTAAAACCGGAGGAATGGCGACAACTTATCAGAGTGAGGGCACTGTTGGAAGAAACCATGCAATAGTATGTATATTCACCTCGACGTATATGGACTATATTATGTGTGTATACATAACCCAAGTGAAGGGGGGTAGAGATATAGAGGACATGACAAGACGTGTTTGTATCATCATATCCTAAAATAGCATCCAGATATAAAAGAAGCTACACTGAAGCGAGTGAGTCATACAGAGCATTGGTTTCACGAAGTCTACGGTTCCGCACTCCTCTCTCTCAAACGAACGTTGAACATGGCTAGTGATAAAGTAACATTCTACAGTTGGAAGTATGTCTACCCAAAAGCGGATCACATTCACGAACCAGTCTATCTACAGTCAAGTCAATGGTTCCAAGACCGAGATCAGTGTGTACGAGATGCAGAGAAGAAAGTTCCCAACGAGGACCAAGGTTTAAAACGTGTTATCACTAAGAAAACCAAGACAATCTGTGTACAACAACAGCCATCCCTCGAAGTGAACGACTACATGTTATCCTTACTCACGCTATGTTACACCATGGAACTCTGTCATATGGTCCATCGTCTCGGAAATGAGGTCTGTATAGCGTGTATGTTTGAACAAACCGAGAGACAATATCATACCTGTCGTGACGTGTTCGAGAATGAGAAACTACAGCAGTTTATAAACACGGCTTTGGAGGAAGTGAACGATAATCATGTGATTGACCAATGGGTTCAGCTGATGCGCGATGATCCCGACTTGAGCAACGTGTCTTCCCTAGCTCTGTGTCGTTATAGATGCAAGGACTATCTGAACACGCACTATAAGACGAGCGAATGGTTAGACACCATCAAAGATCGTGTGTTAAAAATGTTATATTTGGAAAGATCATTTCGTTAAGACATAGTTCACATGCTCCATGCTATGTTGATGTATATTACCCACCCGTTTCAATATTAATGTATATTGATGTATATTGATGTATATGTATAGATATATAGCTTTCAATATTCATGTTGTAGTTTGTAAAGTTACTATTCGTAATAAAGAATGTTATATCTCAGATTACTCGTGTCTGTTATTCATGAGATTGTATGTATATGTATGTATGTATGTATGTATATCTATATAAGGTAGTGTCAATCCACAACGTTTTCATAGTGTTGCTGTTAACGACATTTGAAACATGTCCTCTCCGAAAACGCTAGAGAGTGTTTATTTCGATCCCAAGTCACCGGGTAGTTACTACGGGGTTAGTAAATTTAGACAGAGTTTAAAACGACGTAGTCAAGACGTACCCACGATCTCTAAGGTGAAAGCCGAGTTGAGCAAGCACGACGCCTACACCTTACACAAACCGGTCAAACGTAGGTTTCAAAGACTTAAAGTGATAGTCAATGGTATAGATCAGCAATGGGATATGGATTTAATGGATATGAGTCGTTATGCCAAAGCCAACGACGCTGTACGTTATATCCTCATTGCCATAGACATCTTGTCTCGCTATCTTTGGGTCGCCCCTTTAAGAAACAAGAAACCCGAGTCCGTCGTCGAGGGACTGAACACTATACTGTCACAGGATGGACGCAAACCTCAAAAGATCAGGGTGGATAAAGGGACAGAATTTAAAGGGGCTTTTCACGACTTTACCGAGCGTCGGTCTATCAAACTCTTTACAACGCAGAACGAAGATATCAAAGCAAATTATGCGGAGAGAGTCATTCGAACGTTGAGGACTCTCATAGCTAGATACTTGACGCATAAGAACACAGAGCGCTACATAGACGTTCTACCGGATTTAGTGAACAATTATAACCATACCTTACATCGAAGTTTAGGACAATGGGCTCCTGCAGAAGTGAGCGAACGAAACGAGGTGAAAGTGTGGAGACATTTGTACATGGAGAAGCCACCCAAAACGAGTAAGGTGCGTCCGTTTCGCTATAAAGTCGGTGATATAGTCAGAATCAGTTATTTGAGAAAACCATTCGCCAAAGAACACCACTTGCGTTGGACGGAAGAGTTATTCAAGGTAGCCACGCGCATGAGAGATCAACGTCTCCCCTTGTACACCTTAAAAGATTTTCACGACGAGCTCTTAAAGGGACGCTTTTACGAACAGGAATTACAGGCTGTCGACAAGGATCTGGACGCCGCGTGGGATATAGAGAAGGTGATACGTAAAAAACATGAACGGGGTAAAACGCTATACTTGGTGAGGTGGGCGGGCTGGCCTTCTAGCTTCGATTCGTGGGTTGACGAGAGCCAGGTGAAAAACAAGTAACATTATCATCATGGATAAGTACATCGTGTTTAACGACCTAGACTCCAAGAAGGATTACTACACGAGCAACTCGCACTATCGTTTTCGCGTGAAACTGTCTCAGCGATTAAAACTGGAAGGAGTGTGGATGGTAGCTCTGTTAGAATTAAAATTCGGTACAGTGGATACTAAAAAGCTCAACGATACATCGATCGACGTGTTGTGCGACCTATGCGACAGTTCGCACGTGGGACAGCAGTATCTGCCCTTACTGAGACGAGTCGATCTGAGAGACGGACCCAACTACTATTTTCACCAGCCCTGGTATATCCCAGTCGTGTTAAAAGACACGTCCGAAATCGAAATCTATATAAAGTGTGCAGAGGGTACACCGCATTCATTTCTGAAAGAGACGGTGAACGTGTCACTCGTGTTGCGACGATTTCCATTCCTGAGTTAGATATATATATATATATATATATATACTGTTGCATCTTCCCGATCATGGAACGTAAAGTGTATATTCCCGATACCAAGAAATTTATGGAATTTTTTGAACGTCGAAAAAGTCCAGGACAAAAAGTGATCAAAGGACGTCCCAGCGGGTCACGATTCATTATCATTCCATCTACATCATCGACGACCCCCTCGCATAACAGTCGGGGTTCGAAACCGAACATCACCCTGACGTCTCCCAATCAGAACGTGGTGCAGAGAGCCGAAGCCGCTCAGAAGCGAACCAAGGCTATAAAACGGAAAGCGGGAGATAAGATCGTCACTTCTAAGAAAGTACGTCGTGAGGGACAGAGCTCCTCCAAACGATCTTTCATCGAGTTTAAGAATACCCCTGCTATCGACCCGAGAGATATTTGGAAGAAGTAAAAAACTAAAAAACTGCATCATGTCCGTACTCACAGAGAAAGAATTTTCCGAGGCTCTCCCCGTTTCCATGGATCTATTTTCTATGCCCGCGTATCAGACGAGTATACTTCAACATTACTACGAAAACATACGTCCTCTATCGGTCATCACAGACTCCAGCCCCGTCGAGTTTCACGTTCCGAACGGAGGGAAAGATTACATAGACCTGAGCAAGTCTCGTCTCCACGTCAAACTGAAAGTGAAACACGCGGATAACACGGACTTGGCCGATAAAGAGAAAGTCGGACCCGTCAATCTAACATTGCAAAGCCTGTGGAATCAGGTGACAGTTCACATGCAAAAACAACAGGTTAGCTCCAGCAATGCCGGGTACCCATACAAAGCACTGATGGAAACCATCCTCAACTACGGAAGCGACGCCAAGTCCAGCCAGCTCACGAGTCAGCTGTATTATAAAGATACGGGCGACACGGTGGCAGAATTCAACTCTGGCGATCCCTACGCGGGTGGGAACGACGGGCTCATCAACCGAGGCAGCTTCGTGGCCGGGAACAAATCGCTGACTCTTTCCGGACCTCTCAGCGAGGACGTATTTTCCTTCAAACGCCACCTGGTGAACGGCGTGGATCTCGACGTCAAACTGTTTCGCTCGGACGCCAAGTTTGCGTTGATGTCGGCCGAGACGGGCAAAGAATATCAAATCGAACTGCAAGACGTCTATCTGAAGGTTTGCAAACTGAAAATCAACGACGCCCTGATCGTCGCGCAGGACAAACAGTTTGAGACGGGGAACGCTCTTTACCCGTACGAGAGAAGTATAGTGAAGATGTCTACGGTCGCTTCCTCCAGCATGGATTTTAACTGGGACGCCATGTTTCAAGACGAAGTTCCCAGTCGTCTGATCGTGGCCATGGTACAATCGAACGGAGTGAACGGGTCTTACACGGCCAATCCGTTCTGTTTCCAAGGAGATATGATTAAAAGCATGGGTCTGTACCTGAACGGCAACACAGTACCGGGACGTCCCTTGGAGACGGACGACGTGGAGGCTTACAACTCCCTATACGAGTGGAACAACGAATGGGGTAAAGACAAGGGTTTGAACCTGGACCGCACAGAATTTAAGATTGGTCACGCGCTGTACGTCTTTAACCTGCAAGCGATGCTAGGAAACGACGGCGGTGACTATCTGAACCTCGCCAAGTCCGGCAACCTGCGTCTGGAAATCACGTTCAGCAAAGCCCTGACACAGACCTTTAACGTGATCGCTCTGGCCAAGTTCCCAGCTCTGATCGAGATCGACAAAAGCCGCAACGTGTTTCTGAAGTAATAATAATAATAATGAACACTCAACAGTTACTGTGCGCCATACGTAGCGAGCCGAGTCTCCATACATACGTGAAAGGAGTCTATGCGAGAGACAACTTGACTAGCGCGACCTCGACACCAAAGAGTAGGGGAAAGCCGTGGGGATGTGTTGTAAACACGGACATAGCACGAGGTCGAGGGAAACATTGGGTTGCATTCTATTTCGACGGGATAGGTAGCGGCGAGTTTTTCGACAGCTTTGGAAGGAAACCCAGTTATTACACTAAAGAATTTGAACACTTTTTAAAGAGACACTCTCGTAGTTATCGATACAACACAAAAGTTTTACAGCAATCTACGTCGAGTGCTTGTGGGTTCTACTGTCTATTTTATCTGTTAGAGAAATGTAAAAACAGAGCTAGTTTAAGAGACATCACAAACCTATTCGATACAGACAAACGATGCAACGATCACTTTGTCACTCAGTTTATATGCAATTATTTTAAATACTGTTTGACGTGTGTTGCATGATGTATATTGTTAGTACATTTTCTGTGTGTTGCATGATGTATATTGTTAGTACATTTTCTGTGTGATGATATTGCTATTGCTTTATTTTCCATTGTTAACATATAGTGTACGAAATCGTTTTCCCCATTGCTGTGTCCATATACTATTCGTTTTTATTAAGGTAGACACGATACAATTACCATCGGTTAGGCAAGTCATGTCACGATTGTACATCTATTTTGTATTTTATTTTATTTTTTCTTTCTTCAGTATAGAGAGAACTATAAAACCTTTTAATCATCAGTTAATATGTAATGTAGTGTAGTGAGTTTGTCTTGCTGACTGTATAACCTGTGTCATATTAGTCGTAATAAAATTTGATAAAAATATCAGTATAGAGTTTTCTATTGCTATGAAAGCGAGTGCGTGCACGTATGATTGATAGAGAGAGCGAGCGATAGATACTATAAACTATCCGAGTAGACACGAGTATGTCTCATTCTGAGGTGTACCACCGGTCGGTCAAGTCATGGCGAGATACGTTCTGAGACATTATGAATTTATGATTCACGTTCTGTCCCAACACGATTACCAGGAAACGTTGAACGATATACGTGCTATGAACAGCGGTCAGGTGAAGGCCGTCATTGCCATCGTCATGCGTCTGCTTCAGGGACGTATACCCGTCACGCGTACACAGGAACGGGTGTATTTACAACGAAACCCAGACAATAATTATTATAGGATTTTGCGACGCATCGTGAACCCGAATACTGGCGAGGCCTACATCAAACGTATACTGATTCGACATACGAGATTAATCGCGTTCATCTTCAACGCAGAACACGTGAGACACGTGCGGGATGAAGCGAGGAACAACATCATGCGTCAAGCCAGACGACAGCGACAGAGAATATTGGCCCCACACGCTGCTTAAAAAAACAATATATATATATATATATTAGGTTATCACGCGAGTATCTTCATTGAGATTCGAACCGCGACCGAGACAAGATGTCCGATCACTGTTTTTTGAAAGGGACCACTCCAACCACTATATCGGTTCTCGGTGCTTCCGGTTCTGGAAAGACATTTTTCGCAAAACGTTTGTTAGAGAATACGGCGTGCGTTTTCGATAAACCGCCTAATCTCATCGTGTATTGTTACGGGGCATGGCAGGATATCTACGCGGAGATGGAGCGAACAATCGAACACATACAGTTTCACGAAGGCTTGCCTACAGACAGCGATCTACGGACGTGGTCCGAACAATCCGGTAAACAGGCGTTCGTCGTCTTAGACGATTTGATGGACGACATAGCTCACAGCAAACTTATGTTACAAGTTTACACAACGTTATCGCATCATCTCGGACTGACGGTGATCAATCTACAGCAAAGCCTGTTCGCTAAGGGACCCTATACTCGCACCATCAGTATCAATACACATATATTTATCCTGAAAAGCAATCCCAGATCATTATCGGAGTACCGGATACTAGCCTCGCAGATCTTTCCGGGAGAGAGCAAGTATTTTGCCGAATCTTACAAAGACGCCATCGAAGGGAGCAAGTATGGTTATTTGATCGTCGATCTCTCGCCCCATAGCGACACGAGCTACGGACGCTTACGGACGGGTATCTTTCCCGATCAGCTGCTCACTTATTATATACCGAAATAAATAAATAAATAAAAAGAGACAGACACGAGAAAATCGACTCATTCCATGGTCGGACGCGCTATGAGCAACAACAAGGTGTATCGCTGGGATATCGTGTGTTCGCCTCCCGTTCATATCCTGTCGCTGAGAAGTCTGCCTACCTCTTCCCGGTGCGAAGACATTTCGTTAAAGTCGAGTCCGCATTGGTTTGAAACGAAGGAAGAGTGCATACAGTCCCTCCGACACGCGTGGAGAACAGGTGTGGATCTACCCAACGCATACGGCGGACCTTACTGTTATATCATTTCGAAGACGCATTTCACGAGACTATGACTGCCTTGGAGCTACTGCGCGAAAATGTAGACATGCTTCGCGTGTTGGAAAAAGCCAAGCCGGTGAAACGCAAGGCCCTCTTACCCAACCTATCTTCGAAACAGTATCGCGCCATTGTGACGATGCTGTTCAATATTAACATGGGAATCATTCCCTTGACAGAGCAAGAGAAAACCAAACTGTTTCGATACAGGAAAGCCATTCGTCTATTGACCATCAAGCGAGGAGGACCTAGACCGAGTTTACTCTTGAAAGAAGCGGGATTCAAACACAAGAGCTTGTTGAGTCTACTCGTTTCTCATCACTTTATCATTCCGACTTGCGTGAAAGCTCTAGACCGATATCTACGAGTCGTAGAAAGCCATGAAAAAAGAGAGCAACATGCGAGCAATGGTGGTGGTGAGTCGAGACAGGTACCATCAACTTCTGTCCCAAGCTCGCCCATCTCATCGGAAGATGGAAGGGATGGGGGAAACGCACGTGACGACAGAACCACAGAATCACCATGCTCCCCAACTGCAGTCAATGACGAACGAGACACCAGCACCACGAGCGGTAGCGAGGGAGACGACATGTGCTGAAGAAAACGAAGAAGAAGAGCCCACGGTTAAGCGGAACACGTTTCACGCTAACACGCGATCACGCGATCAGCTGCAGCAATCGACAGAAAGCCATTATCCACGCATAGTCACAACATCGGTAGAGCACCCGTCCTCCTCGTCCGTGCATGTAGTGTTAGATCAACTTTTAGCGCACGTTCGCTCGGACGAGCAAAAGGGACGATTGATATCTCTATGGCGATATCTCGTAGGTCAGAAATCTCTCGGACACGTGTCATGGAACGATCGCTTTGAATTGTTGGATAAACAAGGATATAGCATCAAACAGTCTAATGTGATTGACTTGATTCGCCGGTTTGTGTTACAAGATAGTAAGAAACCCGTTGTTGGATATGACACGTTTATTCGTGTAGTAAAATCTCTATCACGTTCACACACCTTTTTCCCTCAAGTGGGAAAAGGCAAGAGAAAACTCTCTCAGGCCATGTATGTGCAGGGTAAAGTAAAAGACGGCGTTCCCGGTAACAAGAAGTTTAAAACCTTGGAAACTTTTTAATGTTCTTGACTATGAAACTTGTATTTATAACAAGACTCTAGAAACTTGTCTATGAAACGTGTATTTATTAAAATAGGACTATATTTTATGATAAGTTTTAAATGTGAATGTTTGTGTTCATTTGAAAGAAACTATCTTTGTGTTCATTTGAAAGAAACTATCTTTATGTTACTCGTCTGTATCATAACTCTAGAAATGAGGTATTGCTTCTGTATGATATTGAATCTTCGCCAATCTATCAAGTTATTTTCACTACGAATAAAATTGAAAGAAAACTAGTCTTGTGTTGTTCATGCTTAAGTCGTGTTGTTACAAAAGAATAGTATCATCCCTTTCACCTTTGAAGGGAATGATAAGATGTTATCATATCGCCTACACCTCATGTCGCCTAGGACAAACACATCACGTGACATCAGGATTAGTCATTGCATTAGACTCGTATTTCATAAATATGTACTCGTATTTTAAAGCAACTACACTACGTTTCTGGTTATTCTAGTTTTACCTTACGGTTAAAATGTATTTCAATTACTGGATACATGTTATATGACGTGATGCGTCTTTATATTGGGAAAGATATAGACAAACTTAGAGACGATTGTCAAAGTGAGTTTTCTCACGTCGCCTATACCTCATGTCGCCTATGGCAAACACATCAGGCCACGTGTCATGTTGAGTTATATTTTTAAAGCAGCTATACCACGTTACTGATTATTCTCGTTCTGCCTACAATCACTGGGTAAATACCATAGGACGTGATGCATATGGAAAGATATAGAGATGATTGTGAAACTGAGTTTTCTCACGTCGTCTACACCTCATGTTGCCTATGGTAAACACATCAGGTCACGTGACACAACTGTCGAGTTGTATTTTAAAAGCAGCTATAGCACGTTACTGATTATTCTCGTTTTGCATAGATGTTTATATCAGGTTATTGCTTATTAATGCTACTCGACGTGATGTGTTTCCATTTTCATATCAGGAAAGATAACGTCAAAGACCTTTTAAGATAATACCATGGTTTATTTCACACACAGTTTTATTCACACATAATTTAAGATAATATCACATACAGTCACGCTATACATTCACATAACATAATATCACATACCGTATTCAGCATATCACAGTTTTTATTTCGTATCACAGTTTCATTAAACATCTTTCACAGTCTATGTATATACAGTTGATTTAAACATATCACAATTTAATACTTGACTAGAATATTATATCACAGAATACTTTATGAATAAATTAACTACAGTATGTACACTACTAGGAAAGTTGATGGAACGCGCTGGAGACGTTTTGATTTTATTGAGATTTAATTTAAATTAATTTTCTGCTAGTTCATTTAAAATTTCGACAAGAAAAGTGTCGGTGTCATCCAATGTGTTGGTGTTGTCGCGTGGAGACGGATAGGGACAGAGCTCTATGTCTAGAGGAGCCGTGTGAATGCCGTCGTCTAGCACTCGACGTTTGCAGTAGAGATAGCTCAACCCACGGCGCGTTTGTTGATAAGTACACATGGTATTCCCCTTGAGACGGAACCCTCTGTTCATTCCCTCGCCGGGTACCCGCGTTCGCAAGACATTTCTAAACGCTTGGAGGGGTGTTTTCAACGTGCGTTTGGAGATGCCTTTGCAAGAGAATTTGACCCGGCGGTCGAAGTAACCGACGACAGGGATGGATGAACGGAGTCGGGCTGTCTTCACGACGGGGATACGCTTACTCAGCATGCGTCGGGCACGTTGTAAAAGACGTTGAGCACAACGCACACTCAAACTCGAGGCGGGCTTCGGTTTGCGTTTGAGAATAGACTGTGTCACCAAGTATGTTTTACTACACAGTCCAATCATTTCGTCCCCTTCGTACTCGAGTTTGAACAAACCCGGAGAACGTTTGTCGTGGAGGGCGTGCACAGAACAGCACGTGCGTGGAAACCAACGCGTACAGTTGTCATCTTCAGGGCTGGCTCTACACAATCCCGTCAACTGTGTTTGGTATGCTGTCTGTTTGCTGGGTTGGATCACGTCGGAGAGACACTTTGCGCTCAAGGCCATGTAGGCGGAGTCAGTGTCCATCTCCATGTATTCCCAATCACTACGATCCACGTAGACGTCCATGAAATCGTAGTAAAATTGAAGCATGCGCAGTTTGGCATACTGCAAAATGAAATAACCCAGCTGCATGGGGGTGTCGAGGTTTAAGAGCTTTTTACCCTTCTCGACCTCGAAATATTCCCCGCCCAGTTCCGTCAGTTTACGAAATTGTGGGAGATTGACTTGTCTACTGGCCTCTGTGGGGGTAGAGACATACGACACGGTCTGATGTTTTTCCTTATTGATTAAGACACTGCCGTATGCTGAATTCCCAACCAACTTTGCCGTATCCCCGCGTATGGAGGCAGAGGGATCGCTGTCGGCTTGTCGTCTGGCAGAACACACGTCTTCGACAAACGAGTGAAAGCAAGCGTTTGGGGTGTACTCGACGACTTGGTACACACGAGTGATTACCATCCCGTGTTGTAGATACCATTGCAACAGCGGGGTGGCTATCAACATCTGTCGTGCCTTGAGACCGCCGACTAACATCTGGCGCGGTTTTTTACTCAACTCGTTCTCTGCGATATACTGCTGCATGTGTTCGCCGAGAGCCTCGTGTGGAACCTCCGCATTACAAAAAAGGGGAGCCATCTCTCGAAAGTACTCTTCGGGGGAGAGACGAGTGCCGTGAGGGTTCCGTCCGGTTTGCCACCGCTCGGGGACTCGAATGTCTACCTCGACCATGCCGAACAGATCCCCTTTAACCACAGCCCTCAGAATCTCATCCTCCGTCAGGTTCCTTTTATTGTGTTGATAAAAAGGCGGCTGACGTTTTTCAATAAACGAAGAGAGCTCCCGATCTGCCTTGCGATCCTTCAAAAAGTCGCATTCCCACTTTTCTACGATATCGTAGCCTTCTTTACGAATAAAGGCGGCACGGGCATGGGTTCGTTCTAAGCGCTGAGCTAATTTTGCTCGTTGCTTTTCCTTTCCCCGAGCCTTTTGCGTGAGGTAGCATTCATGGCCGTGGTAATAACAACCATAATATTCCAGCACGACGTCTTTGCCCAACACATTCGACTTGGGAACGAACCCATCCACCAGGTAAGGTCCCACCCGTTTTTCACGACCCCAATTCAGTTTATGCTTAATGTCCCTCCCGGTCTTGAACCTCAACCAGTCCATCCAATAGTACATGGACATGTACCTGTCCCTGCGTTCGGGTCTGAAGCCCGTCTCTGCTTTCCTACGCACGAAAGGGCCGGTGGGCATATCTTGATCTATAGCCCACAGGTATAACGCATTCGCGTCGTACCCGACCACCCTTTTACACGGCTTCTGGGGGTTATCTCTAATAAACGTCTGATGGGCTTTGTGGTACCTCGTGAAAATGATGGAAGGACCGCCCACCACGTTGGCCTTTACCGTGTCATAGAGATCTTCATTGCTTTTATCGAACAATGCAAAAGTGACCCCCTCTTTCTGACTCTCTCGGAACAGTTTCTGTCTAGCCACACCGGGGACAGACATGGTGGTTTTAAAGAGGTCGATACCGTCCTCGTTATAAAACCGTTGCATGGCTTCTGCGGCTTGCACAAAGGGTCCCACGTCCAGATTATTATACCAGACAAGGAAATCACGGAACGTGGTCATGCCTTCCCGTTCCCACACGGCCTCGAGCTCGGCATAATTCTCCTCGACTGATTTCACCCCGTCGTCCAAGACGGACTTCTGTTTGAGACTGGAATACCAAGCCTCACCCAGAGGGGGAAGTCGCGTCTCGTTCAGAATGTCGGCCGATGTGAAATACTCGTACGGGAAAAAACCCTTTTTCTCTTGCACGCCGAACGCTTTGAGAAACTGTGCGTAACTCGTTCCGGGAGAGAGATATTGCGTGACGTCAAGAAATTTGAAAGTCTTATTACTTTGACAAAGATAAGAATTATTTTTCTTGACGGTGAAAGCTTGAGATTCTGCGCTGTCAAGTGAGAGATGTTTTGGAAGCTTCTCCTTGATGATATTCAAATCGTAGCGAGCCGAATTGAAACCAAGGACGGGGACTTGTGAACAGTACCCCGAGAGCTTCTCGTAAAGATAGGACAGACGTTTTCCACGTAATTGTTCAGGTGTTTTAGTCTTATCATCTTTACCCACCGGTTTTGCACCGGATTCTTCGTCAGAACTGTCGTCATCGTCACACATGTCAACAGAGACGTCATCGTCACACATGTCAACAGACTCGTTGTCATCACACACATCAATAAAGTCGGTGACAACAGAGTCGGCAACATCAGATATGACGTCGCATTGGGTGACGGACTGTTTAGCAGACGGAATGCCGATTCTATCCTTCTTATCCTTATTCTTATCCTTATCGGATGCGTAAGCACATAAAATGCCTAAATTCAAGGACCATTTTTCGCAAGCCAACTCGCTTACTTTATCGGCAATTTCTGTCATGTACTCCAACATAGCGGCAATCAGTTGATCCACATTGGCATCAACGGGGAAGTAAACCCTTCCACGTTGGAGCAGATGCTGACGGAAATGGGGTGGTGTTCTTGCATCCACCTCAGTTTATCTGTCCCGCTATCGATGGGACTGAGTGAACATTCAAAGTCATAGACGATGAACCACGGGAAAAATCTCTCACTTTCATCCACCTTCAAATTGTTCTCTGACAGCTCGTCAAACACCGTCTTGGGTGTGTGGTGGAAACCACCGGGAAACCGAAGCTTGGTTTGACCACTGCAACCGCGCTGATGACGGTTGCAATTATTTATGCGTTTGAAGAGCATGGAACAGATGGGACAGCGATAGCGTTGACAGTACATATTGATATTGGTGATGAGGGACAAGTGTTCTTCATAGAGGTTTAAATACATGTGTTCTTGAAACACGCCGCGTGTTTTATAGACGGGTTGAGCTATCCTGTCCTGGTCGAGTTGAAAGACGCTAACATTCACACCGAAACAAGCTTCGAAATCAGATAGAAGGGAAGGAGAAAGCCCCTCGTAGTCTTCGGGGGCGACTCGAAAGATGTTAGGAAGATGATTTTGACAAGAGTAGTCCACCCACTTTTTATAGAGGATTTTCGTGGGTGTTTCTAAACTAGCCCGAGCAGAGGGATCTCGATATAACGCCAGACAGCGGAAAGCGCATAGGCGGTCTTCATAATATTTACTATGATAATTACGATCTAACGAGATGATGGCTTTATGATTTTTTATATAATCAGGGAGTGTCACAGGGGTATGGCCTAAAGGAAAATTCGATCTGTACGTATAAAACTGTACATTGGTGATCAAAACAGGTTTCCATTTCGTATCCTCTCGTTGTTTCATAAGAAATGAAGATATATCTAAACTTGCCAATCTCTGGCGCAACTGTTCGAGATCCTTATGCTCGGTGATATAGAGGGGAGAAGTAAAGAGAGGGTTTGAGCTGTAAGGGTGAAAATAGCGATACTGCCCCGTCTCCACGTTACGGAGGATGAAACCGAACGCTAAATTGAGTCTAAAACTATAATCCAAAGATTGATAGATCTCTCTAGCGCGCTCCATCAACTCACCTATCGAAAAGTTGGGGTGGAGAGGAACATTAAACATCGAGGCGACCTCTCCGGGCTGGTTATGAGCGAGGATGGCATCGGCGTTCAGCTCATACGCATCCCGGAGAGCGGGTTCCGTCACCTCGCCAGTGTTCCTATCCACCCAGGGTGCAGCAACTCCCTCCTCGTCGTCTCCCTCAGTTCCCTCGTCTCCCTCGGCTCCCTCTTCACGCCAAGGGGTGGGCTGGCGATCCTTCCCGCTGCCGGTGTGTTGGTGGCGATAGAGAGAGCTCCTGCCGTCGAAATGTTGGTGACAGGTCCGGCAGGTATACGTCCGAGACGGGGGAGGCGAGGGAGCTGTGTGAAGAAAGGAATATGGCATTAATAACATTATGCTATGTATATGACAATTATGAAGAAAAAAACAAAAAAACAAAACAAAATACAGTTAGGTGTTTTAACATTATACCTACCTACCTACCTACCTATCTAAATACATACATACATATGTAGATACATAAGTTTCATCATAAGCATATTCGCTATATCGTTCTATTTAACCTTCACATGATTTAGTCATCATTATATTGTTAAGCGTTATATATGTAGCCCTCCTATACCCAACGCTAAAACTAGAAACGCCTTGAGTAAATAGTGGCTCTCCTTTGAAATGTCTATTTTACCTGTTTGTTGAAGAGGAGAGGAGGTGTCAGGCCTCGATGTACCCGGCTGTGGCGTGCTGGAGGCTGTAACACACATGTCTATACCTTAAACATAAAGATCTAATGTTAAGCAGAAACTAAAAAACACGACATGTGAACATCCCTCCAAGATAAGCTCAATATCGCACATGAAAAACACAGAGTAAACACCGCATACTTTGACTGCTCAAAACTCTATAGATAATACATAGAAAAAACATGGTTCCATTTACTTTAAATGTTAACATCTCACTGATATACCTGCAATGCATATCAACGCCTATATAACATCATTGACTAGAACACATCAACTTTGTTGTGATATTAAACATTATAAAACTCACCGGATGGATGGAAACGCCGAAAATGTACAGCCAACTCACGAGGGGAGGCGAATATCTCGGGGCATTTCTGTGTACAGAAAACCAGTTAAGAGTCGGGTATTAGACTCATAACGCATAACCTTCTTAAAGGGGTTGGATGAGCTTGGTTATCATAGCATAACTATATCATATCATATCATAAAAGCTGTTTTAGTCAATTTTACTTGCGTTCGTATAGACATCATACAATGAAAACTCGTATAGCATGGCTTAACATGGTTGTTTTACGACGTTATATAAACAAGAGTTATGGCGCATCATACTTATACAGCATTTAAATGAACATGTTCTCTTTCATTAACTAATGTAGAATATATACTTACACTAATGTAGAATATATACTTACACTACATTGATATTCCGTTAACGGCTGTGACAAGGCAGCGCACTTGTGTTTTTCTAAATCTTTATTTCTTTTATAAGATTTGCTGCACTTGTCACACACGAAACGTTTCCCCTCATGAGCCGAACGAGTGTGACGGAGAAGGTTATCTTGACGAGAATAAACCTTTCCACACTCATCACACTTGTATGTTCTAGAAATGAAAATAGAGAAGCCTCGTAGAAAATGAAACACCGAATACCATAACATTTCCATTCATAAAAGCAATCTATTTTAATAACTGGAAACATAAGAATATGAATATGACTTAGATCACGATTAAATGATAACTATCACTATCTCTCATATTAAAAACATTTAAATAATATCAGTCTTCACTAGGACTATTAAAACACAACGAGATAACCTTCATCTTAATCAAGACATATCGAAGATATATTAACATTTACTCACGCTTTTTCGGAATCCATATTTTTTTCCCTTTTATATATCCGTTTAAGACCTTCGATACTTTTTAGGTGTTGTCGGCTTGAGACTCAACGGTGGAATGAAGACGGTTTCTAGTGGCGGAGACTTAGTACATGTATAGAACTTTCAGATCAGTCACCAACCAACCAATCAGTCTTTCCCTATTGTACTATATATCCGTGGGATAAACACACACGTAGACCTCATACAGTACACACGTATGTACTAACTCAAAAGAACGTGACCCCAATGCTATTGACAGAATATATATAAAGCATCGAGGAATGCGGGTTTCCATTGACCTAGTGTCACGCTTTATATGTTCTATTGACTAGGAGTTTTAGACATGACGCAAGAACACGTTTCTAGAATATATAGCTAGCTGGGTTTTTAAAAAGTAAATTCTATGTTCTGATAATGCATTGGAATATAAATTTATTGTTTTGATAAAAACTCGCCTATCTACAGGTATACGCTCGCCTCTGACTCATGACACGTGTCGCTAAAGATAGCTTTGGCGCCAAAATTTAAAACCGGTTTCTGATTGGACTGACGCTCTTGTATGGGTTAGGGTTGGCTTAAAGAAAGCATTGTTTTGCAGTAATGATGATGAATGGCTTAATGAGCATCCTCGCATTTAACTGTCAACTGAGTGGTTGACCTTTCTGACCTGTGACGACATGCATATATTAGCCTATTAATGAGCTACGCTGCATACATTAATCTCCCTCCGGTTCTCCCTCCGGTTAAGGAGTATGTGCGTGCTCACCTTACACTACTAGTGTTTGTTGTATGTGTATAGGAGAACTAGTATTGGTATGAAATCCAATAAAAACTTGTTCAAAACAATGTTCAGTACTTCTTACTACTTGCCAATCCATTCTGTCATCTCCTGAACTTGTTCAAGGAACGACAAACGTTTATGTAGTAAATAATGACCCGGTGCCGAGCGGTTATGGCATATAAACTCGCGAGGGCGTCAGCCCGAGCAGAGTTTATTGCCATAACGCGAGGTAATCGGGTCATTATTTGCCTTACACTCCCGCGGAACACTCTATTTATAAAATAATTGTATATATGCATTTTAAAGGGGTATTTTGTGGATTTATACGACATGATCAAAATATATCAGTGAAATATTCCCAATGCACTCATTATTGAATTGAAAGGAAGGTTTCAATCTTAATCCTTTATTCCATACACAAATTAGACATAAATTGGTACCTATACATACATATATGTATATATAATACTAGAAAAAATATTAAGAGAACGAACACTCATCGGTATAGATCCTCGGTAGCTCCATTGGTAAAGGCGTTGCTCGACGATATAGAGGTTCAGGGTTCGAATCCCACTTTCGTAACTTACAAAATGTTCATATCTAATTTGACAAAATTTCCAAATTTTACAAGTCCATTTGTTTCCGAAGGTGGAATATCTCATAACCGACCATGGAGGTTATGAGATAACCAACCTGCACAGGTGGTGGTTATGGCATATAACCTGCAACTCAAACAAAACAAATAACTTCCCAAGGGGTGTAAGCATTAGAACATGCATCAATAGATAACATAATACCATTGCAATCAACATATACATGTTCATGAACTAGACAGCATGCGTTGCTCCGATCTAGAAGGAAATATATGACTTGCTGTAGTTCATTCCCGAAAATATAGTTAACGAGTTAACTAATAAAACTGAATAAAACAGAAAACCCATATCAATACCCGAAAGCATTCTTTTCTCACATGCTGAGGTTACTCCATTCGATTCTTACGATTGAAGAATTGAGCGACTAACTTTTGCTAGAAGAGAGTGTACCCGAAGGAATTTCATAAATAATACCTCATCGAGGGTTCGAAAATGTACGGAGACTCGGCATCTAAGCCATGTGTAAATATTGATATTATAAATATCACCAAGGGGAAGTAACAATTGATGTACATATAATATGTGAATCTGCATCTGGATGGAAGGTCATTTTAACCTTGTCCCCGGGATCATGATAAGATCTTAGTTAAAGGTGCTTCTATTGTGTTTCATAAAATTTTATTTGGCTTTAATACGTTCCAACACACCATGTGTGCTGTTTATACAAATAAATTCACCTAGCTTGCATATTCATCCCAAATCGCCAAACATATCATAATTACTATTTTCCAATTAAAATCGAGTAACATCATTATGCATGTGTAAAAACCGAAAGTGAACGTCCTACTTACATGCACAGTAGTTATATGACCCATTGAACATTATTAACCCAAATTTGTTATTTTGTCTGGTGTAAATAAGATTCCAAAATTACGTTTGACTCATTGGCGCGCGCCACACGCGGTGCATTGTCCGGTTTTCGATCAGAAATCACTACTTTTACCGTCAATATACTAAGTCGAGTATCATTAAAATGGTTGCTTTCGGTAACAATTGGTACTTCTCGATTAAATAAGACCATTTATAACGTTTGTCATATTTGACTCCCAACAACACAATGGATGTACCTTTAAGTCAGCATCTTGCTTTATTGAAATATACTGTTTGTTACGTTAACATCAAACTCATATTTAATAATTATAATATCAAGGGTACTTGGAAGTAGAGAAAATAAGCATAAGCAACATTTATTCTTAGCGGAAATTTGCCTAAGTATCGTCATGACCCCAGCGCCTGTTGCAGATTTTCATTCGAAAGATATATGAGTATTTAGACAAAGTGCAATTCCTTTGCTTCGACGTTGTTTCACAAAGGGAAACATCTATTCATCTTTAGTCTTTGAACACCAAGCTATCAACACGTTGAAGGTATATATATGGGGTTTTTCTTCCCAGGCATAATAGATTGCATCGTTTCCTCTCTATCCAGACCAGGGGGCGGCATCTGGAAGCACGTTGACTGGACCTGAGCTCGCTTCTGTTTGGACTCCACATCCCGCATCAGCATGGACATGGACTTGCCGTCTACTGTGATACTGGGAGAGACGTCAGGGAACTCCAGGTCAATGCTTTCATCCAGAGGTTCTGTGGAGAAGAAGCTTGTTTCTCGAGTGCGTGGTCTGGATATTGGTGTTTTTCTGTCCAGCGAGAAGTCCTCCATCGGATGCAAGACGGCTGATACCCTTTGGAGGATTGCTCTGGCGTTCTTGTCAGTCATTGGGTTCTTGCTAGTCATGAACGTCTGGAAAGTTTTCAGAATCAGCTCATCATAGATTGGAGTTATCATGTCTATTTTGGGTAGGCTTAAGACGTTGGCATCACGTTTTGGTCGTGTTGGTGTTGACGGTTGGGCCGTTTGAACTTTTCGAGGTTGAGGACTCGGGTCAGGTTTCAATTCTGGAGTTTTCTCGGTTTTCCTGAGTACGATCTGCTGAAATTCTTCCGCACTTTGCTCGACCTTCGGAAGTTGGATACTACGGGTTTTGGCTTTGGCTGATTTTTTGGCAAAACGAACTTTCCTTGAAGCACTACTCTCTGGTGTTCCAGTACGACTATCAGCGCCAACCGCACCAGGGATTTCAATGGGAGTAACGCGTTTCTCAGATGCAGCAGACGTCAAACGCGACTTGTCGTCTGCCAACAAACCATCAGAATTGAAGAAGGAAGTATCATGAGATTTCAATTCGGATTTCTCTGACATCGAGAAGAACGGAGTGGTTGGCTGTTTGGATGAACAGCCACGACTTGATACTGCAAGAGTTTTGATTGGCTCAACTTTAAGACCAATCGCTGACCCCAGATCTCTCACGTGTTTCAGTTCTTCTTCCCGTTTGAGTCTTTTCTCTTTCCGACTTGCCAGGAACCTCAGACGACTCTTGTCAGCAAGTGTTCTCATCGAGTTCATTTGATTTTCAGGAAAATTTTCGGCCAGCCTTGGCATTCTGTCCTTCCTGACTACATAGTAGATCAAGGGTAACTCATAGGTAGTTCTGCTCCTGGTCTTGACGAAACTAACGTGTGGGTTGCTGGTAGCAGTGTTTGGAGGTTTGTTGTACCGGGAGCTCGTCATGGAGCGGGAGGAGTCACCTCTCTCACCAGCAGATCCGTTCAACATTGGTACAGAGTCACCGTCTTTGTCGTGTATGTCTATGCTTATGTCGACTGCATCTCCCTCAGGACCTGGTGGGTTTATAAACGAGCCTGCATAATTGCTTTGTGCTTCACTCATAAGAGTTTCGTCTTTATTTTGATCCATTTTTTAAATGAGGAATAAGGTCAATTAATGATATGTGTCCAACGTTGAAGTTTCTGCAACATAAAGATCAGAAGATTCTTTCAAAATTATATGATTTTAACTTAAATCATTGACACTTTATACATACAATTAGTTTTAAAATACTTACGAAGTCGTGGTTCTTGAAATATGGATTCATTCTTTTTGACATATTTAACACGGAATCGAGGGCAGAACACGAGGGACGTGAATTAACAGAGGTGTTAATTATATATGACATTCAATATAAAATACTAGCAATATCGCATGTTTTTTTCATTAAATAGAGAAAGATTCCAAGTTTAAAGATGCTCTTACTACACTTATATGAACTTGTAATATTTCCCTCAATACGAATGTACTCGTATGGTCACATGTATAGTTAGTTGATCGGATACCATCCTATAGGACATCAGTATGTAATTCAAATGTTCACCTCTACTGTGCGGTATTGGATTCTCGTTAATCTGTTTTCCCATAGTAGTACTTTGGTAGATTTTGCTGTCTATGTATGAATAAATGTTAATGTCACCTCTTCATATAATAGTTCTATATATTTTCCTTGATGGTAGTTTTGTCCGATAATTGTCCTATCTGACCACAAATAAAATTGCTCTTTTACTCTTCTGTGACGAGAGTCTAAAACACTTAACAACGTGTTGTAAAACTTACAACGGTAAATCATGATATCCTCACTCGCATGATAGTATCAGATACAATGTACACCTAACAATAGTTAATTAGAGCACTTACCTGATAAACAGTATACCTGTAAATTGTTGTAATTAGTGAACGTTCACATTTCTGTCGTCGCCTTGTGACGGTTTGACAAACACCTGTCGTCTTGTCAAAGGTCTACAGTGTATGGTTACACATGGCACACAGGCAGCCTAGCGTACAAATCCTCTAATCCCGATAAGAAGGCTATTGTTTCACAGAGCGCTATAGTTTGTCAGAGGTACGATCTGAGAGTAAATCTTCTACTTGATTAAGTCCGACCCACAGTTAAATTGTTGTTGGCTGTTGTACGACCAGTGATCTAACAGCCACAATGCGTTATATCATCACAAACAGCTTGCTTTGTGACGCTTAGGCTGTGAATATTATGAGAACGGTGTTCTTACCATATGGATGTGTGTTACATGGTAAATCTCTCCTATTGGATTATGTGTCCACTTATATTCGTATATTTACATGTATTGAGTTGTATATACGGGTTATTCTCGTTTATAATATGTGACAGTAGATCGCCATTCTCTCCCTTCAGATATTTTATATCGTATCGTAATGGTAGATCTTATCGAAGTGGAATACTTTAATATGTGCAAATGAATCCATATAATAGATACTGTGACCCTTATTATTATTTTCTTCTTCTTCAATATTGCCTATATATGTTATATAAACAATCATTCTGACGACACTTACAAATGTACTTGCAGATTTTATTTTAATTTGATGATCAAAAAGAGGAGTGCTTGCCTAAAACATCGCTTCCGTCCATTTAACTGTCTCTCAAAATGGTTCCAGTGTAATAAAAAAAGATCAACACCAACGAAGAGGACGCAAACAGTAGATATATATGCGTCTTATTTATTTTGATTTAAAACAACGCCAATATTTCACAGAGTCCTGGTTGCTTTCAACACAACTGATTTTGTGGCATAACCTGTTCCATACAATGCATTACTTGCATTTATGAATTGAAATCCATTTAACAGTCGTTGTACAGTTCGAGGTTAAAGGTAATTTGAACCATCTTGCTGTTTGAATAGCTTTAATAGAAGGAATGTTGAATTTGAAAAGGAAAACGAGCTGGGGTAACTGGATCCAAATCGATTTGTTATAACATAATACCACCCATATACTGTTCTTCTGACACGGCTTAGAATAGCATGCCTTGCATGGAGGTCAGAGACAGACAGACAGACATGTATTTCATTAAAGTATCACATTGTGTGGACATTAAAACAACCAGTTACAACCAAACAATAATAACTAGAAGCGTTACTTTCACAGAATCGTCGCATTTTTTCATGTAGGTCACTTGCCCGAATTACATTCATATACATGCATATGTACTGAGGTCGAAAAGAAAATTTACCCTATTGAAATTGTATAACCATATTGCATTTTGTGTATCCCTGCATTTGGGCCCAGTTGTCTACTTAATTGAAATAAAGAGATGAGAATGAAATATTGCGAAATGGTATGCACCTAGTTCTCCCGTCTTCATAGTGTGTTTACAGTGAGAAAGAACTAATTCACATTACAGCTAGCTGCATAAACTGCAAGTGTAATTATACTATTAGGTGGTATCAACTGCTCCTGTATGACTCTTGTTATCAGTATCATTGAACAAACTTAGCAGGAATGCTGACACTAATATTGGGCTGAAGGTATGCTACACATTGGGCTCTTCTCTTGGTCATGCTGCAAGAACCATTGATTCCTCAATCACGACTACTATACATCAGAAATCAATCCGCGATTCCAACTGACTGACTAGACAAGAGAGCGCCCCACAACATCGCTTCAAAACGACACAGGAAGACTGGCAAATAAACCGGGTCTCGAATTGACGCCGGAGGTATGGCCATTTGACAGAAATAGACGCCGGAGGCATTTATTGTATCTGTAACCTCCATCCCCGTAAACCCGTCCTGACGTTAACGGCAACACTGACACAAACTCCCTGTCGCATAACTGGCGCCAGTCTCCATCATGGACTAATATAGGCCTTGCCGCACTTACGTTACTAACCTGTGCTAGTGTAGCGGCGCGCTGCACCCGAACTTCCAGTGAGCTCCGCTACGCTAGCACATGCACTATCTATGGATACGTAGTGGGAGCCTATCTTTAGTACTTTGCCCTTCAACATGTCAACTAGGTTCCCCTATATGATAGTAAACTATATGTATATGTACACACAGACAAAGGACTCTTGTTAAGCAAATGGCTTAACAAAATAGGATTATCACGCTTGCATTGACTAATGTTTTCATCTTAGTAATGGGATTGTATAATACACAAAACCGAATAATTCCTAAATGGTAAACAAAAGTATCTCGATACTCGTACATGATATGTGATATATATAAACTAAACAATAAAGGGTCCGCAGATTTGATTTACGATCAATCTATATTGGAAAGATTGTTTACAAATCTGGATTCTTCCTTTCACTCACCGGATAGACACTGAAATCATGATCGTGACGATGAACGTTAGGGGGCGGGATAGCGCAGTGGTTAGCGCGTTCGGCTTCGGATCAAGAGGTCCGGGGTTCGAATCCCGCCCTCGAATTACTGTTCTACACGCAGTAAGGTTTTGGTTCAATGCTACACTGAATTTCTCAGCGTAGTACCACTCATGGTTCGCTAGTTCCAGCCGATGCTCGCAGGTTTCACCGCAATGCATAGATAGCTACATGGCGTTGCGGGCTTTATCCCTGCCATAATACTAGCAGCCGCGATATAAGTGAAATACTCTTGAAAGCGGCATTAAACCCCAACTCACCTCACCTCACCTCATGAACGTTATCAGGTCCTATATTAGATAGTTTACATTGATTTATTCACAACATACATTATTAACAAAATGATACTCATGTGTTAGCTTATACTAGCTGGTAAATAGAAATTTCTGCGTGATGAAAGCGTTGAAATGATGGATGACTTCATATCGGCTATCTTGATTGAACAGAGTCGCTGAATGATATATATCTGATCCAACGTGTCTTCAGTGACGTCTTTATCTACTACCCAATTATGTATATACACAGTGGCATCTAAACAATTTAAATACACATAGACAAGTTATCACCATCATAAATGTTAATACTATATTAATGATTTACCATATGTCTTCCTAATTTATATCAAGTACAGTGTTCAGTAAATTTATGTAAATGCTAACACAGTCTCTAATATGAGTCATAAAGGGCCTTTGTTTCATAGAACGTATTTCAGAGAGCCGATCTTCCAGCTAACTGATTACAATGAGAATTCCTGGAGATGAAGTGGAGATGATAAGGGGTGTAACGTCGCTTTCAAGAATACCACTTAATTCATAGCGGCTAATATTATTGCAGGGTAAAATTAAAAAAACAAACAAATGTAGCTCAGCATAGCGGTGAAACCTGCAAGCATTGAATGGAAATAGCGAAACATGGATAAAACACCGCTGAAATTCAATGTAACAATGTATCCAAACCTTACTGCACATAGAACAGTTCTTCATAGCAAAGTTGCCAATCCCAAGGCGAGATTCGAATTCCGACCCTGTTATCCAAAGCTTTACATTTCTGTTCGATCAGCGCTTCTCACCAACTGAATGATATCGATGGAATGTTGATAGAATGTTAATTACTTGTTTTTACAATTAAAGTTACATTTATATTACTCCAAAATTTAAAGTGGCACAGATGTACGATATATGTCTACAGGGAACTAAACTGAGGTACAAAAGTAACTTTACACTCTATTGTTTCACTCATACTGTAAAAATCACAAAACAAATTGATATGATAGAACCGGGATATTATCTAATGTTCAATGTAGACTGATTCGGCAAACAATTATACTCGTTTTTGTCAAACGTGGAGAGTAAGAGTCCCTGAAAGGACCAAGGAGTATAAACTCATGTTTACACCAATATGACCCCTGCCATGTTTATAATGTTGTAAATGTGTGCAGAATGAGGCACGGTCACTGATTTTCACTTAGCAGAGTCTCAAATACAGTTGTGTTTTATCCAAATTAATTTTGGGCAAATTTATGAATTAACAAATTTAATATCGTATAATTATTCCTTGGCTGATGAATAAATGCCTGCACTTTTCAGTTTTAGAGTACGACTACGGAAAGATAAGATATTTGTTATTGAAAATCTAACATATGATAAAACCAACTGAGGTGTCAAGTTTCTTTTGTACCTCAGTTTATGTGTTTTATAGCTGTGTTATCTTCTGTTGAGTTCATTTTTTTACTCTCGAAAAAGATAAACAACACAATTGAGCGATGATATATCAGCTATAGTTATTGCGCTTCAAACTGTACATTTCTTTCCAAACTTTATGGAAGATGATTCGATATCATACATATGTGAAAGAACATAATTCACAAAGTTACGACATATATTCAACTGTTAAAATGTAATATGAAAGCAGTGTGAGGAGGAGCGGAAAGTCGAATTAAAGTGTAAACAACTATAAACGAGGCAGGATTGATAACACTAGTGGTGTACATTGAACATATACATTTCAAGAACACGGTGTCATTAAAGTACGAGTTTTTTCGATGATGGATATAGGATTCATTCAATAACATTAGTAAAAGATAACCGTTTCAAAATACCCATTCTCTTCCGACTGAGACTACTAAAGTCATTTCTTCCACCATAACCTCGTTACGAAATGACTTGAGTATCTTCTGTATAGAGAGAATGCACTATATCATGAAGATTTTTATTGTACGACTGACGAAACATTATCCATCAATATAGATAAAACATACGTTATAGAGTTGCAATGAATTGAAACATAGAAATCAATATTTGACTTGATGAGTGAAAATATAAGAGGAGAGTGTGGTAAAGGAAAGGGGAGAAGGAAGCTTGTATATGATGATATTATCCTATGAAAACTCAACAACCGATTCTGTGCATGCATCCAAATAGAACATGTTTTAATCAGCAGTGATACATGGCCTATCATTATAGCCAGTCGCTCAAGGCATGCAATCCACTCATTGACGGTTCAGAAAAACGAGAATGGCGTTGCTTTTATTTGAGCTGCAGCTAATTATATGAACTCACTCATACATCACTGAATGCGAGCTATAGATTTGATGTCAAGTCTATGATAGAGAAAACAACGATATATATTGATAGCAGTCGTTGGTTCTTTATCCATATTGTCCCATTGTCAAACAGTGGCGTGCATCATCCATCAAAGACCATTGTTTCTTCAGTTTGGCCAGTTCTGATTTGGTCATCATTACAATTATAGCAACACTGGCTCGTGAGGATGTTTATGTACTTGTTTATTTAGAATATTTAGATAAACAACGACGTTGACAAAGGCGTGGTATCTGATATTTTGGTTAAGTAAATCTATTAACCCAATCAGGACAGAAAGAGGGGGAATGGAAGAGAGAATGGAACTGTGTACACTTTGTTCTGTTACGTATATAGACGTTGTTTAATGCAAATCAACGCAATGTTTTGTAAAGTTCAATCAATTTTGAAAAGAAGGGTTTATAGACATATATGAAACGTGCTGGAAACAGGTTTTTCTTCAAGGATACATTGGTGAAATGACTCGACGACCTCTTCACATTTGGCACTTCAAGTCAGACCGGAACGGTAAGCATTCATTGGTCGAAGATTGGCCCTCTTTAGCGTTTAAACTCTAACGTTTTGAGATATAACTGAACGATTCACACAAACTAGTACGTAATCCGTTTCTTGGATACTTGGAGAACAGACGACATGCAGCAAACAATAAATGTGATTTTTTAATTACAGCCATGCGTTAATTTTTACAAATCTTTAAAACAAATTTGATGTCATGCTATGGAAAAATAGGGTATAGAAATCAATTATGCCAACAACTTTATTTTACTGAGTTTAAGATAGTATTATATTTAAAATATTATTGTACTGATCTTTTAATTAAAACAAACCCCACCAAACTATTTCTCTCTTGTTTAAGCAACACGAATAAATAGCAACAACATGGATATACATATTCTATTCTGTCATTTAAAGAGTAAAAGTTAATACGCACTCAGTCAACGATTCCAACCAACATGCATCAATTAGAGTCGATACTTAATGAATTGGAATGTATATATACAATTCTATGATAATGGTCTACCGTTGTTCTTACAGGTTTCCGACTGTACCGTCTCTATCCCTACTTATGTCTGTGGCTACTGACATCAACTGGTGTGTACAGCGCTCCAGCTAACAACAGCTCATACCAAAATAATACCTCAGAAACATATAACGATTTGGATATACCTTCCACGTCCAGCATTCCAATTGTAGACATCAGTCTGACTTCAAACCATACCATAACGTCAACCACAAATAACGTTCACACAGCTGATGTCATTCAGGCGACCAATGACCCTCAATCCACATCAGATAAGATTTTTTCATCTGTGGATTCAATGTCATTAAGAAATATGATTTTGATGGATTCAACTTCAGTAAGTACAATCACAGCATCAACAACGGCAACAGCGGACTCACCTTATTCGTTTTCTGACATCAGCGTGGACTGTGAGACATGCCCAGAAGATAGTGTTACTGCTATTTCTCCATCCTCAACTGTGCAAGGATCATCCGCTTCCGTGACTCCCGGTGATGCAGGGTTGAAGGACCCGAACGGGCCCCCATACAGTAAATGTTCTGATGTGGTCAACAGTTGGTATGCCGCTCAGGGAGCTAAGAGAGACCATAAAGATATAGAACAAACCACATCTGCTTCGGAAATGTTAGATAAATCATCCGTTAGTTTAGAGACGTCACCCTTGAAGGAAGTAGTTACACGATCTTCTAAAAGCGATCTCGAGTCTGTTACAAATACACCTTCACATGGAAAGGCTTCTCCTGTAACTGGAGAATTATCTTTTTCGGATTTATCTGAAACATTTGAATTTTCTGAAACAGAATCTATTTCTACATCATCAAATTGGATAATGAAACTGACCTCTATTTCAGAACTCAATACATCAAGTTTGGAGTATATACTAGCAAGTTCATTTACACCTTTCTTATTCGAATCCAGCGATGACATATCATCGACCTCAAGCCAAAGTCTGTCCGACTTTCGAATCAACAGTTTGACCATCACAACAACACCCACAGGAATTAAAGGTAACAACGTCGGTGTCACGTCAACCGACGGTCATTTAGATTCATTAGGAAGCAAACCAATTTACACGGTTTACTACAATTTTTCTGGTGTGATAGTTTTCTGTGAGACAACAGAACTACCGACGTTTCAAGCTCCAAAGACGACTGATGTCTTAGGCCCAACCACCCAGTCTGTTAACGTTACCCCAAGTGCTAAAGCAATATCTAGTAGCATTGACGATGCTAATGGTTTAGCCACAGGCAGTATTGTGATCATTCCAACGGCAACATCAGGTGCTGCTGCAACAGGAAACATGGTGTCCGGAGCATCGGGAACAACATCGTCTGCTTCCTCCAATGGTGGTGGTAATACTGGTGAAGGAGGAGACACTACTCCTGGCTCTGGTTCAGGGGGTGGGTCTGGTGATACTGTTGGGGGAACAACTGATGGTGGCGGGAGTGGTAGTGCTGACGTTACCAGTGATGGTGACGATGGTGGTGGTGGCGTTGATGGTACCAATGGTGCTGGCGATAGTGGTAATGGGACAAATTCATCAGAAACTAATGAGGAAAGTACTGGTACATCATTTTCAGAAACTATTGAAACAACAACTCCTTACAGTAGGAGGGTAAGTATACTGGTTGACCAGATTATTAGTTATTTGAAATAGTACACTGAAATGAATCTCCTAGTAGAAACTGCCTACTAAATTGTTACGTTGTAACTAATGTGTCCAACAACTAAACTCGTTGGAAAACGGTTTATATGGTGAAAAGCAAGAGACTTCATATAAGATATGAATATTGTGCCCTTTTGTTGGTTGAAAGTAATACTGTAGTACCTTATGTAAAGAACTTTGTTATATTGACCTTTGATCTTTGATCTTGCCTCTGCGTAGCACCATTTGCCAAGGAAAATTTTTATGCAAATCTGGATGATTTACTCACAGAGCTGTATACAGATAATAAAACATCATATTGGAAGATCCTACGTCATGTAGTTAGAAAGTCAGAAATAAGTTCAGATATATCACCTCTTAAAAGCAATGACAATGATGATGGACCGACGTTATTCACAGATATTGACAAAGCAACCAGATTGAATGAATATTTTAAATCTGTTTCAACTTTAGAAGATGGCAATACAAATTTACCATTCTTTGGCAAACGAACTGATAAGGACTTATGTGATATCAATATAACTGAAAAGGAAATCTCCGACATAATCAAATGTCTGCCTGAGAAAAAAGCAAGTGGTCCAGATAACATAAGTCACAAGTTACTGAAGAAAACTGTTGATTCAATAAGTAAAGTTTTGGGTTTGTTATTTAATTATTCACTGAAATCGTCTACTTATCCAGATGTCTGGAAAGTAGCACATGTTTTACCTTTATTCAAAAAGGGAGACCATTCAATTGCATCAAATTATAGACCAATATCTCTCATAAGTTGTGTTGGAAAAGTGTTTGAGAGAGTTGTCTATAAACATATGTACAATTATTTTCACTGTAATAATTTACTTTATAAGTATCAAGCTGGTTTTCAGAGAGGGCATTCTACGGTACATCAATTGATTGAATTGTATAATCAGGTATGTTTATCGTTAGATAATAAGAAAACATTTTGTATGGTGTTTTGTGATGTTTCCAAAGCCTTCGACCGTGTCTGGCATAGAGGGCTTATGTGTAAATTGGAAATGTATGGTTTAAATGGTTGTGTGCTCCGATGGTTATCAAGTTATGTAAGCAATCGGCGCCAATCTGTATTTGTGAATGGAGCATTATCCAAGCCTGTATATCTAACAGCTGGGGTTCCCCAAGGATCAGTGTTGGGCCCCTTTCTTTTCATTGTATTTATAAATGACATTGCTGATGAACTTAATTGTTTAACGCGGTTATTTGCCGATGATACGTCGCTTGGTTATTCATCAGTTGACCATAGACTGCTTGAGGCCACTTTAAATTCAAACCTGCAGAAGCTCAGCTCTTGGGGAAAGCGTTGGTTGGTTAAATACAATCCAAATAAAACAGAAGCTATCATTTTCACCCTAAAGAAACAAATTGATAACATAACTTTGTATCTTGATGGATCTGAAATCACAAATGTGAATGAACATAAACATTTAGGTGTTACGTTATCAGCCGATGGAAAATGGAATAAGCACATTGAGAAATTAGTAGTATCGATATTTAAGATGATCAATTCCATGCGTAAGCTAAAATTCATATTAAGCAGGACAATTTTGAATAAAATTTATATCATGTTTATTAGACCACATTTCGAATATGCCAGCGAGGTTTGGGATGGATGTAACTCTGAACAGTCGTTGCGACTGGAACAACTACAACTAGAAGCAGCCCGTATTGTTACTGGACTACCAAAATACACCTCAATTAAGCATCTCTATTTTGAAACTGGGTGGGAAAAAATTAGCAGAACGCAGAGAAAGGAGAAAGTTAACTCTATATCATAAAATGCAGTCTGGCCATGCACCCTCATATCTTATAGATTTACTCCCTGAGACTGTTGGTAACTCTACTACTTATGAACTGAGAAACTCGGATAATTTTGTAATTCCACCACATAGATTGAAACATTCGTGTCAATCATTTATTCCCTCAAATACAGTATTATGGAATACTATTCCATTAGAAAAGAGAGCTTTACCATCGACAGAAAAGTTTAAATCATATTTGAAGAAACCTATTATTCAGGCACTTTCTTATTTTACTACGGGTATTCGCACATTGAATATTCAGCATACTCGTTTAAGATACCATGTAAGTGAACTGAACTACGATTTATTTAATGTTGGCATTAAGGCTGATTCAACATGTCAATGTGGTTACCTATGCGAAAATGTTTTTCATTTCATGTTTGAGTGTCCTTTATATCATGTGCCCAGAAAGAAAATGTTTAATCTTCTAAAATTGCATGTACATGATGATGCCATAAATTTGGATTTACTGTTAAATGGCAACAAGAATCTATCTTACTTTAAAAAACAGGCAATTTTTAAAGCCGTACAACAATATCTTTCAAACAGCAAGCGATTTACTTGATTGATGCATATGTCTTAAATTCTCTGTAAATATCCTATTTTCATTTCTGTATTATATCTCTGTCCATGTTAAATTTATATTGTTATAATGCTTTAACTTTGTAAATACCTGGGAGAAGGTTACCTAAGTTGGATAACTTGTTCCTAATCCCTTTCTTTATTGAATAAAATATGTTTAAATCAAACCATTTGTAGAAAGACTAACTTTCTCTTTCTGGGTTCCTTTTGCTATTTCTTTGAGAAGAGACGAAAGGAACTAACATGAAACGATAGGACAAATATTGTGTTGTGTTGTCCTTGATGTTTGACTCGCATTTGAAAAGCCTATGGTTAGTAAAACAAACTCGGTTAATCTGAATGACTGGTTGACTGGAGGTTAGGTTTATAGGTAATATGATCATGTAGATATATTTAACTATCTGAAATGGGTTGGTTACCACTTGCATATATGCACGTGTTCGACGCGTGTGATTGGGTAGGAGTATTAGTAAAGTATATGTAACTTTGACCTTTGCATATGAACAAGATGTTTTATTTATCATGACCCTTGCTCTTGTCTTCAGGTGCAAGCAGTGTCCCAGCCTGTGTTGATAGGACTCATCTGTGGCCTGGTCTTCTGTGTGGCTATGATCATACTGTGCACCTGTTTGTGGAAGTTCTGCTGTAAGGGACCCAACATGACCCCTCAACTCTACAAGTACAAGGCCAAGATACTGAAGGTGTCGCCTGTTCCACCCACACCACCAGCTCCCAGCAGGCAGAAACTTGTCTTTATTGCAGATTGAGATTGTAATTCCGCAAATTATAGAGGTCTGTTAAAAGGGTACCTAAGATTGTGAATAAATGCAAAATCCATGAAATAAGATTGGTTCCTTGATTTTCAATGTTAAGCACGTACCACTACATTTTATAATTGTAAACCAGAACATTTCGATGCAAGACCGAGACATACTATTTGTATATACTGGAAGCTTTAAAGAAACTCTCATCATTCAGAGCTTTCCTCACTATGATATGATTGGTCTATTGATTGGCTATGAGACTGGGTTTTGCCTGCACTGAACTGGTACAAAACATGTGTTTATACCGGTGTCTTCAGACCCTGTGGCGAGGAATCTATAGAACCAGTTTGTATCTCAATGTGCACTATCTTGCTGCTTCTATTCCTTGAAACAAGGCCGATTTAAATCATACTGCAATACGATTTGAATTATTGTGACCTTCATCAAATGATATGGAAGACACTTTTAAAATGGAGTCACCATGACTACTTTCTTAGGATCATTTAAAGGATGGATGAAATGACATATGGTCCAAATCGGATTCATTAAAATGCGATGTCAATTTGACAATTGCTCGATTTTAAATTTCTGAAATCGGTCCATAAATTACTTATATACGGCTTTTTAAAAAACCGCCTGATTTAGCCCCGGCGACCAGAATGAAAGTCTGCGGGGGTGTGACCCGTGAAGGGATGACGTCTGTGACGTATGTGGAGGAATTTGATTTTCAGCGATAGTCACAATTCAACGTAATTTCGCAACATTTTGGTTGTTAATTTCACAAAGATATCTTCAATAAACCAACTTAAATTTCCCATATATCGAATGTTTAGATATCCAACTAGGTAATTCCGCAGATGACAATTACACAATTATTACATAAACATGTCTTTTTGGCGATGTAATACACCTCATAAATTCATTTAGCGGCAGTGATAATTATCATTAATTAATTAACGAGACATCGGCGGAGAAGCTATCTAGCCGCCCCGTCTATCGCTTATCACAGTCACGCCTCAGTGAGCATTTTCAAAAGGTTTCGCCGAACAAATTGCGATAGTGTTAAAATGGGTGAATTAAAATCGTCTTAATTATCAATTGCAAGTGTATATTGTCTCGATTTTATGCTCAATTGATTCCGATATACAATATACGTAGATTTAATCATCTATCATTCTTGAGAAAAATGCATTTCATCTATTCTTTAAAAACCTCCTCTTTGAAATACAACTTTTTGACACCTTTTGAAACAAGATCTCAGCACCAGCAACAAACATATTTTCCTATTTATTTGTATTTGTAGAGAATCGATTGTAAACATTGATAACATTTTTCCTTAGCTAACTTAAATACTGAAAATTAAATGTCTTATTTGTGAGGTAAAACCGCAAGATTAGCAAATTTGATTTCACCACTTTTTTAAAATTTGGTAAACAAATTGTGGTTGTGTGGTTAGCTGTTGGTACAGTCAATGCTGGCGATAGTTGCCTCACTCTGAGGGTGTGTGTTCGAATCCCTCCAGGGACTCAGCCCGAAAAGGTATAAGAATATGTACTATTGAAGGCAGTGTTATAACAAATGGAACATTGTTATATTTGTTGACTATCTAAATGGCATGTATTTCTAAAACAGACTGATGTTTAACAAATGAAGCAACCATTTCTTCTATTTAAAACATTGAGTCATTTTGTAATTAAATTTGTTCTTCGATCTTGCATACTATACTTTCTTTCTTACATCTGCTCCAATATTTTCTTTAACTGATCGGACATTTCCACCACAGTTGTGATTTTATCTTATTAGCTACTTCTATGATCCGATGTGTGCTGCATTTCCAATTTTGTTTTACTTTATTTATCATGACTGGCAACTGTATATGTTGATGAAGCATTTCTGAGTTTTATATCACAGTTCTTAAGAATGTCTAATGACACAGCTGTTTGACTACTGCTGAAGGTACCAGAAAGTTTATATTCAATGCGTAACTACCATGAAGTTCCTTCTATCTATTGAAAGCCACAACTCTCTACTCAGTTTGTGTTTCATTCTCTCCCCACAGAGGTTATTAAAATCAGTTTCTCCTGTGTTACTTCTGTTGAAAGTGGGACACTTTTTTTTATACATTTACACGTTATAATGCTATTATTTTAGACAGAAACGCTGATAGACATTTGCTCTTGTAACGATGATCTTTGATGTGAGTGAGTGAGTTATTGTTTAACGCCGCTTCGGCAGTATTGCAATCATTAGTGGATCTTTGATGTACGGTATGCTGTTTCAAATAGCACCCACTTTTAACAGAGGTTATGTTGGAAGAACTGACTTGAGTGGGCTCTGTGGGGAGAGAATGTTTCCGTTTCAGGATAGAGATATTTAAAAAAAACCCACCATATATCACTATCATAATAAATGTTAATAAATCAAATGATGTAAATTTTTGTTGGAATTATTGCTTTGCTTTGCTAAGATTAATCTTCTTGGCAGATTCGTCAGCATCACTCACTGCATATTACACAGCCTCGTTTATTATGTGCTAACGGTAAGTGTTCAGAGGCAAAATGTTCTCAACACAGTAAGATATCACTTGAACACACAGTGAAAATATCTCAGGGAAGATGAAGTCATGTTTACAATGATATGACATCACATCTACAACCTATGCAATGTCATCACTGTTTCTAAGTGACAACAATGGCATGACATTGCAAGAACTTGCCTCAATTGATATAGCCTTGGAATTAAAACATATTTCCAACCACAGTAGCATTTAATAAAAAGAATATTTGATGTTTCAGTGTAATATCACTTATCTCTCATCTCGTGACTGGATAAAGCCTATATATTCACCCGTGAAAATACTGATTTAACCCCTTCACTCGATGAAAAATAAGTGGTATCACTCTGAAAAGACAAAATATCTTGTCTTTGATGGGCATTTAGAAGTGATGTACATCAGAACAGAATGATTTTCTGGATAACATATTCTTGATGTGAACATACACAATGTTTGAAATATATACTTACTTCTTCATTAGGTGGAATGTGACCATATATTCTGAAACATTGTGTATTTTCCCTTTAAAGCAGTTGTTATCCAGAAAAGCTTCCTGTTCCAACAACATATCCTCTACATATCATTGAACACAGGTCAGCATCACTCTTGAACACTTCATGAATCTCTCTTAGATAGTTGTAACTAACTTGTAAGTCAGTGTTAATGTGTAGTACCCTACACAAATCTTAAAGCTTAGAGAGCTTTATGTCAAGGCTGAAAATCGTGTAGAAGATAAAGATGAAGATAAAGTAGCTTTGTTGAAAGTCATGAATCTTTTATCAATGGTTCTGGACAATCATTGCTTATAATGAAAATTGAATATGATATAAAAAGACAAATACAAATTTTCAATAAAATTGATTTATTCATAAAACATAACAAAATATGACTGTAAATTGGTCAAATTATTAACAGTTATTGTTATACATTACAATAATACTTTTTCATGGTAAATCCTTCACACAAAAATATAGAGAGCATTTAACGAAGCAAAAAATATCAAGTCATGTCAGAAATTAATGGAAGCAAATAAAGTAATGGTGTCAATGAAAGCTAAAGGTCATATGACATTTTACAATGCATTATCCTGATCAAGGAGGTATATTGTAACGTAAGTCCTTGTCCTGATGGATGAAGTAAATTAAATGAATCACACTTTTGCTAAGTAATTTACAAAGTCATTTTATACAATTAAAAACTGATTTTTAAAAAAATAACACAGTGGTTTTCTAAAACAATAATGCCCCCAAATGTAAGCCTAAGTTTTTAGGATGTCTTACCATGTCTGTTCAACCTGACATTTACAAAATAGCTAATCAATAGAGCCATTGACTCTGTAGATAATCAGCCTTTACATGTTTTTATCATCTAAGGTAGAGGCTTAAATAGTAGGTTATTGATATGTAATAAAACATCAGCAACCTTTCAATTGTTACTCAATGCTACAAATATTATGAAAAGGCTGAATACATTCTCCAGTGCTAACCCATTCTAAACAATGTAACTTCATAGCACTACTGGCTTCTGAAGAGAAGTGAAGATAAGGTTTGATGTGAACACCCTACCACAGCCACAGCCACAGCCACATTGGAAGGGGGGTCAAGACCAAGTAGGCTCAACTACAGAAAGAGAGAAATTGGATTGTTAATAGACTTGCAAGTGATGGAGTGTCAGACTGACAAATTAAGAATTTAGGATGAACTGTTTTAAACTGTTTTGAAAATGTTGCCAAGAAACTGTTGAAGGAAAAAAACCTGCAGTTTGGTAGGCAAAATAGTCTCAGTCCTCAGCCATGGAGAAGTGAGATGTGTGTTGAGACAAGTTCACGAAGGTACTTACATCTCTAGCTGCAATCAAACTGGATGAATTTGATGAAATCATCAGTACATATCATCAGAATAGTGTAATGTATTCTTGTGTTTGAATCTGATAAATTTACAAGCTTCAGGGAGAACGATAAATGCAATAGGTTAGATGAACTGTTTAGGATGCAGACTTGACAACAGGGAAGAAAGAAGAGCCAAAAGTCATTAGTACGGTAGTACATACGTTGGAGACAACACACATATGAAGTCAGCAGTGTGTGAGAAGCACTACTGATCTTCATAATGGCCTACTATGCCTGGAATCTAAGTTACCCCAAGCATTTCCACTCTTTGGATTACCACAGACCTATGTTCTAGGGGACAATGCACCTTTTTTTAAAAGGGAACCAATTATAACAAGTGTCTGGAAGAGCTTGAGGAAAATGTACACTTGATCTTATCTGGAATTTTTTCTTGTCCGTGTCATGAAAGTGAATATATGAATTACAGAGAAACATTATCATACTTTAAGAAATGGCTGGTGATGTATTTGATAAATGAACGAGTATTTCAATAAAAGTTTAACCGAGGTCTAAATGAGTAAAAAAGAAATAGGACAAAATACATGTTTATTATTATTTTAAGATCTTGACTTATACACAATTATGTAATGTAAATGCTTGGGAATGCAGATCAAACTTTAGAAAGGTTTTGTCTACCCTGTCATCTTTTGACAGGATCACTGTGGAGGACAATGAGTGTGATGTGTTGTAAGAAAATGATTCACTCCTGGAGCAGTTTCCAGTCATTGGATCTCACACATTGACTACCTTCAATAACAAGCTAGTAGGAAACAGGCTGGATGATTTCTTATGTGCCAGTGATTCCCTTCATGGGAGTGAGCTTTCAAAAACTGTGAGGTCAGTCATAAAGTGCGCTTCATCTCCTCTGAATAGGTGGATGAAGCTGCAGTTGAAAAACCTGCTCGACAAGACAAACTACTTGAGTGTCAAGAAAATGGAAAGAGAAAGAACTGAAAAGGATATTCAGAAAAAATGAAGTATCTGAAAACATCAGATTTTAGAGTTCAGAATGCAGATCAGAGAGTTGTAAAAAAGATCTTTGAAAAGAGCCCTCTCACCTACTCATTGGTGAGACAATTATCATGTTTGGACCCCAAAGAATGGTAGGTTACATGCTAGTAGGAAACTGGTTGGATGATTTCTTCTTCAAAATTTTGCTTGTCCTGTCACATGGGCAGCATCAGTGAAAGGGGATTTAGTATCAAGAAAAAAATTGAAGTGGTAAGTTCAGAAGTAGAACACTTGTGTGGCCCACTGTGTCATCTGTGATGCTGGGGGTGTCCTTAATGTTAATATCACAGATGGACTTTGTACCTCTGTCAAGTCGGCCAGGGAGAGGTACAACCAGTACCTTGACAAGCAGAAAGAAGCACATAAGGACAAAGAGGAAACTGGTGACAGACCAATCCAAAAACTCAGGTTGGAAACAGATATTGCTCCCCAACCAAATCTGCAGAAGAAGAAGGCTTTGGTCTTGTGATGTAGTTGTTTATACTTGTTTTTAGTTTGCTTACAACATTTTTAACTATAAAGATACTTTCCAAATAAATACTTGCATTGGTGTTTATTGTGTTTGGATATTCAGTGCTAGGGGCCTAGCTCAACCCTTTTATAAGAACACTGCACACGGGCTCACTTCCACAGTATCATCTGGTACATGCATATGAGAATATCCCATCACTTCTTGGATACAAGTGCTACTGTCCGTTATCTTTATCCTCTTTTGTTTGCCTTATTGGTACTGAAGTATTGGTCAAAGCAATTGTTAAGGTTTCACCATTGTTATCTTCTTGATTTGATACTTATGCAATTTTATTTCGTAAACTGAAATAAGGTCGAACTCAATATTTTCTTTATTTCCGTTGATCTCCTCATTTCCATGGCTTAAAAAATAGCTACACAAACTTTTTCTCCTCTCTGTCTTTACGTTTTTTTATTTGGCCAATTAGTTGTTTGAAGGTAGCTACCGAAGTGCATTGGTGACCTTGCTCTTGCAGTAGTATTTTTGTTCATAGACCTTATTGTCTGAATGCAGCACACATAAAAAGTCTCAGCCTGTGCAGGCTCCGGATCGTAGCCAAAATGGCGACCTCAATCTTCACTATCAGCCAAGAGGCAATTCCCATTGACAATGAGATTAAGATTGTGGATAATTCCTGATTAAAAGAGAATTCAGGTAGTCGAAAAAGACGCAGAACAGACTGGAAAGAGTTTAAAATCCCTAAACGGGATCGAGCTATGTCTAGGTCAGGTGATGCGTCTGATGGTGCGAGTGACTCGAGTGATTCAAGTGATGACTCCTCACAGTGACTCGTTGTCTGACAGTGACTCAGATAATGTTAATGTTCTGAAGTCGGGGTGGAGGCCAATTCGACGGACCTCAGAATACGTAAATGTACAGGGATAGTCCTACACGTGTCGGAGGAAAGCACTAAACTACACAGAGAAAGAGAACTCAGACAGAAACCAACTGTTAAAAGATGTATTTGGGTAATCATTTACATTATAAAAATTATTTGTGTGTGATATTTTAAAAATGTTCTATTGTACTTTAAATACAATAATGTAAGAAGACGACTTAGAATCATATGACTAAGTTGTCGTCAGCCCTAAGAAGAAATGCAAAATCTGATCTGAAGAGAAACGTACACTGCTTCAAGCATTTTTCTACCATTCTGTACCTTTACGTTGCTGAGTTTTACAATTTACAATTTTGAATTGGCAATTCTGCTCTTCAGCATTTGTAATTGTTAAATGTGACGTGAGAAATGTTTATGTTACTTGGATTGGAGTGTGCAAGTTTTGAAAACATAACAATTATCAGTACTTCAGCATGTTCAGCTGATGAGCTATAAAAAAGGCATATATATTTGTCATGGGTAGGATGGATATTATCTTCTAATTTCTATTTATAGTTACAGTTTTGTTTGCTCAACATTCACCTTGGGAGAAGTAACAGGAAAAAATATTACATTCAAATAGATAATACAAACAAGAGTGAGAGTGAGTGAGTGAGTGAGTGAGTGAGAGAGAGAGTTACTGTTTAACGCCGCTTGGGCAATATCACCGCCATCAGCGGCGATACAAACAAGAAGAAGAAATTGTATTTTAAATGTGTTTATGACAATATGTATATTATGTTATCAAATATTGTAAGACTGTAAACTAGACACTGCATCAGAAATTGGTGTTCCCAACCAAACAAAACTTCTCAGGAGACTTTGCCCTGGCAGTCACAATTCTGTTATCTGGAAACAACTACCAGAAAATTGCTATGATGTTCAGGTTTATGAATCTTGGCTGCGTAAACCAATCAAGTTTCAACAGAATCCAGACACTATACACATCTATCAACTATCAAATGTTTTTACCATGTCTTTAATCTTTATCTTCATAGTTCCCTTATCTTATTTCATATCATTTTATATACATTTTATCAATGATAAGATCGTAGGCTGAAACATTCCTTCTTTTTTTCATCTCTTATTATCTCCTGATTGTTACAGTCATGATTAGTGGACATATCTGGGCACCGAATTTACAACCCACTTTTTCACTTTTCTATCTCAAAAGTGATTAACTTCTCCTCACACATCACTAATGTAAGTGATACTATTACCCTATATAAACGTCATACACATGATGTCATACACCTATGTACACATTAAAGATGCCACAACAAAAGCAACACACATGCACAACGTGTGGAGCCCGTTTATCTCACCAAGACTCCCTACAATGACATATTATTGTCAATCACGGGAACATTACCTACTGTTGCCTTTTGTGTAACAGAACCTACAATAGGCAGGACAACGCTAGGATTCACATTAGGGAAAAACACAATGTGCCATTTATGGATATAAACAATTATATATCTAGCCGTTCCAAACAAGAGCGACCATCCCTAAGTCCGACATCAGGGCCCACTTGCACAGAGCCCCCTTAGCCTAAGGTGATCGTTCCTTCCCCCTTAGCCCTACGCTAAGGGCGACACCCACTTTCACAAAGCACCCTTACACTAAGGTGATCGTAACTAAGATTAAAAAATTAAGGTGAGTATGAGATCGTCGTAAATATGGTGTCATACATGTTGTGCACCGACTTCGATGGAGAAGACAAGGTGTTCCACCTTGAAAGAGACAGCATCTTCCGTGATCGTACCTCACAGATGGACTGTCTATGCGACACCGATTTGATCTCTCGGTACAGGATGCCGAGGGCGGCTATTTTTAGCCTGGTTGACATGGTGAGGGATGCAGTGGAGCACCCCACCCAGCGTTCGCACGCCCTGTCCCTGGAGATGCAGGTTCTCCTCACCCTTTGCTACCTCAGCAAGGGTGGTTTCCTTTTGGAAATGGGAGACCTGCATGGAGTGTCCTGCTCCACAGGACGATCAACGCCTTGTGTAGGGACTCCCTGACATCACCTTCCCGGCTGCCCCACATCAACGAGATCTCCATCGGGGATTCCACTTGCTTCCTGAGGCGCGTGCGATTGGGTATTCCGGAAGCGGAAGACCGCTCTTCTGACTGTTCGATTCGCGCTCTTCTCTTCTCGGAATATCTTCGAGCTCTTCCACTCAGCCAGTAGAAGAGTAGCGCGGTCTCCTCAAACAAAATGGCGTCCCAGCAGCAAACCCTGACTATGAAGCAATTAACAATTTCGAAGATGGACATGACATACACGATTTGGGTCACATCCGAGATCGTTGCCAGGAAGGTAATCAACACCATATATTGATTTTCTATGATGATAGGCCTGTTATATCATTTAAGAACTTAATCTGAATGGTTCATTGCCACGCGGGAACCACAACCAATAGATTCATGACTATGTTCGAATCATGTTTTATACTGTAATAAAAAATAATAATCCACATACATCACACAGAAAAATGTAAATTGAAACCATGTCTCTGTCTATGTAAATATGATTATGAATATTATTGCAGATGTTTGGAAAATTGCAGACTTCAATTTGAAGACAGTGGATATATTGTATTTTCTCTTCGGAACCTTCTTTTCTAGGCCCTGAGATTCTTACTTTGTATTTTTCAGATGGAAATTTTTCCGATGTCTTGTTTGCCACCATAAATAGCATTGGAAAGTTTCAGATAGCTACCAGTCAAAGAAGCCTTGGTAAGAAATAATAAAAATTTTTTTTACAAATATATTTTTGTTGTTGTGTGCAGTAGACCTTGTAAGAGGTGATAAAGGCATGAATTTGCCAGGATAAACGTTAACCAAAATATGTAATGTGTTAAGTTTAAGATATATATAGTCATTATTATAATTGAAGTGCATTGATAATTATGGTGTAATCATTCACTTTTCTCTGATAGATTATCTTATTATTGTAATAAAATATGATGTGATCACATATTATTGCACCCTTATAATATTGTTTTACGGAATAAAAAAACAAATTCTTTGGCTGAAGATTGTCAGAATATTTTACCATATCCGACTTTCTTGTCTTTCTGACAGATGTCATGGACTGTTTTTTTAGAGTCTGTGCAGATGTTAAAAAAATGTAAAAGTTTAGGCCTAACACTTATATAACACTAATATTATTCCAGAAAAAAACCATTTTGCTACATCTGACAGTTGAATCTGTTTTTAGTAAAAAAAATTAATATTCTGCCCTTTTGAAGGTATTTGTGGTAAGTATTAACTGGAAATTTAGCCTTTCACTTCTTTACTCTTTAACTCTTGAGTTGTCGCTTTAATACCTTCTTGTATTATAAATAAACATCTATAGCTACTTCAATTATTTCATTTTCTAGAATATTCTTTTTCTTTTGGTGGTTAGTGTTTTCCTTAGGTAGTTAAGAAGGGTGAAACCCTTTTCTGTCCTTCACTGCGCTTTTTCTGAACACCCTGCCTTTCATCTCTGCTTTTTATCGCTATTTCGAGAATTTTTATAGATTTATATTTCAAGAACAGGACACATTTTCAATAATACTTTCACTAAAATGATTTGCATTGGATTTTAAATGCTCATCAAAACCATGGTATACTAGTATAGTGATAAGTCTTGTATATAAATAAAACCCAAAAGAAGGCTTAATGACCTAGTATTGAATGATCTCATTCTTCTAAGATTATTAAAAAGCATGTGATCATGTTTTATTACAAGTATTGTATTAATAACACTAAAATCAATACACATGATTTTGTGAGATAATTTAAATGTTAAATCTGTTGTGTTTAAATGTTAATCAATAATATTTCTTACTCTACGTTTGAAGCTTTTATTTTTCAACCTGATGGCATTTATTGATCTTTTTGGTGGTGGCAGCATATATATATATATTTATCATAGTTATATTTGTAGAGTTTCTAGCACATTTTTCGTTCAACTGTACTTTTATATATAAGAGTATGTTATGTAAGTGGTCAATATTAATTAGTTCATGCCAGCCCTGTGATAGATTTTTATTCTGATTGCTGTAATATGTTAATAGTAATGTTTTTGAATATTTTTTGTTTTTTGGTTATTTTCCGAATTTCTTTTAATGAAATAATCATCATAATATTTAATAATGTATTAATCCTTTTGTTAATTATAGTTTTTTTTTATCTTCTTGAGTTCATTGAGTTACCGGCAAATGACTTGTATTAATTCTTATGCATTGTAATGATTGTACATACATACCTAAATTGCAGATTGTACCAAATCTTTGGAGGTGTTGACTGGAATGGGCCTTCTCGAGGATATATTCCATCAAGCAAGAAACCCAACAGGCATTACTATCGGTATGTCAGCGATCTTTGATGAAACCTCAAAGAATTCATTTGATGCATACAACCAGGGCATCATCACAGATGATGATCTCTTTACTTTGGCTAGACTAACTCCTCGGTCAATGACACCAAGAGAAAAAGTACGAGCAATGGAAATCATGACTGCCTCCACAAAAGCTGGTGTGTTTTTCATCTGAAGTACCCCGGTAAACTGTATATATGAATTACAAAGAATAGACATAATATTATTAGGATATGCTCAACAATATCAGTGCATCAAGTAAATAATTGGTTGTTTCTTTAAGGAAGATTGTGTAATAATTACGTATGATTTAGTCATATGATTATGGTAAATATTCTCTTCCAATCATTGACTCATTTCTTTATTAGATGAGCTTGCTGAACCATCAACCAGTGCCAAGTGTTCCGGTGGCCCAACTCCTCAGCCTGCCAGGACACAGTGTTCCAGTGGCCCAACTCCTCAGCCTGCCAGGACACAGTGTTCCGGTGGCCCAACTCCTCAGCCTGCCAGGACACAGTGTTCCGGTGGCCCAACTCCTCAGCCTGCCAGGACACAGTGTTCCGGTGGCCCAACTCCTCAGCCTGCCAGGACACAGTGTTCCGGTTGCCCAACTCCTCAGCCTGCCAGGACACAGTGTTCCGGTGGCCCAACTCCTCAGCCTGCCAGGACACAGTGTTCCGGTGGCCCAACTCCTCAGCCTGCCAGGACACAGTGTTCCGGTGGCCCACCTCCTCAGCCTGCCAGGACACAGTGTTCCGGTGGCCCAACTCCTCAGCCTGCCAGGACACAGTGTTCCGGTGGCCCAACTCCTCAGCCTGCCAGGACACAGTGTTCCGGTGGCCCACCTCCTCAGCCTGCCAGGACACAGGGTTCCTAAAAAAGGCGTTTGCCAAAACCATGATCCGGAGAAACTTGAAGAGGCTGTAAGCATGATTAAAAGTGGAAACAGCTACAATAAAGTTTCATCTCTTTTTGGTATTCCAAAGTCTACATGTTAGATCATGTTAAGGGAAGGTAGGAGTCTGAAGCCACAATCGGTCGACCCACTGCAATACCGGTGGAAGGTAAGGTGGAAAATGAATTTGTTGACAACATAACTCAGGCCGCTTCCATGGGGTTCGGGATATCAAGAAAACAGCTGCTTGTCAAAACAGGACGAATCGTCAAAAAACTTAAAATTCAAACTCCTTTCCAGAATGGTGTCCCGGTACAGATTGGTGGGGTGGATTTCAGAGGCGACACCCTGAACTGTCCATTAGACGTCCCGAAAAGCTAGTAGGGTCAGAATGATGAACAGACCAGTAGTTGAAGAATATTTTAACACGTTATCTGAAACACTCACTACATTAGAAATTAAAGAAAAGCCAAAACAGATCTGGAATTTAGACGAAAGTTGGATAATAATGGAACACACACCAAGTGCCGTAATCGCCAAGAGAGGCAGCAAGTCTGTACCCGGGCGTACAAGTAACTCAAGAGAGTCAATAACAATAGTATGCTGAGCGAATGTTCAAGGGGAAGCTCTTCCCCCCATGGTGATTGTCAGGGGGAAGACAAAGAAGTCCCTCAATGCTTGGGACACTGCCAATGGTCCTGAGGATGCCTTTTGGACTTACCAGTCCAAGGCCTGGATCGAAGGCGTTCTGGCCCAGGAATGGTTCACCAAAGTCTTCCTACCGGCTATTGGAGAAGAGAGGCCACAACTTCTACTCCTTGATAGCCACTGCAGGCATGAGACCATTGGTCTCATCGAGGCTGCACTTGACACTTGTCACATTCCCACCACACTCTACACACTACCTTTAAAGAGCAACTATAACCAAATGACTTCAACCTTCATGGCTGACCATCCAGGGCAAACAATAAATAAGGGTTCGTGGCCCAGCATCTTCAAGACGTCATTTAACGCTGCTTTCACCCCATCCAACATCCTAAATGGATTGAGAGCCTGCAGAATTTACCCTTGTGACAAGGATGCTGTCGACCAGCTATAGACCATGCTCGGACCCTACCAGTTCTGCTGTGTCTTCCACTCCTGCCGTCACTCTTGTCGCTGCTGCTCCTCTTGCTGTCGCTTCCATCTCTGTTGTCTTTGCTGATGTTCACTCAGCTGTCTCTCTCAACTTGAGCCTCTACCCTCAACTAAACTCTCTCTTACTCACTGAAAACCCTCTTGCCGTCTCTATAGACGCTTTGGTTGAATCTAACGACTCTCTTGCTGTCCCTCACGACTCTCTTGTCTGTGACAACACCCCAGGTGCCGACTTAGATGCAGCCGCAATTCTAAACTCTCTCGCAGCAGGTGGCGACACAACACCGAGTCTGACTTCATCGTCATGGAACATGGCTGTTAATGACATGTTTTTGCCGAAATTGACCACGACAACAGATACAAATTCAAGAAAATTGATTACCGGTACATCATGTCGTGTTCATGCAAGCGACGAGGTCATCACCTCAAAAGGGCAGCAATTGGAAATTAAGGAAAAAAAAGAAAAAGAACGCAAAATGGAAATAAGGAAATTAAAAATGCAGAACCAGCAACCAAAAAAGAAACAGCAACTAAATGTGTGCTCCATGTATAAGAAGAGAACACCAGCAATGGAGAGAGAGAATGTGCGCCAATGCAAAGGCTGGATATATATTGTGTGTCTACCATTCACTATAACAGAGCAAGAATTAGCTGCAGACCTCCTTTGTCACAAGTGTCGCAATTAATGTGTTAAAGGGGTTGTAGGAAGTCAATGAAATGTATTTGAAAAATAATGTTACCAATTGTAAAACACCCTTCTCTCTTCTTCAGAAAATCAAGTTAAACTATGAGTGTACATTGTTCGGTTAAGTCATGGGAATCATGTTTGTAATTCGAAATAATAAGGTCTAGAGAGCTGAAAAGTTGTGTGCAGACTCCTTGGCCAATGGGGATTAAAAATTTTACGTTCGGCAGTATCATATGGTTCACTACCAACTCACAATGCTGCCTACACGAAGACCACATTTGTGTACGCGATCTGCAGCCATCCATAAGGCCATATGGAAATAAGAGTTACCGGTTGGTTGAGGTCAGGTATCAGCCCTGGAATACATGAGATTTTCAAAGGAGTACATTGGTATTGGGAACATTTTCTGGCTTGTCGTCCTAGGCAGCTACAAGACTTTACCATGCAAACATGTCACATACATCACCTGAAACTACACCAAATGAAACAACTCGAGATCGTGTGGTATTCATGAGCCAACTTAAGGAGAGTAATGACAGAATGCTGAACAGCTTTCGGGATCTTCTAACAACAGACATGAAGAATATTAAAGAAGATCTTGAACAAGCAAACTCGACTCTGGCTGAACAACAGATGAAAGAAATCCACAAGCTGAAGAAGGATGCTCCGAAGAAATTCAAGAAGAAAGCACACGAGGACCAGTACCTCTACAATGAGAAGGTGTGCTCTTTGATGAAGGATGCAGTGGAGAAGTTGAAAAAAGGGAAGATTGACAATGCTGAGCAGTCCCTTGAAGGTACTGAGACTGTTAATATCAGACATACACATACTTTTGGCTGATTCATCAGACTTCGCTTGGACAATGGAAGAGTATCTAACATACGAATCAGGAGATGACAGTGATGACGAGAAGAGGATATGGAAATCTTAAGTCACAGCGGCAAGAAAGATCAAGGAATCCAGGAACAGAAAATCATTTGTACGTTTTCAGAGAAGTCGATGACCATATTCCTCGTCTGATATCGTGATATCTTTTACTCAATAATGTTGAGTGTAGTTTGGCTTGTCAGACAATCATGTGTAAATACTCATTCATTTCACAATGCATAATTATCCTTCATAACTATAATGTTTTACATTCCTATGGTTTCATTGTTCTCATTCTTTGAAATTATGTATGTATTTACCACCATGGGTACCAAATCTTTGTCATATCATTTCACATTTAATTGTTTTCTTTTATTCCACTATTGTTTTCGTGTATACGCATTTTCTCGCACAATATATCAAATATTTTACAATCATTTCATTCTATCTATTTTATATTATTATTTACTTCGCATATCTCTTGAACTTTAATTCAAACTACTTCTGATATCGCAAGATTTTACGTGCGTTGCTGTATTCTATAATCTCGCGAGAATGGGACTTCCTTGGTTTAGTTCCACCAATCTCGCGAAACTCAATTTCAACTTTCATTGCAAACTATTTTACAATAATATTATTTATCTATTTATTCTATATTATCATTTATTTCGCATAATCTCATAAAATAATTAATTCATTACTGGTAAGTGTCTTTTATCTGCCACGCATGTTGGCATTATTCATATGACACTTATTTGTTTGCTTAATCCTTATGTATTAAAGTTCCACTTCTTTTGACACATATGCTTTTGTTGTTTTTAAGGCGAAAAACACACCTAAAGTCTGGTAACTCATTGCCGGCATGCTAACATTTGACACTGTAAAGAACACACTTTACGTAGCTTGTCGAGGAACATTTCCGGGCATGCAAGCATCACAAAGTGAAATCATTAACCCACATGTATACAAGACAACCAACACCGGTGAACCTATTGTTATCATCTATGAGAAGGATGATAACAAGATCCTCAGCATGACTTCAAACTTGAACCTTGAACTTGACAAGAATCTCATGGTACAAGAACAGCCAATTCAAAGATCAGGTTTGGGCAAGCACCAGCAGATCGTCATTGACATGAAGGACATGTTTGGTGGTATGCAAGGCTTTGGATGGATGTTGAGGGATTACTGCCTTCAACGACTACATGACTTCTGAAACGGTTGACTGTAATGCAAGATTTCCTCCTCAGTTAACAATGTGGAAGGATTCCACAATGGATTCAAGAAAATTCTGCGAAAACATCACCCAAACATTTATGAATTTGTGATCGCCATGAAGAAACTGGAGATGGATAACAAAATGGCATGGAGCATAAACCTAAATACCAGTCTGGACTACTTTAACTACTTGCCACTGAAGTACTGAAGTACCTCAACATGCCTGGTAATCTTATTAAGTTGAATTAAGAAAAGACATGAACTTTCAAATAACTGTGATATTGCTTGAAACAAACCCTGCAACATGTGTGGCATGACAGTACATTTCGTCAAACAAGTTCTAACTCATGGCAGTTGTAATGGCTACTGAAGTGGCTACTGAGGTGAAGGAAGTACTGTTAACTTTGTGGAGGAAAGTATCCAGATGCTATATGATTAGGAAGATACAGAAGAAGTTTTAAAGTTAAAAGGTTAGAGAAGAATTGAAGGATGGTCATAAGAGAGTGTCACAACTACTACTAACATACTAAACTGTGAAATATGACTTGAAGTTGAAATAGGAACTTGAATGGGAAATTTGCCTTAAATAAGCAAATTATATAACGGCAGCGGTATAAGAATCCAAAACCTGCCACATAGCTAGGAAAAAAAACATGGTAAGACATCCAGATTTTTTATAAAAAAAACTTACAAGCCAGACTTCAAGTCATTGTAAGTATTTCTAAATCAAATTAAGATTAAAATGAAGAACAAAAGTGTGATTCATTAACAAAATAAATAAGAAAGAACAATTAACATATTTTCACCTTGGCACATATAGATGCACACATCTAAAGGAGATTCTTCCAAGAGCGTATCAAGACATACCACATGCATTTCTCTAAAGGTGTGACAATAATTTTGTCATATATGCAATAAAAAAGTGTCTCGATCATGCTTGATATATTTTTCAAACATACTCTAAACATTAAATTCAAATTGTGACAATTCCCTCACATAAGATGATTGGTCAGTGAAAGACCTTGACATTCCCTCCCGTAAGATGATTGGTCAGTGAAAGACCTTGACATTCCCCTCAAAAGATGATTGTCAGTGAAAGACCTTGGCATTCCCCTCAAAAGATGATTGTCAGTGAAAGACCTTGTCATTCTCTCCCATAAACTTATTGGTCAATGAAAGATAGATATTCCCTACCAAATGGTGATTGGTCAGTGAAAGACCATGACATTGCCTCCCCATAAGATGATTGGTCAGTAAAAGACCTTTACATTGCCTCCCCAACTACAGCTGACAAGTGAGGATGATAACACAGGGTGACAGGACACATCCATACACACTCCGAGATCTGTGACGAGAGATTTCTTCAGTTTCCCTGTTTGGTAGTCGTAGCAATGAATCCTCCCATCAGAGCTGCCACTGTAGACCAGGCTTCCATCCCGACTCACGTCAAACCCGATACTGTAACCTAGCAGCTGGAATATGATATTTATATATTTAATATATATATATGCAACCAGCCTTGAAGTGAAATGTAAATCTACACCGTATTCCGCCTATTAGCCGAGTTCACAAGCTTTTGACCATGGACAGAATACAATAAAATCAATGCATATATAATTGATTAACATAATTTCTAGTAATGTAAAGAGAAAATCAAAATCTCGAGTTCATCTAATGTTTAATTGTACAATATAAACTTAGTATACACTAATGGAGTTTTTGGCTTCTGGCCTCATAGCATAGACTGTTGCCTGTAATTGAACCACAGATGAATGGTTTGGTACTACTAGCAAATAAACTTGGTTTCTATTGTATGACCCTTACCGTATGGCCCTCGAACCTCTTGGAGCGGAGCATCTTGAAGGGACGGTTAGTGGAGAACAAGGCGATGTACCCTCCGTGAGACTGGGCCAGGAAGTGACCTGAACTCGGGTGCAGCTTCAGACGGGTACATGAGTAGCGCTCCTGGAGAAAGATGTATACATATATTCATTCTTTGAATACATAATGAATTGATATTTTTCAAAAGGGGATCTTTTTTCACATCTGTGGCATTATATTATTTGTTCCTACTTATGGTTTAAACGTATTTTTATTCATAGAGAATCTGGTTTGGTAAACAAGCAAGACTTTTGCTTATATTGATACCTCACCAATACTTATTTGATAAAAAGAAAAGCAATAGCAGAGATTTAAATTAAAATCCTGAATTAGCTTTACTGCATTATCATTCATACATTGGAAATATTAAAAGTTGCAGTTTTGAAATGATTTCAGATTACAGGGCTGATTGAAGAACATCTTGTGGTTTTGCTTTTGTAAAAATTGTTAACAATTATCATTCATTATTTGAATGATAGCTGTGGAATACCTAATGCAATCTTATTTTATATTCACAATGTGTCAAGAGATGTACTCACTCAGTGAACTAAATAATATTTGAAATTGTATTTCTCAAAATTTGGCCAGCTCTGCAAAGCATAGACACTAATTCATTGAAAACCCCACATCCAGGCGATTTTTGCTGGTCATTATTGCCACTGGCCCATCAGACATTCATCAGTTTTTTGCTGGTGGGCAGACAGCTTTCCAAACTCACCCAAACAAACCCACCTGGTATATCTGGTTGGAGAGAGTGACCCCGGAGTGATAATCCCAGGCCATGACGTTACGATCCGCAGAATCTCTCGTCACCATGTCCGTACAGGTGAACAACACGTTCCCATCTCGACTGAACAACAGGTCCTGCACCTGTCATGTTGATGGAGTATCATACACGTTAGATTTCAATTCTTCATAATATTGCTATTTGTTCTGTGACAATTAATATATTATCATATCATCAATGCATGGTAGAGATTATAGTTACCATAGAATGATTTTGAATAGATAGAGGAATTATTAATAGATCAATAAAGAAATTAAAACCATTTTAAGTAATGTTTAGTGATAATTTCTTTCGACAAAAATTATTGAAAAAAACCATAATTCTGATTTCATGAAAGAACCAATGAGCAGATGGTTTGTCATAGCTATTTTTTACAATTAATTAATTCAGCACTGTCAACATGAATTTTATAAATATAAATTCGTTTGTTCCCACACATTTAGTACATACTTTCAAGAACTTGAATGACATATACCTGCCCCATATCATCTTTATACTTGAATTCTCTGCATGCAGTGTGAGGAGTTCTCACATCCCAATGAAGCACAGAGTTTGTAGATCCAGTGAGCACCTGACTTCTCCGTACAGGGTTGAACTTGACACATGTCACATAAGAGCTGTGATCTAGCTGACACACAGCTTTACCTTTAATTTAGGAAACAAATATAATGTCAGTGTGTTTCAAATTGGTTCTTATTTGGCATTAATACTAAGCCACATTTATTTAATTGATTTTTTCAGTAAGTGAATATCTAGTAGGCCAACTTCACATTTAGCAGAAGCAGAATAAAGATGTATCCTGCATGATCAGCAATACATACATAGAGATTATTACCCGAGGAAGTGTGTCATATGACTTTTACGAAACGAGTGTGAATACTTGTACTGCCCGAGCGAAAGCGATGGTTATACATAAATTTGAACAGGTTTTGTAAAAGACATATGACGCACTTTCGAGTGTAATCATTTCTTTATAACCTATTCTAGTCCATTTGCTTCACGTAAAATTACCCAGTAAATGGCCAACCTCTTTTGCGGCGCTTTATGACATCACAGACAACAAAATACGGGAAGTCGCTGTGAAACAATGGTTGCTAGGCAAACATGATATGTGCACATGTGCTCATATCAATAATATTAACTCGGTTATTTTCACAAATGTGGGTAATAATCAAGAAAACTAAGTACTGTGTTATGAGTTAATTAAAAAATTTGATAAAACTTCAAGTCAACACTAAACAAGACAATGTTATATTACGATTAAACTTACCAGTTTCAACATCAGACAAAACAGCTGTTCTGTCATAGCTGCAACTGAGAATATTCCGACCATCAGAGCTCCATTCTGCATCTTTCACAGCCTTCCCATGATGCCTCAGTTCTCTCATTGGCAAGTTATCATTAGACCAAGCATTCCACACTTTCACAGTTGAGTCCATACTTGCTGACAGGAACAAGTGACTGAATTGTGGAATGTTCCATTTCACTCTGTTGACAACACCCCCATGAGCTGTAATGTGACACTCCTCACTTTCAACTGGCCGGTTTCTGTGTTGGGAATGAACACCTGGTTTGACCTTATGGTGCACGTAAAATATCTTCTTCATACTTGTAGGAACAACATGTTGATGGATATTGGAAGATTCTGTTTTTGCATTCTTACAAGGTATCTCTTGCCAAGATTTTTCATGTGTTCTCTTAAAGCTTTGATTTTGATTTGAACTTTTATATTTCTGAAATGATTTCTGTTCTTCAAAATTGCTTGTTGATAGCTGATTGCTTTGTTCTTTAGCTGTCAGCAAATCTTCAGCTGATAAAGCAGACCAGAAATTACTCTCAGGAACTTCCAACTCAGAATTCTCTATACCAAGAGATTTGCTACCACCACCACCATCATCACCTTCTTGATCTACATGGTCATCATCACTGAAATCAATTCCAAAAAAGTTCTGCCTTGCCTCTTTGGTGTTAAGTTCATTTTCTTGTCCAGAAATATTTGACATTTCTACTTGTTCATCTTGACTCTCTTCAGAGCTGACATCATATGATTGCAAGAGATCCATCTCGCCAAGATAGAGTGATTTCAGTCTGAAACATACAAGTCACATATTTTAAAAGGTATAAGATTTTGAAAAATACAAAACTTGAAATGGCTTGGGACAAAATTTTTGACAATTGCTACTAGTCTAGTTTCCAAGTAAAATTGAGCAACATCATATTGACATGTGCAGAAACCGAAACTTTATCTCCTTTATACATGCACAGTATTTATACGACCTAACAATGTAATCCATATTTGTCCTTTTGTCTGTTGTGAATAAGTTTCCAAAATTATGTTTGACTAATTAAACGTGTCTATCATGCCTTAAAAGGAGGGTTCTATCGGGGAAATTTTTGTGGAAACGAAATTCGAGAGGATATATATCCCCGTTTACACAAATATGCCACTAATAAATGATTAAAACACAGTCAAGTTAAAAGATAATAATAAAGGTAATATTTTGATGAATTAATAGTTCACAACTTAATAAAGACAAGCGTACATTTGTTGGAAAATAAAAACATAGAGAACTGAAGCCATTCATCGGCGCTGCGAGTGGGGAAAAGTGTGCTACGGCATAACAGCAAATTGTTTATTAGTTTTATGACACGCTATGTGTTACTATGTGAACTTTCTATCAGTGTATATCTAAAATCATTAAAATGTTGTAAAATTAGGTAAAATATAGAGTGTTTTCATTTTAGGTAATGCACAAAATCCAATTTTGCCGACAGAATGGCCCCTTTAATGGTGCATTGTCCGTTTATCACTCAGAATATTTAATACAGTACGTTGGGGTATTCTGGATCACTAAGGAAAGAGCGACTGCATGTGCGTATGCAAAGACACTTTTAGAAAATTTAAAGACAATTTCTGTATAAGACATCTTTCATCTAACTCATATCAAAATAAGAGATCCAGGCAATCAGGATTTAATAGTGAAAACTGACAAATAAATACTCCACCGTTACGGCAGTTCCGGATCATTTCAGGGTATTCCGGATCACGTGACAAAACGAGGTCGCGTCTGGCTATTATGCCTGTAAGGACAAAAAGGGGGAATTGTCAAAAAAACCACTAGTTTAAGTACACACATGTGTGAGAAAGATTAATTATGATGTATATATTACGAATAACAAGCATTGCAATTCAAACAGTATTTTTCTTGTAAACAAATTTAACATTTACTGCCGTGTAGACGTAAATAGTGTACCAGATAGACATTATTATTTGTAGATATTCAAATTTTACACAACATTGTTAATATATTTCGTCAATTCAACAGTTATTAATTTTTTTCGCCTGTTCGAAGCTATAATGTTCCCTAAAGTATGGTGATCTGGAACTACCTGAACTACGTTGTCCGATCAATTGTTTATTTCTTAACATATATGGCAGATATAACAAGAAAAAAGTGAGCATGGCTCACATACCCCCGCCATCTGCTATCCTTCCATTGAGAATTATAGATGTGAAGGGTACTTAAAAAACAGCTTCAAGCATCATAATATTGTCCAAAATAATTTTAGGAACTGACTGTTATTACAAAATTTCATTCACCCAGATGTAATATTTTTCAGGTAACTTAATTTTTCCCATTAGAGCATCACACCGGTAATTTGTACCAAGTTCAATTACAGATTCAAGGGCTTCATAACTCTGTAAAAAATAATATTTCGGAACTGGACTGTGAACTTGATGAAGAATATCATCTGGACTACCTACATGTAAAACTTCATTCACCTAGATGTCATAGTTGCCGAGAAAACTTGTCCCCATTGGAGCATCACAGCTCTTATGGTATAAAGTTCAATTTCGGATTCAAGGGACATAACTCCAAAAAATAATATTTTGGAACTAGTTTTTCGAACTCGATGAAGAGTATCATCTGGACTATCTCCAGATTAAATTTCTTTCACCTAGATGTAATAGTTGCCGAGAAAACTTGTCCCCTGGGCCCATTGGAGCATCACAGCTCTTTTGGTACAAAGTTAAATTTCGGATTCAAGGGCCATAACTCCGTGAAAAATAATATTTCGAAACTGGTTTTCAAACTCGATAAAGAGTATGGTCATGAGCACTCATAACCAAAATTCCAATCACCTAGGTTGAACAGTATCCGAGAAAACTTGTCCCATGTTTCCATGGAAACGACAAAAAATTTAAATCTCAGAAAATTGAAAATTGTCTGTGCGCGATCGGAAGAACATGGTTAACAACTGTACAATGTTTGGTTGATGTACCTTTGACGGTTTTGGAAAAAATTTACCAGACGGAAGGACGGACGGAATGACCGCTATACCCCCGCTTACTTTGTAGCGGGGGTATAAAATCATTTGTATTGTAATTTATAGGTGAAGTGTTAAGGTAAGCAAAGAAATATTAACATTTAGTAAGTTGACTTTATTGTTTCTTAAATGGGCTGTCCTGAATGAGTGAATTTTTCTGATGGGCAAGCGACAGCTGACACAATGATAGGTATGCTCGTTTCTGTGCGCGCAAATAAACTCCCGGCTCCCAAGACGTGAAACAATTATCTCATCTTGAAGAACAATAACACAGCTTTAAAATAACACATTGAGTGAAGAAATCCATCCAGGTTTGCACTCCATAGGTTTAAAGGAGCAACTTTAGAATTGGTTCGCCACCTTGAATACATTCTAAAGATTAACCCTAACCCTAAACCTAACACTACCCCTAACCCTAAACCCTAATACTAACACTAACACTAACCCTAAACCCTAATACTAACCCTAACCCTAAACCCTAATACTTACCCTAAACCGAAACCCTAATAGGTGGCGAACCAATTCTAAAGTTATACCGGTTTAAATAAATGTCCGAGTGATCCGAAATACCCTCTCGCACTGTAATTAATGTTTTAAGTTGATGTTAATATTTTTGTTTTCATTATTATTGCATAAAGTTTGTCTACATCCATCTAATTCTTATGTCTACGAACGCCTACGAATATATCCACCGACCGATCCTCCAACAAATCCAAATGAAAATGCCCGAAAATTTAAAACTTTATTTCCCCCTTTGAATCGTACGTCATATCATTACCAGCTATGTCATCACAGTCTTACAGTAACATTACAGTCATTACCAAAACTGTGATCCAACATGACACCAATGGTGAGTGTATCATGATAATGCCCGAGGGAACAAAGATAGAAAGTAGAAGAAATCCTGTGCAAGCCTGCAGACGTGGGCGCAGCCATTTTGGAAATGGTGATTTTTTTAACCAATCAACTCGATCAACAGCAACGGACTTCAATAATTGACCAATCATAGCTTGTGTTACATCGGCATTCGTCGTCTGCAGGTGATGCAACACGTGTGTTGGTATATTGTCACAACTACTTTCTATGTTTATAAGGTTTGCACATGTGTAATACGAAAGACTTCTGACATTCAATTCAGACTTCTATAATAGTGATTTAAGTTTGTAATTTAACGATTCGATATAAACAGGATCGTCGACTTGTTTTAGTCAAGATCTGGGCGTAAACCTGAAAAGTGAAATATGGCAGACGAACAAGCATCAGCTGTTGAAAATATGAATATCGGTGATGGTTCGGCAGAATTGCAAGAAGATGTAGTGGATCCGTGGAATGTTGCGAGTTCATCAGCTAAAGGAATCGATTATGATAAATTGATTGGTAAGATTTTACTTTCTTCCTCTATAAAATTAAAAAAAAATATAGCCTATATAATCAATCTGATTAATCCAACACTGAATAGTATTCCGATTTGTTATATGTACTGAGTGATTTATATTAGGTGAAACAAGGGAAGTTACGAATGATATCAATATGCTTGTTGCCTGTTTATTAATGATCATATATAGATAGTTCAACAACGATGTTCTAAACGATGACTAGTCTACAATTGCTGTGCAATACAGGCCTCAAAGTAAGAATTTTTTGAAAAGAGCAACTACGCTCCTAACTCTGTTTTCTGAGGAGCAAAATACAATTTCAAGGAGCACACAGAAAAATAGATGTTGAAATTTCTTATGTTAATGAATAAAGCAGGAACTGTTTCAGTTAGCTAATATTTAATACCATATTAAAGCAAATGTAGTGGGAAATTGTTATAATTTTGTAAATATAGAGATTTTTAAGTGACAACTGAAAATTTGTCAAGGAGTATGTGTGCTCCTAACTCAAAATTATGGGGAACAAAGTGGATAAATAGGGAGCAGATGCTTCCAAATTGGTCATTTTGAGGCCTGCAATATTATTGCAATACCAATATCTTGCAATACAGAGTTGTGCAATTCATGTATTGCAATACGAATTTCATATCACAATATATTGCACCAACAAATATTAAGTCAAATAATTCATTTATCTTGTAAAAGGCACCTTTACTGGCTATTAAGAAAATGATTGTGAAGTGCTAGAATGTGTGTTGGACTGTATTACTAATGATCTTTTTAAAGATCTGAAAGTCATATTATCAAATGTGTCATGTTTAAACTGCAAAAAGAAGTATAAAATTTGAATGTAGTGTACATTTAACATGTTGCCATATCATAGGCACCAGTGAAAATGATTTCTTGAGAAATATTTCATTGTCAGAGGATCTTGCAATGTATTGTGAATTTGTGATGCGTATTGCAATACGTTACAGTTCAGCAATACGTATCGCAATACAAACATTGAGGCAATACACAGCCCTAACTACAATACATCAAACAGTATCAATGGCTGCGATAGATTTGAGTTTGAGTTTCCCTATTTGAGGCTTAGGGGTGAAATGGTTCACAACTCTGTTAGTTGAACAGCAGTATTTTGGCTTTTGGTTCGGTGCATGGGCCTACATCAAATTGTACTGTACATCCCATATTTGATGTCATAATTTAATAAAAGTTTAGTAAAATTTTAATTTATTTTTAATTTTTAGATCCATTAGACATTAGTTTCAACTCAGGAAATCATGTGATTAGTTGTTGCATTCTTGGTTCAGATCCCAACCAAAAATGTACCTGACCGAGGATTGTGTACCGTAATACAACAGAGGTGTTGCAGAAGTGTACCTCACACACTGAAATCATAAATCAAATAGTAAATTGGATACATAGATATATTGTAAAATCTTCTTTAGCTGCACAGTCATCCATCAAAAGGGCCCATCAGATAATCTGAACATTGTTTGATCACACTCAAGAAAACATCTGGTTCATCAAGCTAAGCTTTGTGACTTCAATGATCAATCATGATTTCATTTTCTTATTTTGTTTTCAATTTCAGTTCGATTTGGAAGTTCTAAAATAGACCAAACACTCATTGACAAGATGGAGAGGGTCACTGGAAAACCAGTTCATCATTTTATCAGAAGAGGCATTTTTTTTTCACACAGGTAATTTGGTTCAATGAGGTCTAGTTACAAACATGTGTCCTATATCACATCTAGCAGTGGCGGTTATTGTATTATAATTTTTGGCTTGTGAGGCCAATGGAACTTATGGTAATATTTTGGCACAACATCTGATGACAATCAGTCAGGCATCTGATCTGTGATTTAATCAGATTTGTGACTTCTCCAAAGAACTGCAGAATCCCAAATATGTCCTTCACTTTCAATATCCAGATAAATCCCTTCACATACACTGGCTTTGGGCAAATAAAGGCAAAGGGAAAGCTTTATTACCTCCCTTGGCTATATACAATGCAATGCAAATGAAGCACTACTAAAATGCCCATGATACTTTTATCTAGTTATAACCAAAATTTAATTGAATTACATTTTCATTTCAGAGACATGCACCAGATACTTGATATGTATGAAAAGAAGAAACCGTTTTATCTGTACACAGGGCGTGGTCCGTCATCTGAAGCAATGCATGTTGGCCATCTCATACCTTTTATCGTCACAAAGTAAGTAAAGAAAGTTATTGCAGCTTGCTAATGTCAGTGCAGGTTCCATTTACCATCTTGTGTTTGTTAAGAAATATTCAATAATGAATATTTATGCCATTTGTTTTAGCTACTTAAACTAAGATTTAGTTGGACAGATCACTATTGTAAATTTGCATTGAAGAGAAATTCTCAACTTACTCCACATTTTTACTCTTTATCTCCAATCTCCACTTACCTGAACGTTCTTTTTGTGTTACCTGGCATTTCACTGTTAGTATCAAGTATGCTTGTAGTATACATAAACAATGTAGCAACACAATCACCGATTTTTTATGAACTAAATAACTTTTTAATTGTTTGATACCACAATCATATGTAATTTGTATGACATCTCTTCATTTTTAAAACAACACATATATACAGCTCTTTAATTGTTAAATAAACCATGACATAAAGAATATAAAAACGGTGTAGCCAAATTGACAATTGGACTAATTAATGGTTAGCTGATTTGTAGATCTCATAGACTGCCAAGGTTTGGTTGTAATGCTACAAAGAATATCAGCACATAATCACCCATGGTTTCAGCGATGCTCACAGGTTTCAATTCATTGCATTACCACAAGGGTGTTGCAGGCTTTGTCCCTGCAGTTATACTAGCAGCCATGATATGAGTGAAATAGTCTTGAAAGCAGCATTAAACATTAAAGTAATTGCAAACTGCCAAACTGGTTGACCTGAATGTTTCTATCTATCTATCTTCAGGTGGTTGCAGGAAACATTTGATGTCCCACTAGTTGTTCAGCTTACTGATGATGAAAAGTTTCTGTGGAAGGATCTTTCTATAGAGGAAGCAAACAGGCTGGCATATGAAAACACGAAGGACATCATTGCCTGTGGTTTTGATCCTGAGAAGACCTTCATATTCAGTGATTTTGATTATATAGGGTATGTAGAGAATCCTAGAAATATTGTCAATATAAATTTGAAATTTGATAGTTGCATGTACATTGCTTTTGAGTGAATAACATTTTGTCAGGTCACCACTTTCACTATTTTTTTAACATTGCATTGAGGTATTAAAATTCATCTTTCAGTTTTAAAGTTTTACTTTGCAAGCTTGACTGGTATATTTAATATTTTTACAGCTGTCAGTCATCAAGAAAATTGTCACATCCATATGTGAGTGCTTTGTCTCTTTTGAAACTTTCAGCTTTCACTAAATTATTATGTCCCCCGAAATTTTTTTCGGGAGACATAATGTTTTCGCCTCAGTCCGTTATTCCGTCATTCCGTTATTCCGTTATTCCGTCATTCCGAAATGCTTTCTTTTCCGGGCCATATCTCTAAAACCGTTCAATATTTTTTCACGAAACTTGGTATGTGGTTAGACCTAGTGGTGGAGTGGTGCCTTTTGCTATTTTGGTAATTCTGAATTTTGTATTTTTTCTGGTTTCCATGGCAACAATTTCAACTTAGTGCAAATTGGGGTAGGGACGTTTTCCGGCCTCTATTTCAAAATCTATCAAGTATTTCTTTACGAAACTTGGTATGTGGTGAGACCTAGTGGTGGAGTGGTGCCTTTTGCTATTTTGGTTATTCTGAATTTTTTTTTCTGGTTTCCATGGAAACAATTTGAACTTAGTGCATATTGGGGTAGGGACCTTTTCCGGCCTCTTTCTCCAAAACTGTTCAATATTTTTTCACCAAACTTTGTATTTGCTTAGACCTAGTGATAGAGTGGTGCCTTTTGCTACTTTGGCTATTCTGAATTTTTTATTTCTCGTTATTAATGCAGTATTGAACTTAGTGCTTAGCATAAGTGAAAAATAGGGGTAATATGACTTGGTTGGATTGAAAGTTGGAGCGGGGGACATCACAGTGCATCACATGCACATATTTCTAGTTTCAATTTGTTGGTAAATGACAATTAACTTCTCAATCTCTTTTTAATGAGTCAATTTTTAGCTCATCAGGCCTGAAAGGCCCGATGGGCTTATGGCATGGCATGGTGTCCGGCGTCCGTCCATCCGTCCGTCCGTCCGTCCGTCCGTCCATCCGTAAACTTTTCGCTTTTTCGACTTCTTCTCCAGAACCAATGACTTCACAGAGCTGAAATTTTATGTGCAGACTCCTTGGCCAATGGGGATTCTAAATTGTAGATTTCGTGACCCCATGACCCCAAATGGGGTCACAGGGGTCACATCCATAAAAACCTATTTTCATCTTCTTCTCCATTTCCAAAAGTTCTAATGAGCTGAAAAGTTGTGTGCAGACTCCTTGGTCAATGGGGATTCTAAATTGTAGATTTCGTGACCCCATGACCCCAAATGGGGTCACAGGGGTCACATCCATAAAAACCTATTTTCATCTTCTTCTCCAGTTCCAAAAGTTCTAGAGAGCTGAAAAGTTGTGTGCAGACTCCTTGGTCCATGGGGATTCTAAATTGTAGATTTCGTGACCCCATGACCCCAAATGGGGTCACAGGGGTCACATCCATAAAAACCTATTTTCATCTTCTTCTCCAGTTTCAAAAGTTCTAGAGAGCTGAAAAGTTGTGTGCAGACTCCTTGGCCAATGGGGATTCTAAATTGTAGATTTCGTGACCCCATGACCCCAAATGGGGTCTCAGGGGTCACATCTTTAAAAACCTATTATCATCTTCCAGTGATTGGGAAAGGCATGCGCCATGCGCCATTTGCGCATTTTAACAATTCTGGGCGCATTTTTTACTTCATAGATGTGCCAATATGGCGCTAAGTCATTTATTTAGAAATTTAAACGTCCTAGTTTGGTATTTAGTCGTCTAACTTTGCTATTCAATCCTCTCATTATCCCGGACTAATGCTTCCGTTATATACGATAAATGCTTCGAGTTGCCTCCCTTGGAATGCATTCGGAATGCTTTTCTGAATTTATGACCTCGGCGACTATAACTCGTAATTGTTTACGATGATTTACGAAGCTTTCCGAATGCAAGAGATATGGCGATGTTTTGTTGACAATTTATCGAGAGGATTTTTTCCCCACAAGTTAATCACAATCATACTTCAACGTAAAAAAAATGCCTCCAACAAAGAAATTGAAGGTAGATGTTTCTCATAAGTCGATGTTCTCATTCATGAAACCCAACAATCAAAATAGAAATCTTGAAAGTAATGAGGAGAATGTTGACTGTGAAGTTCAAGTTGACATTGATAGCACAGTCAGTGTAATGCCTACTGAATTCGACACCGAAGCACACACACATGAGACATTAACTGACACTCAAACTCAAGATTCTAGTAATAAAGAAATGAATGCCTCAAATGAGTTGCTGAAAAATTCTGACAATTCAAACAATAAATCAGACAAAAATCTCAGAACATTTCAAGATAAATGGCTTAATTACAACAGCATTATTTTGAAAAAACTCTCAGCATATGGCATTCCAAGAAAGCTAGAAAAATTAACTTTAAAGCTCAAAATTAGTTGGTGGAAATAACAAAAATATGAAGACCAAAGATGTTAATAAAATGTTATTCAATTAAATTGGTTTTTTTTTCATAATTTTGGAAAGGGCCCATTATTTTTCCAAATGGCCCATTCATTCATTAGGTCAGGGGGCCATTGGCCCATTGACCAAACTGTCTTTCCCAATCACTGATCTTCTTCTCAAGTTCCAAAAGGTCTAGAGAGCTGAAAAATTGTGTGCAGACTCCTTGGCCAATGGGGATTCTAAATTGTAGATTTCGTGACCCCGTGACCTCAAATGGGGTCACAGAGGTCACAACCCCAAAAACCTATTTTCATCTTCTTCTCCAGTTCCAAAAGGTCTAGAGAGCTGAAAAGTTGTGTAGAGACTCTTTGGTCAAAGGTGATTCTTAATTGTAGGATTTGTGACCCTGTGACTCCAAATACAGGTCACAGGGGTCATGATCTAAAAACCTATTTTTTGCTTGTTAACAATGTATTACTTGAGATAACTTAGATATTCAACCTTAGATAATAAATCAAATCCTGATGAGCTACAGAGCCCATGGCTCTATTTTTGTGTGCTTTTTGTAGGACTTGCAAGGGATTCTACCGAAACATGTGCAGAGTGCAGAAGCTAGTAACGTTCAACCAAGTGAAGGGGATATTTGGTTTTGGAGACAGTGACTGTATAGGCAAAATCAGCTTCCCAGCAACCCAGGCTGCTCCTAGTTTTAGTTCATCCTTCCCGGAAATATTCAACGGAAAGAGTAACATCCCCTGTCTCATTCCATGTGCCATTGACCAGGTGGGTGTCTAACTGCTTGTTGTGAGTGTGAGGTCATAACAACACCTGTCTTAGACTTTTGTAACTCTGTGAAAGTACATTTAATGCAATGCCAGTATGTATAGTACAAGTTAAGTTATGTGGATAATAATCATTGAAATATTGACTTTGCTAAATGAACACTTGTTGAAATTCAAAAAGGAAGTACATTATGTCAGTGAAAGTGATTTAGAGCATGTGTTTATCAAGTTCCAGGAACATGTTTGCAAAAAATGCATAGCATTCAGTGGCGGAGCCAGGAATTTTGAAAGGGGAGTTCAAAATTGTTCTCCCAATACCCGCCCATGCACAATTTTTTGAAAGGGCGGGGTTAGAATATTGGCTTTGGTGTAAGATCAGACACCAGGATGTGGGTGCTGAACAAATGGTTTATGATTTACAGTTATTGCCAAGAGAGGGAGGGCTCTACTTTCTTGAGGGGGGCTCAATTAGTCCTTAATGATAGACGACGCCACTCTGTGGTATTTCTGTCAATGTTTAGATTTGTTTTAGGATGAATTCAAATACGACCTCTTTTGTGCACAGGATCCGTATTTTCGTATGACCCGCGATGTTGCACCTAGAATGAAGCCAGCTTGTTTGAAGCCAGCTCTGATGCACTCCACATTCTTCCCAGCCCTGCAAGGAGCTCAGAGTAAGATGAGTGCAAGTGATGCCAACTCGTCAATCTTCCTCACAGACACAGATAAACAGATTAAAACAAAGGTAAATTAAAAAACATGTCACATTTACTGTGTTGAAGATGCTTATGACGTTGTTATATTGGGATCACACTATCTACAATAGTACACATTTCTGTCTGACTTATCAGACTCTGAAGGTTTGATGTCCCGAAAAATAATAGAAGAATTTGTACTATTACTGATACTATCATGGCATGTATTTCTGATGTTACCTGTGGTACTGTGCCTTCTTGGGGTTACAACTCCAGAATGTCCATTGAAAATTATTGTTTTTTCATTGACGTGATTGACTTCATGTTTTTCAAATTGATTAATGCCATCTGAATGTAGACAAACTGGCAAAACTGCCGGCAGGGGATGGTGAGCTGTTTCACCTCTAAACAAATAGTTATGTTCTTTCAAATACACTTGTAACTCTAATGTTAACAGATCAACAAGTATGCATTCTCTGGAGGACAAGCCACTGTGGAGGAGCACAGAGAGAAGGGCGGCGACTGTAATGTGGACGTGGCGTACCAGTACCTCACTTTCTTCCAGGAAGACGATCAGAAGCTGGAGGAAACCAAGAAGGTCGGTGGCTCATCGTGGACTGCAAGATTGTTGATCACCCTTCATTGATCAATTGTTGATTGTTGTCGTCCAAAATTTAGATTTAGAGGACACTTTGTGCATCAATAAAACATATCCCCGGGTTCTTCTGCTCTCAGAGCAGTCTTGTCTTTTGTCCAACAAAATATGGAGCAATATAAATACTTAAGCTTTGAATAACAATATCATAATTCCAATTTAGTCAATACTGCTGGATCCTACTCCCCTTACACAAAATTGACCATAGCTAGTTTATAAATCCTTTCATGTTACCAACAATACAATTAATTGGGCAGTAGGAATTGTTTCACTGTATAATAGATTAACTCTTAAAGGTGCATCCATTGTGTTTAATAAAATTTCATTTGGCTTTAACACGTTCCAACACATCATATGTGATGTTTACAATACAAACACATTCACTCAGCTTGCATATTCATCCCCAATCGCCAAACATATCAGAATTACTAGTTTCCAATTAAAATCGAGTAACATCATTATGCATGTACAGAAACCAAAAGTGCACGTCCTATTTACATGCACAGTAGTTATATGCCCTATTGAACATTATCAACCCAAATGTGTTATTTTGTCTGGTTTAAATAAGATTCCAAAATTACGTTTGACTCATTGGCGCGCGCCACACGCGGTGCATTGTCCGGTTTTCGATCAGAAATCGATACTTTTACCTTCATATCTTCAATATACTTAGTCGAGTATCATCAAAATGGTAGTTTTCGGTAACAATTGGTACTTCTCGATAAAATAAGACCATTTATAACGTTTGGAATATTTGACCCCAACAACACAATGGATGTACCTTTAACTGTTTGACTCCATTCATAACTCGCATTTTATTTTCCTTCAGGGCTATTCAAGTGGAGAGATTCTAACAGGAGAGTTGAAGAAAGAGTTGATAACAATTCTGCAGAAAATTATTGGTGAACATCGAGAGAGAAGAGCGAAAGTGACGGACGAGGTTATCAAACTGTTCATGACACCAAGGAAACTGAAATATGATTATTGACAATATCTATGTTCACGTTGGAGGAAGTATCGTCAAACTTTGTGTGCACAAACTGTGGACAACTGTGATTCTGTAACAAGTCTCCACCTGCCTCAGCTGACTGACACTTTATATCCTGATTATTTCTTGATTATTTATATCACACAATCAGATGATGTTTTGATGTTGAACAATCAATTCATCTGTCAATCAGTGCTCTGTTTAATTTATGTGATTAATTAACAATTATTATCCTTTCTATTTTGTTAATTTCTTTATAATGATATTGCACGTATTACATGATTTATCTAAATTATTCATAAGGGTATGAGGTATTCTCATGGTACTGCAAGTGTTTATGACACAGAATCTGGCACATACTTATAACATGACGTGCTGTATGGTAACTCTACACTAGTGAATTAAGCTTGAAGAGAAGCCAGCCCTAAAGGGTTATTTTATAAATTTAAATGGCAAAGTTAAATAAAAAATTAAAAAAGGTTACCAGCATGGACCATAGGTGAACAGGTTCTGGGCTGGCGTACGCACATACCGGTAATTTCATACATAACTCCACACTCATGCATTAAGCTCCAACCAAATTTTAAGCAACCAGATTTTCCAGTTAGAAAATAGATAACCTTCCAAAAATAAAGTGATATGATTTGAACTGTTCTTACTTTAAAAACAAGTGTTTAGCTGACAGATAAATTTCATTGTAATTGTTTGAGGTTTGTAAAGTAAAACAAAAACTTTTTCATTGTCCTCTTGTGAGAACATAAAGTAATCTTTGACAATGTTGCCTTGCACACAAAACAAAGCAATATCACACAAGGAAAGAGGAATATTTATTAAACAAAATGTAAGAAAAATTAAAGATACTTTATCAAATAATATTGATTTTGCTTTTTTTCAAATTGACAATCTAGTTTCCTGGGGACGGATAGAAGTTGGACATCCAGGTACTTTCTGCATGATTAATCCATGGTCATGACGTCACTATATTGTGTTATCAGTTGATTATTATTTAGGAATCTACTGGTCATTGACTGTCCCAGTCAGGAGGGGTGTTAGGTTTAGACATTTTCAGTAGTGGCTAATCGAGTACACTTTTCGAGACTGATGTATTTTGTCTTGGTGTATCTGAATAGGATCTTAAAATATGTCTCAACTAGATAAATTAATTTTTGTGATGCATGAACCTGGATTCGAACATGCAACCCTTCGCTTGGTAGTCAGCGCTCCTAATCATTAGGCCACAAGACATTGTTAGAAACCTTAGGATTGTTTGTCAGTAAGAGTTCTGCGTTCTATTAAAGTCTTGTAATGTACGAGGAAGGCATGGAAAGGCAGAGTTTAAGCTGTCAATCACTTCGCCTCGCGTGAAGTTTTGCGCTGCACGTGCGTGGAAGAATCCATTTCATGAGGGTCGCAGCTACTTGTACCATATCTGATCAATGAGCACCGAAATTTGCAAAATAATTGATTTTGGTGTCCCAGAATTTATTGTTTCAAATGTAAAATAATCACATATGCATGTTTCGTGACGTCATATATGGATTAAGATGGAGAATGCATTCGGAGCAGTGGATCCCTTCGGGGCTCGTTGATTATTTTTAACGAATCCACAGCTCCTCATGCATTCTCCATTACATAAAACTAACTTGATATGTTATCTTGGAATTATCAAAATTGTTATACAATTGTATTATGCCCCCGAATCGGAGATTCCGGGGTTATATTGTTTTTCATCTGTCCGTCTGTCTGTCCGTCCTTCTGTGTGTTTCTCCACAAAAACTTTAACCTTGGCCATAACTTTGGATTGCTCAGAGCTGGGGCTTTCATACTTGGCATGTGCATACCTTGTGATGAGGTCATCATATTTGACCTTGACCTTGCCACAATTGACATTTTCAGAAAACTTTAACCTTGGCCATAACTTTGAATTGCTCAGAGCTACGACTTTCATACTTGGCATGTGCATACCTTGTGATGAGACCTTTCAGATGAGGTCATCATATTTGACCTTGTGACCATGACCTTGCCGCAGTGGACAATATTCAGAAAACTTTAACCTTGGTACATCCGGGGGCATCCGTGTTTAACAAACACATCTTGTTTATTCTATCCTCACATTTTTTTAAATATATACATATGGAGTGGGATAGCGCAGTGGTTATCTCGTGTTGCTTGGGATCAAGAGGTCCAGGGTTTCAAATACTGCCAGGGGCACGGCAACTTTGTCTGCAGTAGAGAACTGTTCTACATGCACTAAGGTTTGGGTTCAATGCATACACATAATTTCAGTGAAGTACCACTCATGGTTCGCTAGTTCCAGCCGATGCTCGCAGGTTTCACCACAATGCATAGCCATATGGAGTTGCTGGCTTTCTTCCTGCCATAATACTAACAGCCTTGATACAAGTGAATTACTCTTGAAAGCGGCATTAAACCTCAACTCACCTTTAATATATACGTGGAAAGTAAATCAGTAGTCAGTTTATCAGCCACCAGATAAAGCTTTTTCAAGCATGTGTTATATTTGATTAAATTATTCTAATATTTCCACAGCAATAATACAAATAAGTTTGTACTTCATTAATGCAGGAGTGTATATTTCAATATAACACAAACCCAGTTGTTTTATTTACCTTGCCAAATATGAAATATTATGGAATTCACAATTAAGAAAAAAATTAATGAGAATAAAAGAATAATCGATTATAATCCTCAGACCTCTTGTTTTTTTGTATTTGACATTAATAAAACTTGATTTTTACCTTTTCCCCAATGGGGAAAACAGGATTTCTTTATATAAGATGGCTAAATATATGTTCAGAGCGTATATTATGATATCAATGGGGATGCCTTGTCTGCAAAGGTCACTTCTCAAATGTACAACACAATGCCTTCTCATGCAAAACCAAGTCTGCAGTCAGCCTGGAACTGCAATTGCAACGTCGACCAAACGAACCCCTTTTCATCCTTTCTCTTTTATCACTGCTTCTGCAGTTAACGCTTCATGTTTATAAAGTTCTGCCGACTTCTCAACTAGTCAAGGTTAACCTACATCAATGTTTTTAAAAACCTAGTCCACTCAGCAAACCAAACAAGGGGACATTCTCATACCACTTCTCACTTGAGTCTAGCAATGTCTACAGAGTTTACAATCAAGCCTAATTGCTTATCTCATAACTTTTGACAGACACCCTTTTCCACAATCAACTGGTAATTCACGGTCAGCAAGCATCTTGTTCTAATATACCAAATTCCTCACCCCTTCAACAATTATTAAATAACATCAAATAGACAAAGCATTTTTTAAATTTTATTTCCTATGTAAAGTGTGTATACGTGTATACAGCATATATAAGATTAGAAAAAAAACAGTATAACATTTTGACTAAAGGCCTAATAAATAACAATATAACAATGTGTAACAGTAACAACAGGAAGTTACAAGTGAGTAATGATTAGTGATGCACCAATCAATCAATTTATTGATCGTTTATGGATTGCCAATCAATTATAAAAATCGTTGCTCGATAAGTTTTATCTTCCAAATATATCACAAGTTCATTCTTGATATGGACACAAGTATTAAGTAACACACCATTGAATTTGTTGCAACTTCTCAATCTATTATCAACAATCAATCGATGGAAGATCTCAATATTAAATTATCAATTATACTTTAAAAGGTCAAAAATGCTAGGATGACCACAGTTCACATCACAGAAAATATTTCTTGGCAGCAAACAACTTCCGAATAAAGGCGAAAACTGTCCTCGAAGAGACCAGCTCCATTGCTAAGATCTATAGTTTTATTTCTTCTCTTGTGTATGCTTTGTAAACCTTTCAGTCAACAATCAGGATAAGGTTATTACGATCCAAAATGTAGATTTTGTAAGAGGACATTTGATTGGACCATGAGGTTCTATTACAGTCCAATCCATGAAGGAACAGAAAATGCATCAAACTACAGCAAGGAAGGTACAGGAGCTTGCCACTCCACTAGCAGTTTTTGTCCATGTGATTTTGGCCATTTACGTAGAGTACCAATTACCAATTTCTTAAAATTACTGTAAACCCAGTAATCATTATTCTTTTTAATTAATTATAGGTACATTAATTTTTTATTGATCAGTAGAACAATTACTTCTAATATGTATGCAAGACAAAATACCAAGCAACTGTTCCTACAACACCATAGTGATCATTGTGTAACAACTTTGATAACAGCTCATAATATATCAAGTAAAATCTGTGATAGAAAATAAAATATCTTAATGAAAAGCATTGAAAAAGTCAATCTTTGTGAGTTTGACCTTGGTCTTGCATAGTGTCAATGACTGTGAAATGGTCCCAAAATTGGATGTGCCATTGGTAATAGATTATTTGTGTGAGACATGCATTATACATACATTGCAATTCCATAATTATTGTGACCCAACTGACATGAATGGTAACTATATTCCAACATGCTTCATCAAACATCTAGAATCTATTTCGTTGCAATATAATTATGTCAAATAAACTCATTACCTATCGATATGTATTTGTTACACCTTGTCACTTGTCAAGGGTGTTTAACTTGCTTTGGCTCATTAAATTCATTTGACAAGTACATGTAACTCGTAATGAAATTTCTGAACATTTCTGAATATTAAACCAAATATTTCCGATCCATGCACCTCGGCCCCCTGGGGCAAGTATGTTACCTGGTTTGTTGGGGTTTCAGATATTGAATGGAGTGGAACAGGTACGGTTCACTCAGGGGTCGAACAAATGTTTCCAAAAGGATGGGGTATGGCAATAAAGATCACAAAAATATTTGTACAAGGTTATCTCTGAACTTTTCACCAATATACCGGGACCTCTTTCAGTTCTTCTCCGAGATCTTCCTCCTCCTCTTCATCCTTCTTTGCCTTCTTCCCTTTCTTCCCCACCATTGCACTGAGTGGCTTCACCTGTGTGCTCTCTGTGACTTCCTCTACATCGGTCAGAACCAGCTCCTTGACCGTCCCAGAATCACTGACCTCGCTCTCATCTTTAGATGTTTCTGACTCGCTCTGTTGACTTGACGAGGTCACTGTGGTTGAATCTCGTGGAGATGAAACTGTACTGGCAGTCGTGGAGAGGAAATCATCCTCACTGGCATCAATGCTAGCATCTTCAGCAGCGTTGGTTCGTAATATGGACTTGATAGCAGCTACTGTGCTCTTCTTGACTTTGTTTTCACTCAGAGTTACCTTTCTTAGATTCCCTGGGTAGTTCTGTAGAAGATCTAGAATTAACTGCAAAAAAAGATATCAACATATATTTTGCACACATATATATATGTATTTTAAAATATGTACAATTGATTATTACTAGGAAGAAAAAATTAACATCCTAAAAGAATGATATTATTTAATGGCTTGACTGTAACATGCTCAAATTATTAATAGATTCACCTAAACAATCTCATGTCATTGGCCACATTTCAGCAGCTTTAAATGGCACATCACAAGCTCAGTTTCCTGTTTACATCCAATACTATAAAGTAAAGCTGGTTTCAGGGCATGTCATTTGCAGAAGCATGAGGTCTTTAACTGGTTGACGAAGGAGACAAGTTGAATAGACAGTGGGCTTCTGCAGGTTATAGTGTCCCTATTACCCCTATTACAGCTAAAATGAATGGAATTTGTTATTATATTCAAATTATTTTTCAACTCTTAGTTACATATGTCCTGCAAGGACACAATGACAAAATCTGCATCATGTTATCGCCAATAACTACTATGACATCACAAGTGAAGAATGAAGCCATAGTGGTGTTAGTTGCACAGCTGATTCAAACCATTCCGGAACGTCAAGAAAAGCAATGATCGAGGAACAGAAGCAGTTTATATCTTATGACTATCATACTGATGCACGTGCGTACAGACATATGATATTTCATAACACAACCCGTCAGGATTACAGTGAAAATCAATGCATGGATACTTCTTTAGGAGGACATAGTCTACTGCTATGTAGTGTTTATGATATTAGTGGGGAAAAAAAAGAGCTTGCAGGGTTTTACTTTCATTTGCCATTCGAATGTTAAGGATGTTGAAGACAAATATGAGTGCCTTTGTATAATGTTTTGAATTCAGGTGAAAATTTTAAACTTGGAAATTTTGGGGATCAATAACCTCACTCAATAGGACAAAGAAATTACTGTGTGGAAGTACATACTTTGTAGGTCTTACAATTGGATACAAGCTCTTTCTTTAGGTGGAAATCTAGATTTCAAAGTTTGATAAAAACCTAAAGTCAAAGTAAAACCTCAAAATTGGAGGTAAAATCTGAGAGGTTGCCAAACAATGAATAGAGATATCCAGATATAGGTTTTATTCAGTGAAATAAATCATTCTATTTGGGAAAACAACTATCTTACTTTTACAAAATCGACGGTTTTCCGTGGAATAAAAATTGCAAAATAGTGCATCTACCGGGATACGAACTCATATCAGTCGTAGGTTCCACGCCAAACCGTCTGATTACAGCCCATAGACTCGCGTGTTCGAGCGCAATCAAAAGATGCCCAACAAATGCTTTCGGGGCGAGAAGCTAGGGGCAGATAACTCCAAACAGCTATCCTTTTGTCTGTTCCGAATGCTTTCAAAACAGCGACCGTTTAAATACTATGATGTGATTGGTCAGCTATTTGACTGGGCTTTGGTTGCGCTAAACTGGTTGGGAACACAAGCCTATACAGGATGTTCTCAGACCTTGTGGCGAGGAATCTACAGAACCTGTTCGTATCCCGGTAAATATATTATGTTACAAATTTTATTCCTCGGAACAAGGTCGATTTTAATCAGACTGACAATTCCATAAAATAATTTGTTGTTATTACCAGCGTTGTTTTCTCGGTGATTCCGGTCCCCTCCAAATCAAGCACCTCTATCTGCTGATTAGCTGCAACTCCAACCAATAAGCTGCCAGCACCTGCATCTCCGAGAGTATTATAATCCAGATAGAGAGAGTGTAAGTTTGGAGAGTGAGCTACCGTCATCCCAAGACTTGACCATCCACTCACAGTTATTCTGGGGTTAGCACTCAATGTCAGCTCTGACAAACCTGCAAGAAAATATTACCGATTTAACCAATCCAAAACATACTATAACTAGTGGGTGGGGAGGTCTTAATATTGCAAAATGTAAACTTGCTATTAAAGGGATGGTTCTGTCGCCATCTTGGATAATTTGCATTACGTGAAATGAAAACACGCTATATTGTACCTAATTTTACAACTATTTAATTACTAAAGACATATACTGATAGAGTATTGACATAGTAACACATAACATATCATAAAACTAATAAATTATTTGTTGTTATGATGTATCGAAGTTTCCCCCACTCGCAGCGCCGATGAATGGCTTCAGTTCTCATTGTTTTTATTTTCAACGAATGTGCGCTTGTGTATATCATGTTGTGAAATATAAAGACACCAAAATGTTACTCCATTAGTATTTTTCAATTTCAACGTGTTTTAATCATGTATTAATAACATATAAGTGTAAACAAGAAAATCCTCCCAAATTTCGTTTCCACGAAAAATACCCCGATAGAACCCTCCTTTTAAATGTAGATTTGTTCAGCACACAACCTTACTTCACATGACAAAAACTCTTGAAATTACATATCAGAAACAACAAAGAACATTCTCTGCCAATATAACTTGCTTGTTTAAAAGATGTTTACTATGTCATAATTTACCTTCTTGTTCAGAGTTTGGTGTTAGCAGTAATCGAAGATGATGAATGGATGCATCAGAGAGATGACAATCACCGACATCTAGTGTCGTTACCTGTGAGTTGTAAGATAGTGCCTCCGCTATCACCCTCATCCCTTCATCGCCTATTGGGTTGCCATGGATACTGTTTGAAATAATTTGAAAGTTTTATTCATACACAAATGTATTGTTTCACTGAAGCAAAGCCCATCCTCGGTTACCCATGGTTTTATATATGCTCCGTTACTCTCCACTAGGTCCATGGGAAACCTTATCAGAAGAATCTGTACTCAAATTACCCGCTCTTGGCCGGCGTGAGCCAATCAAACTGTTACGCAGCTTGGACCTGCGAACCAATGACAATTCATATCACTTCGTTGCAAATCACGCGAGGTCATTTTGTAAGCCATCCGTCACCGGTTATCTCCCTTGACCATTTCCGTCTTATCCTATTGAGCAATTTCTTTTGTTACTGACTTCGTCACGCCGACCAAGGGCGGGGAATTTTAGTACAGATTTCTCTGATAGTTTCCCATGGGTGATATAGTGGAGAGTAACGGAGCATATATAAAACGATGGGTAACCAAGGATGAGCAAAGCCAAGAAAAGTCAAAAGTTCTAGTTCAACACAACTGCGATAAATGTTAATTTATTTTAACCTTTGAACTTAAAATAGATCAGTACTGGGTTATGGAAAAACATTTCAAGTTATTAAATTACATTTGATTAAATTGTTGAAGTCACTGAAGCATATAGAGGTAACATTGGAAGAGATGGAGCATTGTCCATTTATCAAGCTTTTGTTGTACTACGAAATAAATTCGGACACCAAAAAGTAACTGGATTTGAAACTGAACATTATAGACATCTACACATACTGCAATGATTTGATTATCTTATTTTTTCTCAAAAGTTGAGATAAGATTTCTGTTCTCTGATGATCAGTAATGATCCCCAAGCTGAGTGACAAGTGTCGTAGCGATCTGCATTTTCCACATGCTTTCATCAATCGTTTGAAGCCGACATCACTTATTTTGCAGTTTCGAAAGGATAAAATCTTAAGGTGATTATTTTCCAAATAATCCCCAATTTCCTTCAATCTTTCCTTCGATAGTTCTTCGTCACATTCCTCCACACTGTTTACATGCATTGTGATTTCTATTTTGAGCACTGATAGCAAGACCGTTGAGTAAACACTTTGTATCTAGTAGACAAATTAACTCAATTGCTGACCGGCCGCCATCTTGTCGTCTCCACAACAAAGAAGTCCCGCAGCAGAAAAAGTGCTCGTTTTCCATTGGTCAAAATTAGCCGATCATCAAAATCCTTTTATATAAAAATTTTGAATGTGAAACTGATTACAACAACAACAACAACATAGAAACCCATCATCATATCATTTATGATAATAAAAACATAATTTAAAAACATATCTAAATCATTTAAATATAACTATGGACCGAGTAAGAACCTTCCAATAAATGGAGAAACACGATTTTACATTAGAACTTTAAACTGCTCTAAAACTTATGACTAAGATAACCTTTTTTGTTATTCTAACAAAAGGCGATATTTCCATTTTCTCATCTATAAATTCAGATTGACAAATCAGTCAACTGTGAAATTTGTTTTGTAATAAAAATTACAATTTCAAAGAAATACTTAATAATCACTTATGTTCAAAACAATTTGGATATATACATCAATGCTATTCACTGTTAACCAAGGACTTACGTAGCACAATATACGTCCTAAAGGCAACACATTGAAAATAAGAGGGTAGACAACTCTTGTTATACTAAAACTGCCTTAAAGATATAGGCTAGATTTAGTCCACAGATCATGTTGTCTTGAGAAAATTTTACACAAACGAATTCAAACTTGTCATTTTATATGTCCAGACAGTCAGACATATATATTTTCTCAACTTGTTCATTTAGAACAACTTAGGGGATACATTTTCAACTTTAAAAAAAGGAATAAAAAGGACAACTCGCACGTACGTTAATTTATTGAATCGTGGTCTTATGTCAACGAGATCAAGAAAGATAAATACACTGAAAACCAGTACCCCATATCGATTAACATTTTATATTTAATTATTAATGTAACATACGCAGTTTCTGTTTCGAGAAAAAAACTTTCGAGTTATTCAGGTGATCCTAGTTTCGGTTTGTCAAGCGTATATATACAGCACGTCTCAGAGTTAATACCTCAGCAGTATTGCACCAGTTGTCTGGCTGTATAAAGCGTCTCTGCATTTCGCTAATAACCAACAGGAGATTGTTTCACTATGGCTGAAGCTACACAAGCTCCCCAGCAGGAACCGCAAGAAGATGAAGTCACACCATGGACTGTCCAGAGCTCCTCTCAAAAAGGGGTCGACTACAGCAAACTCATTGGTAAGTTGACTTTGACAAATTTATTTTACTTTTCTCTTACACAGTTTTTAATAAAATTGCATTTCATTAAAATGCTAACATTTATATACATTGTTCAATATTAGTTAAATGTGGTTTGTGTTGTTCAAGATGTTCAATGATGCAGAACATATTTATCACTGCAACCTTTGGTGAAAGATTGTTGTACGGTTTGATATTACTATTTAATACATTTGGCTTTTTGGGGCATTATAATTATTTAGGCACATACACTTGTGCAAAGCATATAAATATGAATTTTGTAGTTATATAGTGGCTTATTATAAGCTCTTTGAAAAACAACCCACACATGTTATAATCAGTGTTGATACGCCATTGCTAAGTTAAGTAGCCTACGGTTTAAAGTAAAGTGTGGTGATAAATCAGTTATTGCGAAATATCAACTTGGTGTACAGACTACATATTCATTTTCTGTTTGAATGTGTAGTCGATGACAGCAAGTCTTGTGTTTTTAAGGCTTTTTAAAACGGCAATGCCGCTGTGCACGTAATATTGCATGTGTAATGATATTGGTGTCAGAACATGTCGCTTCGGTTCAACAAACAGAACAAACAACAGTAGTCATATATCGTCGCCTTCAATACATTACTTGCGACGTGTCTATCACTTTGCATGGATTTAACATATTTTTTTTATATAACTGTTGAAAGGATACAAACGCCTATAACAGAAAAATATATACACAGAAGTAAACAAAAAATTGAAGCAAACAATGTGTCATCACTTCAAATACCGGTGATCATACCGGGATTCAACAATAACAACGCATGATTAATTATCGTCTTGAGCACATGATACGTTGGACGCATAACACAGATTCCTTCCATAACCGGTTCCTACAGAATGAGTTGGACCTGTTATTACTCTGATACCAGGAGAATTTATTGGCTGAAAGGAAATCCAAGTCACGTGTTTAATCATAGGTAAAACGGAAGCGTCAGACACCTTATCCGAAATGCTCGATTCTCGGAATTATATACGCCACGCCTCGATTGGCACGCAGCCAACTTCAATCCTTATTGTGTGGCGAGCGCTATAGGAATTCTGGCTCTTAGCATGTGTTACATAACATTTAAACAGTTTACAAAGCTGTCTTTGTGTACGTCTGGTGACGTTAGAAATATATTATTGACTTCAACACCATTACCACTTGCTAGCCAACTATTCCTTCGCTTTATATGTATAGTTGTGTGGTATTCAGAAATATTAAGCCTTTCAAAATTTATTACAGTTTACATAACATTAACATTTATCACTAACACAATGGAATTTACACACTCCAAACAGAGCAGTTGTCACATTCAATGCATAATTGTGCTAGGTGACATCTTGTGTGAGGAAAGCCTGCACTTGAACTGTTAAAAAACTTTTTCAATGAAAGCTGCAGTTGAAACACGAAACGTAATCGAAAGGAAACTGTTATACAAGTATATCATTATACCGCAAATAAATTTTCAACGCCTATCCATGTGTTAATTATCTATGCAGTTATTCATAAGGAATTATTCAGTTTAGCAAATACTTCAGGGTACAACATGAAGGTGATAGGCTACTTCTAGAAACCTTCTTCTTCATTCAACAACTTCTGCAGATCAGAAGGATGTCGTTGGATCCAGTGGCGGAACCAGATGGGGGATACAGGGTTCGAACATTAACGAATTAATTAACGGGATTAACGAAGAGGTCAAACGTTTTCGTTGACATTTACATTTGTTTTCAAGGTCACCAAGACACTTTTCAATCTCTTGTTAAAGCGATATCTCATGAACCCTTGCACCAAATGTCTTCAAATTTGGTGACATTTTACATTGGGGAAATGACATTGAGTTATTTGACATTGACATTTGTTTCCAAGGTCACCACAGCACTGTTCAATCTCTTGTTATAGCGATATCGGATGACCCATTGCACCAAATGTCTTCAAATGTTATGACCACCTACACTGGGGAATATACACAGACAACACCTTCAAAACTATTCGATAAAGTCTCACAAGACCTGCGTGTTCTCTTCAAATTTGTAACAGAATACAATTTCATTGTCACTACTACTCTCTTCACTTGTCGGTTACATGTCTAACTTGATTCATTTGGACAATGCCGCGTTAGTGGCAAACACTTATTTCACTTAACTTATATCTACATTCTTTCTATAATCAGTGGGTATGCACACGATTCATTTCCTCTATTCGCAGTTAAGTTCGGTAGTATGGCGATCACAGAGGGTCTGGTTGAGAGGATCCATCGAGTGACGGGGAAGAAGCCTCACCGCTTCCTGTCCAGGGAGATATTCTTCTCTCACAGGTAGTTAAATTGTGGCTCATTTAATTCATATACATGTTTTAATGAAGGCGATTAGACTAAATGAAACAAATGAAAATACAATATTAGATTGTATTTGGAATTGGTCTTGACATAAGAAGACTCCTCAATATTTAAAAATTATGTCTAGATTACAAGCTAGTAAACAATATGAATGTATGGAGAGTCTTTATTTGTAAGTGTTTCAATGGAAGTTGCATCTTTGTTTTTATATTTTATCACAATGATTAATTTTGAAACATAAAGACAATGTTAATATGAATGCCTCCCTGCTTTGAATATGAATATGAATATCCAGTAAGATCATAACGGATTACATTTTTAAGCATTAGTACAAGTTCAGTTATTTTCCTTTTCAATTATTTCCTACAACCATATACCTGTATTCCAGAGAGCTGGATCAGATCCTGGACATGTATGAGAAGAAACAACCCTTCTACCTGTACACGGGGCGCGGTCCGTCCTCGGAGGCCATGCACCTCGGCCACCTGATCCCCTTCATCTTCACCAAGTGGGTGCAGACTTATCCCTTTCTCTGTCACAGTTAAAACTATTTTCTTAAACTATCAAATCAATTTATTATCCTGGACATTTTGAAGATGACAATGGAAATTTTAGATTTATACATTTTTCGTATGATACAGATGGCTGCAGGACACTTTCGACGTGCCCCTGGTTATCCAGATGACGGACGACGAGAAGTTCCTCTGGAGAGACCTGGAGCTGGAAGAAGCTCACCGTCTGGCTCACGAGAACGCCAAGGATATCATCGCGTGTGGCTTCGACATGGACAAAACATTCATCTTCAGTGATTTTGAATACGTCAGGTTAGTCATGCGAATACAAGAAGTTTACATACATGACCAAGAGTATAAACAGGATGGCCATGTGTTAACATATGGAAAGCTGTGAATGTGAAATTATACAATAATTGTTACCAGTCATTATGTTTCACCGTACACTAATTTATATTCAACTCGGTGTAAATGAATATACAAAGAGAAACATTTAAAACGACTTAATGAGACATATGTACGAGAGTAAGGAGAACACTTGTCGATAGTTATTCAAGGTATGGATTTCTCCGTGTTTGCGATAAAATGACACTGTAATTTCGTTATTTACTATGCGATAAACATCATGTAGAAAGCTACCAATGTGGCAATGTCTCATTAGGACATTAGTTTTCACAAGATGTGTTCTTTATATTTTACAGCGGTTCCATCGAGTTCTACAAGAACATCTGTCGAGTGGAGAAACTGGTGACAGTGAACCAAGCCAAGGGTATATTCGGCTTCACAGACAGTGACTGTATCGGGCAGATCAGCTTCCCCGCTATCCAAGCGGCTCCAAGCTTCAGCTCCTCCTTCCCCCAGATATTCAACGGACGTAAGGATGTTCCCTGTCTCATCCCCTGCGCTATCGACCAGGTCTGAAATCAGTATTAATAGTCTTTCTCAGCCCTTTTGTTTTCATCAGGCATTATGGCCATTACATCCTCATAATAACGTCTATGTTATAAAATGTATGTACTTTTGACATGAAGCATTTGTCTCATTAGTTAGGAATATTCTGCATACTCACCCATGATGTCCACAATTTGTCTTTTTCAACAAATTGAATTTTATTTGTTCTTTGTTTTTACCAATCATACCAATTATATAAACTTAATTGTGCCATGTATAACCGTTCATTTCGTCGTTTTCTGCCAACTTTTACGGCGCATTTGGTGGACGAGGAAGGAATTTCTTGTAAATTGCTTTCAACAGTTGGCTCATGTTTAATTATCAATATTAATTCAGGACCCGTATTTCCGGATGACACGTGACGCAGCGCCAAAAATGCGATGCCACAAGCCAGCCTTGCTTCACTCCGTGTTCTTCCCCGCGCTTAAAGGAGCTAAGGGGAAGATGAGTGCAAGTGACCCGACTTCCTCCATCTTCCTCACAGACACCAATGAACAGATTGCTGAAAAGGTGAGTCCTGGTATAAATTGATTGAATAATAATAATAATAATAATAATAATAGACTATTTATATTGCGCATATATCCATGTCAAATGCCATGCTCAAAGCGCACAAGAAAAAGTTCAAAGAGTCACTATATACAAAAGCAGTCAGGGAAGAGATGAATCATATGTCACTGCGAGAAAGCTAGTTTGTACAGATGCGTTTTGAGTTGGCTCCTGAACAAAGACAGTTCAGGACAGAGGCGGAGATGTTCAGGGAGATTGTTCCACTCAACAGCTGCTGAGTAACAGAATGTACGGTGTCCATATATAGTAGATCGTACTTTGGGGACTACCAGGAGGTTCTGTTCTTGAGACCTAAGTGATCTGGAGGGAACATATGGTGTGATGAGACTTGAGAGGTACACAGGGGCAGTGCCAGAGAGACAACGAAAAACAATGCACAAGAGTTTGAAAAGAATGCGTTGTTGAACTGGTAGCCAATGATCCCAAGATCATCCATCTTCGTTCCTACAAACATTTTCTAAGAGGGAGATGGACATTGACTGGCTATTTCATCCTAAATATATTTTCTAAGAGGGAGATGGACATTGACTGGCTATTTCATCCTAAATATATTTTCTAAGAGGGAGATGGACATTGACTGGCTATTTCATCCTAAATATATTTTCTAAGAGGGAGATGGACATTGACTGGCTATTTCATCCTAAATATATTTTCTAAGAGGGAGATGGACATTGACTGGCTATTTCATCCTAAATATATTTTCTAAGAGGGAAATGGGCATTTATTGACTCTGCGACCTTACAAGCTTTATCTCTAACTTCGCTAATCACATTTCGGTATTCATTGGCTAATCTGAACGAAATCTTTTCAAATGTCAATCCTTTATACCATTCTCCAACATTGACACGCTACTAATTATCGTCCAACTTGGTTTAGATCAACAAGCACGCGTTCTCTGGAGGCCGAGACTCGAAGGAGGAGCACAAGAAGTATGGCGGCGACTGTGAGATAGACGTTCCCTTCCAGTACCTCAGGTTCTTCATGGACGATGACGTCAAACTGGAGGACATCAGACAGGTGGGTAACATAAACCGGTTTGATAAACGTAAACCAGTTTATTGTGCGAGTCGTTAAGAAAAGTGTGATAAGAAAAGATAACAGAGTAAATCTGATGAATTGAAAACTAAGGCAGAATGAAAGAACGTTAGATAAGATGGCGGAGGAATGAAAGATGTAAGACGTAAGAAGATGACGTGTTAGATTTTGTGATGACGTCATGGCAACGGATGTGATGAATGCACAAGTTAAATGTTTGTAAACATAAACACGGGTTTATTGTGAAATAAATTTATTGTGTTGTGAGTAATATATGTAAATACATGTGTAATTAGAATAGATGTAGAAGGTGTATAACTGCATTGAGCGAACAATAACGGCATTTAGCTAAATAATGCTAAATGGAATTATTGATACCACATCTTTGGTTAAGTTAGCATTAACCAGTTAGGTAAAGAATTAACTACTTTCAAGGTTAAACCAGTTCGGTAAACACCAGTTTGGTGAAAGCTCAAACACAATATTCCAGATGACTAAGTTCTAAGTCTACATCTTAATGAGTGAAAATGTATATAATTTGATGAAAGGCTAATAACATTAGTAATCAACGAAAACATATTATTCAGAAGTAGTGTTAAAATATCACTTCCCAGCAGACACCAACTGATGATGATGTGAACATATCTTGTGACATGTATGTGGCTCAATCCCCCATGCTGATCTACTGGCAGAAGCATATAGTGTATTTTGGCATGTTTTACATATATATATATATATATATATATATATATATATATATATATATATATATATATATATATATATATATATATACTCACGTGCAAAAGAAACGTCCCCACATTTTTAAGAGATGTATAAAATGAAGTATTGCTGTTGGAGAAAATAAATTTGATAGAAACGTGTTTTGTGAAGAAGTTCTCACAATTTCATACATCAGAGTTTGATACTTTTGTTTTCCTGTCTGTTCAAATACACTTACGGTGCAAAAATCTCTTTTTCAATGTGGTTTTGGCCATAAAGTTTGGTATTTAAGTTTAAAAAAATAGTAACTAGGAACAAATTAATACAAGGTGTCATTGACATAAATATCCTTCGTGGATTTAAATTTGTTGATGCATCATTATAACGTTTTGAAAATTCATGTTTGGTATAGTTGGATGCTGAAGATAGGATGTAATGCTGTTTCAGTCGTTTTAATCGCCCGTGGATTGAAATATCATGATTTTGTATGGGGACGATTTTTCTTTTGCACGTGAGTGTATAATAATCTGTTATGTATACGGGTGCAAATTCATGTGACTGACTTTTCATTTAGAAATACTCGTCATGTGACTGACTTTTCATTTAGAAATACTCGTCATGTTACTGACTTTTCATTTAGAAATACTCGTCATGTTACTGACTTTTCATTTAGAAATACTGGTCTGGTGACTGACTTTTCATTTAGAAATACTGGTCTGGTGACTGACTTTTCATTTAGAAATACTGGTCTGGTGACTGACTTTTCATTCAGAAATACTCGTCATGTTACTGACTTTTCATTTAGAAATACTCGTCATGTGACTGACTTTTCATTTAGAAATACTGGTCTGGTGACTGACTTTTCATTTAGAAATACTGGTCTGGTGACTGACTTTTCATTCAGAAATACTCGTCATGTGACTGACTTTTCATTCAGAAATACTCGTCTGGTGAGATGATGACTGGAGAGATCAAGAAGGAGCTGGTCACAGTCCTGCAGCAACTGGTTTCCGGTCACAGGGAGAGACGGGCCCAGATCTCGGACGCCACGGTGGAGTCCTACATGAGGCCGCGCAAACTGAAATACAACTACACTGACCCGTCCAAACCTCTTGGCATGGTCCCCAACTAAACAACTGAACTGCCAGAGTTGTGAAAATGACATTGGAATCAGATATATTCTGTATAAATTGTTAACACCGAACGTATTTTGGTTCTTCAATGCAACAAACCACTCAATCTACAATTATAGTGTATTTTGGCAAATATGTATGGTTCCTTTCAAAACCATTTTTGGGTAAAATACTTGTGCTCAACATTAACATGGTATTTATTAGTGTTTTTATCTTGAAAAAGATTCATAAATCTTTTTGTCTCAAACTTTTTTTCATTTCTAGAATGTTTTGCATCTTAACTTCTTCAATGTACGATGTACACAAATTAATGTTATTGTTTTATTGGTTCTTGTTTTTGTTTATAAAACTATGTCGTATATCTGTAAAACACATTTCATCATTTTCCCTTTTCCTTTGGAAATATTTACCATGACTTATAGGTAATGTACATGAAATTGTAAAACAGATATGAGGAGACATTCGCGGCATTTAAACTGCAATAAGCAACTACGTATACAGTGTATTACGATTTGAGTTCGAAATATGAAATTTTGAAATGCACCAATAGTCAATATAAATTGTTTAATATTCAAACTGTCTCAATTTTTAAAGTTTATTTGTATCTTTTAAAGTAATTATTGTATGTTTTAAAACATAAATGTTCCCGTCTTTGTAAATGTCTGTATGATTAGTTACTGTACAAACCGTTTTGTTCAGTTGATTGCTTGCCTTACCAAAGTAGAATACATGTAAGTATTAAAGGTAATGGAAACCTCAGAGTATTTGGTGTTACCTCTTCATATTAATCTTACATTTATGCTTGTTTGACCAAATGTCATTGTCCGTTATGTTTTGTTTTGTTAGTGACAGAGATGATAAGACATAGAGTTGTAATTAAGTCGGAATAAAGTTATGTTACAGTAAAAATCGAATTCAACAATAACGATTATGAAACTGTTTCATAATATAATAAAGTGTTTATTTCACTTATTTGAAATAGTTTTGTTCTTTGACATTTATTTTGTTTTTAGCTCATCAGGCCTGCAATTCCAAATGTATTTATAGCATGGGCAATCCTCCCTTGTCCTAACCTGTTCACATGTTTGCCTCCTCCTCAAGAACCAGAGCATCCCCAAAGTTGATACTGTGTTAGGATCACGATTACACATTTGGTCCTTACACCAACCGCACCCCACAGCAACCCCTCCCTAAAATTTTCAGAACAATATCTTTGTTACATTGAGACATGACTAATGTTTGTTCGTTTGGTCTTCACACAAATGGGCATTGCATGACAGGATGTTCACACTTAAACCCCTTGACTGGTGTAGAAGGATCGTTTCAGGGTGACCACAGTTGCATCCCGAAAGTATGTATATACCTTGTGTGTCTTAGTGCAAAATTCATATTAATTGGCTTTTATTGAACGTCAATATAATTGCGTAAGGTACAATGATAAATCAATATCAACGTATACAATACTCAAATGTATCATGTGGCCGTTACGTCAGTGGTTCAAGTTCTTTGGCATAACGAAATGCAAATTTAATTAATTTTCTAATTAAAATCTTCAATATCGATTTAATAGGAACAAATACATAGTTTTGGAATATTTGACCCTTTGTCATTTCAACGAACTGCCAAAACTATTACTGTCTACTATGAGAAATAAAATTAGATTAATTTATGGTATATTCAACTGTCTTCTTATTAAACAACGATGCGAAATGATAAAGTAGGTTTTCGTGCTTCAAATGCATCCCAAATTACATGATATTTGCACAAAGAAAGACAAGTAGATGAGCAGACTGTCGGGATACAGTTGTAGAGAGTAGGGGCTGGTACTACTACTCTAGAACTTCTGTGCTCTTGTGAGAGGCAGTCCCTTGAGATGACGTGTGCGCGTTCCAATAAAGAAAAAATAACTGAGGTCATACCGTAAAATCTACTTATTACTTTTTCCTTAGAATGCAAATGTCTAGAATAATTTCATCTTGTGTCGGTATAATTTGACCAATGCACATTTTAAAATTTTGTGAATGTCCAACACATAACAGAGACCAGATGGGCAGTGCTTTATTTAGTCTGTCGTAGAGAAAATGAATCAAATCGGGTAATGAATAATTCAAATCTGATGAGCTACAGAGCCAACGACTCTTTCCTTGATCTTTCTAAGTAATGAGTTATGATTTAGATGTATTTTTATTCACGCTGATGCTTTGGGATTGATGAACAAGCTGTCTAGCTTATGCCAACTCCGTTGTATAAATACATATATATTAATATTCATTATATTTTCGGAAATTGAGTCATGCATGAATACGCCAGCTGTATATCGTTTTTGATGATAAAACTAATTCTGAAAAAGTGTGGGAAACATACAATACGCATCCTACTAGCTTACGAAATATGTACAGTTGTATACATTTAATCATGGTAATACAGCCAGATCCCGGTTTCTCGGACCAAATCTGCAAGGGACATGGCTGAAAAAAATATTTTGTACGAACGTACGTGATATCATTACGTACGTACGTGATAATATTACGTACGTACGTACGTAGTAAAATATCACGTACGTACGCAGTAAAATATCACGTACGTAAGTAGTTAATAGAGGATATAGATTTGTCTGTTCTTGACTAATACCATGTTTATCTCATCGAGTGTGATAGACATTTCCTAAATAAAGAACAATTATCAACAAATATTGAATAACGTTTGAAATCAAATGGCATGCTTCTAATCACTGGCGCATTTCTATAGAATGGAGGATTCTATACAGCTATATATCTATATAACGTAGACATCATTTCCTTTTATTCGATTCAACATGAAATAACTTGGTCGATCAGTTCCAGCAATATAAAAACAGCATGTCAAGTCTTATTTGGTCTTATATTAGCAGCTGAGGACTTAGTCGGAACTGCTATAAGTTTTTGTGCAGTTTCCGTCGCCCGCCGCCGGCGCGTTTTGTATTCGCTATAACTTTTTTCCTAGAAGGTTTTGAGTACTCATATACATAACTTCTTACTTATGCCCCTGGGGAATTGTTTTGACAAGTTCACATTCAAGGTCAAAGGTCAAGGTCACGAGTTCTGAAATTACTAAAAAAATCCTTGTAAACACGATAACTTGAAAAATATTTGTGCTATCAGAATCTTTTTGGGGGTATATCAACTATGGAGAAAGGCAAAGATTTGAAAAGGTTTTCGCTAACATGCGTCAAAGGTCATGGTCAAAGCGAGGTCACAACTTAAGTATGCTTTTTGCGAAAATGTCTTCTTTCAATTTTTAACACTTTGAATCATTAAATGATTGTGATACACAATGAAAAGTGATCCCTGATTGTGTGACCTTGAATTTTAAAGGGCAAAATCACGTGATAGGGTCACTAAATAACTTTTTTCCATGAAGGTATCAACACCTCATATATATAGCTTCTTTCTTGTACACCTGGGGAATTATGTTGACATGCTCACATTCAAGGTCAAAGGTCAAGGTCATGAGTTCTTAAATCACAACAAAAATCCTTGTAAACACGATTACTTCAACAACTTCTGTGCTATCAGGCCCGTACTTGGTATATATCAACTATGGAGAAAAAGGTTTTCACTAAAATCTGTTCAAGGTCAAGGTCACAACGAGATCACAACTTAAGCATGCAGGTGCGAACATGCCTTATTTTAACTATTAACACTTTGAATCATTACATGATTGTTATTAACAATGAAAAGTGATCATTTACTGTGTGACCTTGAAGATCAAAGGTATTAACACCGCATATACATAGCCATCCTCGATAATCCAGCGCTAATTTTCCGATAAATCTACACACAAGCGCGCTTGTGTGTAGATTTATCGGAACAATAGCGCTGGATTATCGAGGATGATACATAGCTTCTTTCTAATAAATCTGGTGAATGATTTTTACATGTTCACATTCAAGGTCATAGGTCAAGGTCATTAGTTCTTAAATCACTACAACAATCCTTGTAAACACGATAACTTCAAACATGTTTGTGCTGTCAGGCCCTTATTTGGTATATATCAACTATGAAGAAAGACCAAGATTTAAAAACGTTTTCGCTAAAATCTGTCATAACTTAAGCATGCTGTTGTGAATATGCCTTATGTTAACAATGAACACTTTGAGTCATTGCATGATTGTTGTACAAAATGAAAAGTAATCATTGATGGTGTGACATTGAAGGTCAATGGTCAAGGTCATGAGATATTGGTTAAGGCCATGTTAATCCTTTGATCCAATATTGAAATCAGAACTAGGTTTTAAGAACAAACTTGTGAAAAGTGACCCCAATGATGATTCAACTTGTTAGAATAACTTGAATAATGAACAATTTTTATTTATACTGAGGAGAAGGCGGAACAGGGAAAGGCGAGACCCACAGTTTCGGAGCTCATCTAGTTTATTTAGGAACTACTGAATAATAACCCTGCGTCCTAAGGTTATTTTGACCTGTACGACTTCTGAATACCCCGAGTGTGTATACGAAGGAAAATGCTCGTAAAGCTTACAGCTGGTTACTTTTCGCTACGTACGGCATTTAACTTGAACCAATGAAATATCGTGATTTAAAGTGAATGATCGTCTTCATCGGCCTTCTCATCTTGGGATTGCTCGATTTGGAGTCATTTCGGTGGCTGGTTACTTTTAGCTTTTTCGGGCTTTTCCCTTCTTATGCTTTCAGGATATTAGGAAGTGTTACAGATTAAAATACCCTGGTCGTGCAAAGAGCTAAATAATATAATCCCAAATTGACTATACATAAAGCAAATAATTACATGAAACGTGTTTGTGAAGGAGGCGTCTGCTGTATACTATTCCAGTGCACATCCCTGCTGGACACACCTGCTATCTGTAACACTCAATACGTAGTTCTTTAATGATCAAACAAATAATGAAATATATGTTTGTATACATGTATATAAATGTAAATCAATGTATGCCACCTGACATGCTTTACATTTATTTACAAGATTGGATTAACACTTTGGATTTGCCTATTTATCCTCGAATTTCGGCGTAAAGTTGATCAACTCTTTCATGTGCACTGATTTTACTTTTTGATATAGTCCTTAAATTTAAACCTTGATTTATACTCTTTTTGACAGCGGGGAAAGGTGATTCAAGTTTGATTTCCACAATGAAATGTAGTTGTCCACTAGTATTCGTCCCAACAACAGGGTAAAATGATAAGAGTTTGATTTATCAAATTTATCCAAATCCCCTTTCTTCAAAAAAATATTTAATTAAACTACCGGGCAAAAGAAAGGACTCACCTCAGTTGATTTTATCATATGTATGATTTTCAATTGCAAATATATATTTTCGATGTCATAATCCAAAACTGATAAGTACAGGTGTTTAGTTAGCAGTCAAAGAATACTTCTACATGTTTTTTTAATTTTTAAAAAAAAATGAAATTTTAAATCTAATTTTGTTTTTAAATTATTTTTGATGATACACAATTGTTCACCGACATATAAGACATATCCTATGTGAAAATAAATAAATGTGCCTGATTCTGCACACATTTACAACATTTTAAACAGGGTAGGGGTCATGTTGGTGTAAATTTAATTCTTAACCCTGTCTTCATTACAAAAAGATATTTGAACTAAAAATTAACCACAGTCACCAACAAAGTCATCCAAACTACTGCAGATAAGTATTATTGTATCGTGCCATAGTCAAATACATCTGATCTCTTTTAAATATTGAATTAATAGAAACAAACTTAGGTGAGTCCTTTCTTTTGCCCGGTAGTTTATTTCGAAGAGCACTACACAGAGATCGAAAGTTCAACCCATGTTTGAATATCCATGTTACTGTCCGTTTGCTGTTTTTGTTCCTTTATCTGCAAGATAATGTATTGTTTTGGTGTATCTCTGTTTGATAACATATCTACAACAGTACACCTTCTTGTACTATTTTAGGATGAGTATCTTGCGATATTCGAACCCACATCCATAGAGTTAGGCATCAATCGCCAGCACTGAGTGTACCAACAGTTTACCCATTCGGCCACCGTGACATGATAAGTACGAGAATGTTTACTATTGCAGATCGATATGTGATCCCAAGTAGAACAATGTTACTGTGTACACGATATAAATGATTTATAAAGGGGTTTTTATCAATAAAACATATATATTAATGGAATAACCACAAATACATCATTAGACGATTAATAATGTCATATTTAGACGAAAATAAGGTTTCCACACTCATAACGCCGATGACTTTACTTCTCGTTATATCTTTTAATAAACGTGTGCTAGATTTAATCAGACTGTTAAATATAAAGTCATCAAAATGTTACAAATGTGATTCAACAGGATCATCATCGTGTATTAACAACATACGTAAACAGGAGTGTCCCCTTGAATTTCGTTTCCACAAAATGCCCCGATAGAATATTGTTTATTTGGAGGAAGATACTGACAAATATATACCATGTTAACGGACACTTAACAATGAATACATCAGATACAAAATAGGTTTGACTCATGTACTTAACAAGGTAAAAGCTCACATATTTAGATGGAACACATACTATAATTTCTTATCATTATTTATTTAAAAATGTATATATATTTCTTTAATATGTCTTATTTATATACTGAACTGAACAAATCGCTTTCTGGATCCAAGACAGAGACCAGTTGACACTTACTCGTTGACTTGCAATAGTGGTTTCCAAGTTTCTTACTAATATTATGTACGTACGTAATAGTTATCACGTACGTACGTAATATGGTATTACGTACGTACGTGATAATATATAACGTACGTACGACAACATTATTTTTTCAAACCATGTCCCTTCTGGAGCTTCGTACAAAGAAAATATCTCAATTGCTGAAATAAGTTTTGCTCTCACCAAAGGATTAATGAATGTTACCAATGGCTAAATCATACTCCTGAATCAATAAAATCAGTTTTAAAACGAATGTACATGGTTTTGTTAAACCTTGCGAGTCCATCTCCCTTTGAGCGGTCAGTAGTATAGAAGGGGGGAGCACATACTCCTTAACCGGATCCAAACCGGATCAGCGTTAATGTATGCAGCGTAGCTCATTAATAGGCTAATGTATGCATGACGTCACGGGTCAGAAAGGTCGAGGAATCATTAGTCTATCCAATGCAAGGATGCTTTTGAACCTATCCATGAACATTAACGAGAACAATGGTCTTTTATAACACTACCCATCAAGTAATGAAGACCAGTCGAACGAGTTTATAGTTTGGCGCAAAAAAACTATTTGTAGGTATGACGTGTCATGAGCCATCGCACCGTAGCGCGCCTGTATTTACCATATCGCCGAACAAATACATTTAAGCCCGTTCTGACCTACTGGACATGAATGGATTGTTTATTCTGTCAACAGAGGCGAGCTAAAAACCGAGACATTATAAGCGTCTATCAAAACACCGTAGTCTTAATGTGTTGACGCGTCTATCTCGTATTAGATACATGTTTTAGCATTACATTCATTCGCTTACCCAGTTCATTCAGACATGACCAGCATTGCATTACATTCGTGTTTAAATTGTTACAGGTTTAACCTCGTTGATGCTACATATATTTTAGGTTTTAAATTCAGTTTAATATATAAAGCAGTTCTTAACTTACTAAGCTTTAAATATTTCATTTGAGTTATATTCACACTGATGATATGTTAAAGACATAAGACCTCGATTTTGAGTCCAGGTCGTATTTTCTCCAAAATAAAAAAGACGGTATTCTTAAAATATAGCCGTGTTCTGTCACGTATGGCTTCACAGGTGAAAAGGCATAGGGAGTATCTATTGATTGAATGTTTGCCCATATACAAAGGCCATGTCCTGACCTACTCCACAACAATGAAGTTTTAGTCTGTAAACATGTTTTCGGACGTAGATGTCGCCTTTAACATGGCGATAAAATATAGGTCATTTCTTCTAACATAATATTCTCGTTCAGTAAATTCAATATAGAAAGAATCTCCCCATATGCTATGGTTTTATCACTGTAGATGTAGACTTGCTCAAGATAGTGAACGGAATTAAGTCAAGGGGATAATACAGGCTATATATTTTTATCAGTGAATATCCTTATCATAAGGTGTCATTGAGACATCATGAATTGTGTTGTGCTTTCATATATATCGTGTTTAACATTAGGAGTTTATGAAACGTTTGATTGGATGGAGCATAGATCATATACAAGTGTAGATAGTCTAGTAGTCTACTAACCGTCACGTAGCAATAAGAAATGTGATGCGGTTTAATAATAATAATAATATAGGTAGTTATTACTGATATAAGGTGGAATGAAGGCTGTCTCGTCAAAAACCTATTTTATCATCATAGAACTCAAGCATGTTCAGACCGAGACAGAAAGGTGTATGTTTTTGACGGCTTAATAACACGCTGTTTTCATAGTAAAACATCCATATATGGGCATTATACTATAGGGGTCAGAGTTCGGGTGTATTACTCATTGATGTAAACATCTAGGTTCGAGCTACATGTAACTGGCAAGGTCTAACAGGCAAGACCTACCTACGTTAAGCAAACAATGACCAGTGAAGCTTGATACTTGAGCTGTCAATCTACCCATTATGGTTCACATCCCCGTTATAACACTGTTATAAACACTGGCCCATTTCGCCCTCAATATATCGCTTTTCTTTCATGTAATAGGTGCATTCGACTTACACCTTGGTCTGTGCACTATAACGGGGCAGATTAGCCCTCTCCATACATATATGGAGGTGTTTTATTATCATTAGAAAAGGCCGGTCCTGTAATGTTACTGTGAGAATGTATAAGCCTTTTTTTTTTAACAAATAAAACTCAGCACGCGCACTCTGTCCCTCTAGATCACAATGGGTGGTATACATTTAAGAGGAAAGCCTGCAACACCCCTCTGGTTTTGCATTCTGATGAAACCTGATTTCATGGGATGGATCTAGCAAACTAATCAAGATAAATGCATGACTTTCGATGTATCATAAAATCATAAAATCAATATAATCGTGGTGTTATTCCAATACTTATGTACAATGTAATGTCTTATAATACTGTGATGTTTGGTATAAAAAGTGTGTCATTGCAAGGCGTTATGCAATAACCAGGCTATTAATAGAAAGAGAAATCCCAAAGAGAAATGAATGGGCGCTTGATTCAAGTGAATAGTGATACAAGACTCATAAACAAGCATCGAAGCAGTTATCTCCCGTTTCTGTTTATTCTCAATGGGTTGGTTAAGAGATATCAACGTTTCTTAGTTCGGTTATATTATCCAAACGTTCCCTTCATGACTGTGTGTATTGCTATGTGGTGGCGTGAATGATTGGATTATGAAAGTAATGACCCTGCTATCCCGCCGAACAAGTATAGGAACCTTATTGAATACAGAATATGTCCCGCTTCATCGATAGCACAGGGTTTGTGATTGACTGGATACGGCTGACGTGTATTGCCATGGCGACATGTCTAGTACTATCGTAGCATTGTATGTTTGTCTAGTTGAACGATGTTGATCACGTGACGTGATGGTTATCATCACCACCACCACCACTATCGCCGCCGCCTGGAGCTTCCATAACATCACGGCCGCCGGCGGCGGCGTAGTGGACTGCACTGAGGGTGACAACGGCGGGGGCGGCGGCGGCAGCGGCGTAGTGGACTGTACTGAGGGTGGCAATGGCGGCGGCGGCGGCGGCGGCGGCGGCGGTGGTGATGACGTCCTCTCTCCTCCTCCTCCTCCTCCTCTCTCCTCCTCCCTCCTCCTCTCTCCTCCTCTCTCCTCCTCCTCCTCCTCCTCCATCCTCCTCGTCCTCGGTGGTGGCGACGGCGGCCGTGATGTTATGAAAGCTCCAGGCGGCGGCGATAGTGGTGGTGGTGGTGATGATAACCATCACGTCACGTGATCAACATCGTTCAACTAGACAAACATACAATGCTACGATAGTACTAGACATGTCGCCATGGCAATACACGTCAGCCGTATCCAGTCAATCACAAACCCTGTGCTATCGATGAAGCGGGACATATTCTGTATTCAATAAGGTTCCTATACTTGTTCGGCGGGATAGCAGGGTCATTACTTTCATAATCCAATCATTCACGCCACCACATAGCAATACACACAGTCATGAAGGGAACGTTTGGATAATATAACCGAACTAAGAAACGTTGATATCTCTTAACCAACCCATTGAGAATAAACAGAAACGGGAGATAACTGCTTCGATGCTTGTTTATGAGTCTTGTATCACTATTCACTTGAATCAAGCGCCCATTCATTTCTCTTTGGGATTTCTCTTTCTATTAATAGCCTGGTTATTGCATAACGCCTTGCAATGACACACTTTTTATACCAAACATCACAGTATTATAAGACATTACATTGTACATAAGTATTGGAATAACACCACGATTATATTGATTTTATGATTTTATGATACATCGAAAGTCATGCATTTATCTTGATTAGTTTGCTAGATCCATCCCATGAAATCAGGTTTCATCAGAATGCAAAACCAGAGGGGTGTTGCAGGCTTTCCTCTTAAATGTATACCACCCATTGTGATCTAGAGGGACAGAGTGCGCGTGCTGAGTTTTATTTGTTAAAAAAAAAGGCTTATACATTCTCACAGTAACATTACAGGACCGGCCTTTTCTAATGATAATAAAACACCTCCATATATGTATGGAGAGGGCTAATCTGCCCCGTTATAGTGCACAGACCAAGGTGTAAGTCGAATGCACCTATTACATGAAAGAAAAGCGATATATTGAGGGCGAAATGGGCCAGTGTTTATAACAGTGTTATAACGGGGATGTGAACCATAATGGGTAGATTGACAGCTCAAGTATCAAGCTTCACTGGTCATTGTTTGCTTAACGTAGGTAGGTCTTGCCTGTTAGACCTTGCCAGTTACATGTAGCTCGAACCTAGATGTTTACATCAATGAGTAATACACCCGAACTCTGACCCCTATAGTATAATGCCCATATATGGATGTTTTACTATGAAAACAGCGTGTTATTAAGCCGTCAAAAACATACACCTTTCTGTCTCGGTCTGAACATGCTTGAGTTCTATGATGATAAAATAGGTTTTTGACGAGACAGCCTTCATTCCACCTTATATCAGTAATAACTACCTATATTATTATTATTATTAAACCGCATCACATTTCTTATTGCTACGTGACGGTTAGTAGACTACTAGACTATCTACACTTGTATATGATCTATGCTCCATCCAATCAAACGTTTCATAAACTCCTAATGTTAAACACGATATATATGAAAGCACAACACAATTCATGATGTCTCAATGACACCTTATGATAAGGATATTCACTGATAAAAATATATAGCCTGTATTATCCCCTTGACTTAATTCCGTTCACTATCTTGAGCAAGTCTACATCTACAGTGATAAAACCATAGCATATGGGGAGATTCTTTCTATATTGAATTTACTGAACGAGAATATTATGTTAGAAGAAATGACCTATATTTTATCGCCATGTTAAAGGCGACATCTACGTCCGAAAACATGTTTACAGACTAAAACTTCATTGTTGTGGAGTAGGTCAGGACATGGCCTTTGTATATGGGCAAACATTCAATCAATAGATACTCCCTATGCCTTTTCACCTGTGAAGCCATACGTGACAGAACACGGCTATATTTTAAGAATACCGTCTTTTTTATTTTGGAGAAAATACGACCTGGACTCAAAATCGAGGTCTTATGTCTTTAACATATCATCAGTGTGAATATAACTCAAATGAAATATTTAAAGCTTAGTAAGTTAAGAACTGCTTTATATATTAAACTGAATTTAAAACCTAAAATATATGTAGCATCAACGAGGTTAAACCTGTAACAATTTAAACACGAATGTAATGCAATGCTGGTCATGTCTGAATGAACTGGGTAAGCGAATGAATTTAATGCTAAAACATGTATCTAATACGAGATAGACGCGTCAACACATTAAGACTACGGTGTTTTGATAGACGCTTATAATGTCTCGGTTTTTAGCTCGCCTCTGTTGACAGAATAAACAATCCATTCATGTCCAGTAGGTCAGAACGGGCTTAAATGTATTTGTTCGGCGATATGGTAAATACAGGCGCGCTACGGTGCGATGGCTCATGACACGTCATACCTACAAATAGTTTTTTTGCGCCAAACTATAAACTCGTTCGACTGGTCTTCATTACTTGATGGGTAGTGTTATAAAAGACCATTGTTCTCGTTAATGTTCATGGATAGGTTCAAAAGCATCCTTGCATTGGATAGACTAATGATTCCTCGACCTTTCTGACCCGTGACGTCATGCATACATTAGCCTATTAATGAGCTACGCTGCATACATTAACGCTGATCCGGTTTGGATCCGGTTAAGGAGTATGTGCTCCCCCCTTCTATACTACTAATGTGTTCACAGTGCTACAGCGCCTTTGTAAATACTGAACCAAATGGTCCGCATCAAGCCCAATGGCGATGGATTCACAGGGGCGTGTATCGCTTAGAAACAGCGATAGACCCAACCCTATTAGTTACTATATAAAAAAAGATTTCCTTTTATATATAGTAATAGTGTTGGGTCTATAGTATATGGGTATATGTCTTTTAAACGCTGTTTCTAAGCGATACACACCCCTGCAGATTCACTGTGCAGTCTTTCTGCACAAACATGACAGAGATACATGTTAGACTTGAGATTGACAACACCACTGCAGTGGGCTATGTAAATAATCAAGGTGGCAGAGTAACGAGTGACGAGTTACTCGGCGTTCTGAAGGCTGATAGTTTGTCTTACTGTGCCCGCCTTCCGATGGATTGACTACAATCGTATCGGGCCAGTCATGCATACCTACAATGCATGGCAGTCAATTGTGCGCCGTAATTGCAATTCCCGAAGACTTCAGTTTATGAGAAATTTCGACTCAAATACACGGCAGCTGTTTGGCACACCATGTAAACATATTCCTCAGGAAAACAGCTGCATACCGAAAGTTAGTTCACCTACCTGTGTATTTCAGTCAAATATTATGTAATCTGGCATGTCTTTAAAGTATCGTATCAACGCGAGACCGAGACCGATCACTTCGCGTTTTTGCATCATAAAACGATATAACCGGTTCCTCAAGAATGAGTTGGACATGTTATTACTCTGATATCAGGAGAATTTATTGGCTGAAAGAAATCCAAGTCATCTGTTTAATCATAGGTATATACCGTAAAACCGAAGCGTCAGACACCTTATCCGAAATGCTCGATTCTCGGAATTATATACGCCACGCCTCGATTGGCACGCAGCGAACTTATTGTGTGGCGAGCGCTAGAGGAATTCAGGGTTCCGTTCCATAACAGCGAGCGCTTAAATTGCTCATTGATCGCTAAATGTAGCGCTCAAGTAGCGCCCAAGTAGCGCTTATTCTCTCTTGAACGACACAGTGCAAATTCCTCGAAGTTCGCTCGCTTTGCTACGTAGCGCTACATTGAGCAATCGCGTTCAAGCGAGGTTTTACAGTAATCGCTAATTGAGCGATTACTTTGAAACCTCTCTTGAACACTTCCCTGATTTGATGCCTCATAGCAGGGACCTTATATATATATATATATATATATATGCGTTGAAGCGCGACGAGGAGAGGTCTAATTGGATCGCTCAGTAGAAATGATCATGTAACGAGCAGAAGTTGCTAGTCCCTCTATATAAGGTCCCTGCTCATAGTAAACAGTTACAGTTTTGGTAGCGCTTTGAAGTGGCAATGGGTCACTCTTTTCAAAACTATTCTGTTATTTTCTTTTGTGAAATATTCAGTAAGTGATCAACTGTGTCTAACATACATACTATGTTTCCTCTTATACTTTATCAATGTATTTGTGATGAAATTTTTCTCATTAAGTCGACATGAAAACTTCCATTAAAAAATTAACGAAATTTGAATTTTCAATATTTGACCCCTTCTGTCTATTTCATTATGCCAAATTTTGTTAACATGCACCACTGTTATAACGATCACAGAATACGCCTGATAATGATTATTTTACACATTGGTATGACATTGTCACTGTATGTGACTTCATTATACCCCTGACCAACGGTTGGGGGTATATAGTAATACCAACGATTCCGTCCGGCCGAACACATTTTTTGTCCGATCAATTACAGAAAAACTATTCATCTCATCCTTTTCAAATTTCGCACATGTTTTCTTCACCACTAGGAGAGGTGCAGTGCGAAATGTAACACGATTTGGTGATTCTTTTCATTTTTGGCAAATTTTTGTATTATTTTATTTAGTCATATTCGGAGCTAGAATGAATGAAGCTACTTCTGTGTTGTCATTTGTTCTTTTTATGTAACTTTCATCAAAAGCTACTTCTGTGTTCTTGTTGATCTTACTGTTTTATATTTCCACTGGTGATATTTTGGAAAAAGTTAAATTTTCTTTCCTTTCAGCCACAAACTGCTGTATATCCCTCAGTGTGCTTACAGGGGTGTGCTTCCATGTACCTGTTGTTTCAAGTCACTCGAATGAATCATTATGATGAATTCATTTTCAAAATAAAGTTGAAATCGTTGGTATAGTGGCAGTAGTGTCTTATGTTATCCCTGCCGTTTCAAGTTATTCTTACTCCTACTTTTCCAAAACCACCTATTTCACATGAAGATATTTGTCCTACCCTTTTCACAAACACTTTAATCTTAGCAATTACATTTCATAGCTTATACAGACACCTGTTTCTATATGTAAAATAAAAATGTCAAACTTTAAAGGGACAGTAGCACTTTTTTTGGAAATTTTACTTTTTTCAAATTTCCCATTTATAATGATAGTTTATGTCATTTATATTTACTTTAGAGGGCAACATATCTTATTACACAAACAAATTATTCGTAGTGGTAATAACGATGTTGCGTATAAAGCAAAAATTGCATGGCGACCATTTTATTGTGGACACATTTTATTATTTCGAATGACAAAAAATGATTTCCATGGCTTTACGGAACCATGAACACTCATTTTGTAACTTGATTTTCCGAAGAGAGAAGGGTGTTTTACTATTAGTGACATTTTTTTTCAAATACATTTCATCGACTTATTTCAGCCAAAAAACGTGCTACTGCTTCTTTAACAGTCGGGGGTATTAGTGAGCCATGCTCACTTTTTTGCTCTTTCACGTTACAGTGAACGTCAATTTACATGATATTTGTACTATGATACAGATGCAGATGAACAAACTCTCGGCATGCAACTGTGTACCTGTCTTTGCAACGTTGCTGTGTTGACGTGTTCAAATGGTATGTATGGAACTTTTCAAAGTTGAAACTGTCTTACACTCAGACTCTGAAAAAATATTTATTCGTGAATTATCACTGTTTAATTAAATATTGAAAGGGAGCGTTTGAGATATGGATTTTCTGTTAACAAAAGCTGCTTTTCAATATTTCAATATGGTGATATCAGAAAAAAAATGTTTTTCAGAGTTGAAGTGTCAGACTTCAACTTATTGATTGAAAACATATTTTATGCATTTAAGAAATGGATTGGACACAAGTTATAATAGTCATAGAAGCCCTCTTAACTTATATGCACTACTTGTTCACTGACTTGTCTATTGACATTTCATCATTTTCATAACAATGATAAATAGGCCTACATTGTTCATAGTCCAAAAACTATTTGTGCAAAAACCAGGGCCCAAATGACATAAAACTAGTACAATTGTAAATTGTGAATGGCTCACTGAATATCGGTAATGACGCATGGATAGAAGAATGTTCCGTTTATGATAGTTCTATTGCGCATGCGTCAGACTGGTCAGTCGAAGTTCTTACGGCTCCGGAAAAAAATGTGTATGTTCATCTCACAAATTGCAAGTACAATTCAATGAACGGATAAACGACTACATAAGGATGTACTAAATACATTGTATGTAAGCTTTTTCTTGAAAATGACTCGAAAGTCGAAAGAAATGAGAAAAGAAAATTCCACTGGACCGCTGAAGACCAAAAGTTGCCAACTGCCAGCCGACGTTATGGATACATATTGTGACGTCACAATAACGGCATCGACAAATCGTTAAAGGCATAAATGCTATTCAGAACAAATGATTGACGAAACCTGTTTGTTCTACTCGTCGGCATACGTAAGTCTGCGTCCAGAGGGCAGTGAAGAATATTCCGAAAAAAGTATGTGAGTTGAGTCACTTAAAATATTATTTGCTTTTTTTGAAAGTTTTTTTTAAATATAATTTTATTTCTTTTTCAGATACACAGACATATATATGATATTACATTCATAGTACAAACGTTTTCAATAGAAGTACAAACACATATTAGTACAGACCAACTGCAAAACAAAAATACAGGAATTCACTTAAAGTTCTCTCGTTACTTTTTAAACCTGGCATTTGACATTCAAGAAGTTGCAGTGAATTTTAAATGGTAAATAGATTATGGCATACGGACCAGAATTTAGTGAATTTCGAATAATTGCATTCTGAGTAACATACGAGTTTGTCAATTTCGTTGGCATGTTTTAAATCTTGTTTTATTGTATGAAGTTGCGGTAAAGATCCTTTTAATTTGGATATGTATATATTATACATGACAGTTGTTATAATAAGGTTGAGAATCATATTTCGTCTTTCAGGATATCCGAGACATATATTACGTTTTGAAAGGTTCAATTTGGAATCTGTTTTTTGCTTTATCCAGGTCTTGATTCTGTCCCAGATGTTATTCACAATCGGACAATCATAGAATATGTGAACTATAGTTTCTAGAGATACTTTACAGAAGGTACATTTGTTTGTGTCTTTCAGTTTCATTTTGAATAGGAGATCGTTCAGAGGGAGAATTTTATGTATGATGGAGTATTGAAACCAAATTTGCTTTGTGCCGAGATGTGATGAAAATGGCGTCTTATTTATTTCGGCCCATTTTTTTGAAAGTTGTTGATCATAAAAACTGCCGATACTTTCAATAGGAAGTCCAATAATTTTTTAAGCGGTGTTAACAATTTTAGAGAGTTTTTTTTTATTTTGAACAGACAGGTTTCCGTACCAACTCAAAAAATTAAATGTTACCACACTTTGAATAAATGTTTGGTAAAATAACCTCAAAATAGTTTGATCTATTTTAAAATGTTTCAACTTCCACAAAAAATGCAATCGTTGCTGTCCTTTCTTATAAATTTTGTCAGTGTTTTCATTCCAAGAAAGTTTCGAATCTAAGACAGTACCCAAATATTTATATTCCGTTACTCTTTCTATTTCATTATCATCAATAGTCACAGGATTTATTATAGACCTAGTTTTCCTGAAATCTATGACCATTTCTTTGGTCTTGAACACATTCAAAAATAAAAAGTTTGATTTGCACCATTCTACAAATTTTGAAAATTCTGTTATCTAACTCAGTTCTGATTCTCTAATCAGGCCAACCAATGCAGCATCGTCAGCAAATTTTACTGTCAGACATTCTTTTACTTTGGATATACATTTATTGGTATACAATATACATAAAATTGGAGAGATCACGCAACCCTGGGGTGCACCAGTGGATGTATTTAATATTGAAGACTCCACTTGGTTAACCCGTACAAATTGTTGTCTCTTAACCAGGAATGCATTTATCCATCTAAGGATATTAGAATTAACATTCATTTTGGAAAGTTTGTCAATAAGTAGATGAATCTGAATGGTATTAAAAGCAGATGAAAAATCAACATACATTATCCGTACATATGTACCATAGTTTTCCAAATGCTGATAAATATTGTGTGACAGTGTGATGGTTGCATCTTCTACCCCACGTCTTGCCCTTTAAGCAAACTGTAAAGGATCAATCACATGGCTGACTTCACTAAGCAATATATTCTTAATTATACGTTCTAAGCATTTCATGGCAATAGAGGTTAGAGCCACTGGTCTGTAGTCATTGTTAACGGATGGATTTTTCTTTTTGGGCAATGGAATAATTTTAGAAGTTTTCCAAAGAATGGGAACCTCATGAGAATTGATCGATAACTGAAATAGCTTTTGGAAGATAACAGCCAGCTGCACTCTGTACTCCTTAAGTACAATCCCAAACAAGTTGTCAGGCCCGCAGGATTTATGCGGGTTAATCTGAGCAAAATGAGCTAATAACATCGTCTGTCGATATTTTTAACATTTCACCAGATGGAAGCGATTTCAGTACATGTTCCCTTTCATTCGAAAAATCCATAGTATCAAATCTGGAGTAGAAGGAGTTTAACTCATTTGAAAAAGCTAGATTGTCGCTGGATTCTAGCTGCTGAGGTCTACAACTCGAACCTATAATAGTTTTAATGCCATTCCATGCGTTACGCAAATTGTTAACTGAAAATTGGCTTTCAATTTTAGATTTATATTCATCTTTACATTTTCTTGTTAAAAAGACAATCTCTTTCTGAATTTCCTTCACCTTTACTTTGTCTCCTGAACACAATGCCCTTTTCTTTTTATTTAAGACTGATTTGAACTCTTTAGTTACCCAAGGCTTGTTATTAGGAAATACTTTTATGCATCTGACAGGTACAATGCTTTCTACACAGAAGTTAATATAATCAGTTACACTGTTTATAAACTCATTCAGATCATTACATGCATGGTGAAACATATCCGAGTCTGTACAATCAAAGCAACCTTTCAATTTTTCTAAACAATCCTTTGTCCATGACTTGACATATTTTACAACAGGTTTTTCTGATTTTAATATTGTACAATAAGTAATTATAATAATAATAATAATGGCGACTTATATAGCGCTAAATCCATAAGGCATATGCTCTAAGCGCTAGCAATAGTAAGACTGAAAGAGGTGTGTTTTTAGTCTTGATTTGAGAGAGTCGAGTGTTGGGGATTGTTTGATGTGGATTGGGAGAGAGTTCCATAAGACAGCAGCAGAATTTTCATAAGTTCTTTCTCCATAAGATTTTAGCTTGGTTTTAGGCACAGTTAGAAGTTGTTGATCTTGAGAACGTAGTTTTCTGGTAGGTCTGTACTCTGTGATGAGATCTTTCAGATAAGATGGGGCTAGCTGGTTTAGGCACTTGTAAGTTATTGATGATATCTTAAAGTCAATTCTAGCGGAGCTAAATAAACAGTATTGTGATCAGAGGTTCCCAACGGAGCCTTTGCAAAGGATTTATAGGCATCTTTCACATTCCCATAGCACAGATCAATAGTGTTATTAGATCTTGTCAGGCATTTCACATATTGATGATATGATGGTAAAACATGTTTTAGATCACACGAGTTAAAGTCACCAAGTATGAATTTAGGTGCTACTGGTGATAAATCATTAAGTTTGTCCATGGTAGAATGAATGATGTCCGCAGCTCGCTTCACATTAGCATCCGGTGGGATGTACACTGTTGTAACAAAAACTTGTCCGAACTCTCTGGGAAGGTAATACGGCCTGAACGAAATTGACAGAAGTTCTATGTCCTTATTGCCGAAAGTTTCCCTGATGACATGCTGCTTGCACCAACGTTCGTTCACATACATACACAGTCCACCACCAATGCTTTTCCATGTTTTACTCACATCACGATCGAGCCGAATCGGACCACCAAACCCACTCAGTTCCAAACTCACATTGTCCACTGTCTCGTTCAACCAAGTCTCCGTGAAACACAGGAGACGACTTTCCCGAAATTGAAACATGCTCTTTACAGACGCTTCCACTTCAGTGATCTGTCGTCGCAAGGATCTTTCATTGGCAAGCGACAGACAAGAAGATCTCTAATTATGCCATGAACAAAGCAAACCTTCTCCAGAAAAAGATTACGACAGCAACAAGAGAGCACAACGTTGTTTGTGAACTTTTTCTAACTTATCTAACTCTATCCGCTGGTAGCTTTGAACTCATAAAGAACTCTGTAGTTGAATACTATTCAGTTACTCAAAATCGTCTCATACTCTCCTCGAAAAAAAAAGTTGACAAAGCTGGTCTGATAGAAACCTTCCGTATAAGTTATGGAAGCAATAAGCGTCCAGCTTTTACAATAAATCTATTCAGGACGACGTCAAAAATACTGATTAACGGACCGCAACTTATGTTGTTTGTACGTGAAGATCTCCAGTCATTGAGAGCAATGTTAGACAAACATGTCTCTTTCATAGACAATGTTTATGAGTGTGTGAAAACAGTGTGTTGGGACATTAACGGCAAGGATGTGGATGAAAAATGTTCCCATTGTGAGAGACATTGCAAAACGCGTTCAGTCATTTGCAGTCGCAGCAAACACTGGGTGCATTATACATGCGAAAAACTATCCCCCACAGAGATTAACAACCTTGATTCATAACCTGACCTGCCTTACGCCTGCACTCAATGCAGCAGGACTGATGATTTCAAATTGAAAACGATATTGACAAAACCTTTCATTAACACAAAGGAATCGGAAGCGTCTGTTCCAAATATAACGAATGAAACTGAGCGCCGAGAAGACCTCCTGCATGAAAAAAAGACGAAGTACTTCGCAACCTTTTGATGGAGGAAGAAAATATGCACAGAGTACTACTAAAGAGTCGCAACGAAATTACTCGACTGACAAACAACAAAGAGACAGTAACAGCAAATCATGCTGTACAGCGGCTGTACAAACCGAAATGCCTACTACTCGGGCTACCGATCTTCAGTCTCAACGACCTCCTATTCGGGCTACCGATCCTAAGCCTCAACGACCTCCTACGCGGGCTACCGATCTTCAGCCTCAACGACCTCCTACTCGGGCTACCGATCTTCAGTCTCAACGACCTCCTGCTAGGGCTACCGATCCTCAGTCTCAACGACCTCCTACTCGGGCTACCGATCCTCAGCCTCAACGACCTCCTACTCGGGCTACCGATCCTCAGCCTCAACGACCTCCTACTCGGTCTACCGATCTTCAGCCTCAACGACCTCCTACTCGGGCTACCGATCTTCAGCCTCAACGACCTCCTACTCGGGCTACCGATCTTCAGCCTCAACGACCTCCTGCTAGGGCTACCGATCCTCAGTCTCAACGACCTCCTACGCGGGCTACCGATCTTCAGCCTCAACGACCTCCTACTCGGGCTACCGATCCTCAGCCTCAACGACCTCCTACTCGGGTTACCTATTCTCAGCCTCAACGACCTCCTACTCGGACTACCGATCCTCAGCCTCAACGACCTCCTATTCGGGCGACCGGTCCTCAGTCTCAACGACCTTCTACTGGATCATATGCAGAAGCGATGAAAGGTGATAATAAGATAATAACTAATTCCCAAAGGAATACACGGAGCGCGGACTCTGATTGTAGATAGCTCATTTCTTCAAAACATGAGTACTAATATACTCACTAACAAACTTAACCAAAAGTGTGTAGTCGACACAGACAGAGGAGCACACCTGAATGACATAAGCGAGAGGCTGTCATCTCTTATTGACAAGAGTACTCAGCTTAGAAACATTGTGATGGTTGCGGGAGGAAACGACACTGCGGACCAGTCCAAATCGGTGCCCGACATAATAAGTCAATTCGAAGAACTCATAGTAGAAACAAGGGCTGTCTTCGTCTCTTCAGTTCTTCCTCGTCAAACCCCCACATGGCATAACTCAAAGGCAATCCAGGTAAATAAAGATCTAAGCGATTTCTGCGAAAAACATCAATGTCAGTTCATCGATACACTGAATGAAATTATGTTTTTCAAACCAGGACATGTCCTAGTGCCAGATGGCATCCACTTGTCACGCAATGGAGTGAAGATATTGAGCAACCTACTTGTAGAGAACGTCTCTCAGAGCTATCATGAAGAAATGGATGTGTACAGGTACCCAGAGGATCAGACTGAGATGTACCCACGTCACTTCTCCCCACAGGACGATAGACATCACTCCAGACCGACAGAGTCATACTACAACAGTAACCCATACAGGTCCGGTGTAGTGCAGAGACATGTGCCATGCCCTCCTGAACTCTTTTATCCCTATCACTATCAGCTCTCATCAAGTCTCAAGACCAATGTGGTACCAACCCTATTATTAAGAATGGTCTGTGCTAGCTATGCTTTAAAAGTTCACAATGATTGACATAGTATCATACAGAGCTTTTTATAACGCTGTGAATTCATTATGTTTTAGAAATCAAAAATATTTCTCCGACAGCTTTCTATACAATTTTCTATTTTGGTTCATGCTCATTTATAAAAAGAGCTACATATGTACATATATATGTATATATGTATTAGAGATTATCTGAAAACCATTTTAAATGTAATTATTGTTACCAACATATTGCTATAACATATGGCGATAGTTGCCTTACTCTGAGGGCGTGGGTTCGAATCCCGCATGGAACTCGGCCCGAAAAAGTACAAGAATTTGTACTATTGAAGGTAGTGTTATCCCAAATATAACCATGTTATATTTCCTCACTATCTAAATGGCAAGTATTTCTAACAACATATTGCTGTTACTACTTTCGGGTGATGTTGAAGTCAATCCAGGTCCCTCAATTTCTTGTCAAAGCTCTGTATCTGAATTGTCAATATTTTATCTCAATGTCAGGAGTATTAGACATAAACTGTCAAACAACCTTAACGATATATCTGACTTTGATATTGTGTGTTTTACAGAATCACATTTAGATTGTTCAGTTCAAACAAGTGAGCTTTTAATTGACCGATATCAAACCCCATTTAGAAGGGATATAAAATGTTTTGGTGGCGGGATAATAGTATATATTTCTGAAATGTTGCACGTAAAAAGAAGACACGACCTAGAAACACCCATGTGTGAAATGATGTGGTTTCAGTTATTTTTGCCCAAGTAATGTTATGTGTTTCATATCGACCCCCAAATACCGGCTCTTATTTTTAGAATTTGCTTGATATATCTGAACAAATTGTTTTGTTAGGAGATTTCAATCAGGATCTTTTAAATACTCAATTTCACAACTTACGTGATCTGATTTAAGAAATAAAGTTCGCTGTACCCCAATGTGTTTTGTAATAAAGTATACTTTTGCCCTGAACTATTATAGTTAAAACACGAGGACGTTAGTTTTAATATACAAGCTCCAGATTATCTGATTATTATGTCCCCCGAAATTTTTTTTCGGGAGAAATAATGTTTTCACCTCCGTCCGTCATTCCGTTATTCCGTTATTCCGAAATGCCATATCTCAAAAACCATTCAATATTTTTTCACGAAACTTGGTATGTGGTTAGTGGTGGAGTGGTGCCTTTTGCTATTTTGGTTATTCTGAATTTTTTAAATATATTTTTTCGGGTTTCCATGGAAACAATTTGAACTTAGTGCAAATTGGGGATAGGGACCTTTTCCGGCCTCTATTTCAAAATATATCTAGTATTTCTTTACGAAACTTGGTATGTGGTTAGACCTAGTGGTGGAGTGATGCCTTTTGCTATTTTGGTTATTCTGAATTTTAAAAAATTTTCTGCTTTCCATGGAAACAATTTGAGCTTAGTGCATATTGAGTGTAGGGACCTTTTCCGGCCTCTATCTAAAAAAAACGTTCACTATTTTTTCACAAAACTTGGTATTTGCTTAGACCTAGTGATAGAGTGGTGCCTTTTGCTACTTTGGCTATTCTGAATTTTTAATTTTTTTTACTGGTTTCCATGGCAACAATTTCAACTTAGTGCATATTGGGGGTAGGGACCTTTTCCGGCCTCTATTTCAAAATATATCTAGTATTTCTTTACGAAACTTGGTATATGGTTAGACCTAGTGGTGTGTGACTTGAGCCCTTCTTGTAGTTCAGGGCCGTGATCTCTTTATGACAGATATAGATTAGATTAGATTAATTACCATCTATTTTTTTTAATTTTTTTTATGTGCAGTTGATTTATGCTAATAGAGTAACCTTTTTCGATTTAAGTAAAGTTGTTGTTTTTGCCTCTGGCATTGTTCAGTAAGGGTTAGATGATTAGTTTTGATTGAAAATTGGAGCGGGGGACATCACAGTGCATCACATGCACTTATTCCTAGTTGAAACTATTTCTCATTACAACTTGCTAAACAAATCAAATGGATCTATTCCAAATTTTCGAACTGCAGTCCTTCAAAAGTATTTTATTTATGACTGTGCTTATCTACGGAATAATGTTTCCTCGACAATAGCATGTTCAAATTCATTATCGTCATTTAAAGCAAACTTATCTGAACAAGTATGTAAAATCCCAAAATATTTTCTATTCGGTGATAGGAAGATGAACATTATACACAGTAAGTTAAGAAATTCTTGTAGTTCCCTAAACGGTGATCTGTATCGTATCAATTGATCTCAGAGTAAATCTTGCATTTGTGGTGCTTTAGTTGAAGATGTTTATCATTTCTGCTTGAGATGTCCAAGACATGCTAATTTCCGTTTAGAATTAAAGCACAGATTTGATAATTTAAAGGCAGAATTTTAATACAATCCTGTATGGAAATCCAAATCTTCCACAAACAGTCAATGAAAACATATTACACCGTGTTCATAAATTCATTGGAAAGAGTCAACGGTATTTACCATATTCAAAGTGCATTTTGTCATAAGAACAACATTTCTAATTGTGTGTTGCCTTAACAATGTATATTACATGTTTACCCACTTCGTCACTTCGTCACTTGTAGAAGTCTTATTCTCTTCTGCATATATTGTGTTATGTATTTTAGCCTTGTCAAATAGTTGTCGATTACGTGGAGAGGGCTTTTATAAGTTTCATAACTTGTGCCCAATCCATTTCTTAAATGAATAAAATATGTTTAAAAAAAAAAAAATCCGTTCTTGAGCGTTAGATTCGATGAGATCAGTAGTGTAACGGTAAGGACATAGCTTTTCAACGTTTATACAATATTACTTCCCAGGAATTCACAATAGGTCCATATGTCTCCCTATCAATTAATAGAATTTACACATGAAAAGGTTATGCAATAAACACATATAATACCGTCAGGGGCGATTGCTTAGAATAAAAAAGAAGTCCGATAGGGGCGTCTTCCCACTATCTGGTAAACGTCCGTGAGGAATATTTTACTTGAACTTTATTGAAAGTGGTTCTGAAGCTTTGAAACTGACCTCGTACTTTTTGTGTTGACAAATCATAGAATGTTTACACATTACCTTTTTTTAAATTAGGCTGTGGTAACACGTTAACGGACGAAGGATCATTTAATATATTAGAAACATTAGCACTTTTTTTATATTCTGTTGTAATGAAATGTCTCTTTTTCTACACATACGTCATGTCAACTGTTACACTGCACAGCGGTTGAATTCTAGATACTCACTAATAGTGGACATCCGCTTGTGATCAAGGTTCTGTGAAGGTCGGGGTCCCAGCATTAAAACCTGAAAGAAACAATGAATGCTGTCCTAAATATATTAACCAAAACGTCAACAACATTTTCACGATCGGGGAATTTTCAAAGAGGGGATTGGTCAGTACTGATGCTTTAGGGGATTCTCACTGGTTTCTTCAGACTCGAGACCATGTAACCTTCAACTTTAACATACAGGACAACATCTCAACTAAAGACTTTAAAGGAAAACTTAGTATGTTCAGGATTAGATCAACTTTGTTATCCCAAATTAAAAATTAGTCTTAAATTCAAAGAGTCTTGGGTAGTACAATACAAAATAACACTATAATAATACAATAATAATAACTACATTGTGATGATGGTTAGCACAATACAACAGTACCTTTGCTTTTAATACAATAAGCGGCAACGTCGTGTTTCAAGAGGTACTATTTCGTATAGAGATTTTAGAAAGTTTGGTGTGTCAGATTTAATGAAAAGAGCTCGAAATTAAAGCTGCAAATTTTGCTGGAGGTCTTTTCAATTTTGTCAATTTTGTTTTGTTTGTGATAGGCAGATTGTCATACCATACAAGAAAGGAGACAATCAAATTGCTATTGACGCAAATTTGGTAGCATAATTTAAGAATACTGGGGTCTGCATCAGAAGATCATAATTTTCCCGGAAAGTAAAGCCGTGCAAGATCTCTTTTCAAATCATCTTCCAGACAAGGACAACATAATTAACGGTAAGGTCATTGTCAGATTCTTTTAAAATTCCCAAATGTTTATAATGACTATACTACATATATTTTCCAGAGAGTAGCCTGTCTCAAACTACAAAAAGGAGCAAGATTGATCAGCAAGCACACTGTAAATAAAAGCCTACATTTACGCTTTTCCCAGTTTTATAAACATATGGAACAAAACGCCACACAAAACAACAAAGTATGAATTGGTTTTGTTTTATCAATTCCTAACCCTTATATATGAACGCGTTTTATGAGGGCGTTAATGTAAAAGCCTTGTCAAGTCATCCTTTATCATCACGTATCAGTAATCCCTTCGTTTTTCCCGATGAGTTTTACCTCTGTGTCCATTTTATCTAATTTTACCTGGTATTGATCAAGATGTACCTATGCTATGAAGTCAGAGACCATAAAATAAGTTTACTTTATGGTCTCCGATGAAGTTGAACTTATTAATCTGAATCGGATTTTTTTAAATGTTTAAATTTAACGAAAGATAAATTACGCACAAAAAGAAAGAGTACATTTGTAGGTTTCAAGGTTTCGATAGGGATATCTTATGTGAGCTTTTTTGGACCTAAAAGAAAATAGACCTGTCTATAAATACATATAAAATTGTACTTTTTACCAGATGAAGTACATTTGAAACTGTGCTAAATTTAACTGTTCATCATCTGCAGAATAAGTCAGAGTAGGGGGTGAGGCAGTTTACCACCTATTCGTAATAAGATATGTTAACAATGATGGCGATCTTCCAGCTCTTTATTCCTGAGGAGAAGGAGTTTCCTATAATTTGCTTACTTGTACCTCTGACATCGCGCCAATACCAATGACATATTATCTTTAACAATAGAATACCTGAGAAAACTGAGAAAAAATTCTTGAAGTATGAAATGGTAATTCAGTAACACTCACGGGATTGAATAACCTTTGAGGAAAAGTGCGGCCACTATTTAAAAAAAAGTCTGATAAGGACCTACTTTGAAATGGCGGGCTTTTCAAAAATAAAAACAACCGAGCACATATTGGTTATTAAGATTTCTGTAAATAACTGTTGATTGATATCTTCTGAATGTTTTGCAAATTAACATGTCTTGTTATGAAGAACTAAGTAGCACTATGAACACAAACTATCCTCTTTACGCTGTGCTAATGTAGTGTAAAGTGTGTAGTGCGGTGCAGTACCAGGTGAATTTAGCTGTGTATATAGCTGGGCCATGTTCAAGAGAGGTTTAAAAGTAATTGCTCAATGAGCCCAGGGCTCCGTTCCATAACAGCGAGCGCTTATAATCGCTCATTGATCGCTCAATGTAGCGCTCAATGTAGCCTTCAATGTAACGTCAATGTAGCGCATTCTCTCCTGAACGACACAGTGCAATTCCTCGAAGTTTTCTCGCCTTGCTACATAGCGCTTCATTGAGCAATCGCGTTCAGGAGAGGTTTAAAAGTAATCGCTCAATTTAAAACCTCTCTTGAACATGGCCCTAGAGTCGTCTTGCAATTAGAGTAGATGACGTCTCCACGATTGTATTTGTAACATCGCACTAGTGTATCCTTTGTATTGCATTCTCTTGTCGTGTCATTTCTAATTTGACAGAAAATGAAAAGTGGTGTATAACTCATTTGCTGAAGATATCCCTGTTGGATAATCTCAGGCGCAGGCCACCCTATTCCTCAATAATCAAGATGCTGACGTCACAATGTAATTGCTGTTGTAAGAACGTACACATACTCTGTATTTAGGAATGATTCAGGCAATATTCAGAACACCGAACTTGCCCCAGTGTACCAAAGTCCACGTAAGTTTAGTATCGAATTCGGTATCATTCGATACCAATGGATTGACAGGTTATTACAGGACCTTTCCTCTACATATGTGTCTCACTGAAACTACAAAATACATTTCTACCCCTTGAGAACATTCTCTTACCACTCATTGCAGAATGAAATATTTGAATATATATTACAGTCCCGTATCTAAAGATTGCCCATTGAATTGATTGTACAAGATTATAATTACAGCCCTTCTAAACTCAACTTTGTCAATACGTGGAAGCATTTATCAATACCGCACGCATGCAATGCCGCATGCACATACGCACAAGCACAGACACACGCACATGTACACACAAGCACAACCTTAATACGAAACGTTTAAAAAAAGTGGGTTCACAAAATGAACAGAACGGAATATACAATACTTTATTCCTTTTGCAAAATACGCAATGTCCGCTCTTAATTCTTTCTGAATCCAGAATAGAAACTTCATGGTGTGGGATTAGTGCAAATAATGAAAAACAACATATGCTAAGCCGTAAAAACAGTTTCATTATCATTGATCTGAAATAATGTGAGCAAATCTGGCACGACGAAAATGATATCTAAAGTACACTCAACACAGATACACAACATTTGACAGTTATTGCATTTGACTTAATTCCAGGACAAGTTTATTTTAACGACCAGGACCCATATTTTCGAATCTCTCTTAGCGCTAAGATCCCGATAGTAGTAAATCAATGTTAATGTATGGCACTTACGACTATCTTAGCGCTAAGACAGCTTCGAAAATATGGGTCCTGGTGAGGTACAACAACCCTTCGTCGTTATGAGAAGTATGTTTTCTTTGACTGACCTTCATAACACTTGTAAGAGAGACATAAACACGAACATAAATCAAACTTTCGAACATCAAACAAACATAAAACACATTTCTTTAGTATTAACAAATACAATAAAGCCTGTAAATCATCGCCATATCACCGTGTCCGGTCTTGCCCGAGAATAGCAGGAACATACCACGACCTCTTAATATATAGACTAAAATTTAGTCTATGGATTTTTTTTATAATTACTGTACCTTCATCCTTTTGATTTCATATTTTTTATACTTCCAGTATTCAATTTATCTAGACTTGCTGAATAAAAATCTAGACTGTATTAAAGGCTCTTAATAATACACGGTCATGGAGCAGGACTATCTAATATACCCCAGCCTGCGTTAGTGTATTCGCTAAGTTTAGTAAGCACTTAGTTCAACGAGAATGCATTACAATGAAGAACAAGATGATCCAAATGTTTTATTTTGAATTATCATGTATTTCTACTGATTTTTTTTATGAAATATATAAGTGTAAATTATATTTTTCTGCTGTTTCATTTAGCCATGTTTTAATCTACATTTGTTTTGTTTCTATTTACATACACAATTTGATTATACACGTTATCATTTGCCTTCAATGCTGTTCAGTATTTCGGGACACCTATGAAAACAAATAAATGAATCAGACACAGTTAACTATGAATTAAGATGTTTCACTGCTTAGATTAAGGCATAAATATGCCCGTTTTCTGACACAAAAATATCCAATAAAGGTTCAATTTTATTTTTACCAACACATTGTTTTCTCATATGATAACACTGGAATATTCATATGTTTGATTTCAAAATTAGTCTACTTGATCATTATAAATATAATTATGAATATAATCGATTTTGTTTTATATTTCAAATGACTTGATAAAAACCTCGATTCAGTATGTGTAATTATTGTCCATATATGTTTTCTAATATTAATAATGTAGGAAGATTTTGTGTAGCCTAAATGTTGTTTGATTTCACAATTTAAAACATATATGGTTCTACGACACGAATGACACCTATGTTAATAATATTTTGATGCTATCACATTCTTAATTTCTATGATAATGCTTGCCTAATGTGTTGATTCAAACCCATTGAACAACATAACTGTTTCGAGTTTTTCTATATTCGTTTATATTAATGTATGGTCTGTTAGATTGTTGAAATATCGTAAGATGATGGCGATGGTGATCATTTATTTCTCAAAATCCCTGCAAAGGTGGTACATAAGACAAATACATACATTGATTATAATACATCAAACTGGATAGGATGTATACAAAGAAAGCTGCAAATAAGGCGACCCGATTTTATTATGGAAACCCGAGATTGAGATTAAGTTTGCTCAAACCAATAAATTACCGGTATGGTAATGTTTATTTGCTGGAACAATAAACAGGAAATGGATACTCAAGGCACTAGACCATATGATTACGTATTGACGACATCTGTGGACATACTACTCGTAGGTATGTGTTCATTCGGATCAACGCTAATTGACGCAGGGGCGAGCTAATACACAACTTACCGGTCACTGCGATTACTATATCTAGTAATAGATCGACCAATTGTAGTTTTATTAGTCATTGAAATGATCATAGTTCCAACAGAAACAACTGCAGACAAATACAGAAGGTTCATATCTCCCATTCCCCAGACAGTCATTTGTCAGCTAGTTCTAAGACAGTAGAGAATCGCATTACTTAACGCAACACCCGTGACTGAAATGGAACAGTGGAATAGTGCATCGTACTCAATAGTAGCTTGTACGATTACCTCCCAAAACTTCTACATGCCAATACTTCTACAAGCCAAAACTCCTACAAAAAGTCAGGGCAGAATTATGCTATTACCTATTTTATAATGGAACAGCCCAGGATATGTCTTAATGTAAGTTGCCAAAACTTCTACAGCTGATTGAAGAAGGGGGTAGAGGATTACTGGAACAGAGGACTAACATGTCCAGCTTATTACTTACTAAGAAAGATGAACAATTGTTATCCAGATAGTACGTGGAAAGGGGAATTGATAAACAGGGAACAATACACCTAGACGTTAACAGAATTTATGCATTATAATATAATAACATACATTATAACAAGAAACAATTTCATATACCAATAACTGAATATGTAAATTCAACAATTTCATACAATCTAGTTAAAAACGCTTGCCTAAGTCAATAAATGTACAAACAGAATCCACCATTTTTAAAATAGTCTCATCAGATAAGTCATTGTTACCACAGCTTTCAAATTGAATTCATTAACATAATAATAGCTCTTTGATCTAATGCGTGAATAGTTTTGGCAGATGAAATGGTAGTTGCATAATGGTAGTTGCATAGGCAAGAAGCAGACTTTTCTATAACCCTGTCAAATTTGTGGTCACACATTTATGTATGAGAATAAACAGTTAAACAACCTACAACCTCCTGTGATACGTATGTCTATTATTTACTCGTAGCCTCATGTAGAAGTTTTGGCACATTAATCAGACCAGTCCATTTTTACTTGAGGTAATGACCATGTGCAGTGGACCCTGAACTGTGTTGTTTTAGTCAGTAGAAGTTTTGGCATGTAGAAGTTTTGGGAGGTTACCGCTTGTACTGATATGGTTTGTCCTCGTATCGCCTACACCCCATATCGCCCACGCCACAATCAAAACAAATTCTACATTCTACATTCTACATTCTACTTCTAGAATGCCGATCAAATATATCTACATTCTACGCACAGTTTATGGCCTGGGAACACGTACTTTACAAAACTAGTTTGAACAATGAAGGTGCTGTCTCGATACAAGTCAAGATTTTTTAACGGTACATGTACTTCGTTCCCCACATTTAATAAAAAAACTTAGTCATGCAGATGCATGTACATATTTTATGAAATATATATGATCTTTTATCACATCCTTGTTTCACAATAAATATGACATCAATAACCAGAAAGCAAAATAACATAAGCATACCATTGTAATGTCATTTTTTACGCTCTATTTCGAGGTAGGAAAGTGCCAAAGCATAATTAACTCTGAATATTTAGGTGAGAACGTTCAAGAGAAGCAGGAAAACACCAAAATGCATACCCCTAAAATTTTCTATTTATATAATTACCCCAAGTGCACGGATAGCAGATTTTGCTATTTCCTTAGAGATAAAAGTGAACTCTGAGTTTTCTTGTAACCAAAAAACCGAAATATTTATAAGCTGGAACATAATCTATAACATCATCAGCAACTGTAAATATGGTAGTCTCCCATTACCCCTACACAGCATTACCCCTACAGGTTATCAAAACAAGTTAACGGTCCACCGCACTCCTAATCCCTAGCTTGTTACCTCTTACTATGCAATGGAACGGTCCAGATTAAAAACAGAGACAACCGATAGTGTGAGCAAAAAGATTTAGAACAACTTAGCAAGGACTTTTCATGCCCAGATATTGTTATTTTACAGAGAAGAACACTTTTACTTTTTAAGAAATGATGTTTTACTCACTTACTAACTTACTTTTTTAAATTTGTATCATAATATTAGTTGTTTTTTTGTAAAAATGAGGTGAGACTTTAAAAAAAAATCTGTCTGTCTATATTTCATGTTTCACATTCATATCTCTAATGAAATAAATACATACATTTGAATGTCATCACATAAACTGAGGTGCAAAAGAAAGTATATCACTCAGTTGTATTTATCATATGTATAATTTTCAAAGTCACAAATCTCGACTTTTCGACGTCGTATTCAAAAACTGACTAGTTTGGCAAATTAGTCCAAAACATTAAATCAGTCAAAGAATACCTCAACGCGTTTTTTTGTTTGTTTAAAATTAAAATTAAAAAATTTAAGTTATGAAATTCCCCCAAATTAACAAAACACAACTGTTCATCGACAGTCACCAATTAAGTCATTGAACCTACTGCCGAATGGTGTGATTGTATCGTGTTATAATCAAATTGACCAGTGCTGATGAGCTGGAGTGGCCATATAAAATTGAAGACAAATTAAAACCTTTTGAAAAGAAGTATGCATAAACACATATAACAATGACTTCAAGTTAAAAACATAACGGAAAGTAACTGCGAGAGTTGTATTATTGTATTAAAACAAGCCTGAATATTCAAGCACAGGTAATGACATAGAACTAGTAGAATAACAAAATATACATCTTGTAAAGTGAAATTCCAAAGTAAGTTATGAAAAGAAGTACTGATACATATTAATGATAACATACTTTAATCTGTCATTATAAAATTGACTTTAGATCAAAATCAAAACGTAAGCATTTTCATCTTCTTCTCAACTGTAAATCTTATTTTCTCAGTCTCTTTTCTTTTAATTGTAAATTCCGACAGAGTGAAACTAATGTTTAAAAAACGTTTCCTTCTCATCATACTTGCTTCCTACTCATTTATTTCACAAAAAAATACTAAATCTAAATTCCCGTAATCCCCTCACTTTCAATCTTACTCCATACTTAGTCACTCGTTAGGGTGAGTTCATTATGTCAGACAGGTAACTGCTTGTGTTGTTTTATCTTATTGTAGGGGTAATGGAGTGTAGGGGTTATGGGCTGTAGAGGTAATGGGCTATAATCGTAAATATACACTCACACTGATTAATACTACAAGGGCGATAGCGTACCACTACGTAGGGCTATAGTGGTATCACTCAATGTCAATGTGTTGTCACATTACAGCCGAGTTGGGGAGACAGTTGACAATCCCAGAACACCCCAAAACAATCGTCTTTTTGCCCCATGAAGACTGATATCTGCTTGCGTTAGATCGCCGCCAAAGCTATCTCTGAGTGACGTCATTGACGATAGGCGCGTCACTATGCACACGTGCACCAGAAAACTTTGAACCGAAAGAGTCAAAGTTTTTCGACTGCTCAATAGACAGGTACTGACCGCTGAACTTTGATGTATGGCTTGTGTCATGATGGCTGTGACAACGTCGGTTTGTTACAGTTTTATAATAATATCTATTTCCCCAAGACTTGTCGCTGATTGGACAACTGTCAGACGGTCCACAATGGCGTGTTAGAATCAAACCACACCCTCCAGTTAATGAACAAGCGTCGATGCAGGTTTTGCATGAAAACAGAAACAGCTATCAGGTGACGTCGTGAGACATTTTAAATTCACAGTGAATTTCATAATGCATTGACACACGAATCGACCACATTTGGCATTCATGTGGCACACTTTACGAATTGAACGACTTAAGGGAATAAAAAGAACTAAAATGTTTGATTGTGTTTTTTTATCCCTACATCTTTTGGATTTCGTGAGTGCAAAACTGGTTAATTAAACGTTAAAGTTTAGGATTTTGATGTATTCCGAAATGAACGAACTATCCAATATACCTATCTCAAACTACTACCATATTTGGTTTTTTAATTATAGTGATTTAAAAAAAAGGTGTTCACTTTCTTTTCCCTGCCAGTTTATATTTGTTTAATGTATTGGAGAGATGATAGGAGGTTAATTGAGGATATATACAATGTCGATTTTATGAAATAACGTTTATAAATATCTTTATTCAAAACTATTTTCAGGGCCAAGTTTAAGAAGTGATATGTATTAATGTTATTTCTTTTATATTGGAAGTATGATAAGAGGTTATATGAGGAGAGATTATAAGAGGAGGTAACGGTAATAAATATCATTATTCAAAATTATGCCAATTACATACAAAAAGTGTTATTCTTTAATGTTGTAGTACTTTACACGACGCTGAATTACACTTAACACAATGTGTGTTTACTTGATATAAACGTTTATACATAATATTATATCTACTTTACTAGCGTATAATTAGCGTGTCATTTACACTCATGTCTTTTCAATTATGTTAATTGATGCACATACCGTTGACTAACAACCCGTCGGAGGTATTTCTTGTGTGAAGGGTCAGTCAAACCATATTTTAATAAAATATTATCAAAGTCAACATTTCAAACTTAACCAAAGTCATTAAAATAGAAATATTAATATTTCATGATATAAGCAAACTTCGCCAAAGTCAATACATATTTCCAAAGTCAACATAAGTCAACAATTCGCTTAACTCAAAATATCTTTTAAAAGTCAACATTTCATCAAAGTCAATATTTCACTTAATTCAAAACATCTTTTTTAAAGTCAACATGTCACCAACGTTATCATTTTATATAAGATAAACTTAAACTACACAACTTTTCACTAAAATGAAACATTTCATATAACTCAATATATTTTAAAAGTCAACATGTCACCAAAGTCCATATTTTATCAAAGTAACACTTCCACCAAAGTCAATAAATATTTTAAAAGTCAATAATTATTTTAAAAGTCAACATTTCACAAACTTTATATTTTTTTCAAAGTCAACATTTCACAAACATTATATTTTTTGCCAAAGTCAACGTTGGCCCATTCGAAATCTGGCCCATGGGAAATCTCGCCCATAGGAATTTTGTTCCCCTTTGTATGGGGAGAGTTCATAAATGCCCAAAATATGTTACTGCTAGACCCATTATTAAAAATTAGAAAATAATTTTTGTGTAACACCAATTTGAACAGCCTCTCGAATTTTCCAATGGGCCAGCCCATGGGCAAGGGTTCACGTACGGTGGGGGTAGAAAGTTGGACTTTTCGTCAATATCTCAGTTAAAGTATAAAAATAGGTTTTTGATAGAATTTGAACTTCTGACTTATGTTATTCTTGTTGGTCAGTTATGGAATCTCGGGTTTCCATAATAAAATCGGGTTGCCGTCATTATTAATGATCTATATGACAAGTGCTTGAAGGGAGTTTATTCGCTTACTGGATAATGATATTTAGAATTCAATGATTTAATCTCATTAAATTTGGATCACGTCTCCAGGGAAGTCTGCATACATTTGTCACAGTCGCTCCATAGGTAACGTAACTATTAAATCAATCAACGACCGAGAACAACGAAACTCTCCACAACAATGTCACCAAATGTAGAATATTTAATAAATTAATATAAATAAATGAAATGATGTGTTTGAAATATATTAACAAAAATCCTAATATACCTATCATTAATGTTTAAAATAAAGAAAAGATTTGACATGCTTTTAAAGAAAGTTTAGCTTTATCAATCAGCTTAACATAGCGGTTTATAGGAGTGACATTAAATCACATTATTAATCCAACTGAAGCGAAAAATGTTTAACTTCAGTCGTTACCAATTCAGCTCAAAAAACAATTCTTGTCAGACATGATGTTGGAAGCACGAGGTTAAATGCTGGATCTATTAATACTTATGGGAACTTTCTGAAACTTCAGTCATAGTGTATTCTAATCAATAAATACGTTGTGAAAACGTTATTTTAGGAAGCAGTGTTGGATACAAAAACGACGTATCTGACTCATGTTTAAATTATTCACACCACACATTCCTACCATGAACTTCCTGACATGTTACTTCCTCGGCGAGGCATAGCAGCCGATACGTGTTCATCGTATCGACCTGATTTGGGGGGGGGGGGGGGGGGGGGGGGGGGGGGGGGGGGGAGAATAACCATCCTCTTGTTAATTGACCTCTTCGTCACTTGTCTTCAATTTGGTATTTTTTCTATTGACCTGATAATCATAACGTTTATAAAACTATGCGTTAATTCATATCGATGACAACATGTTATCCACTGTGAGGAAAGTCAATCAATGATGATTAGACAGATGGCTATGTTATACAATGAAGATTTGCAATATAACCATGGTGGGTGAAATACTTGATTGTTAAAACATGCGATGGTCTGTACTGCTGGTGTTGATGTTACACGTACATGTACAGTCAGTAGAGGAACCACCCCGCCTCTCAGCTCTCACCCCCTTTCAATATATGAATTGAACCCCCTAAATCCCCCACACGGGGTAGTAACTAGAGCTATAAACATTCCATTCACTAACGCCCCTGATCACAATGCGTTTGTGGCTACGGATATGATCTGAACAAAGAAATCATGTATTATTTTCAATATAATATGCTAAAAGTTGCATGCCAGGCACAATGGATATGTTGCTAACAGAATAATATTACGAATAACCTCATTAGTCGTTCATGATCAGTATTCAAAAGAAATTTTAGTCACAAAATAAATATATGTTTCAGTCTCTCAAAAGAATCTTGCTAAGGTGGAACTGATAATCAGTCAATGAACGGTCAATAATACATACAGCTGCGTCCCGAAAGTTTGTTCACTTACATGTGAGTCTTAGTGGAAATATCAGGTAAATTGACGTCCGTCACAACGTCAATAAAAGTACATCACATACACTGACAATGAATCATCATGTATCAATGAGTAAAACAATCATTTTTAAACGTGTCCTGTGGTCGTCACGGCAGTGGTACAAGTTTATGAAATTTTGCATGATGAAGAAGACAACATGAATCAAATTTCAACTTTCATTGATTTTCGAATTAAAGTTTTCATATTGACTAAATGAGAACAAATTCATCAGATAAACATTGACTGAGTATAAGAGAAACTATATGATGTATGTTAGACCAAGTTGATCACATACTGAATATTTCACAGAAGAAAATAAAAACTGTAATTTTGAAAAGATTGACCCTAGGTCACGTCAAAGAGCTGCTAAAACTGGAACTGTGTACTATGAGATATCATTAGATTATGTTATGGAACACTCAATTGTCTTTTAATAATCCAAATATGCAAACTGATCGGTATAGTTTTCGCGTTGATACAATCCTTCAAAGACATGCTAAATTACATGACATTTGCATTTAAATACAGCAGTAGGTGAACAAACTTTCAGTACGCACCTGCATAATGACAATAGTGCTCTCCCTTCGAGCAGTTCTACGATAGTATATTAGTGACGACACGGAGCGGCCACTCCCTGTCTGGAATTGACTATTTGCATTTAGTGAGGCGATATGAGAAGTTTTCGAGGTTTAGGCGATATGGGGTGTAGGCGATACGAGGGCAAGCCGTTATAAGATACCGACTAGCAACTTAACCATTGCGTCTTTAATACTATTGGAATTCTCTTAGGGGGTTACCTTGTCATGCTAATTTGTTGAAGATATTAAAAAAAGCTTCTTTCATTGTGCAATCTTTAGACCTACGTCAAGACTATGGTGCAAAAAAGGCAAACCAAGCTGTTACGTGTAAGATCAAGCGATATCTCCATGAAGATATTGTTTTGACAGTAGATTTTGCATAATGCGCAATGCTTTTAAAATGACAGTGCTGTGCTCAGAGGTATGTACAATTTCATTTAAACGTTATGAACAATGATATTGGATGATAAATAGAATCTCACCCTCGTGTCTTCTGATATCAAATATATCACCACTCGTTGATAAAAGTAAAAATATCCGAGTTTTAGCAACTTTTATAACCTCGTGATGATGTATTTGATATCAGAAGACAGGGAGGGTGAAATTCTCTATAAATGTACCATTTGCTGCATATTCATTAACGAGAGTTGATTCTGTTTATCTATTACACATTCCTTTAAACAGTACTGTAGGTGTTAGTCGAGTAGTAGACCTGTATTCTTGATCCATGTGTACAGTCTACATTTCTCACGTTACAAGACTAGCTATCTCAATATGAAGTTATAAAACATATAAAGGAAACATTTTCTGAAATTAGTAAAGTTCCCATGATTTTGACTTTAACAATTTCCTTATTTAAGCTATCATCGATGTGGTTTAAATTCCGCAAAGGGTCCAAGCGGAACGCGGCCACACAGCAGATATAAGACGGAGAGGTTCTCCCTGCATACTGACACAGCAGATATAAGACGGAGAGGTTCTCCCTGCATACTGACACAGCAGATATAAGACGGAGAGGTTCTCCCTGCAGACTGACACAGCAGATATAAGACGGAGAGGTTCTCCCTACATACTGACACAGCAGATATAAGACGGAGAGGTTCTCCCTACATACTGACACAGCAGATATAAGACGGAGAGGTTCTCCCTACATACTGACACAGCAGATATAAGACGGAGAGGTTCCCCCTGCATACTGACACAGCAGATATAAGACGGAGAGGTTCCCCCTGCATACTGACACAGCAGATATAAGACGGAGAGGTTCTCCCTGCAGACTGACACAGCAGATTTAAGACGGAGAGGTTCTCCCTGCATACTGACACAGCAGATATAAGACGGAGAGGTTCTCCCTACATACTGACACAGCAGATATAAGACGGAGAGGTTCTCCCTGCATACTGACACAGCAGATACAAGACGGAGAGGTTCTCCCTACATACTGACACAGCAGATACAAGACGGAGAGGTTCTCCCTGCATACTGACACAGCAGATATAAGACGGAGAGGTTCTCCCTGCAGACTGACACAGCAGATATAAGACGGAGAGGTTCTCCCTGCAGACTGACACAGCAGATATAAGACGGAGAGGTTCTCCCTACATACTGACACAGCAGATATAAGACGGAGAGGTTCTCCCTACATACTGACACAGCAGATACAAGACGGAGAGGTTCTCCCTGCAGACTGACACAGCAGATACAAGACGGAGAGGTTCTCCCTACATACTGACACAGCAGATATAAGACGGTGAGGTTCTCCCTGCAGACTGACACAGCAGATACAAGACGGAGAGGTTCTCCCTGCATACTGACACAGCAGATATAAGACGGAGAGGTTCTCCCTACATACTGACACAGCAGATATAAGACGGAGAGGTTCTCCCTGCAGACTGACACAGCAGATATAAGACGGAGAGGTTCTCCCTACATACAGACACAGCAGATACAAGACGGAGAGGTTCTCCCTGCATACTGACACAGCAGATATAAGACGGAGAGGTTCTCCCTACATACTGACACAGCAGATATAAGACGGAGAGGTTCTCCCTACATACTGACACAGCAGATATAAGACGGAGAGGTTCTCCCTACATACTGACACAGCAGATACAAGACGGAGAGGTTCTCCCTGCAGACTGACACAGCAGATACAAGACGGAGAGGTTCTCCCTACATACTGACACAGCAGATATAAGACGGAGAGGTTCTCCCTGCAGACTGACACAGCAGATATAAGACGGAGAGGTTCTCCCTACATACAGACACAGCAGATACAAGACGGAGAGGTTCTCCCTGCATACTGACACAGCAGATATAAGACGGAGAGGTTCTCCCTACATACTGACACAGCAGATATAAGACGGAGAGGTTCTCCCTACATACTGACACAGCAGATATAAGACGGAGAGGTTCTCCCTACATACTGACACAGCAGATATAAGACGGAGAGGTTCTCCCTGCAGACTGACACAGCAGATATAAGACGGAGAGGTTCTCCCTGCAGACTGACACAGCAGATATAAGACGGAGAGGTTCTCCCTACATACTGACACAGCAGATATAAGACGGAGAGGTTCTCCCTGCAGACTGACACAGCAGATATAAGACGGAGAGGTTCTCCCTACATACTGACACAGCAGATATAAGACGGAGAGGTTCTCCCTACATACTGACACAGCAGATATAAGACGGAGAGGTTCTCCCTGCAGACTGACACAGCAGATATAAGACGGAGAGGTTCTCCCTGCAGACTGACACAGCAGATACAAGACGGAGAGGTTCTCCCTACATACTGACACAGCAGATATAAGACGGAGAGGTTCTCCCTGCAGACTGACACAGCAGATACAAGACGGAGAGGTTCTCCCTGCAGACTGACACAGCAGATATAAGACGGAGAGGTTCTCCCTGCATACTGACACAGCAGATATAAGACGGAGAGGTTCTCCCTACATACTGACACAGCAGATATAAGACGGAGAGGTTCTCCCTGCATACAGACACAGCAGATACAAGACGGAGAGGTTCTCCCTACATACTGACACAGCAGATATAAGACGGAGAGGTTCTCCCTGCATACTGACACAGCAGATATAAGACGGACAGGTTCTCCCTACATACTGACACAGCAGATATAAGACGGAAAGGTTCTCCCTGCATACTGACACGGCAGATACAAGACGGAGAGGTTCTCCCTGCATACTGACACAGCAGATATAAGACGGAGAGGTTCTCCCTACATACTGACACAGCAGATATAAGACGGAAAGGTTCTCCCTGCATACTGACACGGCAGATACAAGACGGAGAGGTTCTCCCTGCAGACTGACACAGCAGATATAAGACGGAGAGGTTCTCCCTACATACAGACACAGCAGATACAAGACGGAGAGGTTCTCCCTGCATACTGACACAGCAGATATAAGACGGAGAGGTTCTCCCTACATACTGACACAGCAGATATAAGACGGAGAGGTTCTCCCTACATACTGACACAGCAGATATAAGACGGAGAGGTTCTCCCTACATACTGACACAGCAGATATAAGACGGAGAGGTTCTCCCTGCAGACTGACACAGCAGATATAAGACGGAGAGGTTCTCCCTGCAGACTGACACAGCAGATACAAGACGGAGAGGTTCTCCCTGCAGACTGACACAGCAGATACAAGACGGAGAGGTTCTCCCTACATACAGACACAGCAGATACAAGACGGAGAGGTTCTCCCTGCAGACTGACACAGCAGATATAAGACGGAGAGGTTCTCCCTGCAGACTGACACAGCAGATACAAGACGGAGAGGTTCTCCCTGCATACTGACACAGCAGATACAAGACGGAGAGGTTCTCCCTGCAGACTGACACAGCAGATATAAGACGGAGAGGTTCTCCCTGCAGACTGACACAGCAGATACAAGACGGAGAGGTTCTCCCTACATACTGACACAGCAGATATAAGACGGAGAGGTTCTCCCTGCAGACTGACACAGCAGATACAAGACGGAGAGGTTCTCCCTGCAGACTGACACAGCAGATATAAGACGGAGAGGTTCTCCCTGCATACTGACACAGCAGATATAAGACGGAGAGGTTCTCCCTACATACTGACACAGCAGATATAAGACGGAGAGGTTCTCCCTGCATACAGACACAGCAGATACAAGACGGAGAGGTTCTCCCTACATACTGACACAGCAGATATAAGACGGAGAGGTTCTCCCTGCATACTGACACAGCAGATATAAGACGGACAGGTTCTCCCTACATACTGACACAGCAGATATAAGACGGAAAGGTTCTCCCTGCATACTGACACGGCAGATACAAGACGGAGAGGTTCTCCCTGCATACTGACACAGCAGATATAAGACGGAGAGGTTCTCCCTACATACTGACACAGCAGATATAAGACGGAAAGGTTCTCCCTGCATACTGACACAGCAGATATAAGACGGAGAGGTTCTCCCTGCAGACTGACACAGCAGATATAAGACGGAGAGGTTCTCCCTACATACAGACACAGCAGATACAAGACGGAGAGGTTCTCCCTGCAGACTGACACAGCAGATATAAGACGGAGAGGTTCTCCCTGCAGACTGACACAGCAGATACAAGACGGAGAGGTTCTCCCTACATACTGACACAGCAGATATAAGACGGAGAGGTTCTCCCTGCAGACTGACACAGCAGATATAAGACGGAGAGGTTCTCCCTACATACAGACACAGCAGATACAAGACGGAGAGGTTCTCCCTGCAGACTGACACAGCAGATATAAGACGGAGAGGTTCTCCCTGCATACTGACACAGCAGATATAAGACGGAGAGGTTCTCCCTACATACTGACACAGCAGATATAAGACGGAGAGGTTCTCCCTGCATACAGACACAGCAGATACAAGACGGAGAGGTTCTCCCTACATACTGACACAGCAGATATAAGACGGAGAGGTTCTCCCTGCATACTGACACAGCAGATATAAGACGGACAGGTTCTCCCTACATACTGACACAGCAGATATAAGACGGAAAGGTTCTCCCTGCATACTGACACGGCAGATACAAGACGGAGAGGTTCTCCCTGCATACTGACACAGCAGATATAAGACGGAGAGGTTCTCCCTACATACTGACACAGCAGATATAAGACGGAAAGGTTCTCCCTGCATACTGACACAGCAGATATAAGACGGAAAGGTTCTCCCTGCAGACTGACACAGCAGATTTAAGACGGAGAGGTTCTCCCTGCATACTGACACAGCAGATATAAGACGGAGAGGTTCTCCCTACATACTGACACAGCATATATAAGACGGAGAGGTTCTCCCTGCATACTGACACAGCAGATACAAGACGGAGAGGTTCTCCCTACATACTGACACAGCAGATACAAGACGGAGAGGTTCTCCCTACATACTGACACAGCAGATATAAGACGGAGAGGTTCTCCCTGCATACTGACACAGCAGATATAAGACGGAGAGGTTCTCCCTACATACTGACACAGAAGATATAAGACGGAGAGGTTCTCCCTACAGACTGACACAGCAGATATAAGACGGAGAGGTTCTCCCTGCAGACTGACACAGCAGATATAAGACGGAGAGGTTCTCCCTACATACTGACACAGCAGATATAAGACGGAGAGGTTCTCCCTGCATACTGACACAGCAGATATAAGACGGAGAGGTTCTCCCTACATACTGACACAGAAGATATAAGACGGAGAGGTTCTCCCTACAGACTGACACAGCAGATATAAGACGGAGAGGTTCTCCCTGCAGACTGACACAGCAGATATAAGACGGAGAGGTTCTCCCTGCATACTGACACAGCAGATATAAGACGGACAGGTTCTCCCTACATACTGACACAGCAGATATTAGACGGAGAGGTTCTCCCTGCATACTGACACAGGAGATATAAGACGGAGAGGTTCTCCCTACATACTGACACAGCAGATATAAGACGGAGAGGTTCTCCCTACATACTGATACAGCAGATACAAGACGGAGAGGTTCTCCCTACATACAGACACAGCAGATACAAGACGGAGAGGTTCTCCCTACATACTGACACAGCAGATATAAGACGGAGAGGTTCTCCCTACATACTGACACAGCAGATATAAGACGGAGAGGTTCTCCCTACATACTGACACAGCAGATATAAGACGGAGAGGTTCTCCCTACATACTGACACAGCAGATATAAGACGGAGAGGTTCTCCCTACATACTGACACAGCAGATACAAGACGGAGAGGTTCTCCCTGCATACTGACACAGCAGATATAAGACGGAGAGGTTCTCCCTACATACTGACACAGCAGATATAAGACGGAGAGGTTCTCCCTACATACTGACACAGCAGATACAAGACGGAGAGGTTCTCCCTACATACTGACACAGCAGATACAAGACGGAGAGGTTCTCCCTACATACTGACACAGCAGATATAAGACGGAGAGGTTCTCCCTACATACTGACACAGCAGATATAAGACGGAGAGGTTCTCCCTACATACTGACACAGCAGATACAAGACGGAGAGGTTCTCCCTACATACTGACACAGCAGATACAAGACGGAGAGGTTCTCCCTACATACTGACACAGCAGATATAAGACGGAGAGGTTCTCCCTACATACTGACACAGCAGATATAAGACGGAGAGGTTCTCCCTTCATACAGACACAGCAGATACAAGACGGAGAGGTTCTCCCTACATAATGACACAGCAGATATAAGACGGAGAGGTTCTCCCTACATACTGACACAGCAGATACAAGACGGAGAGGTTCTCCCTACATACTGACACAGCAGATATAAGACGGAGAGGTTCTCCCTGCATACTGACACAGCAGATACAAGACGGAGAGGTTCTCCCTACATACTGACACAGCAGATACAAGACGGAGAGGTTCTCCCTACATACTGACACAGCAGATATAAGACGGAGAGGTTCTCCCTGCATACTGACACAGCAGATACAAGACGGAGAGGTTCTCCCTACATAATGACACAGCAGATATAAGACGGAGAGGTTCTCCCTACATACTGACACAGCAGATACAAGACGGAGAGGTTCTCCCTACATACTGACACAGCAGATATAAGACGGAGAGGTTCTCCCTGCATACTGACACAGCAGATACAAGACGGAGAGGTTCTCCCTACATACTGACACAGCAGATACAAGACGGAGAGGTTCTCCCTACATACTGACACAGCAGATATAAGACGGAGAGGTTCTCCCTGCATACTGACACAGCAGATACAAGACGGAGAGGTTCTCCCTACATACTGACACAGCAGATATAAGACGGAGAGGTTCTCCCTGCAGACTGACACAGCAGATATAAGACGGAGAGGTTCTCCCTGCAGACTGACACAGCAGATATAAGACGGAGAGGTTCTCCCTACATACTGACACAGCAGATACAAGACGGAGAGGTTCTCCCTGCAGACTGACACAGCAGATACAAGACGGAGAGGTTCTCCCTACATACTGACACAGCAGATATAAGACGGAGAGGTTCTCCCTGCAGACTGACACAGCAGATATAAGACGGAGAGGTTCTCCCTGCATACTGACACAGCAGATATAAGACGGAGAGGTTCTCCCTACATACTGACACAGCAGATATAAGACGGAGAGGTTCTCCCTGCAGGCTGACACAGCAGATATAAGACGGAGAGGTTCTCCCTGCAGACTGACACAGCAGATATAAGACGGAGAGGTTCTCCCTACATACTGACACAGCAGATATAAGACGGAGAGGTTCTCCCTACATACTGACACAGCAGATATAAGACGGAGAGGTTCTCCCTACATACAGACACAGCAGATACAAGACGGAGAGGTTCTCCCTGCATACTGACACGGCAGATATAAGACGGAGAGGTTCTCCCTGCATACTGACACATGTGAGACTCGCTGTGCAGCATTCAGCATTCCGAGGAGTTACTTGTCAGTCTAATAATAGGTGTAGATTGCAGTCTTTATTGCATTATTTAGAGAATAACCAACGAGGTACGAGTGATTACGGAAAATATCCATGAGTCTAAATAATGTTCAGCCACGAGCTTTAGCGAGTGGCTCTGAACATTATTTAGACGAGTGGATATTTCCCGTAATCACTCGTACCGAGTTGGTTATTCTATATATTACCCATTATGCAATTAAATTGACCAAATTACGCTTGCTTATTACATTTTCATGTTGGGCGGCCGCTGTGAAGGACCCGTCGCCACAGTAACATTGTGACGTCATAAGATAATTCGTCGCGTCAGACCATTGTAATATGACGTCATAGTCATTCTTTCTCCGGGTAACCGACCAATCAACGTTGAGAATCACTTGAAAGCACATGTGCAAATATCACAAAAATAATCACCTGTGTCTTCTCACCCGTATGGGTAATATTTCCATATTCTTCACCCTATAGACCAATTTACTTATTCAGAACTTACTCATTTATTTTTAAATTTGTGTTTTATTCACCTGATACCAGTGTCCATGTATACAGTATTGCAGGGACATAATATATATATCGTCGTCTACTACTACTACTACTACTACTACTACTACTACTACTACTACTACTACTGCTATTACTACTACTGCTACTACTACTACTACTGCTACTACTACTACTACTGCTACTATTACTACTACTACTACTACTACTTCTACTGCTACTACTACTATTACTACAACTATATCGATATAAGAGCAACATACAAATATGTAAACATGTGGTAACATGTCGAGAAATTCAAAAGTGCAGAATAAAGAACAGATATAAATCAAGATTTCTAAGACCAGGTTCTTTCAGTATGCTGGTGTTTGTGTTGCACAAACATGTAACATAAGGTAAACATAAGGTAAAATAAATTGTATCGCAGAGGGTGCAACGTGAGGTTAAAGTGAACAACAAGTGGAACATGAGGCTTAAAGTAGTCCATGAAGTTGTCTTTCACTGTCAATACCTTGGAGATAAAAATAAGAAGTGTTTTTTTTTAACTAACTTATATTTGGCTTTGATACCAGCCAAAATATCAGATACGCTGATTTACGTCCAAATCATCTCACTCGACTGGCATTTTAATACCATAATTTCAAATATTTGACAATAACTTACTTTCTTTGAAGCTTAAAGTGACAGCAGCTCGTTTTTTGCAAATTTACTTTTTATCAAATTTCCCATTTAAAATGATAGTTTATGTCATTAATATTTACTTTAGAGGGTAAAACATCTTATTACACAAACCAATCATCCATAGTGGTAATAATGGTGTTGCGTATGAAGCAAAAATTGCATGGCGGCCATTTTAATATTTCGAAGAACAAAAACGATTCCCATGGCTTTACGGAACAATGTACACTCAATTTTTAACTTGATTTTCTGAAGAGATAAGGGTGTTTTACTATTGGTGACATTATTTTTCAAATACATTTAATCGACTTATTTCAGCGAAAATAAACCGTGCTACTGCTCCTTTAATACATGATGAGAAGTCAAATTCATGAGCCCCGTTTACAAGTAAACCATTTATATGATCCACTGAACAATACCAAACCATATCTGTCTCTGAGTCTGCTTGATATAAGTTAAAAACATTAAGTTTGGCCAATGTCCGGGTTTACCTTAATAATCACGACTAAACATCGTAATATTGTCACTATACTGAGCAGATTGGCAATAAAAGTGTAACTTTAGACAACAGTCAATTCCTTTCGATAAAATAACACTGAATGTCCCTTTAATATCTTACAGGAGATAAGGTTGAAGTATAACGTATTTTACTCATGGTTAGTTCAGCACCTGAACAAATATTTGCCCCTCATAGATTAAACAAAAACACAATTTTCCAAAGGAAGCACGGGATTAATGGTAGCTGACAAGCTACATGGAGAACAATTGATCATTTCCTGCTGATGATAAGCTGACGTGTTGACATATTCAAATCTTGAAAACCTTTGTTCACCTCTTGAAACCCAACTTGAATATGGAACTAACTTACAGGCTTCTCAATTTTCACTTTAGAGGACGATGATCATTCTCTTCCCACATAGGTTACTCCCTTCAGATTTCCGATCATTGCAGTTTTGTGAAGTACTATTAACGTAATTTCCTCCATACCCTGAATAAAACTATCAAAGAAATATAAAACTTTAAGGGCCGGTCACACAGCACAAAAGTCGCGTAAACGCACGAATTACGCACAAAATTTGGTTGTGCGTGCCTGTCCGTCGAGAATTTGACCATTTTCACTGATTTACGCGATTAAAAATCACCGATGAATTGCGCAAGAACTACGGAAAGAGCACTCACAAATCACTAACAAACCACGCATAGACACTCAAACAGGGCGAATACGTGGTTGTGAGCGAATTGAAAAACTGACAAATGGAAGTATGACAAATGGCCTCAATTGTAGGGTAGCACCTTTGTCTACATTAATCATTCTCAAACTTATCATGTGGCCCTCAGTGGTACAATTTCTCGAACTTTGGCATTACTAAACAGACAGAAGGGGTGATATTTCAAAAGTCAAATATATTTTCTTTGAAAATAAAAATGACTTTATCGATTACATGAGAAAGTATAATCACAAGAACAAGAGAATAAGAGACAATACATGACTAATGTCTGACCCAGTTAATTGGAGATTTTACAAAGAAATGTAAAAACTGGAGTTTTTGGAAATGTTGACTCAACAGCAAAACGAACGGTTTTCGCCTTGTAACGATGACCCGTTAAAGTACATCATATTTGCATTACGATGCATACGGCTATGAGCAGAATTCATGATAATGAAACCTTAAATCAAAACAATTTAAAAAAAGTTAAACATGCTCAACCGAGGCTCTCCTCCCAATATGATTGACAAAGGTATTGAAAATAAAAAGCCAATCACACTATTGTTTTTCAAATTACGAAAACCTACAGCAGAAAAAGGAAGGTAAGTACCAAACGTATCATAACATTGTTAACTACCCATAACCCTATCAATCAAAATATCTTCCCTCTAATACGGGATAGCTTAGACATTCTAAAACAAAATAAGAAGCTAACAGCTAAATTTCTGACAAAACCACCAATATTATTCTAAAGCAAACGTCCGGCAAACAAGTTGAAGAAAAAACTCACTGTAGCAAATTTAAGAAATAATCGTACTCAGGCTCGAGTTTCGAAATGTCTTGATAAGACGTGTCATTTGCCCCATTATATTGGAAGGTAATGAATTTCAAATTGAAAAGGACATATTTAAAATTAATTCTACCATAACTTAGCGAAATAGTCGTTTCTGATTGGCTACTGTGAAAAATCACAGACGGTATAATTTGGTTATACAGTGCTCTGTTTACTTTGTCTTTTGCGCAAGAATACGCTTGTTGTCAGGCAACAATAGCGAATGCATTAATTCTGCGAAAACTTGCAATTAATTTGAATTAAATTTAGAGCTATAATAATTCCGTTATATGCCGCTGATTTCCAAACACAGTATGTTTATCTCCTAAACACACAACTAATTGCAAATCTCAATACATGTATGTAATTTATGCAGTCTTCTGTTCTAAAGGAAATCTCACCTATAAACGGCAAAAAATAACCCTCAAACACGGAAGAGGTACAAAAAGAACAAAATAATGACATACAGCACATATATAAACATACAACAAAATGTAACAATGGAAATGTTTATCAGGTAAAACGCAAAGTTAGAAACTAGCAACTTCCCTCTTGAGAGTTAATTTATCAAACGATACTGCCAACACTGAACAAGGAAGTGATGATGGATGTACTTAATTTATATTTACACTTCTTTGTCCATTAAGTGAATAATTTGACACTAGGGATTCATTAATCACCACAGGCCCCATTGTTTTCACTCCTATCTAATTCAGGAGGCAATCTTGATGTGAGAGAGTGATAAAAGATGACCGATTTCGAGTGTTCTCTCTCACGGAAACATATCGATTATAATAATGTATTGTTATATCCTTTAAAACAAATATGTGACCTTCCAAATCTTATTAACCACACTTGAAAGCATTTAGAAGTGGAATACATAAAGAAAGAAGATTTTCTGGATAACAATTTCTTTATCGGGTACATGCAATACTATTTCTTATATTTGAAAAGGTCGAATTGAGCTCGACGCAATAAAGTGAAATCCAGTCAAAATCTGATGGTTACTACAAGTTCGAACACATCTTTAACACGACTTTTTGTTAAAGAAATTTAATCAAGTCATTGAATTATGACGCTTTTACATTTGTTGTGGAACCAAACTGATCTTGAATATTAATGCTGTGATGACTGCACATGTATTTCCCCAAATAATCCCTCTCCTGGAGTCTGGAGCAGGATAATATACATACACAGGAGCCCAGTCATGTCCAGAAAATACCAAGGCTAGATTCCTCAATCTCTATTAATGATATCTTAGGGCTCCTTTTTATTATTTGAATATAAAACCTTATGATGTCACATTTCTTTATCAACTTTTTGCTAAGGAAGTATATTTATATTCTTTGCTGTCGTTTCCTTCGACCGGAAGTATTTATTGGAGTTTTTGTTAGTCTTCTACTGAAAGTGTTATAAATCTCCAAAATATTTCTTCGATATTTGCTTGAAGATTTGTGTGTATGGTATGATATAATGAATTAAAAAATTTAATCCTGGAAAATACATACAGCATTTAACAGACATCTATTGATTGATGACTTGATATAATGAATTTGATCTCAATGCAACATGAGTGTATTCGATCAGGAAACGCTGTGCAGTACTACTAATCACTTACAGATACATATATCCGAGCTGGTAACTTTTTGAGATTTTATATAATAATGCCATTAAAATTAAAAAAAACCCTTTAGGGCTGACTTCTCTCAAACTAAATCATACACTGAAATAAGTCGAAAGTCAACTGTCTTCTTTTGCTAGTTGCCAGCAATGGCTGATACTATTAGAGAACATAGACAACCCCCCGAAAACCTCCCAGCACACATTAAGATTGGTCTTACCAAATGACTGTAAAATATGTTAGGGATATGGTAATTAAACATGTCCTTGAAGTCAATCAGATCAGCAGACTCACAACTAAATTAACATTGACAATAATGATAAGTTTATAAGGTTTAAGGTAGTTTTAGATGACACATCGATATCGTTGCTGTAGAATGTTATAAGCCAGAACAAACGTGTTTCACGTCCTATTTTGCCTGGTTAAGGAGATTTCAAAACGACGATTTTTAAAAGCCACATTTTTCAAAAACATTAAAATATAATGTTTTAAAAATCATAAATTAAATTTAGTTTGCTTTCAGATATATGGTGTAACTATGTTTCAGTCGAATGTACTCCTCGTGGATTTACATATCTTGCATTTTTGGTGCTAACGTTTCTTCTGCCCCTGGGTGTAAAGCACAAAGTTATGTTATTTTCTTTGAAAACATCAGACATAATGTCGTTCATTATAATATCAAAACATATTTTAAATCAATTTGATTATCTAAATACAGCTGTCAGTTTATTACGGATTCAATTCATACAAAGGCAACACTGAGTAGCAGAAATATTCATTATAAAGAACCATTATTCATCATCTGTTTATCATGGTGCATTCATACACATTTCAAAATATTAAAATTGAAATTTTCTCTCTGTCGAGTTTATCAAGATAAAGTTAAAAATAAAATATTGCTTGACATTTGTAAATTTAGATATTCCATTGAAAAAACCCACCCCAAAGTTGATTTTGTAAAAACAAGAATTATTAATTAATGCATTGATTTGAATGAATAATTCACGTTTCATTCATATTGAACATGCATCGCGTTTTTGCGAATAATGACATGTGTTACCAATGCAGTGCGATATTTGTCGATGTAATAATGTAATAGACGCTAGAATGTATAAAATAGGTATGGAAATGAGGTGTAATTATTCCAAGTCTTTTATAAAGGACCATTCAGAACGATATTAACAAAGTCTGTAATGAAGTGCCAGTTCGACTGGAAAAAACTTAATGTGAAATAGCTATATCTTCACGCAATGAATCGACAATCTTCAACAGAGAAGTTTCCTGTTTCCGATACATCATACATTATTTCAGGAGGTAGGTTGTGAGTTCTAATTGTCTAATAAAAATAATGGATTATATCAATTAACCTTATTAATTATAGATTTTAATATATATTGATCATGTTTCATTCATTAAATGTTTTGAACACACTATCTAACTATGATAGCCTTCTCCCATGTAAAGTTTTGAACAAACTGTCTAACTATGATAGCCTTCTCCCATGTAAAGTTTTGAACAAACTGTCTAACTATGATAGACTTCTCCCATGTAAAGTTTTGAACAAACTGTCTAACTATGATAGCCTTCTCCCATGTAAAGTTTTGAACAAACTGTCTAACTATGATAGCTTTCTCCCATGTAAAGTTTTGAACAAACTGTCTAACTATGATAGCCTTCTCCCATGTAAAGTTTTGAACAAACTGTTTAACTATGATAGCCTTCTCCTATGTAAAGTTTTGAACAAACTGTCTAACTATGATAGCCTTCTCAAATTTAAAGTTTTGAACAAACTGTCTAACTATGATAGCCTTCTCCCATGTAAAGTTTTGAACAAACTGTCTAACTATGATAGCCTTCTCCCATGTAAAGTTTTGATCAAACTGTCTAACTATGATAGCCTTCTCCCATGTAAAGTTTTGAACAAACTGTGCAACTATGATAGCCTTCTCCCATGTAAAGTTTTGAACAAACTGTCTAACTATGATAGCCTTCTCCCATGTAAAGTTTTGAACAAACTGTCTAACTATGATAGCCTTCTCCCGTTTTCTTGCAACGAGTAAGATATATTAAACACATTTGACATAAAATAAAACACAGCAATAGTTAACATAATATTTTCAAGGATATTGATAATTTTAAAAGAGAAGTGCCTTCTTTTGTGTTAGTAAGGTATTTTTTCTATCGCCTTTTTTAGATATAGAAATCAGTAAAAAATACATTTGCATATAAATCATCACATAATTCATATTCAAGTGTTCACCATAATCAGGTTAAATAGTTTATATGATCAATTGATTAAAGGCCAAAGAATGTATCATAAGCAAATAGCAGTGAAGTTCACCCCAAATGTCATAGAAGAAATTTTACAGAGATGACTAAAGTAATGTTCTATCGCGACGTTTCAGATAGATCTAAGTGTGTGTATAACTTAAACTGCATATATAATATAATATTGTAAACGTTGAGGACCACACTCAGCTCTCATCTCTGACGCACATAAAAAACATATATTGAAAGCCACACATTTAGGTTTCTGTGAGACTAGAAAATAGAAGATAAAATAAAATATATGCGATCGCAAAAAATGAAGTATGTAACCCTTAACAAAGAACATATTTTCGTCGTTCTGAAATAAGTATCCATGATTTTGAAACTATGAAAACAACCTCTTGGCTGAACATAATGAAGTTATTTTTCAATATAAATAAATGTATCAACGTGTTTCTGGACGGAACGGCGACAGAAATGGGTTGGACTAAACGGCGACACCAAATATTTTATTTTTATATTAACTATTTATGAATTGACTGTCACTGTTCCACCATTTGTTCCATTTAGTTGTTGTATATTTGTCTGTTGTATTTTTGTGTTGTATATTATATATTCGTATAACCAAAACAAGACAAACAAATTTATTAGTCTCTAATATTTTATTTTAGACCCATATTCAATTATGAATCAACATAGTAACTGGTGGATCATTGTCTAATTAGTGTCACTGCTGATTGCTTACATTTTGTATATGGGTGATTTCACAACTAGGCGCCCATATCTCGCCCCAAGGATTATATATAGAAAGCTAGTTTAATGTTCATATAAATCAGTAACTTCACATCTAATAATGCTTAGTAAATATGTACAAACATCATTTAATTACACCATCGAACCAGTTGAAGAGCAGTGTCATAAACTACATCGACGGCAATGACGACTTTACAGAATCATTCGTTTTGGGCCATCTATTTTACAACGCTTTCTTTCTCGGTTTTTATATCTTTTTCAAGTGACATTGAGTCAGTCTATTTAACTTTTAATTAACAATTAATTAATGACAAACAAAACAATCTAAGGATTAATACAACATCAAAGCATAAGACAGATTGGATTATAGTCACGCACATCAGAAATCTTCATTTAACTATGTAAACATCGTGAATAAACATCTCAGACATGAAAGATCTTACAATATAACTTATACAAACTATTTTATAAAAAAAAATTTGTCGCCGTTTAGTCCAAATGTGTCGCCGTTTAGTCCAGCGATTTTGGTGTAAAATTTAGTAAGAAATGTGTTTCGCCGTTCTGTCCAAATTATCGCCGTTCTGGCTTGTCGCCGTTTTGCTGTGTCGCCGTTCCGTCCGTATCCCGAAATAAGTTAAAACATATATATAATATATAGTTTACAGTAATTATAAATTATAAGATTATTCGAAAACATTCTAATAGAATAAAGTTATGATCAACATCAACCGTTTTTTTCTACTCTCAACAAATACGTAACGTGCAAGAGAAGAAAACCATGTTTAAAAATATAAAATGTTTAAAAACGAATTAAGATCTGAAAAGTGACATTAATTGAAGCGTGAAATAGTTTATTCACTTCAGACATATTATACCCTTCTATTTACAGCAATCTATGCTTCATATCATTGTAATAGAATTCTTAGAAAGTCATAATCCACATAATCCACATCGACGGATACTTTTCTCTGATCAACAAATTCACTCAATCGCAAATGAAACATCACCATACAAAATTCAAAATATTTCAATCCACATGTTACACCAAGTGTTCAGAGTAGTCTTTAAACAACACGTGTCTGTCAAATTTCTTAGACAGAAATATTTCGTGTTTTACTCTGTTGAAAATGAAAACTTTTCTTTTGTGTTTGAGTGTATGTTACATACAAGAGAAGAATACCGTGTTAAAATATGAAATGTTTAAAAAGAAAATTGCTTAAGATCTGAAAATTCATATTACTTGAACTGTGAAATGGTATATTCACTTCACAATGAACGTTTCTATTTACGCGTGTCTATGAAAACAACCTTCAGCATTGTAATAGAATTCCTAGAAACCAATCAATGAGTTGATGATCGATCTGACATGTAATATACAAAAGGCATCCTAACCTATGGGCTTAGATTTTAGCAATACAACTATTTTCCTGGAACAGGTATAAACAATGTCCCGATGAAAACAGACCCACATCACGATGTAGGAGGAATTAGTGCTCGTTACTAATTCCTCACTCACCTGCACGTGGTTTTACGTTGTTTCCGTCACATTCCGCACGTGACACGTGATCCTTGAATGTAAAGAAAAACCTTTCGAAACCGAAAATGGTACATAATTAAAAGAAGAAAGAAAGTAGGTAAGAAAGTATAGGAATAGAAATAAAATGTATCAATACATTAAACATGAATTAATATTTGAATAAGACTTTCATCATTTAGACTTATTTAATATTGAATCCACTGCTAAAACATTGTTAAAACTTTGTCTAATGAGTATCGAGAATTCTATGGTTGATATAATATGAGCAGCATCTGCAAATTGAACTTGGGTCACTCATTTCCATCAAAATTTAATCATGCAATTCAGATACGTTGATATGACTTCAGTTCAAAATTATTCATGTATTAATATATTTCAACAGACCAGAAAACATGTTTTATTAACAGAACATTGATTTATCCAAAACATGCTTAGTACATGCATTTGAAATTATCAATAAGCAAAAGTTGCTATTTCCGTGACTATATTAACAGTAGCAGGTTTGAATGAAACAAAGGACAAAAACATTGACATATTAACATTATCATCATATTATTTCATTATAATCGCATTAATAAACGATTATGTCGAGATTACATTTTAAGTTATTATCGGTTTGACTAAAGATCCAGCTGTAATTGTTATCATCTGTTTTATCATGGTTTTTAGTTGTGATTAACTGTTTCATACAATGTCATTTAAGAAATGTAAACAACATATTTTAAACAAAATGACAGATCCTAGCTAATTAGTTCCTTCCCCAAATTGAATTATCAGTCACATTGATATGTTGAACACTGTTATATTTGGGAATACATTTCCTGCAAAGCGTTATTACCTTGTTTCAAACATTGCAATATTATGTCTCCGGTAGTCAGAAGAGATTTACGATTTGAAAAGAATCAGATGAATATTTTGCTCTGCAATCGGTTTGACAAATATTTAAATATCAAGATATGCCCGCGTCAGAAATACAGAAAGTAAAAGAAAATATTAAAGTTCAGAAATTCACTTAGAAAACAGCATATTAAAAAAAAAAAAAGTGTGTTGGTGTACAGGCAGGTGTCCTGAAAGGGCTATATTCAAGGAATCAATTTGACCTTAGCAAATTGGTCAATCAGTTCAAACATAATCTAACTGCGGTGACCAAGACTATACAAGATGTTAAACAATCTGCCACAAATATGTGTAAATGTTCTGACACATGGTGCAACAAATAAGTGTAAATGTTCTAAAAGTGGGAAACAATGTGCCACAAATAAGTGTAACGATTTATAAAAGTTGGAAACAATGTGCCACAAAAGTGCACTGTAAAAAGATTTTTTTTTGGACGTATTCATATCTGTTATTTGTCATGTACCTATTCCCATTTGTTTGAGTATTTCACATGATTGTATTCCATGTAAAATAATTTCATGTATTTATATACTGCGTAAAAAAATAGTGAATTCATCATTCATTCCAAATATTTGTATACAATTGGTGGGTCGTTTATTTAAATAGAACAACACCCACTGTAATCTTGTTATATATGGAATCACTGTTCAACAATCAGTCAATCTGAACAATAATTGCGTTAATTAATCAGGCCACGTACACAATATCTGGGGATTTAAGACAGCGCACACAATGTACACATTGACTGGTTAATAAGGCATTCTACACATTACCCGATAGTAGACTTTGTAACTTATACACTGTGAAAGCGATGTTTAGGGTAGAACGAGTCAATTTGTATCAGAGTAACATTAAATGTACACAGACCCGTGTATTCTTGAGGAATATGCTTCTCTCTGTATTTAAGAAACCTCCTTTCCAAGAGAGAACGCATTTCTCCGAACACTATTTATGGATACCCATGCAAACAAGTCACCTTTCTTTCAAATACATCACACAAATAAAACGAACGAGGAAGGTTTATCAAAGCGTCATAACACATGCAATGTTTATTACCTCGAAATTAAAAAAAACAGTTCATTGATGTGTACTGGTGCGTGAAAGGCAACCCGTGCAGATATAGTTGTATATGCATTTTGTCAGTTTATCCAACCGTTCATCTGTGTCTGCGTATCTATTTGTTAGCGTTCTTTGGACCTGTTTATATGGTTGTGTGTGTCAGTGTATGTCTGTGTGTCAGTTTATGTCTGTGTCAGTGTGTCTGTGTCAATGTATGTCTGTGTCAATGTATGTCTGTATGTCAGTGTATGTCTGTGTCAGTGTATGTCTGTGTATGTCTGTGTATGTCTGTGTATGTCTGTGTGTCAGTGTGTCTGTGTGTTAGCGTATGTCTGCGTGTCAGTGGATGTCTGTATGTCAGTGTATGTCTGTGTGTCAGTGTATGTCTGCGTGTCAGTGTATGTCTGTGTGTCAGTGTATGTCTGTGTCAGTGTGTCTGTGTCAATGTATGTCTGTATGTCAGTGTATGTCTATGTCAGTGTATGTCTGTGTGTCAGTGTGTCTGTGTGTTAGCGTATGTCTGCGTGTCAGTGGATGTCTGTATGTCAGTGTATGTCTGTGTGTCAGTGTATGTCTGCGTGTCAGTGGATGTCTGTATGTCAGTGTATATCTGTGTCAGTATATGTCTTTGTGTCAGTGTGTGTCTGTGTCAGTGTATGTCTGTGTCAGTGTATATCTGTGTTTCAGTGTGTCTGTGTGTCAGTGTGTCTGTGTGTCAGCGTATGCCTGTGTTTCAGTGTATGTCTGCGTGACAGTGTATGTCTGTATGTCAGTGTGTCTGTGTGTCAGTGTATGTCTGTATGTCAGTGTGTCTGTATGTCAGTGTATGTCTGTGTGTCAGTGTGTCTGTATGTCAGTGTATGTCTGTATGTCAGTGTATGTCTGTATGTCAGCGTATGTCTGTGTATGTCTGTATGTCAGTGTATGTCTGTATGTCAGTGTATGTCTGTGTGTCAGTGTATGTCTGTATGTCAGTGTATGTCTGTGTTTCAGTGTATGTCTGTGTATCAGTGTACGTCTGTGTCAAGAGTATGTCTGTGTAAGTGTATGTCCGTGTGTGTCTGTGTGTGTGTGTGCCTGTGTGTCTTTGACATTAAGGATTTTCATAAATCTATATATTTCTAGTTTATAAAATACCAAGGATATGCCTTCTTCTATACAAAGGAGTCGTTCGACGTCTCAAAAGGTGTAGAATGACATCACGTCACATAAACATTACAGCTATTTTTCAACTAAACTAGTTCCCCATATTGGCAATAGAAGATCAAATCGTGCATATTCCGTGACAAGTCTCTATGCAATAGTCTGTAATTTTAAATTCCCAGTCTCAATTCTATAGTATTGATTTGACACGCAACATAACTAATTTTCAATTGCATAGCCTTCATATCATATGCATTATGTATTTGACATGGTACCGTATGGTTACGGATGTTTGTGTGATTGTCAAGTTACCCTATTGTATACCGAGACCATTCATCCCGCTTCAGAGAAACATATGTATTTTTTATAATTGTTAAAAGCAGCGGTAAAAAGGTAAGTACTAACAGTTCACGGAGACGGCTAGGAGAACATGTATATTGAAATTACACAGTGGCAAGAACGTTCACGGTTCAAATATTACGTTCACTAATATTGAACTCGTTTATTATTGGCATGGAACGGGCTCTTTTGCCAAATGCTAACGTTCATCAACAAAATATGTATTTTGACCATAGTAATTAGTTTTAAAAATAAATATTTCCGATTATATAAATTTCAAATTTGCCATTAAGAACGTCCTGGTTTAAAAAAAACATGTTCTGAGAAGTTTTGACAAACGTTAATGTGTGTTATGCCATGTAAGGTATATAGTTGAAATATAACGCGTAGTTTCAAGCTAAGAGAAATGTCGTTGTGAGCCAGCTCTATATTTGGCCGATAGACAAACGTTAACAATTGGGTAACAAAACGAAACTACAGCCTACCTGATTTGCCTGCATCTATTCACTATGTATATAAATGCTACTTCATTTGCGTTTAACAAGAAACCGCCCTGCCCAAGTTATACGTGAATCGACAATACAGCGAGGTAGGAGAAAGATTTTATGTCGAGTTTTGAGCTTGTCAAATATTTCAAAAGCTAATGAAATAAGGTTATGAAATATTTAAACAGTTTCTGTTAAATTTGTAATTTCTAAAACAGTAAAACCATCTTTTTGCACAATTAAGAATTGTAACAATTTATAATGATCAAAATAGATTAAAAATTGAATTATTTTATAAAACTATTGTTTCCAAAAAATAGATTTCGTATTCGTGATGAATTCTTTTGAAATTGAGATATCAAAATAATAAAAATGAAGGACTGACTGGATTTTAAAGTTACTAGTATTGTAGTATTTAGTGTTGTGTGGATTCTTAGTCGTTTTACTGGTTTTAGTGGTTTTACTTAATGTTTGGACATTCAAATAAATAATCTACCTCGCTATCACGATGGTTACTTCTGGGAAGTTATGAACATATTAATCATTATTTGTTATACCGTCGCATGTTCTATAAAAACATTAACAAGTCTATTGTACTGTTGATTTACAGCGTGTGATTTTATAAAATATGTATGTCAACATTGTATCCACTAAGCGGTTAACAACGATTATACGTACGCTTCATGTGTACATTGGCCGAAATATGATTGTAATAAATAGAGAATCTCACCCAAGTGTCTTCTGATATCAAATATATCAACACGAGTTGATTAAAGTTACAAATATCCGAGGCTTGCCGAGGATATTTTTACTTTTATCAACGAGTGTTGATATATTTGATATCAGAAGACACGAGGGTGAGATTCTATTTATCATCCAAAATCATTCTTAATTACGTTTCACTGAGAAAGTGTACATCTCTGAGCACAACTCTGCTGGTTGACTTCAAATGCGCTGATGTCATAGCATTGTGACGTCATCATGTTTATGACGTCATAGCAGTGTGATGTCATTACTCGATGATGTAAAAGCACTGTGATGTCATGTAGTTGACGGTGACAGGGCATTGTTCAAAATCTACTGTCAAAACGATATCTCCTAGGAGATATTGTTTGATCTCACACAAGCGATATCTCCTGTGGAACACAGTTTTGGATGATAAACGTATATATATATATATTGACCACATGAATAGAACTTTAGAAAAAAAGCAACACTTACACAATTTCATCTTTACATTTTGTTTCAAAATTCGAATGAAATAGAATATTGATATTAGGATTTGTTTGTTTATTTTATGTTCACACATAAGAACAGTGACCAGTTTAACAGTATTTGGGAAGCTCACAAATAAACAATTCCTCATTGTAATCATTGCAGGAACAAGCATGTCTTACAGCTGTGAAGTGGGCACCAAACTCACATACGCGTCTTACCTCGAGGTAGGCCATTAGAAGTTTAGCACTGTTTAGTATCAAATTAAACATTTTAGTTTCTTACATGAATTGTATAATTTATACCTTTACCTTTGCCTTTTACCATATATATTTTCTTGTCATCTCTGAGCCCTTCTGTCTTTATCCATAACTTTCATTATGTTATTCGTGTTATAATGTCATGTTATGTTGTTTTGCATAATATCGCCACATACTTTTGGAACGTAAGCCTAGGTAAATATAGGGAAGGTGAAAAGTCTCTCTTTCGGACGAAGGGAACTAACTCCTTACAAACTCTGTGTCAACATATTTCCTATCATCTATAATTTTTCTCCCGTTTGTTCATTTCTCATGATTAACGTTTATGTAGTTAAATCATGTCAGACAGGTTATACGAATTTGTTTTACTGATACAAAAATTCCATAAATAGATAAATATAGATGCCTTTGGATAGAACTTTATGTGTTCCTTCTTGTTATTTCATGGATTACAACTACGTGATCTATTTTATTTATCACTTTCTCAAACTGAAAGCGACTTTTAAAACATTTATTTTCCTTTTATCTCATGGATAGTTAATTCTTAATGTGTTTCGTGCATTAATTATGGTTGACAACTTCTTTCTTTCACAATTTATCTTATGACTGACAACCAAGTTCTTTATTTATCATATAGTTTTATCTTATAAAGTGCAACTCCTTTTTCATTTCTCTTTAACATAATCATTTTGTTTCTCACCTTTTCGAATAGATAGTTACTTATTTATTTGTTTCACAAGTTATCACATGAACAATAATTTCTTTGTATCTCGCTTTACCTCATCGACAACAAATTATTTATTTGTTTCGCGTTCTATCTATGATAACATCATTGTCTTTGTTCTAAATCTCTCTTATTAGGTCATTATTTATCATTAAAAACTAATTTTTATTTATTTCGCTCTTGTTAAATTTTGTATGTATTTCTAATTGTTTCCCCTCTTCTCACTTAGCAACAACTGCCTTATTTGTTTACCGCCTTATCGTATGGATAACACTTTCGTTCCCGTTTCTTACTTTATCACACGGATAACAACTTATTTATTTGATTGTAACTTTTCCTTATGGACAAAACCCTCTTTATATGTTTTATTGCATCTTATTGATACCCGCGTCTGTATTTACTATCCATTTATTTATTAACTTTTAAATTTGTTTATAACTTTATCATATAGAGTTTAATTTTTCCAATTTTCCTTCTTTATCTGCACATTGTGGATATCACTTCTTTATTCGATTCCAAATATATCGCTAATAAATCAAGAATAAATCAACACTTTTCCCTGACATCTCACTTGAATAAACTTCTTCTAAATAATTTCATTAGACGGACAAACTTTTAAGCTGTCAGCACCCGAACTCCACGGTCCACGATGAACATCTCTTCATCATCGTCCATCAAGGTAAGTTAATTAAACAAATTATTAAGTATATTACATGGTTAACTATATGTTTAATATATATCACAGTTTAAATGGGTCGTTTTCTATCAAATATGTTACAAAATACGAACAGAAAAAATGGGTCCTTGTCAGACATGTTACAAAATACGAAAATACAGTTGCTGGTCCTTATGGATGTGGTGCGTTTCTTTCTCATCTATATTATGCTCACTGTCCACAAAAACAATTAAAAGTAACTGTGTAACTAATCTCACTAATCTATAAGTGATCAAATTTATAATATTTCTAGTAAGTGAATTTTAGACTTGAAATGACGAACCTGAAGCTTTGCATTTTTAGATATATTTAATTATAGAGATGTAAATGACTAATTACAACGTTTTGATTTTTTTTTACAATGCCAATTTAACTTATTCAAGTAAGTTAAGCAAATTTGCTTGTTTTCAGCATTTGAGTTGTGGTTCAAACAAATATTGCATGATATGGACTCTCTGAGAGGTATCTTCAGTGACAAGGTTTGTACACGTCTTTTTTTTTATAGACGCTGATTCATAGAATACTTATTACACTATATTAAGCTTAAGGAGAACAAATATAGTTTGGAAATTTAAAAGATTCTCAGAAATGTATTATTATATTATATACATTTAGATATTTGTATACGTCAAATTTGTAAATGTTTATATTTTCTGTTTATAAATAATTTGTCACTTTGATTGACTAAAGTTTATGTTAAGCCAAAGTTCTATATTGTTATTGTGAGCAACGTTCTATCTTCTTCTAAAATCACATAATGACATACAATTGCCATTGATCAAGTTTATTTCATGTCTATATAAAACAATTGTCACATATACAAAAGTTTATCTATCGCAATAAAGGATTGAAGAACCATTGAGTATATAAGTGTTTCTTGTTTAAAACTGTTTTGCCAAATTATATAAATTGTAAAAAAAACCGTTAATCTACAGCATGACGTATTAGAACATGACGTAATGTCAAAGATACCCACATTCTTGACATATTCTATATTTTTATCACCATACCCAATGGCTCATTAAGTCATTGTGTATTTCTGAAGAACGACACTTTTTGTTTTTCATTCAGACCGACTGGAAAAAGATTGAATTCCACACAGCCATCAACAGACTTCAACGGGTTGTCCAAGTGATAAGGGTAGGCTTACATTATTGTATTATATCATAACCTATAATACTAACTAAAATGGATTAAAGTTTATGTTAATTAGAACAAATTCACTTTAATCTTTTAGATAAAATCTTTTTCAAGTAATTACCAAATACTAAGAATTAGCCACAATTTCAAAGCTCATACTTGAATACTAAAAACAGTAACAAATTATTCTCTATATGAATTCCCTACTGTCAAGAACTAACACTTATGTGTCATATTTGCTATTCATTTCTAGATCAATCTGTAGATATGCTAAAGAACGCTATTCAATTCTTATTTGATTCTCAACAAAATTCAAATGTCAACATCTTTGTGTAATACTAATATTATATTAAATTTAACATTATAATAATGTTTCAAACGTGAATAATATCAAACAATAATATACCCCTGTTACATATTAACAGATTTGAATTTATAATTAATGAATATAAGTATGTAGCCTTTTGATGTAATTTCAGATTTATTTAATCAATGACCTTTCCGCAAATAAGTATTTTTAATCTTGAGGTTTAGCATACGTGGGGCGGGATAGCGCAGTGGTTAGCGCGTTCGGCTTTGGATCGAATCCCGCCAGGGAGGTTTGGGTGCAACGCGACACTGAATTCCATGGTTCGCTAGTTCCAGCCGTTGCTCGCAGGTTTCACCGCAATGCATAACCACATGGCGTTGCGGGCTTTCTCCCTGCAATAATACTAGCAGCCGTGATATAAGTGAAATACTCTTGAAAGCGGCGTTAAACCCTAACTCACTCACTCACTCACTTTAACATACGTGTATTCTACGTTTTAGCTGGTTGTTGAGCATTTCCACATCCTGGAGACCATGCCACCTTTGAACTTCGTGGATTTTAGGTATGATTTGATGTTTGTCGGATATATTCAAACCATAACAAACCATGTTCATTAAAAATTCCTGATAACTTATCATTGCAATAATAATTGGTAGTTTACTGGTTCGAAACAACTGTTTCATTGGTCACACAAAATATTGAATATCTTCAAAGACAAATCCGCGATATTATATGTATAATTGTCTTTAACTGATTTCATAAGAAACAACATGAGTTATAATTTCTAGAAAAACTAATGACATCGAATAATTTAACTTTGGTCTGCATTTTTAATAACATCCGTTAAATATAATACCAGGGACAGTCTGACAGGAGGATCAGGTTTTCAAAGTCTTCAGTTTCGCAAGATCGAGAAACTCTTCGGGATCAGAGATGTGAGTTCACTCATTAATACAGAAATTATTACACGAGCAAATGTGGCATACGTTCACGAAAATACTGCAGTGTTTATATTTGGGGAGAGCGACGGTTACAAACACTTTTGAATGAGTTTCGTCAATATGCTCTACTTCATTTAAGAATGTATGAATATTATCACCCTCTTTATTCTCTTGGAATCATCTGAGAGTCGTCAGCAAACAATCTGCTTCTCTTACAAAGATCCTCTAAATAAAATATGAACAAAGGCTTTGCCTGAAGTACACATGTTATTTTCTGGATGTACAGAAGTCCCGGAGACTGTATGAGTGCAAGGCATACACGGAGAAGATGGAGAAGTGTGACAGCGATGTTTTGGCTGACTACCCAGATGAGGAGAATGGGGGCAGTCTCTTTGACGTCATCAATGTAAGACACGTATTGAGCAAGTTTGCTGAAATCATTGAAACTATATTGCATATAAGAGTGATAGTTATGTGTGATGCGGATTCCATACCAGTGACGAAAGTTTGTCGTGCACGACCAGGTATCTTAAAGAGCCATCACGGATGTTGATGAAAATATCAAAAATTTTCCAAAAATCTATCTCCGTGAAATAAATACACTTAATTTTTCCCTAATTTTCCCAACTTAAAATAAGCCGAGAAATTGCATTAATTAGTAAAGGTGTTTTCCAGTCTAAATATAGATCCAGTCTATTATTTTCAAGCGCAAAGCATTATGGTCTAGCTCACACACAGTAAACAAAGACACGAAAGAATAACAAAAAATATGAGCAATGAAAGAAATCGAAATATATGGTTATTTATTTACCATTTCATTTAATTATGTATTTGCTACAGATATTAGAATAATTGTTTTACCAAACTAGGTATTTTACTTGAATTTTATAATTAATGAGAGTAAAAATTTGTCATAATTTGCTGATCTTATCTCAATAAAAAGAACATTAAACAGGAAATATTTTATATATTCTCAGGACATTTAGAAACATAGTTTGTAAAGCAATCGTCACATTCAGTAATGTGTGACAAGGGTACTTTGCAAGAGAGCCACGTGCAGCACGTGCAGCTCATGGGTTGTTATGGCGACTTGCGCTAGAGACGAGCCTTCACGCTTCGGAAGCGCTTGCTGTTTGTGTAGTACGTATTACACAAAAAAGGGGACTCTGTTTATATACGTCAGATACCCGTAGCGCGTGCTAGTCGAAGTGATACTTCTCCTTGCAACCAAATTGCAATACATTGTCGTGATATGAAAATTATTTAACATATGCCATGTTGTAGATTAAAGATATCTCTGGCGAATGACGTTATAAGTATATTTTCCAAAAATTTGAAACACTAACATCCGTGATGGCTCTTTAAGGCCCATTCACATGGTACATGTAGGGACAATAATGGAGACAACTCGAAGTGTTCTCATGACACGATTTGTAGTTACGACTTGTAACTAGTAACCAACATCAGTTGCACTGTGGGAACATTGAAGTCGAATGGACTTACCATAGGGTGTACATATACATGTAAACACGTTGATCCAATAAGACGTAACTACAAATCGTACAGTGTGAACGGACCTTTTAGCTGCAACTGAATTGAACAACCTGAAGTTGTTACTATAAGTTATATTCGGAGAACTCACTCTAGACTCCGCGTATTCTATTACCATTTAAGGAAGAGACATGTCTTTAGCAAATAATTGTAGGTTGTGCCCTGGGATTGCCCAGTCATACAATGTCATGGTACTTATTTAGAGTTGTACATTATGACAAAGTGTTTATTTGCATGAAGGTATTCTTTCCCAAAAGAGGTTAGCTTAATCATTAGTTTCCCAAAAGAGGTTAGCTTAATCATTATTTTCCCAAAAGAGGTGAGCTTAATCATTAGTTTCCCAAAAGAGGTTAGCTTAATCATTAGTTTCCCAAAAGAGGTTAGCTTAATCATTAGTTTCCCAAAAGAGGTTAGCTTAATCATTAGTTTCCCAAAAGAGGTTAGCTTAATCATTAGTTTCCCAAAAGAGGTTAGCTTAATCATTAGTTTCCCAAAAGAGGTTAGCTTAATCATTAGTTTCCCAAAAGAGGTTAGCTTAATCATTAGTTTCCCAAAAGAGATTAGCTTAATCATTAGTTTCCCAAAAGAGGTTAGCTTAATCATTAATTTCCCAAAAGAGATTAGCTTAATCATTAGTTTCCCAAAAGAGGTTAGCTTAATCATTCCGGGATCCTTCCTATGTACATGCACCTCTTGTTCTGGGCTAGAAATAGAGAATCATCTGTTTCTCTTTAAATGTGTGAGAATGGATGTTAAATGGATATTATCTGTAGGAAATGAATTTCTCAGATTGTTCAGAATCTATTGAACTGAATATATTGTTGTCTACTGTAGCGGTGGCTTGGCACGAACCCTGGACTGAAAGACACCTCCTTCTGGGATAAGTTTGTCGAAAAAACGAAAAAGGTGAGTTATTCTACAAAGTCTTCATTGGAAAAAATGGTTTTCGAAATAATTTCAACTTAAAATCCTTTGAATTTGCTGCCTTCAATGATTAAAAGTAAATCATTTATTTGTCCAGGATTCCGTTGATCTTGATCCCATCCTGAATGACGAACGCTTCAAAAAGGATTCTGAGAAAGGTAAACTATGTTTTACTTTGAAATGTATAGAGACAAGTATTATCCCACAAAGGTGAACACTGTTTTACTTTTAAATGTATGGAGAGAAGTATTATCCCACAAAGGTAAACACCGTTTTATTTTTGAATGTATAGAGACAAGTATTATCCCACAAAGGTGAACACTGTTTTACTTTTAAATGTATAGAGACAAGTATTATCCCACAAAGGTGAACACTGTTTTACTTTTACATGTATAGAGAGAAGTATTATCCCACAAAGGTGAACACTGTTTTACTTTTAAATGTATCGAGACAAGTATTATCCCACAAAGATAAACAATGTTTTACTTTTAATTGTATAGAGACAAGTTTTATCTCACAAAAGTAAACTATGTTTTACTTTGAAATGTATAGAGAGAAGTATTATCCCACAAAGGTAAACACCGTTTTACTTTTAAATGTATAGAGACAAGTATTATCCCACAAAGGTGAACACTGTTTAACTTTTAAATGTATAGAGAGAAGTATTATCCCACAAAGGTGAACACTGTTTTACTTTTAAATGTATCGAGACAAGTATTATCCCACAAAGATAAACAATGTTTTACTTTTAATTGTATAGAGACAAGTTGTATCTCACAAAAGTAAACTATGTTTTACTTTGAAATGTATAGAGACAAGTATTAGCCCACAAAGGTGAACACTCAGTCTGATTAAAATCGACGGTTTTCCGTGGAATAAAAATTGCAAAATAGTGCATCAACCGGGATACGAACTCATATCAGTCGTAGGTTCCACGCCAAACCTGTTCGTATCCCGGTAGATATATTATTTTGCAAATTTTATTCCTCGGAACAAGGTCGATTTTAATCAGACTGGGTGAACACTGTTTTACTTTGAAATGTATAGAGACAAGTATTATCCCACAAAGATAAACACTGTTTTACTTTTAAATGTATAGAGAAAAGTATTATCCCACAAAGGTGAACACTGTTTTACTTTTAAATGTATCGAGACAAGTATTATCCCACAAAGATAAACAATGTTTTACTTTTAATTGTATAGAGACAAGTTGTATCTCACAAAAGTAAACTATGTTTTACTTTGAAATGCATAGAGACAAGTATTATCCCACAAAGGTGAACACTGTTTTACTTTTAAATGTATAGAGACAAGTATTATCCCACAAAGGTAAACACTGTTTTACTTTTAAATGTATAGATTTTATCATTTTAGTCATGTAGTAATTTTTATATATAATGTGTGATGTTTACAGGCGAGTGGCGACTGGACCAGAACTCTGTGAAGGGAGCTCTGCTGATCATTCTGCACCAGGACAAACCAGAGTTCCAGCAGCCCTACCAACTCCTCACACTGCTAATGGATATAGATGTCGCTCTCATGAAGTGGAGAAGTAAGTCCATGTTGGAATGTCTCCTACTTTAAATGAGGTAACACCAATGCCCTTTTATAGGCATTATTGTTGACCGAAAATGGAACCTTGCCTTACCCAACTTTTGGTAGTAAATAATGACCCGGTGCCGAGTGGTTATGGCATATAAACTCGCGAGGGCGTCAGCCCGAGCAGAGTTTATTGCCATAACGCGAGGCAATCAGGTCATTATTTGCCTTACACTCCCGCGGAACACTCTATTTATAAACTAATTGTATATATGCATTTTAAAGGAGTATTTTGTTGATTTGTACGACATGATCAAAATATATCAGTGAATTATTCCCAATACACCCATGACTGACTCGAAAGGAAGGTTTCAAACTTTATCTTTCATTCCATACATAAAGTAGACATAAATTGGTACCCATATATACATATGTATATATAATACTAGAAAATATGTAAATACATCCTAATCACAAATGAATGAACACTCATCGGTATGGATCCTCGGTTGCTCCATTGGTAAAGGCGCTGCTCGACGATATAGAGGTCCAGTGTTCGAATCCCACTTTCGTTACTTACAAAATTTTCATTTCTACTTTGACAAAATTTCCAAATTTTACAAGTCCATCTGTTTCCGTAGGTTGAATATCTCATAACCGACCATGGTGGTTATGAGATAACCAACCTGCGCAGATGGTGGTTATGGCATATAACTTGCAACTCAAACAAAAGAAATAACTTCCCAAGGGGTGTAATTGGAGTTATCGCCTTCATGCTGAGTATACGAGTGTCAAGTCATCCTCATATTAGTATGATACGCTTTTAAAGTGATCGTGGAATGTTAGGAAGGCAACTATTTGGATATTTCACCATGTATACCATACTTTTCTCTAAAGTTTCCAATAATAATTAACCCGAATATTGAATTTCAAACAATACCCTTATCCACTTTCGTTCGACCTTCCTCCCCGTGCTACAATGAAACCTTTGTGTCGTAAATCACATGGAATTCCTCCTGCTAATATCAAAGGAAATGTATTACATCAGCTTGTTATGATTTCCTAAGAGTGAAAGAGCAGATATATAATGGTAGACTCAATGATCGTAACAGGTCGACTGGGAAAGGTAATAATGTTTTTAAAACTGGCCAATAATCGTTCAAATAACATATATTTCCGATAGCTGAGTGGCTAAATGATACAATCACTTTATATTTATATGTTGAAATATATATATGTAGGTACACACATCCACATGGTACACCGCATGATTGGACAGAAGCAGGGGACAGGCGGTACCGAGAACTCTTCCGGGTACGACTATCTCCGCTCTACATACACGTGAGTATACTTACTGGTCAACTGTGAAATGTACGATCAAAGTTAGATATTTGTTTAATCAGTTGTGTGCATTACAACTTTTATATTCATTATGTGATATAAAGTCATTGTGGTTGCATTTGAGTTCCAAAGTAATTGAAGTTTAATACTGGTTCCATACTAGTTAGAGAACAATAAATATATGTAGCAAGGAAGTAGGAAGAAACTATAACAAATTATGGTGAAGATGAACAGCATTATTTAGGCTTATTCATATTAAACATATCAATATTGTAACAATAGTATGTACACATTGAACCAAATAAGCCTGTGAAATAGGAGTTAGTGTTGTGAAGCACATTTCGAAACCATAATATATATATCCGTACCCCATATATACAAAACGTTTATATCTAGGAAGAATGTGCTGCTACCAACGAATGTACAGTTATTATATTGTTATAGTGTATACGCACTTTTGAACTTTTAGTATGGAATACAATTGACTGAAAGGTAGATTGGTAATGATATATTTTATTCGTAACGCACGTAATATTCGGCTTTTAAAGGTTTCAGATCATTTGTGACTATTTTCTTGTCACGTTATAATGTTTAAAAATGACATCACAACGGCAATGACATGTGACCTTTTATAGACGGGTTTTGTGCTGTTAGGGGACTTTAAATCAGCGAGTAAACTGTTAAACTAGGTCCATAGTCATTGCTAGTAAGCTGCTCATATAAACAACTTTCAGAGACGACTACAAGGTGTTCCGTGACCTCTTCAAATTGGCGACGTACCTGCGACCTCGGACTGAAATTCCTGACCTTGTCACCCTGAGTCTTGACTGAACAGTCTTTATCCAGTCTCAATTATACCCATATCTATTCAGATATAGTCTAAATTGAACGAGTATATGTCTTATATGAGTCTCAATTGAACGAGTATATGTCTTATATGAGTCCCAATTGGACGAGTCTATGTCTTATATGAGTCTCAATTTGACGCCTCTATGTCTTATTTGAGTCTCAATTGGACGAGTCTATGTCTTATATGAGTCTCAATTGAACGAGTATATGTCTTATATGAGTCCCAATTGGACGAGTCTATGTCTTATATGAGTCTCAATTGAACGAGTCTATGTCTTATATGAGTCTCAATTTGACGCGTCTATGTCTTATATGAGTCCCAATTGGACGAGTCTATGTCTTATTTGAGTCCCAATTTGACGAATCTATGTCTTATATGAGTCCCAATTGGACGAGTCTATGTCTTATTTGAGTCCCAATTGGACGAATATATGTCTTATATGAGTCCCAATTGGACGAGTCTATGTCTTATTTGAGTCCCAATTGGACGAATATATGTCTTATATGAGTCCCAATTGGACGAGTCTATGTCTTATTTGAGTCCCAATTTGACGAGTCTATGTCTTATATGAGTCCCAATTGGACGAGTCTATGTCTTATTTGAGTCCCAATGAGTCTAAATTGTGTATCAAGTTCAGCCATATCTATAAAGATAGTCTCAAAAGAACCAGTCTCAATCTTGTCTTAATTACACCAATATATAATAAGATATAGTTGAATCAGTATATGTCTAATTTGAGTTTCAATTGAATGAGTCTTTATCTTATGTAACTTGAACGAATCTATATCCATTCTGAATCTCAACTTTTGATGGAGTGTACCCAATATAGGTCTCAATTGAATTAGTATTTATCCAACCCGAGGCTCAATTATGTAAATCTGTATCATTTGTGAATCCGAAGTATGATCTTACGAATTTATCATCGGTTTATAGGTCGATTTAAGTCAACAAACCCGACTTTTGTGGATCTTCAATACCTTTGCCTTTTGATGAGGCAGATGTTAGTTTCCTTAGATTATAAGTCGAAAATTGTCAGCCTGAATGATGAAGGATTAAACATGGATGTGATGTTTTGGAAACTGTATGTAAAAAGTGTGCAGGACTTATACATTCACGTCTTAATGAGAGTGTCCATGTACGATTCTCTCACACTATAATGATGTTTCAATGAGGTTGTGTCAATTACGAAGATTTTCCATTTATTCAAGGTGTGTATCCATTTACACTTTATTCAAAAATGATTGTCGCACTTGCTTGTTGGTACCATTGTGATATTGATTTATTTCCCCAAATTTTAGTTGTTTCTCGTACGAATAGATGAAGATGAAAGAGGACAAACTATCAATTATGGTTATTTTTACATTGTATATACACTTGTCTGTTGACCCTTGAATGCATTGTTTTTGTTGTTGGAAATAAACAAAATTGTTTCAAATAATCTCAGTATTGTTACATCCTTATACAGTGAGCGAAAGACTCGAGAGACAAAAGGGATGTTTTCGTTTCTTTCAATTGCATCGTGTTTCAGCAGGGACTGGAGATCGTTATATCATCAATTATACTGGACTAGGTCAATTGGTCAGCCTCGTTGCGCTAATAGTCGTTCGTTATTATTTATACCTGTACATGTATATACCATCACACATTATTGCTACATTATGACAGAACGAGTTTCACATACGTTTAATTTGTTGATAAAGAATACTAGTGCAATATTGTTTCAAGCAAGATTTTAATAAAAGAACACATTATCAAGTATGTACAATGCTACAGGTGACACTTCCATAACATCTAACTGTGATTTGAATATATTTTATTCTGGATATTCTTTAGGTATAGCTAAACGTCTTAAAAATCTGATAGATTTTTGTATTTTTATATTTCTGTAATAAACATTTTTTTTTTTTTTATTCTGTTGGATGTGTTTAAGTTTTAAAATGATCTGAAATTATATAAGGTGTCTTTCCGAGTAGACTGTCGCCTCATTTTGACATGTACCATTTTCAAAAGCAAATGTCAAATTATAGATAAACAATGTCTTCAATAATTCTAAACCATTTGTTAATTTATATATTCCATAATATCAACACTAAAATTGAAAAAAATGTTGTTTTTGTAACGAGAAGAATTATTAATGCATTTGCTGGAATGAATAATTCACATTTCCCTCATGTTGTACACCATAAAGTTTTTGAATTGATTATTAAATACAAACCAATTTTTGCTAATGATGACATGTGTTACTTCTACAGTGCATTATTATCATTATTATCATCCGATGTTATAATGGTAGTGATTCTAGAATGTATAATACAGGTATGGAAATGAGGTGTAATTATTCCAAGTCTTTTATAAATGATAATTAAGAATGGTCTGCAATGAAGTGTCAGCTGGACTCATTGGAAGAAAAACGTAATGTGAGTAGCTATATTAACACACAATCAAGCCACAATAATAGTAAAAGGCATTTTATATTGGAGCGAGGACAATCTTGCACTTTCTTCAAGAGATACATTTCCTTTTCCCGAGATATCCAACATTATTTCAGAAGGTGAGTTGTAATATCTAATTGTCTATTAAAAATATAATGTTATCCTTTAACCTAAAGAAAATTATATTATTTTTAAAAATAAAACAATAAGTAAAAATACATTTTCAAATAAATTATCACAACATTCACATTTAGGTTTTCAGCTTAATCAGGTTAAATAGACTCTATGTAATGATCAATAGATAAAAAGTCAAATAATGTATCGTGAGCAAATAACAGTGAAATTCACTCCACATGTCACAGAAGAATTCAAATGAGTTTTACTGAGATCATGAAAGTAATATTATGTCGCAACATTTCAGATAGATTTACGTGCGTGTATAATTTATACTGCATAACATTTTAAACTTTGAGGATCAGAGGCAATCTAACCTCTGACGCACATATAAAAACATATATACATGTAAGATACCCACAGCAATAAAACACTCTACGAGACAATAAAACATGCTCGTGATTCAGGACGTCAGTTAGAGCGTCGCTCAGCAAATGACGTAAACAAATATAAGTTACACACCTTTAGGCTTCTGAAAAACTATAAAATATAAAATAAAATATATTCAATGACAAAATTGAAATATGTCAACCTTTAGAGAGAACATATATTCGTCGTTCTAAGACAGGTCTGCAGGTTTTTGCATCAATAAATTGGACTTTATGAAGCTAATGTTTTCAATATAAACAAACATACTGCCCACTGTTCATTTTCTGCTTTGCCCAAAGTCAAAAGGAATGTATCAACATTTATCAAACTAGTTTTCCAAACATATATGTTATTACAATAATTTTAAATTATATTCGATTAGAATCTAATATAATAAAGTCAACATCGACGGATACTTTTCTCTGATCAACAAATTCACTCAACCGCAAAAAAAACATCACCATACAAAATTCCAAATATTTCAATCCGCATGTGATGAAGTACGACTGGGTTACACCAAGTGTTCAGAGACCGACTAAACTAATTTTGAATTTTTTCAACATTATCTGTTCATTTTTCTGAGAAATAAAACGGTTTTTAAAAAGTTGAAAAACTCGATGTTGTTGAATATCACTATCTTTACGAGATAGGAGAGTCAAAAAGGGCCTATTTGCGTTTGTATGACGTCCTACAGTAATGCTGCGTCAATACCGTTATATTTAAGTCCAAGAAGGTTATATAATAATCTAGCATTATGATATTTAACATCTTTTTATTAATAACATTTCTACATTAGTTTTAACTTAAATGTCAAAGTTTCTGGCCAAATTACCATTGTTGAAAAAGCGATTTCAACACTCCAAGCATATTTGAATTAACATAAAAATAAAAGCATCATGTAGTGATATATGAAATTGAGAATAGTCTTTAAACAACACGTGTCTGGCAAATTTCTTAGACAGAAATATTTCGTGTTTTACTCTGTTGAAAATGAAAACTTTTCTTTTGTGTTTGAGTGTATGTTACATCCAAGAGAAGTATACCGTGTTAAAATATGAAATGTTTAAAAAGAAAATTGCTTAAGATCTGAAAATTTATATTACTTGAACTGTGAAATGGTATATTCACTTCATAATGAACGTTTCTATTTACGCGTGTCTATGAAAACAACCTTCAGCATTGTAATAGAATTCCTAGAAACCAATCAATAAGTTGATGATCGATCTGACGTGCAATATGCAAAGGGCATCCTGACCTATGGTTCTAGATTTTAGCAATAAAACTGTTTTCCTGGAGAGATATAGACAAAGTCTTGATGAAAATAGACCCACATGACAAAGTAGGTAGAATAAGTGCTCGGTATGAATTCCTCACTCACCTGCACGTTCTGTGACATTCACATCAATGGGATTTATAGGAAAACGTTCTGAAACCGAAAATGGTATATACTTAAAAGAACAAAGAAATACGAAAGAGATTGTAAGAAAAGAATTGATCAATACCATAAACATGACTTTTTATTTGATACACACGTATTTATATTATTTAAAACACAAGTCATAGCATTTACATTTTTAAAAGTAATAACCTTTGCCTAATGAGTATCGAGACATTCTATGGTTGATATAATATGCGCAACATCTGCAAATGTAATTTGGGGCACTCATTTTCTTCAATATTTAATTATGCAATTTAATTACGGTGATATGACTTCAGTTCAGGATTATTCATATATTAATATATTTTAACAGACCACAAAAACGTGGTTTAGTAATAGGAAAATGATATATCCAAAACACGCTTTGTACATCCATTTGAAATACTACAAGCAATACTTGCTAATTTTGTGACTCCGAATTGCAAACCTCATCAATTCCATATACCAACAGTAGCAGGTTTCAATGAAACATAACACAATCACATTGACATATTATCATTTAGTATCATCCGATTATTTCATGTATAGTCATACATCAGTTTCTAGATTGTGTTTTAAGTAATATCATTTTGAAAAAAAAATCAGCTGTGATGCTGATCATCTGCTTTAAACTTTCTTATATCATGTTTTGTTTTAGCTTCATAAAACATACTTACTTCTAACACCCTTGAAAAGTATAAATTGATAACGCTATTGCATACAGTGGCATTTAAGAAATGTATACAACATATTTGACAGATCCTTAGTAGTTCACTCAATAGTCACATTGATATGTGTAACACTGTTATAGTTTGGATCATACTATCTGCATGAGCGAGTCATTACATTGTTTCGAACTTTGCAATATATGTCACAGATATTTAGAAAAGATGAACATTTTGAAAATAATTACACGAATAGTTTGTTTTGCAATCGGTTGCACATATATTCAAATATCCAAATACGACCACGTCTGAAATACACAAATAAAGATCGGCAACTCAACTAAACAAAAATGTAACTCGCAACAATACGTTTTCCAATATAATTGAAGATAATAGGATAAATAGTTTGTCTGCAGTAGCTGTTACAAATGTATAATTCTAAAAAGAAAAAACGATTTAAAAATTAGTACGTTGAAACAGAAATGAAAATGACATGTGTCCGGAAACGACTATATTCAAGGAATCAATTTGACCATAGCACCCATTTTCACAGAAAAAAATATTTGACATAAAAATGCGGGGACAAAGGTTTACAAGATGTAATTGAAACACAACGTGCCAAAAATAAGTGTAAATGTTATAAAAGTGGGAAACAGTGTGCCACAAATAAATGTAAATGTTCTAAAGGTGGGAAACAGTGTTCAACAAATAAGTGTAAATGTTCTAAAGATGGGACACAGTGTTCAACAAATAAATGTAAATGTTCTAAAGGTGGGACACAGTGTTCAACAAATAAGTGTAAATGTATAAAAAGTTGGAAACAGTGTTCAACAAATAAATGTAAATGTTCTAAAGGTGGGAAACAGTGTTCAACAAATAAGTGTAAATGTTCTAAAGATGGGACACAGTGTTCAACAATAAAGTGTACATGTTCTAAAGGTGGGACACAGTGTTCAACAAATAAGTGTAAATGTTATAAAAGTGGGAAACAGTGTTCAACAAATTAATGTAAATGTTCTAAAGGTGGGAAACAGTGTTCAACAAATAAGTGTAAATGTTCTAAAGATGGGACACAGTGTTCAACAATAAAGTGTACATGTTCTAAAGGTGGGACACAGTGTTCAACAAATAAGTGTAAATGTTATAAAAGTGGGAAACAGTGTGCCACAAATAAATGTAAATGCTCTAAAGGTGGGACACAGTGTTCAACAATAAAGTGTAAATGTTCTAAAGATGGGACACAGTGTTCAACAATAAAGTGTACATGTTCTAAAGGTGTGACACAGTGTTCAACAAATAAGTGTAAATGTTATAAAAGTGGGAAACAGTGTGCCACAAATAAATGTAAATGTTCTAAAGGTGTGACACAGTGTTCAACAAATGAGTGTAAATGCTCTAAAGGTGGGACACAGTGTTCAACAAATAAGTGTAAATGTTATAAAAGTGGGAAACAGTGTGCCACAAATAAGTGTAAATGCTCTAAAGGTGGGACACAGTGTGCCACAAATAAGTGTAAATGTTCTAAAGATGGGACACAGTGTTCAACAATAAAGTGTACATGTTCTAAAGGTAGGAAACGGTCCTAGTATGCAACAAATAAGTGTAAACGTTCCAAGTTGGGTTTGGATCGGTGTGTCAGTGTATGTCTGTGTGTCAGTATGTGTCTGTGTGTCAGTGTATGTCTGTGTGTCAGTGTATGTCTGTATGTCAGTGTATGTCTGTATGTCAGTGTATGTCTGCATGTCAGTATATGTCTGTGTGTCAGTGTATGTCTGTGTGTCAGTGTATGTCTGTGTGTCAGTATGTGTCTGTGTGTCAGTGTCTCTCTGTATGTCTGTGTGTCAGTGTATGTCTGTGTATGTCTGTATGTCTGTGTGTCAGTGTATGTCTGTGTGCCAGTGTATGTCTGTGTGTCAGTATGTGTCTGTGTGTCAGTGTATGTCTGTGTGTCTGTATGTCAGTGTATGTCTGAGTGTCAGTATGTGTCTGTGTGTCAGTGTATTCCTGTGTGTCAGTGTATGTATATGTGTCAGTATGTGTCTGTGTGTGTCAGTGTATGTCTGTGTGTCAGTGTGTGTATGTGTGTCAGTGTGTGTCAGTGTATGTATGTGTGTCAGTGTGTGTCTGTGTGTCTGTGTGTGTCTGTGTGTCAGTGTATGTCTGTGTGTCAGTGTGTGTCTGTGTGTGTCTGTGTGTCAGTGTATGTCTGTGTGTCAGTGTATGTCTGTGTGTCAGTGTGTGTCTGTGTGTCAGTGTATTTCTGTATGTCAGTGTATGTCTGTATGTCAGTGTATGTCTGCATGTCAGTATATGTCTGTGTGTCAGTGTATGTCTGCATGTCAGTATATGTCTGTGTGTCAGTATGTGTCTGTGTGTCAGTGTATGTTTGTATGTCTGTGTGTCAGTGTATGTCTGTGTATGTCTGTATGTCTGTGTGTCAGTGTATGTCTGTGTGTCAGTGTATGTCTGTGTGCCAGTGTATGTCTGTGTGTCAGTATGTGTCTGTGTGTCAGTGTATGTCTGTGTGTCTGTATGTCAGTGTATATCTGTGTGTCAGTGTATGTCTGAGTGTCAGTATGTGTCTGTGTGTCAGTGTATTTCTGTGTGTCAGTGTATGTCTGTGTGTCAGTATGTGTCTGTGTGTGTCAGTGTATGTCTGTGTGTCAGTGTGTGTATGTGTGTCAGTGTGTGTCAGTGTATGTATGTGTGTCAGTGTGTGTCTATATGTCTGTGTGTGTCTGTGTGTCAGTGTATGTCTGTGTATCAGTGTATGTCTGTGTGTCAGTGTGTGTCTGTGTGTCAGTGTATTTCTGTGTGTCAGTGTATTTCTGTGTGTCAGTGTATTTCTGTGTGTCTGTGTGTGTCTGTGTCAGTGTGTGTCTGTGTGTCAGTGTATTTCTGTGTGTCAGTATGTCTGTGTATCAGTGTATGTCTGTGTGTCAGTGTTTGTCTGTGTGTCAGTATGTGTCTGTGTGTCAGTGTATTTCTGTGTGTCAGTGTATTTCTGTGTGTCAGTGTATGTCTATGTGTCAGTATGTGTCTGTGTGTGTCAGTGTATGTCTGTGTGTCAGTGTGTGTATGTGTGTCAGTGTGTGTCAGTGTATGTCTGTGTGTCAGTGTGTGTCTGTGTGTCAGTGTGTGTCTGTGTGTCAGTGTATGTCTGTGTGTCAGTGTATGTCTGTGTGTCAGTGTGTGTCTGTGTGCTAGTGTATTTCTGTGTGTCAGTGTATTTCTGTGTGTCAGTGTATTTCTGTGTGTCTGTGTGTGTCTGTGTGTCAGTATGTGTCTGTGTGTCAGTGTATTTCTGTGTGTCAGTGTATATCTGTGTGTCAGTATGTGTCTGTGTGTGTCAGTGTATGTCTGTGTGTCAGTGTATGTCTGTGTGTCAATGTGTGTCTGTGTGTGTATGTGTGTCAGTGTGTGTCTGTGTGTCAGTGTATTTCTGTGTGTCAGTGTATGTCTGTGTGTCAGTGTATGTCTGTGTGTCAGTGTATGTATGTGTGTCAGTGTATGTCTGTGTGTCAGTGTGTCTATATGTCAGTGTATTTCTGTGTGTCAGTGTATGTCTGTGTGTCAGTGTATTTCTGTGTGTCATTGCATGCCTGAGTGTCTGTATGTGTCAGTGTATGTATGTGTGTCAGTGTATGTCTGTGTGTCAGTGTATGTCTGTGTGTCAGTGTATTTCTGTGTGTCAGTGTATGTCTGGGTGTCAGTGCATGCCTGAGTGTCTGTATGTGTCAGTGTATGTCTGTGTGTCAGTGTATGTCTGTGTGTCAGTGTATGTCTGTGAGTAGGTGTATGTCTGTGTGTCACTGTGTATCTGTGTGTCAGTGTATGTGTGTGTGTCGGTGTAAGTCTGTGAGTGTGTGTGGTCCCATCAGCTTGCGGCGCCAGCTAGTATACTTACTGTGTCAGTGTATTTCTGTGTGTCAGTGTATGTCTGTGTGTCGGTGTATTTCTGTGTGTCAGTGTATGCCTGAGTGTGTGTATGTGTCAGTGTATGTCTGTGTGTCAGTGTATTTCTGTGTGTCAGTGTATGTATGTGTGTCAGTGTATGTCTGTGTGTCAGTGTGTCTATATGTCAGTGTATTTCTGTGTGTCAGTGTATGTCTGTGTGTCAGTGTATTTCTGTGTGTCAGTGCATGCCTGAGTGTCTGTATGTGTCAGTGTATGTCTGTGTGTCAGTGTATGTCTGTGTGTCAGTGTATGTCTGTGTGTCAGTGTATGTCTGTGAGTAGGTGTATGTCTGTGTGTCACTGTGTATCTGTGTGTCAGTGTATGTGTGTGTGTCGGTGTAAGTCTGTGAGTGTGTGTGGTCCCATTAGCTTGCGGCGCCAGCTAGTATACTTATTTCAATGGTGAGGTACCTTTCCTTCATTTTCTCTGTAAGAGTCAGTATTCAATCTATCTTCTGACAAACTTTCATGAATTGTTAATGGATTTTACTGAGTGTGTGTAACCTTCTTAAATTATTTAGGAGCTCACGAATAAAAAGTTGCTCATTCTAATCATTGTTAGCAAGCATGTCTCACAATTACGGAGCGGGCAGCAAACTCACATACACGTAATACATGAAGGTAGGTCCTCAGTGTTTCAATCAAAATTTGCACTGTTTAATACCAAATTGCACACTTTAATTTTTATTTATACTTTTACATTTGCTTGGAATGATATGTATGGAAAGATATTTACTTTTCACCTGTGCATTATCTGTCTTTGTCCATAACATTCATATTCCTGTTGTTTTGCATAATGCCGACAGTTGCTTTGACATGTCAGACTGGGTAAATGTAACGATTATGTAATGCAACAGTTTCATTTTCCGGACAAAAGGAAGTAACTTCTTCTTTCAAACTCAGTATTTATATTCTTGATACATATCAAGATATTTTCTATCAGCTGTAAAATTTATCTTGTTAGTTCAGTTCTCATGATTGGCGTTTATGTTTTTAAATTCCAGATCGGTTATTAGGATATGTTTTACTGATACAAACATTCTATAAATGGATAAATTATGTTACCATATCATAAAATAATAATTAACAACTATGGTATCGTTTTCGACGTATGTATTAATTTGGATAACAACTTCTTTATTCGTTTCTTACTTTATTATATGGATAGCGACTACGGAATATACTTCTAAAACATTAATTTTCAATTTGGTCTCATGGATAGTTAATCTGTTTGTGCAATTATTATGGCTGACAACTTCTTCATTTATGTTTCACTTTAACAGTTGGATTAAAACATCTTTTTGTTTCTAGGTTTATCACAATGATAAGAAATTCTTTACTTTCGCAATTTATTTGAAAGTTGAGACTGACAACAACTTCTTTGTATCTTGCTTTATAAATCGTTTATTTGTTTAATATTCTCTATTATTGACAACAACGTCTTTCTTCGTTCTCAATTTGCCTTTTATAGGACACATAATTGATTTAATTTTTCTCACTTAATTTGGATGACAACGTATTTATGTATTCTCCACTTAATATTATGTATGACAACTAACACATATTCATTTCTCCTCTCCTCTTGTTAATATTTTTCTGTATTTCTACTTCATGATTAAACATCATCTTCCTTTTGTTCACTTTATCATATTGACAACAACTGCCAAATTTATTTATCACCTAATCGTAAGGATAACAACTTCTTTCTCTATTTCTCACGTTATCACATGAATCACAACTTATTCATTTGATTACAATCTTTCCTTATGGACAACACGCTGTTTTTATATTTGCATTGCATCTTGTTGATACCAGCATCTTTCTCTTCTTCAATTATTTATGAATGCAACTTACTAACATTTGTTCGTAATTTCATCATATGAAGTTTTAATTTTGTTTCACATTTTCCTTATCTCCTTAACCTGCACATAATGGATATAAACATTTATCAGATTCTCAAAATGTGGCTAACGGGATAAAGGAGATTTGTTCGCAACACATTTTCCCTGAAATGTCACTTGAATAACTTCTTCTAAACAATATCATTAGACGGACCAACTACTAAGCTGTCAGCAACCAAAATCGATCTTACACGATGAACTTCTCTTCATCATCGTCCATCAAGGCAAGTTAATTAAAATATATTCAATATATCATATATTTAATTATATATCTAATATATATCTAACTCTTTCAAATGGGTACTTTTCAATCAGACATGAATCAAAATATAGTAATTAACTGTATGTATGTGATAACTATCTTTCTCTTCGCATTATGCTCACTTTCCAAATAAAAGCAATTAAAGCTAGCCGTGTAATTAATCTCAATAATCTGTAATTGATAAAATTAATAATTGTTTTAGTAAGTGAATTTTAAACTGAAAATATTTGCTTGAAATTGACTGTTTTTCACAATGTCAATTTTACTGATTCAAGTGAGTTTGTCTATTTTCAGCATTTGAGTTGTGGTTCAAACAAATATTGCATGATATGGAATCTCTGAGAGGTATCTTCAGTGGCAAGGTTTGTACACGTCTTCTTTATAGACGCCAATTCATGGAATGCATTGAAAATGACTTATATATATTTTGTGTTTAGTATATAGCTGCATACCGAAAGTTTGTTCACCTACTTGTGTATTTAAGTGCAAATATCATGTAATTTGTCATGTCTTTGAAGCATCTTATCAACGCAAAAACTAGACCGAACATTTTACATTTTTACATTGTACAAAGACATCTGAGTATTCCAGTTTGGGCAGCTCTTTGAAGTGACCAGGGGTCAATCCTTTCAAAACTACAGTTTTCATTTTCGTCTGTGAAATAATCAGTAAGTAATCAACGGGTCGAACATACATCCTATATTGTCTCTTATGCTAATTCAATGTATTTGTGATGAATTTGTGATAAATTTAGTCAATATGAAAACTTGCATTCGAAAAGTAATGAAATTTGAATTTTCAAAATATGTTCTTCTGTTTTGTCCATTATGTCAAATTTCATAAACATGTACCACTGCCGTGACAATCACAGGATGCGTTTGGTTATGATTGTCTTACTCATGGATATATATGATGATTTATTGTCATTGTTTGTGATGTAATTTTATTGACATTACAATGAACATCAATTTACATGATATTTGCTCTAAAATCCACATGTAGGTGAATAAACTTCAGGTACACTGCTGTATTGAATACATGTATATTAACATGTCAACCATGTAAACGTTTCTTTTATCTGTTCATAAACAATATTTTCACTTTGAATACTCAAATTTATGTTCAACCAATTCAAGTTCGAATTGTTTTTTGTTTTATATATGAACAGTCTACTTTTCAAGCTAATAAAAAAATGACATACACTTACTATTGATCAAGTTTATTTCATATCTAAATATAACAACCGTCACCTGTTATCATTAAGTTTATCTATCGCAGTAAAATATTGAAGAGCCATTGAGTATATAAGTGTTTCTAGTTAAAAACTAGTTTGTAAAATGATATAACTTTAATAATGAAGTTAATATATCGTACTAAAATATTGGCGAGCTATTGGTTATATTAGTGTTATTATATTGTTTAAGCCACAAATGACAAATACGACTGAAACAAACATGTAGTTACATGTTGTGTTCAAAAGCTGCTAACCTTATGTTTAAATTTTTGAAACATTGTCTTATGTTAATGAAAACAACAAACTATGTTCATGAACTTTAAAAGGAGAATCGTAATTGGTAGTTTAATCTTCGCTACAATCGATGAAATGTCATGTATACATATTTCATTGAGCTATATTTTAGGAAATGTTCTGTATTAACACCGTACTCACTTGCTCTTTAAGTCAATGTGAATTTCTGAAGAATGTATGATTGTGTTATATATTCAGACTGACTGGAGAAAGATTGAATTCCACACAGCCATCAACAGACTTCAACGAGTTGTCCAAGTGATAAGGGTAGGCTTACATTATTGTATTATAGCATAACCTTTAATAATACATAAATCAAGTTGATTACTTTTCTTTTACTAATTTTAGATATAACAAATTAACTTTGATATTTTAAATATAATACAGAAATACTAAAACATAGCCAAAAATTGAACTGACTTTGAATACGGAATAATACAAAAAATCATTGAACTATATGTAAGGCATTGACTCTGAGGTACTCTTCGAGCAATAACGGTGCATCCATTGTGTTGATGGGGGTCACATAAACTAAACGTTATTAATGATGTTATTTCATCGGGAAGTGCCGACTGTTGCAGGATATCACTATATTGATGATAGTCAATTCAGTGTAGTAACGATATAAAGGTATAAGTAGTGATTTCTGACGGAAAACCGGACAAACGCACCGCGATCGACGCGCGTCAAAAACGTAATTTTGGAAACTTATTTACAATAGGCAAAAAGAACAACTGTGCATTTAAACTTCGGTTGTATAATGATAATTCTATTTTGGCACGTATTAAAGCCAAATCAAATTTTATGAAAATCAATGGATGTATCTTTTAATTTATGTGTCATGTGTGCTATTCATTTTTATATCAATCTTTAGATTTGCTAAAGAACGATAATCTCTTCAAGTCTTGTTTTATCCTCAACCAAATTAACATTGTAAGTTCCTGTAAGTCAGGAATGGGTATTTTAGTAAAACGAAAGATCAATTTCAGTGATTTCCTTGTGTTCTAAATGAACTGCATATATTTATTATTTAATGTTTATGTTTATTTTGTAGATAGTGTTGGCTCCCAAACATTATAATAGTGTTTCGAAAGTGAATAAAATAAAATCATAACATACATTACATCTTAACACATTTGTTTCTACAACGATAGAAGTTAGCAATGTAGCCTTTTGATGAAATCTCAGTTTTGATTTTAATCTATGACCTTTCTGCAGATACATAATGTTTAATCTTGAATTGTAACATACGCGGATTCTACGTTTTAGCTGGTTGTTGAGCATTTCCACATCTTGGAGACCATGCCACCTTTGAACTTCGTGGACTTTAGGTATGATTAAATATGTCGGATATATGTTTTAGCAAACAACACACCATGTTAATAAAACTTTAAAAGATGACTCGTAATTGGTAGTTTAATGGTTCGAAATTTCATTAGTTCATTAGCCATAATTTAAGAGACATAAATTATTTTCCAAAAAGAATCCTAGTTATAATGTGCACTATTGTCTGTAAATTAATTTCATTTCAAACATCAAACAAATAATAATTTCTAAAATTAATGATAATGGTATTCGAATTATATAAAAAAAAATCCACTTTTGTCAGTGTTAACACACGCGTTCAATTTCAGGAATTATAATGAGTGTTACATAATTGTGCTTTTCATATTTGGATAAAAATCTATTTGTTAATGGAATTTAGAACATGGCATTTTTAATAAAACCCGTTTAATGTTATACCAGGGACAGTCTGACAGGAGGATCAGGTTTTTCAAAGTCTTCAGTTTCGCAAGATCGAGAAACTTTTCGGGATCAGAGATGTGAGTTCACTCGTTAATACAGAAATTATTACACGAGCAAATGTGGCATTAGAACATGGCATTTTTAATAAAACCCGTTTAATGTTATACCAGGGACAGTCTGACAGGAGGATCAGGTTTTTCAAAGTCTTCAGTTTCGCAAGATCGAGAAACTTTTCGGGATCAGAGATGTGAGTTCACTCGTTAATACAGAAATTATTACACGAGCAAATGTGGCATACGAGTTTGACGAACTACTGCAATGTTTTTATCAATATGGAGAGAATGAGGGTAATAAACATTTGAATGAGTTTCTTAAATATCCTCTACTATATTTAAGAGTGTATGGATGTATTTATCACTCACTGTATGCCCTTTGAATTTTCTGAGGATCGTCAGCAAACGATCTGCTTCTCTTACAAAGATACTCTAAATAAAATATGAACGGTAAGACATAACATACGGTACACAGAAATTGTGGCTTGGCAAACGTGATAGGAACGCATATGATAAGTTTGTTTTACTGAAAGTACACATGATATTATCTTGATGTACAGAAGTCCCGGGCCCTGTATGAGTGCAAGGCGTACACGGAGAAGATGGAGAAGTGTGATGACAGCGATGTCTTGGCTCACTACCCAGACAAGGAGAATGGGGGCAGTCTCTTTGACGTCATCAATGTAAGACACGTACATGAATATCCATTTCAAATTTGCTGAATTATTTAAACGATACTGGATATAGAAGCGAAAATCTAGCGCGTCTAAGAGTGAAGATGCGTGTGTATAGTAGATTCCATACCAGTGACTAAAGTCTGTCGTGCACGACCAGGTACCTCAAGGCCCATTCACACGGAACGACCTGTAGTAGCAACTTGTGTTGATCAACCTGTAGTGACTACATGTTAAATTGAGAGTTGTATCAACTCGAGTTTTCTTAAGGCCTGTTCTCACGGTACGATTTGTAGTTTCGTCTTGTAGTAACCAATTTTAGTTGCACTGTGACTTACAAAATGATGTATATAAAAATAGTGTTAATACTATAGGTTGATCATACAAGACGTAACTACAAATCGCATAGTGTGAACGGACCTTTACGCCGCAACTGTGTTGAACAAACCCGAAGTTGTTCCTACAAGTTGTATCGTGAAACGGCGATGACGTATCATGAGACAAATTCTAGCTGAAGAGAATAAACTGATGGATGATGTTGTCAAATTCCATAACACCTGTTCCTCTGATTTCTGTTTCTCTGAACATGTTTGAATGGTGACTGTTATCTGTAGGCTAGGAATGTCTTCAGAATGTTCAGAACTGAATGTATTGTTGTGTGATGTAGCGATGGCTCAGCACGAACCCTGGACTGAAAGATACTTCCTTCTGGAATAACCTTGTGGCAACGAAGAAGGTGAGATATTCTACAAAATCTTCATTGAGAAAAATGGTTTTCGAACTAATTTCAACTTAAAATCATTGAAATTTACTGCCTTTAATCAATAAAATTAAAAACAATATTTATCCAGGATTCTGGTAATCTTGATCCCATCCTGAATGACGAATGCTTCAAAAAGGATTCTGAGAAAGGTAAACTATGTTTTACTTTGAAATGTATAGAGAAACGCTGATCCTAATTTGTCACTTTAACAATGTATTTTCAGTTGTTTATTGATATTTAAAATAAATTTGTACGTTGCGCACTTCATGCATTTCAATAGTATCTCTGATATGCAAACCGACACTATCTGTATCTCACATTTAATTGACGAGTGCTGTACTTAGGGCATTACATGTTTTTGCACTTACATTGACATAAATCTCTTTATTCAATTTGCTGTAATTTAATGAAGTAGGGAAACTTTCCTATATCCGTTATAAAAGCCAATTTGTATATATTGGATGTGTGATGTTTACAGGCGAGTGGCGACTGGACCAGAACTCTGTGAAGGGAGCTCTGTTGATCATTCTGCACCAGGACAAGCCAGAGTTCCAGCAGCCCTACCAACTCCTCACACTGCTCATGGATATAGATGTCGCTCTCATGAAGTGGAGGAGTAAGTTCAATGTGGGATGTCTCCTACTGTAAATTAACTAAGGCCAACACCCCTTTATAGTATTGTCGTTGATCAAACATGAAGTCTTGCCTCAACCAACTCATGTTGGAGTTAAAATGTCGCCATCATGCTGAGACTTTGTTTTCCTTACGAGTGTCTGTCAAGTCATCATCATATTAGTATGTTACGTTTTTAAAGTGGTTGTGTCATGTTGACAAGAGAAATATGGTATATACCGTGCAAATATTTTATCACATAAAACAATTTTTACCCTAACATTTGCTATATTTTGTTATGCCCCCGAATCGAAGATTCCGGGGGTATATTGTTTTTCACCTGTCCGTCTGTCTGTCTGTCCGTCTGTCTGTCTGTGTGTTTGTCCACAAAAACTTTAACCTTGGCCATAACTTTGGATTGCTAAGAGCTAGGGCTTTCATACTTGGCATGTGGATATCTTGTGATGAGACCTTTCAGATGAGGTCATCATATTTGACCTTGTGACCTTGACCTTGCCGCAATTGACATTTTCAGAAAAAACTTTAACCTTGGCCATAACTTAAGATTGCTGAGAGCTAGAGCTTTCATAGTTGGCATGTGCATACCTTGTGATGAGACCTTTCAGATGAGGTTATCATATTTCACCTTGTGACCTTGACCTTGCCGCAATGAACATTTTCAAAAAAATTTAACCTTGGCCATAACTTTTGATTCTTTAGAGTTAAGGCTTTCATACTTGGCATGTGCATACCTTGTGATGAGACCTTCAGATGAGGTCATCATATTTGACCTTGTGACCTTGACCTTGACCTTGCCGCAGTCGACATCTTCAGTAAACTTTTACCTTGGCCATAACTTTGGATTGCACAGAGCTACAGCTTTCATACTTGGCATGTGCATACCTTGTGATGAGACCTTTCAGATGAGGTCATCATATTTGACCTTGTGACCTTGACCTTGCCGCAGTGGACAATATTTAGAAAACGTTAACCTTGGCCATAACTTTGGATTGCTCAGAGCTACGGCTTTCATACTTGGCATGTTCATACCTAATGATGAGACCTTCAGATGAGGTCATCATATTTGACCTTGTGACCTTGAACTTGCCGCAGTGGACATCTTCAGTAAACTTTAACATTGGCCATAACTTTAGATTGCTCAGAGCTACGGCTTTCATACTTGGCATGTGCATACCTTGTGATGAGACCTTTCAGATGAGGTCATCATATTTGACCTTGTGACCTTGACTTTGCCGCAGTGGACAATATTCAGAAAACTTTAACCTTGGCCATAACTTTGGTATATCCGGGGGCATCCGTGTTTAACAAACACATCTTGTTCATAATATGTAATGTTGAATTAACCTGAATATTGCATTTCAAACAAGAATACCCCTATCCACTTTCGTTCGACCTTCCTTTTCATGTCGTATTGTCAAATCTGTGACGTAAAGCACATGGAATAGTTTCTGCTATTGCGCAATGGAAATAGATGACGCCAGCTTGTTATGACTTCCTAAGAATGAGAAAGCAGATACATAATGGTAGACTCAATGATCGTAACAGGTCGACTGGGAAAGGTAACAATGTTTTAAAACTGGCCAATAATCATTCAAATAGCATATATTTCCGATAGCTGAGTGGCTAAATGATACAATCACTTTATATTTATATGTTGAAATATCTATATGTAGGTACACACATCCACATGGTTCACCGCATGATTGGACAGAAGCAGGGGACAGGCGTTACCGAGAACTCTTCCGGGTACGACTATCTCCGCTCCACGTACACGTGAGTATACTTACTGGTCATCTGTGAAATGCTCAACAGTGGCTAAATGATATTCCTCGATCAATAAAAAGAGTTCTAAAACGAATAGACATGTTTCGGTTAAGCCATGCGAGTCCATTTCCCGTCGAGAGGTCATTTCAAGGTGTTCACATTAAAATGTCCGCTCGAAGTTAGTTCACGTGACGTCTAATGTATGTAGATAATAATAATAATAATAATGAATATTTTTATAGCGCCTGACCTCGTAAATTGAGCACTAGGCGCTTAACAAAAATAGTGAGTATGAGTGGTAAGTATTATGAGTGAATAAACAAACATGGAAATACAAAAAAGAGACACACAAAACATAAAGAAGGGAGATACAAAGAAGAGGTTAAGTTTCATTATAAGTTCGTTGAAAAAGATGAAACCTAAAAACTCAAGAGCAGAGCTTTAGATGTGATTCAATGGTCATCTTGCTGGCTGATCTTTCAAAATCCCATGCGACCTACACATATACAGTACCTCTCACAGAGTTCCACACATTTGTCACTTTATACGTGGCATCATCTTCTAACTATACGGATAACAGTTTTCTATAGATACGGCTTATCGTTTCTCGTAATGAGATCTTTTAACCTTTCATATAACAAGATAATGTAAAAAGATTAAATGGCAAAATGGCATATTTCAGAAAAAATAATATGCAAATAACGTGCTACAACGCATTTAAATTTATGTATTTGTTTAATGATTTGTGTGCTTTCGAACTTTTACATTCATTATGAGAAATAAAGTCATTATGATTTACTGTGGTTGTATTTGTGGACCAACATAATTGGAGTTAAATGAGTACCTACTGGTTGATCAATATTGGTTTAATGTTATACATTTCCATACTGGTGAGAGCAAATGAGTATATGTGTCAAGGAAATAAGAAGAAACTGTAAGCTGTGACATATTCAAAACAAATGATGTCGTAGATGAACAGCATTATTTAGTATGACCAGGCTTATTAATAAATTATTATTCAAAGTATTTATATATAAGCCTGGTCATACTAAATAATGCTATTCATCTTCAACATCATTTGTTTTAAGCCTGGTCATACTAAAAAAAAGCTATTTATATTCGACAGCAATTGTTTTGAATATTTCACAGCTTAAAGTGTCATATTTATATTCATTATTCATCATGAAACATGTCAATATTACGACTTTAAATTTAGTATCTACATATTGACCCTCATTAGCCTGTATATCATATGAATACTTGTAGAGAAGCACATTTCGAAAACTCGTGCGTTTATATATCTACAAGACGTTTTTTCCTGGGAAGAAAGTGCTACTGCCCTCGGTTGGATAGTTGTTTTGTTAAGTTATACCTACATGTGATTGAAAAATTGCAAAGTTGATTGTTAATGATATTATTGCCTAGAAACACAACTAATGATCAGCTGTTAAGGATTTAAGATCGTACTTTCAGATGGAAGTAACTTACGATACGGTAAAACGTTTGTGTCACGGTTGCAATGGCGTATGTCACTTTTATCGATGCTTTTCGTGCGATTAGGGTATTTTAATTCAGCGAGAAATAAATTCAATATTAAAGTAAGTCCCGTTTAGAAGAATATTTATGAAACTCGTTTAGCGTTTCGGAAGCGCACTCGCTTTTGGTCGTTAAACATAAAACCACTCGCTTAAAACTTTATTATTCTCTATACGTTTCTAATTTGGTCTGAACTATTTATATAATTATGCTCTGCATTGCTAGTAAGCTGGCCATGATATCACAAACTTGACCATTGATGTTCAACTTTCAGAGACGACTACAAGGTGTTCCGTGACCTCTTCAAATTGGCAACCTATCTGCGACCTCGGGCTGAAATTCCTGACCTCACTCTCAGTCTGGAATGAACAACCTTCATCCAATCCCAGGTCTCAAGTGAACGAGCCTCTGAATTATCTATTAAGATTTTTCTCTCAATTGAACGATATAATCTCAATTTAACCAGTTTTTATTTCATATGAATTGAACGAATCTATATCCCCTCTGAATGTCAACTTTTGATGGACTGTATCCAATATATGAGTCTCCAATGAATGAGTCTTTATTCAACCCGAGTCTCAATTGATCATCATCATCGTCATCATCTTTATTCAAGTATATAGCCCCTAGTCTCACATGCAGGGATATATACATTTCATAAACAATAAAGAAAACAACACGTTTAAAAACTGACAAGAGGTAGATATAATGGACATATATGGTCAGTCACATGTTTCATTTTGCTTTTTTACATAGTTTTATGCGTAAAAACAAAATGACTTATACTTTTAAACAAAGGTAGATCATTGTTAGTAAGAACATTTTAAATACATGTAAGTTTCCATTTACAATGTTCGGTAGTTCCACTTTTCTGAACTCGTTATAAAATGAACATATTATCAGAAAGTGAAACTCAATCCATTTTGTATCCTATAAATGTTTTACCTCCTCCTTTATTCATTTTTAAACATATAAACCCCGTTCGAAATTTAACTCGAATTTTCCAAATTTGAAATTTACAATCTCTAACAAATATTTTCTGATGCAAACAGACTTTTAAATTCTCTCTCTATATCGTATCTTCTACTATTATTTAGCATTGAATTCCAGTTTGGGCCGAATATATCTGTGGCCTTAGTTTTAATACTTTTACAATCAATATTCTGTTTCCTATGCGTTGTGCTAGCCAAACAAAATAAAATCCATGGATGGATAGCAAGTTTCTAATTTCAGAAGCCCCAGTTATGAGACCAATACCATCCATATTAAATGACGTAGTATAAGCTTTCTTAGGTAAACAGTTTTCCTGCAGAGACAATATTTTCATTCAATAATTCACAGCTCGAACAGCATCGTTAATATACAAAGGCTATCGGCCTCATCCACCATACACAATCGCATTTTGTGTTGCGGACAGACATTTAAAAATAATTCACTAGCAGTAAGGTGATTGTTTCCAGAATCGTCATATCTTTTAAACCCCCAAATCTCAGAAACATACACGAGTATTGGTTATATTTGACTATCAAATATTTTAAAATATACATTAGGCATAAGAATTCCAAGCTTTCTAAGATTAATACTTATTTCTGTGAGAGCACTCTTGGCCCTAAAGTAAAGATCACCAAACGCTTTTGTCATTCCATCATTACAAGTAAATAGAAATCCCCTATTCACAATTTTCATTCTTGCACAATTGAAAAACCATACATCATTCCTTGATTTATCAATATTCACAGTTTATCCCAAGAAGCTGAAATATTTTGCTGGCATTGGAGACCACAGTGTGTGTCTGAAAGTAAAATAACATGGTCAATAAAAAGCAATATTCGTATCAAATCAGGGAACATTTGGATGTCATATTTTCCATGTTGTACAACATGTACTATTCTGTAGAAAGTTCATTGAGGAATAATGCAAAAAACAACAACATCGGACTTAGCATACACCCTTGTCTCAAACCAAATCTGCATTCAAAATAGTCTTTTAAATTTGAAATGAACCGCACACATGATTTAACCGACATAAACATACCGTTTAATGTCTTTAACATTTTACAGCCAAGTCCGTAGTTTGATAACAAAATTCCACAGCTATCAATAGTATCAATATAATTCTTGAATTCTATAAATTTCTTGAATAAGAACAACTTGTTCTTATTCATCATATCAATAAAGAAGTTGACTATCCATAGAACTTGTTCTTATTCATCATACCAGCTTCTAAAATGCCTCTCAAAGAAGTTATAAATTTCTTGCTTAAACGCATTTCAGTGATTGTGTACAATGTAAGATATATCTGTATCCTTTGTGAATCTGATGTACGATCTTACGAATTTACCATTAAGTCGGTTTGAGTCATAATATCTGACTCTTGTGGTCGTCAATCGACAGACATCTTCAACTTCTGATGAAACTCATGTGCAAGCACCTCGCCGGTCAAATGTTAGTTTCCTTAGATCATAAGTCGAGGAAATCACTACTCCAACTATATATTAATCAACCTGAAGGATGAAGGAATAAACATGGATCTGATGTTTTGAAAACTATACGTAATACGTGTGTAATACGTTTGAATGAATTAAACATGTATATACTTTTTAAATTTAATTTTCGTTCAAGTTCAGTTCTATGTTGTGTTGTATTTAATAAGTATATACATTCACATCTTAATGAGAGTGTCTATGTACGATTCTCTCAAACTATAATGCTGTTTCAATGAGGTTGTTTCAATTACGAAGATTTTCCATTTATTCAAGTTTGTTTGTGATTGCCTGTGTAGTTACCCTAGCCATTTACACTTAACAAGATTGTCAATATTGTATCGATGCTTGGTTACTTAAGCTTGTATTACATGATGATATTTATTTATTTTTTCAAATTTTAATTTGTTTAACTTCAATTTATTGTTTCATACATAGTTAAACTGTTTATATTTCTATATAGAAATAGAATGTTTCATATACGAATAGATTCAATGATACAGGGTGAACTATTAATCTTGTGTGTATATACACTGTATGGTCATGTTCACCAATTCGGGGAATTGTTTTTGATGTTGAAAATGAACAAAATTGTTCAAATAACCTCAGTATTGTTATATCGTTATACAGATCCTGGCAATTTTCAGGTTTCAACATGGTAAATAATTTTACCCAAATACCAGATTGCCAACTCATTCATCTATCGGTTAAGACAACCTTCTTACATAAAACCTTTATATTTTATAAATTTATTAAATTTTACAAATGTATGTGTACAGATAAAATGGCTGACTGTCTCCATTTTCTAAGTGCAAAGTACCAGCAATATTCATGCTAAACAATTTCCTCCCAAATACCATTTTTTTGCAATCAAATAAGAAAAGTGTTCATATGTCATCAAACTTCACTATATGATATATACTGTCCCTGGATTTAGTTACTTGAAGATGAAAAATAATGCATAGATAAACGAAGCCAAGATATCCATAACACTCTCCACATGACCTGAAACTCACCAGGTTGACACAGAATTGAGTAGATAACCAGATGGGACAGTCAGTGTTGTAGATTTGTTACTGATTCTCAAGTTTCCGCAATTGAGTCGACACTCATAGTATACACTCAACCGCAAAAGAAACGTCACCATACAAAATGCAAGATAATTCAATCCACGAGTGATGAACGCGACTTAAACAGAGATACACCATGTCTTCAGAACAATGTTACACTTAAACGAATCTATACGGTGCAATTAAAGAATGAGAAATTCCACCACCAAATGACTCCTAAGTGACATTGTGCAACATAGTGTGAATTTTTAGTGTTCAATGTCAACGTATCTGAAGACATTGAAAGGCGCTGTGGCACGTCTTTTGCATATTATTTTTTCTCAAATTTGTCATTTATTATTAAGTTTATACAATATATTGTTACATTAGAGGGTAAAACATCGCATTGCATGATCCGATAAGACGTATACATAGAAAACGGTTATCGGTATTGGTAGAACATGTTGCGACGTATATATAAAGCGACAGTTGTAGGCCATGGGCCGAGCCAGCTTATTGTAACAAAGTGCTTCAGGCTGGAGGGTGAATATGATATTTGTACATGATAAATAAGATTTTAATGTATTAATGCATATTTGACAAAGTTCTCCTAAAATAATGTGGTCATTAATGAAAAATAAGCATTTTAGTAGCCCAATTGCATTTAGCAATATTGACCAATCAGAAGGCAGCAAATCCAGTTTGCCCGTAGCAGTAAAATGGTGGTTCCTTTGAAGGAGTGTTTCTGCCACTTGCTTGAAATTGACAAGGAGCCAATTTTACCGTGTACCCAAGTTTCTTGGACTAAGCTGTATGAGAGTGCCAGATTCTGGGTATCCATAGATGGTTTGGAGAAGATCGTTTCAGTCAGGATACTTGATAACAGTGACCTTGTTGTACCTGACATTGCCGGTTACCATAGACGCTGCTATCAAAGATTTACAGACCTCAAGAGGATTAGACGGGGTGTTTCCAGGAAGGAGAAGGGGCGGCTCCGGCCACCAAGCGAACTTCCTGACAACAGTAAGGTCAGTGATCTTTTTGCTTTCAAATTTTAGGTACCTCAGAATGTATCAAATTCAAGCAATTGTCAAGTTTTCGATCACCTTTGAATCCCAGTTAAAAAAAAGCACATCACTATTTTCAACTTGTTTTTACATTAAATTAGTTATTTTTCAGAAGGTAAGTAATCTTTTTGCATTTTGATTTTAGATATCTTAGAATTTTATTAACAAATTAATTATTAATTTGTTATTGTTCAGGTTTAGATCACTTTCATTCACACCAAAATTATAATAACACAAAGATTACAGATCAATTGCAGCTTGTATATATATGCATTGTATTAGGTTGGTAAAGTAGTCACATGTTCCTGATGTTAATATGCCTATAATGTTTTTAATATTTCAAGATTTTTGTTCATGCTTAATATTCTTATTTATAGAAATAGGTGAGGTGAGCTCATGTTATGGAAATGTTTATCATATGTAATGTAATTATTTAAATTGACTTTGATAATTTTGGCAGTTATTGCCCCTAGACCCGGCAGGTAGCCGGGTGCGCGGAAGCTATGCCCAATTTTTTTTAATGATATTTATAATATTAATTTAATTTGTATCGTTCATAATTTACAAATTGAATTTTGTCAGTGGTGAATGTAAATACCAGTAATTTCCTGATTAGTATGGATACAAATTTATTGTTCTTTAATATGCAGCCGCTATGTTCCTATTACTAAATATCAATGTTATTTACTTTCAGATTTCTACATCTGAGCCTCCTGCAAAGTTACCAACACTCCGGTCCAACTTCCTATCATCAAATTCTACACGCAGATCAGAGCATGTTCTTCCAAAAGAATGCATCATCTGTAGGAAGACTAAGAAGATTGTTGACAGATCTACAGGGAAGAGAAAAATGGAAGGTCTAATAACATGTGAAACTGATGCAGACAAACTGTTGGGGGGGGGGGGGGGGGGGGGGGGCAGCACGACGTAAAGGGGATAACAGAATTATGCTACAGATTGGAGATCTTGATCCTGTATGCATTGAAGTTCGTTATCATGCTTCATGCTACAAAGCCTACACTAAGTGTGTCTATGATGGAAAGCAAACTAATGTCCGGCCATTGACTGAATCTTTTGACATTTTCTGTGCAGAGGTAATAGAAAAGAGGCTAGTTTCAAATGGGGAAGTGCTGAAGATAACTCATCTCACAAACATGTTCATTGACACTGTGAAGGATGTAGAAGGACTAGGTATCAGTGGCTATCGCAACTTTCAGTTAAAGGACAGGCTTAAGAAGAAATACACTGATCTTGAATTCATTCAACCTGAGTCAAGAGTTGTGAGTTAGTCCTATACCATTCTGCTGATGCTGCCAACACCTCATCTTTGATTACCGTGACAGCAATTGATGATATCGACTCTCTCTCTGACACAGAAGAGGAGAGTGAACTTCCATTCAGTCATTCATTCACCCAGCCTTCAACACAGGATGAGTTTGCTGATCTATACAGAGCTGCCATCATGGTTAGAAATGCCATTCAAGCATCACCATCTTTGACAATGTGGCCCCCTTCAGCCAACAACCTGACTCTAAGCAAGTGTTTGGAAATAATTCCAGCAAAGTTGTTCAATTTCCTAGCATGGTCATGTGGCATATCTGACAACTTTTGCACTGATAAAGTTGAAATTTCCAGTAATGATGCACAGAATAAACTTATCTCCCTATCACAAGATGTTATCTGTTTGGCAACACAGGGTAGGAAGTTGATGCCCAAGAATCTTGCGTTGGGAATGACTGTACGGCATCTAACCGGCTCTGCAAGGCTCCAGAATCTACTGAATGCCTTTGGACATTGTGTGTCACATTCAGTAACACTTGAGCATGACACTGCTCTCGCCGCACAACAGTTACGCCGTGAAAGCCCCGTCCCACATGGATTTGCCCCTGATGTCTTCACCACCCTCGTCTGGGACAACAATGACTTTGGAGAGGAAACTCTTACTGGTAGGTGTACATAAAGAATCAATTGTTAAAACTTAGTTAATAATAAATTTTCTTTAAAGTTATTTTAATTGATTTAAGTTATGTTCAAACAGGTTTTGATCACATTTATGTTTTTTTCTTTTAAGACAGGATGGAATTGGGTAAGATGTAAACCATATTACACGTCTGCTTATGCTTCAATCTATACTCTATAGTATGTGTACATAACCTTATCTGTCTGTTAACCTGCACTCTCTTCATCTGTCTGCACCTCTTTCAAATCTGTCTGTGGTTATGGTATCTATCAAATTGTTGTCCTTAACAATATAGCATATATATAATAATGTAGTGAGTGAGTGAGTTATTGTGTAACGCCACTTGGGCAATATTGCAGCCATTAGCGGCGAATAATAATGTAATATATTATTATATAGTATTGTGAATGAAATTACCATTCACTTAGTTCACAAGATTTCAGTAGTTAGACTAAAGTAAAAAATAAAGTTGATTATTAGACTTATATATAATATATATAAATTATATATAAATAACTATAATATAAATATTTTTTTAAAGCATCAAATGACATGTAAATAAGACTGTTACTAAATATAAGTATAGAATTATATTGTTATTGTATCAAATTGTCTTTTTAAAACTTTGATTTTGTGAAAGTAACTGTCAATGAATATTTTAATAGGCAAGGGAACAACACACAACACCAATGGACTGATCATCCAACGTGCCTCTGATGTGCAGCCAGAAGAAGAGGAATGTGAGCCTATGAGCAGAGATAGGAAGCGTACCATTGATGCTCCAACACCTGATATCCAGCATTATCATGGGCAGAAACGAAAAGGACCTGTTCAGTTTCAAGGTACATTGCAAAAAAATTGTCATTTAATTCTGATGTTTTATGCACTTGTTTACAGGCTTGTATGTTAAATATTTTAAGTCTGCTGGGAGTGTCTAGTAGCATTAATGTACATTTATAACTAAAATTTTTCTTAAAACTCTAAATCTTCAAATAAATAGAGGATATTTGTCTTTTCTCGACTATTACTTTGTTTATCTCATCGAGTGAGGTAGAAAGGTTATATTTTCACGAGTGGTGCAGCCTCTACCTCACGAGATGAGATAAGCATGGTATTTGTCAAGACAAGACAAATTTTCTATTCATTATATGACCAAATCCTTGCATATTCACCGAAATCCACTAGCGTTTACGTTAAGTCGGCTCCAGAATGAGCCTGTCGCCTCAGCAATAATGTGACGTCATTTATTTTCATTGATAGATCCCGGTATTTCACCTGCAATCATATAATAAACTTATAAATCATTGTTGATACAAATGATCATTTCAGGTGAGAATCTGGATCTCAACAGGAAACTTGATGAACAAGAAGAGTCCAGAGGTTACTTCCTTGCCAAGTACTGCCAGGTTAGTATAAGTTTTGTTTGTTTGTTACTTTAGAAATTTATTTTAACCAAAAGTAACATGTATGAATGATTTTAAAACTTTTACTTACAAGAAAAGTATTGCTAATGTCCTCACTGCTATTATGACTGTTATTAGTGTTAATTAAACATTTCTTATATTTTTCAGACTGATGAATTACTACCAGGGTGGACAGGTTGGAATCAAGTGCTACACAAAGACACGCATCCCATCAACAAAATTGGTTACTTGCCAATAATTGATGCCAGTCCAACGGACAAGTCAACAGTTAACACCATTCTTAAAAAAAAGCCTTGATATTGCCAGTGCTTTGAACCTACCATCAATTGTTCTTGTCATGGATCAAGCCATTTATGCCAAAGCTCAGGAAATACGTTGGCAAGGTCCTACGGATTTCAGGGACAGGATTATCCTAAGACTAGGCGAATTTCACACAGCCATGGCATTCTTAGGTGCTGTTGGCAAGCGTTTCAAAGATGCAGGATTGTTGGATGTCATTATTGAGTCCGGCACTGTGGCAGAAGGATCCATTGCTGGTGTTCTAAGTGGCCATCACTACAACCGAAGTCTTCGCACCCACAAACTCATCTGTGAAGCTCTTCAGCGTCTGAAATGCAAGACTACATTGGTCAACTCCAGGAATCTGAATATCAAGACGCATTGATGATCATGGATAATGTTCAGGTGGATTTTAAATCAAGGTTCCTGACAGCAATCCAGAGTGATTCAGTTTGCACGTTCCTGAGAAGTTATCAAGAGTACATTGACCTCAGATCCAGACAGAATGCCATGTTTGCATTCTGGTCCTCGTACTTGGAGATGATTGAACTACTCCTCCGCTTCTTACGTGCAACAAGAGAAGGAAATTGGGATCTGCATTTGTCCTGTGTTAGAAACATGATACCATGGTTCTTTGCATACGGAAGAATTAACTACTCAAGATATCTTCCAGTATACTACTTTGAAATGGCAAGTCTGCCATCATCACATCCCTCAGTTTATGCAAGATTGAAAGATGGAGAGTTTGCTGTGAAGAGACATGATGACCATGGTTTCGCAAAGACTGCATGTGATCAAGTCATAGAGCAGACGTTCAACCGTGATTCCAAGACACGAGGAGGTATGACCGGCATAACTCTGAACAAGGGAGCAGTCAGACGCTGGATCCTGAGTCATCCTGCTAGAGCTGGCATTGCTAGTGAGTGTTACACGATGGCATCTGGCAAGAATGACACGTCATCATCTCAAACAGATCTTCTCAACTCTAGGATACAAACTGATCAACAGGCTGTTCAAGATATCATGGCAACTATCACAGGATTCTCAAACCCTTTCACATTTCAGGACAATTCAGACATTGTCAACATTTCTTCAGGCAAGGTAGCTCCTCAAAATGTGAAGTCTGACTTATCATCAGCTTTCAACCGTGGAGAAGAATGCTTCAAATCCATTGTCAAGGAGAGACTTACTGACAACCAAAAAGATCTCTATGATAGCCTTACTCTTCCGTCATGCAAGACATTTTCTGACATTGACAGAAAACTCAAATCAAAACAGTCTTTCGTCAGCGATTCATTGAAAGAAAATCGTAACATCTTATCACGATTACTTGTCATTGCCCAAGAAAAAGGATTGGATTTGAAAGGTGTCATGGCCTATCCTTTGAGCTCAGTGCCACACGCAATTGCAAACTTTGATGGATCAATGGTGAAAACATCCAAAGCCACCTTACTGAAAGAGTTAGAAAAACAAGTGCCAAGCTCTCAACTTGGAGTCAATGCAATGTCCAGTCAGGAAAATGTCCTCATCATAGATGCCATGGCTATGATCCAACAGCAACGTCACTTTCCGGAAACTTTTGGTGGATTTGCACTTTCCTTGTTGCAACAGATAGTCTCTCTGGCCAAGAAATATTGTGCTAAAAGGGTGGACTTTGTTGGAGACAGGTATCCTGACATTTCAACCAAAGGGTTTGAAAGACACGATCGAAACAAGGTGAAACAAGGGTAAACATTAACAGGCCGGAACAGAAAATGCCGAAACAAATGAAGAAGTTTCTTGCTTGTGGCAGTAACAAAGAGAGATTGCTCAAATTTGTTGTGGATGAGTGGAAAGGGTACCAGGCACATGTGTTTGCTGGCACAGACCTGTATGCCACCTACCGAAATGAGCAGAACACTGGGAAATGAGACATCCAAAGCACTGGTTGGCCTTCACCCTTTCACAGAATGTGACAGTGTCAGTGCCTTTAAAGGAAAGGGCAAGGTGAAGGCTCTGAAACTGATGATGAAAGTTGCAACTTTTCAACGCACATTCATGGAGATTGGCAAAGATCTTACAGTACAAGAGCTGCGGCAAGATGTGGAGAGGTTTGTCTGCGAACTGTATGACTGGACAGGATGTGCAAGTGTTGATGATGCAATGTACAACTGCTTCAGGTTTGGGTGTACTGGAGAAACCAGTATGCCACCAAACAGTGACAGTCTCGCATTACACCTACAACGAGCAAACTACCAGGCTTATTTGTACCGGTCATGCATGCTTCAGACGCCAAGACCCTCTCCGGCTGGACATGGGTGGACATTGACAGCTTCAGAAATATCCATCAAGTGGACGACTATGCCTGTGGCTCCTGGGGCAGTGCTGCATTCAATTCATTGTGGATGCACGAAAATGGCATGTGACTCTGCAAAGTGTTCATGCAAGAAAGCCGGACTTGTGTGTACTGACATGTGTCGATGTGACGGATGTGCGAACAGAGAGCTCCAGCAAAACAACAGTGACACAGACAGTGATTAATGTTCATAATGTGACTTTGAAGAATAATAACAGAGCAGTGATGATGAAAATTGACATGAAACTTAACTTCTATTTGTGAAATGGAGCAGTAGCTTGCCTTCATCTGGTCAGTCGCCATAGTTCTACCAGGTACATGTACCTCAGATGTGTTGAATTTAGATTAATATGATAAGTATGTTTTTGGTGCATACAAGTTGCCCAAAACATTCAGACAACATATTTGTTTTTTTTAAAATGAAGGAAAAGTTATTTGAAGCCAATATTTACTTAGGTTATATTTCTATAGGTTATCAACTGTAACATGTGATTCAAATTCCATCCACTCCAGCCGGGGACAATGCTATTTTCAAAGTCAATTTATTCTGTAGTGACCAAACCTTTTAAGGAGAACATTGTTATTTTTTTATTAGAGGGTGATAGAGATTATTTTGGTATAAAGTTCTTGTATTCACCCCTGAGCCTGAAGCACTTTTAATTTTTAGCCTTTATTCGGGTCCTCGGCCCACAGCCTATTGTGTTGAACTCATCAGTGTGAGAGGTAGATTTGTAGGTCATACGTGATTTTGAGATTTCAGACAGGAAATGGTTGACCATTCTATCATTGTGCCATATGTAAAACTCTACTTTGAGTGTGTATGTATCGCTACATCAGTCAGATCACTTTAACTGCCTTCGAGCGACGATCGATGGGGAATGGAGTCGCATGGCTAAACAGAATCATGTACATTCGTTTAAGAACTCTTTTTATTGACTCGGGATATTTATTAGTCATTGGTATACTTATTTGCCTTTTTGCTCTTTATTTCAGTAAGTAAAACGTGATACAGCGCCTTTAAACATAAAATTAATGTTTTGTTAGACAATAATATTTACATCCTCACATCGGTTAACAACAGTTAAACATAGTAATACAATAATTTATGTTGCCAAGCCAGTAATCAGAGCAACAGAAGAGCTAAACATTTACTTATACTTCTACTCAATGAAGCGAACATCTTCAAATCGCAAAACATTAACATTACACAATATTACTTATAGCATTATTCTATTAACTCGGTTCAATGCTAGTTTAAACATCGAGCTTAATACTCTATGATGACAGTCCACTTTGACCATGTTTGGTCCTTCACTTTCTGACTCATATACAGTGTCGGCCCTGAAAAGCATAATTTAAATTTAAGAAAGTACCGGGAAAGCATAAATAGACTTTGTGTGTAGTATGGCAGATGAAGCGTACATTTGATCATTGCTGTGAAAACACGTGATTACCCGTAAATGATTTAAACTTACATATCGATAATATTAGTGTCTATTCAACATACCAAACTTCCACTTGATTATCAACTTTTAAAATGCCAATAATACTTAGATATATTGTGTACCTAATGTACAGATATGTATTCATGACAGTGAATCATGTTCACATATTGGATAGAGCCATATATTTATGTCTAAAGCCACGAAGCATCCCAAGCGCTGCATTGCGATATTGTACCATATCCTTGGACTAAAAGGATCCATTCTGCCTTCCTTCCCTAAAAATCAATCTTCTTTTAGACGATGATCTAATTTCGACCTGTGTATTGGTCTTTCAAGTATGGTTAACAAGAGGATGATTGCATATTTATGTATGAACAAAACCAATACAATATTGTAATACTCACCATCTTAACACGTGTATTGACGATAAAATCAGTGATTGTCTATAAATCACGCACGTCATTCGCATCGAGCACTTCAATTCGATGTCACTCCAGGACAATGAGGTCTCCGAGATTTTACGAGGTCGTTACGTCTCCTTGATTACGAGGTATAACAATAGAGTTGTAATCAATCAATTTCTCGTGTGAATTAACGTTTCAGGGATGGCCAGTATTTTTAAAATGAAAAATGCCTCTTCAGTCTCTGAAGTTAAGTGGTAATATCTGATTTGGAGAATAATTCATAAAATGGGAAAATAATCAAGTTTCCACTGTTGCAACCTGCTATATGCTTACTTATCTTTTGGTGACGGAGAATGTGATCATTGGTTTACTGTTTATGCACACGTACTCTAGCTTGAATATTGATTGTTGGTCCTATATAAGTGAGATTACATTTGGGAGGATTGCGTAAATTATATTTTCATATTTGCAATTCATGTTGTGTTTAACGATAAAATATTGCCCATTTTCAAATTGGAATTTTGACTTTCCATGATAATCGGACAGGTCCCTCATCCCTTATCCTGACATTTTGAAACTTCAGCTTGACTATCATTATTACTGAATTTTGCTCTAGAGAGCATTTTCTCAAGTTATTTTGTTGCCGTTTGTTCTTAACTCTCTTGGTTTTATTAAGCATAGATTTCAGCTTGCTTTTTGTCACCACGTCCAGGAACCTGCTACCATTAACGATGCGGTTTATAAATGTTACGTTTGTAAGAAATGCTGAGGATAAGTCCAGACAGTCTTGAGAGGGAAATCTGCGAAAGCTGCAGCCGTAGAGAAAGAAATGAGCTCTAATATGCTGGATTTAGTATCTAGATATTCTATCTTGGTTTCTAGAAATTTTACTTCGCTTATGGACCTTACGAATTTTACAAGCTTTTTCCTGATATCATGTCGCAATTTCCAGTTTAATGGGGGGAATTCAAAAACGTTTAACGTGGGCCTAATAAGTCTCGAAATGATTGACTTTTGAATAGTATTATAACTGTACAGCTGCGTACCGAGAGTTTGTTCACCTACATGTGAATCTAAGTGCAAAGTTAATGTAAATTGACGTTCATTGTAACGTCAATAAAACTACATCACATACAATGACAATGAATCATCATAAATTACATCCATGAGTAAAATAGTCATTCTTAAACGTATCCTAGGATCTCCACGGCAGTGGTAAATGTTTATGGAATTTGGCATAGTGATAAAGACAGAAGGGGTCAATTTCAATTTTCATTAATTTTCGAATAAAAGTTATCAGGTCACAAATCACAAATCACAAATACATTGCATTAACATAAGAGGAAGTATATGATGTATGTTAGACCAAGAAGAAAATAAAAAAAAACTGTAGTTTTCAACAGATTGACCGCTGGTCACTTCAAAGAGCTGCCAAAATTGAAGCTGTTTTATATGAGATAAAAAATCAGATTATGTTATTGGACACTCAACTCTCTTTTTATAAATCGAAAATGCAAAATGATCGGTCTAGATTTCGCGTTGATACGATGTTTCAAAGACATGCTAAATTATATGTTATTTGCACTAAAATACATCACCAGGTGAACAAACTTTCGGTACGCAGCTGTATGAATGTACTTTGCCCGTGATAGACAAGTTACGATGTAAGAAATGTGTGCTAAACTTTCCTAATAAACCTGGAAAGTATTGTGCCTGTGTGAATTTCTTGTGAGGCAGCAATACTATAATTGTTTACTCTTCTGATTTGTTTACCTTTTGATAATCAGATAATGTATATTTGCACTTTTTGTTGTAATTAATATTGAAAACATTTTGAAATATATTCATTGCTTTTATATAGAAAGCAACAAGTATCACAAGCAAGTATCAACTAAAATAATATATGTATATGTAATATTTTCATGTTAAACAGTTAGCTTGGTTTATTCGTTTTCTTGTATCATTGTAAAACAAAACATGAAGTTCATATGAAAAATGAATTTCTTTTTTAAAGCTACAAGTCGACCAGTATTGCTGTATTGAACTTGTTTATTTCCGGTAAGTCGAATACTATAAAGTTTAGTTACATTCTGTGGCAATAATATTATTGAGGATGGAGTGTGGCCAAAAAAGGCATCGCATTGTTGTTTTATTATCCCCCACCTCAACGAAGTTGTCGGGGGATATAGAATAACCTCTGTCTGTCTCTCTGTCCGTGCCTCCGGGTTTCGTTTCAATATGACTCAATATGACTTTAAATGGGAAAGAATCATCATGTGTAGATTTAGGGTTTTCAACTTCTTTCGAATTTTGTGTTTTTATCCGTTTTAATGGAAACATACATTTGTAACTTAAACTTTCTATAAGGCCTATCTCCACGAAACTTGGTATGTGGAACAGTCATCATGTGTAGATGTGCTTTTTGGGGTTTTCTTTTTTAGCCGTTTCCATGGAAACAAAACTTAAGTTTCGTTCCGGACCAGAACTCGAAAACTGTAAGGCCTAGATCAATGAAAGTTGCAATTCACGTTCAATCTGTTTGGATGTGCCTTTTTAACCGTTTCGATTGAAACATAACTTAACATTTTGTTTCCGAAACAAAACTCACAACTGTAAGATCAATGAAACATCATGTCTATGTGCCTTTTTTCAACTATTTTGGAATATCATTTCTATCCATTTCCATGGGAAAACATTTTAATCTTGAATCCAGAGTAAAAACTCAAAATGCGTTTTACAATTTTGCTTCCAGAAAAGATCTTGAAAACTGTTAGGCAGATATTGATACATCTTGGGAAGTATTTATATTTTTGTGTAGCATGAATTTATCACTAATGAGTGATTTAGGATTCATTAAAGAATAAAGTTCCATAATCATTGTTGAATATATGTTAAACTTTTCTCACTTGGCGGCGTATATAGTTGACTCTATCTGTTTGTTTCTCTTTCCTTCTGTTTTTGAATTCATGTTATAACAAAACACAAACAAAACAATTCCAGTGGGTATATCGCTGCTAATTTGTTGTGATATAACTCAAGCCTCGCTAAACAATAACTCTAAATGTACCCTTTATGATTACTAAATCATTAACCAATCTTGTTTATGGTTAACATAATTAAACTTGTGTCGAAGTACTACAGGAGTTTAACCGAAGAGCAAAGAAGTAAAATTACGAATATTTTAAGAAATGATAGAATTGACGATAAAAGGATTCAGCCGCATTTGTGATCTGTTCACTGTGTATATAGTGTATTATTTCAGCTGTCATTCCTGAAAAATGCCTGAAAATATTTAAGATGTTTACTTACATGTACTGCAGCTTTTAAAAAACAGCAGGTGGACATTGCCCAAATTAAAAGTCCCGTAATTCATTAGTTGTGACCGCTATTTCACTAAATGTTCGTAGTGAGGGTAATGTTTTGTCTTTCTGATGAGGTATTAACATTCTACAATATGTGGTTATTGAGTTATGGAAAATTCACTACTAACCTGATTTTGAATGTTTTTGATAATTGTAAAATTAATGTGGGGGAAATGACTGTTGGCAATTAAATGTTTGATTCAAGAAGATCATAGTCTTTTCTTACTCTGAAAAATATCTTTCAATTCGGTGGATAGGCCTTTGAGATATGTCCCTTGAAATTTTCGTTTTTGAAAACTTACCTGAATATGAGTGTGATCAAATATTTTGATTTCCTTTATTAAAAGTTCGACTTTACCAATGCTTAAGCTACGAAATGGGACATATTTAAGCTCTTAGATGCCAGCATTTTTGGAGAAGAATTGTTTTGGTGCATGGGATCGACAAATGTAACGAAATGGTAAAAAATCAAAATAGTCCCGGAACACGTGACCTACGGATTTGCCATTAATTAGTTTTTATGCTTGCATGGTCATTGCATATCTTTCATAAAATTGCAACTAAGTGCATTTTGCCAAAACATCCCATCTCAAAATCGACCTTTAAATTCGAACTGCAACTTTTACCAGGGCGAGTTACTATTTAGGCCTATCAGCATGTTAAGTTTGGTTGTACATGTAAGTATGTACATGTAAGAATATAACACGCCAATTTACATGATATCTTTATATTTGAAAAAGTATCAAAAGTATTATAGCTTTATTTTCTCAAGTTATATAGATGTAGCAATATCGTTTAACAATTATGTTGAAATACATATACATATATACAAAAATGATAGTAATTGTAATTGCATAACTGTTGTCACAAGACTGACCTTAATTAATGTTTATGGACCAAATATGGAGTGAAATTCCAAAAGCGTTCAAATCAATGAACAACTGATAAGACACAGGAACTCGATATCGTAAGTAAAATGAAGGTAAAACATAGGTAAAACAAACCTACCCCCTATATAACATAGAGTAAAGGAGCAAGGGCAGCCATGTTGCCGATCCAAGGGTCCATAGAACATTAGGTCAAAAGTTACGCTAAGAATTGGTGACATACACAAATGAACGCACGTACTTATCAATTATACATTTCTCCGCAAAACACAGCTAATTTCCAACATATGTCACCCCTACGATAAGTTTGATAGCTCTTCTAACTCGAAAATCGACGTTAGTCCGCAGTGATACCCTTTCGAACGGAATCGTTGGCATTACTATATACCCCGACCTTTTTAGGTCGGGGGTATAAATACGCACTAAAATAGCTGATAGTTCTAATGCTGTTGAATATACAACCATCCTAATTGTCGGATGCCTGAATTTGCCCTTAAATCCTACAGCTTATTGTAACCCATGCTCATTGGCCAACCTGAAATGAATAAATTGATGTGAAAGAAAACATCAAGGTTATCATGTGATCATCAGGAGCATGAATTCGAACCTTCGAAGATGAATCACACATGTACAGAAAAAGCGTGATACAATGTATATCAAAATTCCCATTGTCCAACGTTTGTGATTCTGAAAATAACAATTAAACTCTGCAAGTTTGATGGTGGAGGTAAGTTCTGTCTTAAGCAGTAGCAACGTAGGAGAGCGCTCTGCGAGCTTTTTCTTGGACCCATGCTTGGCCAGAGGGAGACAGTGTTGATTTAATGCAACGTTGCATAAATTTGTTTGATTTTAAAAATTTGATTCTCTGATATAATTATGCTAAGAAATATTTAGATGGTATCTTCCCCGTTGGTTGTTTACTACTACTACTATTGACAGAAATGCTCAAATTAGGACTTTTCACTTATAGAACAAGTCGGCGTGCTTTGATGCATTAATTTTGTGCCTTGAATAATTTTTCTGCTTCATTTCATATCAATACTGAGCTGTCCTTACAGATAAACAGACTTTATTTTTAAAACTTTAGAAAGAACCGTTTATTAACGAAGAACTTTAAACAAACGATGGCACATGACGTGACACTAATTGAACAAATGCTGTGATAACATGTGACTGAATGTGACATATTTTAATTTCATACTTAAATTTGCCCTAACACCACAAGTCATAACATAACTGCACATGTCTAATGATGTTGCTCGACTAGTAATTATGATATATTTGGGGATGAATATGCAAGTTGAGTGAAATTATTTGTATTGAAATCAGTCTATATGGTATTTTGCTACGCATTGAAGCCAAATACAATTTTATTTAACACAATGGACGTCCCTTTAAGTTCAAATCATCTTGCTCATTTACACAAAAGAAAAAAAAAAACCCACAAAATTATCAACAGAGTCAAACACAGAATATTTTTGCCGGTCGATTTGGAATATATGTGTGTCTCATAAAGAGCTGTACAAACTTTAATTGATGTATGAAATCCCCGCCACGATATCTAGCTGTTTATCAACATGTACATTTTTGTATCAACCATCCAGTTACAACCTTAACCTGCCTGACAGTCAATAAATAAGTTTGACACGGTCTCGAAATACAGAATTTAAAGTTGCAGCAACATCAAAAGAAAACAAACCGGTCATTCGACAAGAGAAATAACAATGTCATGCTCGAGCAGTTAAACATGAGTTCGCCAATACACATCTATCGATCTATGTCAAATTGCCCATCTTGTTAATAAAGTGTCATATCTCTCACTGCTCTCGTTCATATACGCGGCGGCGCAACTGGTCGGGTGTAAAATCTCCATGGAAACTTCACACGAGTTTTTGCGTCTCTTCATATTCCTCATTCCAGCTCTATAAATGTCCAACAAAGAATCAACGGATCCACATATGACATGGAAAAGGTGAATCTATTGGTCCCGAAAATCACAAGACGTTAAAGACAATATGACAGTGGACCACTTTACTCTTGGTGTCTCAGCGCCACTTACGAATTTCTTTAACGAGCTGAATTATTTAGGCCAGATGCTCGACCGAGGTAACGTTTAAGTGAGGGTTTTATATCAATTGGTTTAAGAATAGTAGCAGTCCGTAATGGCTTTAGAACAGCTTCAGTCAGGCAAACGTAGTGCCCTCAACTAATACGAATTGGCGGGTTTAGATTATAGAAGATATGATCGTTGAAAGGACCTTTGTTCTTCTTTTTACCGACTTCATCTTCCATGGTGGAACAAATGTGACCACGATGAACACAATGGACTGTGCACGCCTCTGTATGAAGACAGTGGGATGTTCCTCCTTTTTCTACAGTGAGAACTTGGAGTACTGTATGATCAGTGCGACTAGATACTGGAACACTACAGGACTCACACCCCAGACAGGCTATGGCTACTACAGAATGCCAGCAGGTAAAACAGACATACACCGGACAAAATAGTTTAATATATATGCTAATTCCGATTAAGCCTAATGATATATTTAGTCGTTGATACGCTGTCAAATATTACTCATAAACAATATCCCAAAGTTATTTTATCCATTGTAGGTAGAATGAATTTAAGAACTACCTTATCAAGTAAACCCTGGTACAATCAGGGACTGAACTAAACTTATCGTGAACATACCATCATTTCTTTCAAATACACCAAGTTTGATAGATTCTGGTCTGTTTGTCATCATTTTAATAGGAAGGGAATTAACTTAATTACCTTTATGTCGGGCACGGTACTCTAGAGCACACATGAAGTGAGTGTAAAGAAATACTTCTACTACAACTACTTACTGAGGTTAACGACCAAAGTTCCAGTTTGAGGTCAGAGGGAAGAGTATTCACAACCCTTGAACTATTAGTCAGACACAAGTTTGCAGAAGACCAAGTCAATTGTACACTTCGGGTGAAAAGTACCAAACTTTACAAAAAGATAGTTTATGGTCCGGTGACTAAATTTGGTCTGAGGGCGAAGTCAATTACGATCCAAGATGGCCGCCAAATTAAAAATGACCACCACTGTAAACAATTACCTGTTTTATATGTTTGTACATATTAAAACGATCCACTTATGCCGTTTTGTTGCAATTCATGTAAGCTATCAAAAGAAATACAAGAAGTGATACTGTTTTTATAAATCCATTGTTGACAATAACAAAAAGGCGGGAAAAAAAACAAAATGGCCGTCAATTGTGTTACCTACAGTGATTAATCTATCAGAATGGATGTGTTCCACTTTGGACAACTGTTGTGGACAACTGCCTGTGCTTGTCAGCTTCGCTTCGGTCTTATACCTTCATTCAGTTTGAGCATGTTCGCTGACATCAAGGACTTGATAGAGGAAGAACATTGGTTGACTTTTTTTAGATGAAGTGATTCCTGCAGTTTTATACCATCAGACAGAACGCCAAGACAAATGAATAAGAAGCTAACAAGAGTGTTTATTACAGAATAAACATCAAATAACGGTACCTGGAAGATGACTCATATCCTTGAATATACGAATCGACAAAGGTATACCTGTATCACAAGTGGTCAAACCATGTCGTTAAATAAGCAAATCTCAAACAGAGGTTTACTGACACTCCAATAAGAACTCAGCCGATTTAAGTTAACCCCACAAAAGCCTTTAATAAGTATTAACTTAAGGACAACGGGACAGAACAGATAAATATGTATATTCACCGCTTGAGTGAAGATAAATCTAGGGGTAGATCAAATTAAGGCACATGATACTAACCCTATAAAGATCATTTGAATGATTAAGTAAAATAACCTAGACATGCTAGATAGGTATTGGTACAAATTTACTATAAGGGGATAAAAAGTGTAGTCAAAGTCAAAGATTGTATATATATATTTGCACTTCGTGCATCTGTCCCATACACATTGTTATACATTTATTTACAATATACAGAATTGTGCGATAACGGTTATTCGTAACAATAAAAAAATTGCCTATTACATTCATTTGGTGGTATGCAAGATACAAATTATGTTACTCTTTACAAACAATCGATAAACATTTCTGAATGACAGAATATAGAAAAAGGAAATATTTCATTGTCAATGAGTTTGTTGATACATGTAAGAAGAAATTGCATTATTTTAGTTTGAGAACTCTCTTCATAAATTGATCAGGACCAGCAGATGTTCCAATTTTTAACTTATTTGTAGTTGATTGAATTTCCGGTTCAGGTATTTGTGAATCAAGTATGAATGCATCAATATCGTTATATTCAGAAGAACAAGTTTCATTATTATGAACTGTCCAGATGAATAAACATGAGTTAACCATTTGGTTTTAGATATAAATTCTTCTATTTTTGTCTTATATCTGTTTAAAAAAACTAGATTTATGTGTAATGCTACTTGGTAGTTTTTCAACTGACTGTTTGAGTAACATGATTTTTTTCTTTACAATACGTTATTGGTTGAAGGCGAAAGCCTCGAATCTTACAGCTGCTGAAGTTTGTTTAATTAACTATGCAAGATTTCCTACGTAAAATCCACATTTTTCAAAAAAATCAATTTGGAACTATTTCTTAACAGAACACATTATGGATAATATGTTTGGACAAGATGTAGAGATGTTTTTACACTACATATGCATATATACACTAAGGGAGAGATGTGTAACATGCCAGAAACAATTTTGGCGTACAACAAAAGAGGCAAGGGGTCAACATTTGAAAAATTAGATTTCATTGTTTCTGCAATTAAATAGTAATTAAACATAATTATTATGTAGGTAAAATTTCGACAGTAATAGAACATATTGATGAATGTGATGATAGGAATTATGTTTTTTCCCTAAATGATAAACTTTTTTTACAACTTTATAAAACAATATAAATTTTTGAGTTTGGGATTTTTGGACCCCGGTGTTATATAAATCCTTGCCATATTTGCTCCTGTTGAAAAAAATAGTATCATCTTTAAGTATATGATACAAAAATGATTTGTCTACGTCTAAACACAGATTCATAACTTTTGCGGACATATTTAAGGAATATATCAAACTTAAATGAACACAGAATTACATGATATTTGCACTGCGTTGAGGGAACAGTTAAACAAACTTTTGTTCAGCAGCTGTATGTTACTGTTGGAATATTCAAAATAAACTTTCAGTTGTAGCACAATTCTAACCATCTGACAATGTTGGTTATCCGAAATAATTGCCCCCTTTTACTGCGAAAACGGATTTTGTCTTATCTAGACTTCTCGAATTGAAACGAGCGTTGTGTTCCTTTGGATCGCAACGTTGGTAAATATATGATTTTCAATTCAAAAACATTTTGAACCTGAAAGCGCAGAATGTACCAATTCAGTGCATACTTTCGCACTGCAATGGCAATACAACATTTGAATTGTATTCCATGTACTGAAAATATATTCATGACATTGAATCATGTACATGTATAAAAAAATGATTGAATAGAACCATATTTACGTCCAAAAGTACAAAACATCTCAAGCGCTCCACTGGGGTACCTGGTCATATCATAGGACTAAAATAGATCCATATGCCTTGCCTTCCTTCCACAGATAAACCTAAACATGCTTCAAAATCAATCGAATAGGCATTAGATTAGCAAAGTTTCAACGAATGGTTGGCTACTTGTTTTCAAAATGTGTTAAAATAAATCAGGGAATTTGAATATTCACGCCTTTTTTTTCAAATGATAGATTATATAAAATTGAATTATATATGTTGATCAATAATGTACGTAAATTGTTAATACAGTATATATATAATTATATACACACCTATATCACACAACTTAAAGGATCGAAGTACAATATCTTTTATTTGAGACATTCAAATTGAACAAATATTGAAATATAACTATGGCATGACATAAGGCGACAAAACAACAAAACTTTCAAACGATGATAAATTCAATGACATGCTATTTATAGGATGAAACCAGAGATTTTTGAAAGACTGTATAAATAATGGTTACATGAGAAAGTTATGCTTTTAACGAGGGACGGGAGGAAAGGTTCAGACAGAAACTCGTGACAGTGCCTATGTGATTATATTGTAATATGTAATAATGGGCTTGTCAATAGCCAATATGCTTACAATTATTCATGCTTTGGCTAGGTATGATGTGACAATGTTTTGTGCCAAGAGAGGGTGAATGAAAAATCACACTAATTCTTTATGTTTATACAAACTTAACCATCAACGTGTGATTGGATTTATAACTTCATTAGTATATGCTCTATAGAAATGAATGGTTGCATTAACTTCGAGCTGGCAAAACAAAATAAGTCATTTAGTGCTTCTCCGCATGAACAAATAGATGACAAATAGTTGTAAAGTAGTACACTTATTAAGTATGGATAATGCTTTTATATTCTTCAGCCGATGAAAGAATTATATATAAAGTATGGGACGGGTCGCTGGAGCTACATCTGGGAGAGCATCTAGAGTGTTAATTATTCAGCATGTCTCAACTCATTTAAATGCTTACTGTATGTGCAACACGGCAAGTCAGCAAGATGAATAAACTGACCGTCCTGTTTATAAATAGTTCACACAGGCAGATACGTCATGGTATTTAAAAACCCGTTACTGTATGTTCTGCTTTCTTTTAGAGCAGCTCATTAAAAATATGATCTTGGGGATATTCTGGTCACTTTCACTATCAATATCGTTGTAAATTTCACTGTCCATTAAGGCTGGACAGCAGTCCTATCTTTGGTCACGTGGGTTTTATTGACGCCACCTGACGTCACTAGAGCACGTGTATTGGGGGCCGTGTCGCACAATAAGTGTATGTAGACAGTGTAGTATAGTGTATGTAGACAGTGTAGTATAGTGTATGTAGACAGTGTAGTATAGTGTATGTAGACAGTGTAGTATAGTGTATGTAGACAGTGTAGTATAGTGTATGTAGACAGTGTAGTATAGTGTATGTAGACAGTGTAGTATAGTGTATGTAGACAGTGTAGTATAGTGTATGTAGACAGTGTAGTATAGTGTATGTAGACAGTGTAGTATAGTGTATGTAGACAGTGTAGTAAAGTGTATGTAGACAGTGTAGTATAGTGTATGTATACACACGGTCGCCAATAATCAGTTCATTAACCCATAGAAACTGCGTACATACTTTTCTCTGGCCTCCTTCATCGCTGGCTACAAATGTCTTTATATTTTCAAAAACTTTTTTGGAGAAATCATTGACAAGCTATTATTGCGGTCCATTTGCCTTATGGTGTATTTTTAGACCTTCATTCCTGATGGCTCTTATGTTCATCTTTCAACGGTCAATTGCATATGCAAAATGACAACTTTGCTTGGTGGTTATAAATTATGATACACATTTATTAATGGAACATCAAAGATCCTTAGATGCGCTATAGCACGGTTTTTACATATTATGGTTTCTCAAATGTGCCATATATGATTAAAGTTTATACAATTTATTGGTATGTAAATGGGTAAAACATCTCATTACACGACCGATAGTATCCATAGAAAACGGCTGTCCGTATTCGAAGAAAATGGTGCGAAATATAACGTGACGGTGGTGTTGAAGTACATTTGTAGATCTCATGGGAATTTGAGAATTCAGACAGCAAGGTGATTGACTATTCCATCATTGTACCATATTTAAGACTTTGCTCTGAGTGTTTAGGTATCGCTACATCAGTCAGATCACTTGAACTACCTTCGAGCGGCCATTTTAAATGTGAACACCTAAAAATGGTCGCTCGATTGGAGTTGGATTCGCATGGCTTAAGGGATGGTTCTGTCGCCATATTGGCATTTTTGCATAACGAGACATGACAACACGCTATATTGTGCATAATATTTACAACTTTTTAATAACTAAAGACATACACTGATAGAGTATTCATACATTAACACTTAACATGTCATAAAACTAATAAACAATTTGCTTATGCTGTAGCGAAGTTTTCCCCGCTCGCCAGCGCCGATAATGTCTTCAGTTCTCATTGTTTTTATTTTTCAATACATTTGCGCTCATTTTTATCAAGTAATGAAATATAAAGTCTTCAAAACATTACCTCATTTAGTATCTTTCAATTTGACTGTTTTAATCATGTATTAATAACATATATGTGTAAACAGGAATATCCCCTCGAATTTCATTTCCACAAAAAATGCCCTGACAGAACCCTTCTTTTAACTTAATTATGTACATTCGTTTTAGAACTCTTTTTAGTGACTTATGAGTATTATTTAGCCATTAGTTACACTTATTTATAGTTTTGTGAGAGCACTTTATTTTAGTATGAAAATCGTGCTACCACGCCTTTAAACTGTTTATATGCTTGAAATATTATTTTCGTATTATAGAATTCAACATGGAGTGCGTCTCTACAGCGGACTGTTCCTACCAGAACTCACTCTGTAACCAGGCTCTCTGTGACTGTCAAGTTGGCTTCAGCTATGATGCACGGAATAAGAGATGTGTCACGGGTGAGTTGCGCTTCCATTTGGCCTATTGACAAGATTGTTTTTAAAGCTGCAGTCCGTATTCCTTTTGGTCACTTGTTAAGTTGTCGAAATATATAAGGTAGATAAGCAGAACATATGAAGGATGCTCAATAGTTTAATGTTAAATTGTCTGTTTGGTTTAGATTAATACATATAATAAATAATAGCAGTTATTATCCTTGGAATACTTTCATTTAATGACCATTCCACCATGGTTACAAGAAATGATTCTTTAATCTAGTTCTATGTTGAAAATCAGAAGAACTTTTTTAAAAATCATTTATATATATGATGATGTGGACTTTACATCCTTTTTATGTCATCTTATTTTACTTATGTAGGATGCACTGTATATGGAGACGCCTTTTCTACATACAAACATCACGGAGTGTACTGGTGCAACACGCGAAGTCTAACGACTGCAACTCCAGAAAAGTGCGTACAAGCATGTGGAGAGGAAACATCGTTTGTTTGCATCAACGCAGAATTCGATGTCGAGGATCTCACTTGCAATCTATGCGATACGGCTTGGTTTGATCTGTATGAAAGTCAACGAGAAACAGATTCGGTCTACTGGAATCTCTACTACCGTCACTGTGCCATTTAATATTACGCAACAGCTGCATCCAGAAAGTTGGTTCACGGATTTTAAGTGCTAAAGCCTTTTCTGTCACAGGAAATAAACACAGTAAAAAAGTTAAGCACCCCCTTCTTTTTTTTGACAGGGGTATGTTTCAGAGACCCATTATAGCAAAACTAAACATCCCACAGGGGAAAAACGAATTTCAGGAGCAAGTGTAACTAATTGTTTTATTCGTTTACATTTTTGTGTAATCTTCTTAGATTTCAAATGACCAAAACAGGAAACAAAAATTGACTGGAAAATGGTGAAAAACACAGACTCGTAAATGTATTGTCATTTCAAGTTTGACGGCTGAACATGATGAAGAAATCATACTGAATAACCCGTGCCATTGTCTTAGGAACGATTTAGTGTCAATATCGTGTGCTGCCACCGCGTGCCTGAAGTACTGCTGCCAGTCTTCTGGGCATACCCCTGACAAGGTTCTTAAATTCTTCCATGGGGATTTGCTGCCACTCATCGTGAAGTGCGGCCTCCAGTTGTCTCAGATTGTGTGGAGCAGGGTTCCTTCTCTGTAGACGTCGACCAAATAGTCCCAGACATGCTCGATGGGATTCAAATCTGGAGACAATGCTGGCCAGGGGATACGAGAAACAGCACTGTTCTCCAGATGTTGAGTCACAGCTCGTGAACGGTGAGGCCGAGCATTATCATCCATGAACAGGGGTCGAGTTGCAAGTCTGTGATCATCAAAATGGTAAATCACAACTGGATCCAACACTTCTGCAATGTAGCGGGCGCCGGTAAGTGTGCCTTGTAGTGTCACCAAATCCAACTTGCAATCAAAAGAAAAGCAACGGATCCTCCACCATATGGCACCCTTGGAAGAATGTTCCTTGGTGTGTATCGACTGTTCTTGACTCTCCAAACTCTGATTCGCCCGTCAACGGTATGGAGGAGGAAGCGACTTTCGTCTGACCAGTGGATACGTCTCCATGACCTCAGGTTCCAACGCTGCCGGTCACCACACCACATCCTACGATCACGTTTATGACGATTAGTAAGGGTTGGACGACTGATGACACGTCGAGACCTTCAACCTGCTGCTTTGAGGCGGTTCCTCACCGTCTGATTGCTGATACGTCTATAGGGTAGCCAGGCTTGTTTCAAGACGGTACTTGACGCAAACGGTTGACGTCGTTGATGAACCAATAGGTTCCTGTCCTCTTGCAATGTGGTAGCTCGGGGCCTTCCGGAACGTGGTCGATCGCGAACATGATTACTTTGGGCATGTTTCCTCACTAAACGACTGATGACCGAATAGTGGTAACCAGTTCTTCTCCCAATTTACGTGTACGAGAAACCTGCTAAATGCTGTCCAATAATTTGCCATCTCGTAGCCTCGGACAATCTCCTTTGTGGCATTGTTCATGAATTTTTTGTATTGAACTGACATTGAAGCCGTAAAAGGCATTTATTTAGCCATGGTAAGTCGAAGGGTGAAACTGCATTTTGCTGAAATCATGGGTTGCATGATATGCATGCCAATAGCTCCGTTCGTGAGAACCGTTCCATAACAGAAACCACACCAGTTCCAATCCAGAATACCATATTTTGCCTGTCTATCGAATTGAATAACATGATCATAAAATCCAAAATGGTATACAACTTTTAATTTGGGGGTGCTTAACCTTTTTTACTGTGTATATCTTATATCCTAACTTAATGGCGTTTATCACTGAATCTCTAGTCATTATCTCCCGTCACAACGACGTTGTCAGGGAATATAGAAATGACCTTCATCCGTCTATCCATCCGGGTTTCGTTGCCGGGCCAGAACTATAAAAAAAACCGTGAGGCCTAACTCAATGTAACTAGGTATGTGGAACAATCATAATGTGTAGATATGCTTTTTGGGATTTTCGACTTCTTTGGAATTTTATTTGTGGCCGTTTCCATGGAAACATTCTTTAAAATTTCGATTCCGGACCAGAACTAAACAAATTGTGAGGCCAAGCTCAATGGAACTTGGTTTGTGAAACAGTCATCATGTGAGGATGTGCCTTTTAGGGTTTCAGCTTCTTTAGAATTTTATTATAAGCCGTTTCCAATTGAAAGATTACGTAACGTATTGTTTTTTGACCAGAACTATAACCTGACATACCTCAATAAAACTTAGTGTGTGGAACAATCATCATGTGTAAATTTTTATTTTTTGGGTTTTCCATCTTTCCAGATTTCTATTTTTAGCCATCACCAAATGCTTTTTACAGTTTCAGTTTGTAGCGATGCGAAGTAGCGAAGCAAAACCTTTGTGTCTTCGCTATTTCGCATCGCTATTTCGCATCGCGTCTTCGCTACTTGCATCGCATCTACGTTACTTCGCATCGCCGCTTCGCTACTTCGCATCGATACCTCGCTTCTTCGCATCGCCACTTTGCTATTTCGCCCTAGTGAGTGAGTGAGTGTTGTTTTACGCCGCTTTCAAGAGTATTTCACTTATATAGCGGCTGCTAGTATTACGGCAGGGAAAAAGCCCGCAACGCCATGTGGCTATGCATTGCGGTGAAACCTGCGAGCAACGGCTGGAACGAGCGAACCATGGGTGGTACTACTTTGACATTCAGTGTAGCATTGCACCCAAACCTTACTTCGTGTAGAACAGTTCTCTACTGCAGACAAAGTTGCCGTGCGCCTGGCGGGATTCGAACCCCGGACCTCTTGATCCTAAGCCGAACGCGCTAACCACTGCGCTATCCCGCCCCCTCCCAAGCTTAGAATAACAGGAGTAGCGAAGACGTATACGTATACATGTACACATTATTTGCATTTTACCGTGGCATTTTTCATTGTACCAGCAACCTATATATGTATATTTTATCATTTATCATTCATTCATGCACAAAATCTTGTTTGGAAACATATTTGGAGAAACTAAATTACTAAATCAGATGATAAACAGATAAAAACAATAAAAAATTATATTTCCATTTACGTATTTCGTTCTTTAATTCCTTTGTTTGCAGCGTGCGAGTCAACCACAATGCTATGCATGATAAAATAATAGACTCGACCTTAAGGTAGCCGTGTAAAGTAGTTTTACTAAGTAATTACGCAACACATACGACAAGAGATAATACTGTTAAACCCTCCTTTGCAGAATTGTGTTGAACACGTGCTTTCCATACTTTTTTTCGAAGACTGAAAATAATACATGACAGTGTGTATGATTCTCTATCAGCTTAATCCAAAAGGTTAAGTTTGAACTAGATTGTAACCGTCAAGTAACACTCCTGATGCGTTAATCGTTTTACTTGTAAAGGTTAAGCCGGCAAAATGGCGAACTCCAGTAATTTGAAATCAAAAGGTTTTTATTTAATAAAGTGGTTAAGCTATTATTACCAAAGAATTGCAGCAAGTACATATGTAACTTTACCTCTTGACTTTTAAAACTACACTTGCCCGACAAGAATAGTAATAGCAATGGATCAGTGGAACATAACTCCGTAAATTCACTAGTCCCCAGGAACTGTTCTAGCCATAGATCAGTGGAACATAACTCTTTAAATGCACTCGTCCACAAGAATTGTTCTAGTTTTTGATCAGTCGAACATAACTCCTTATATCCACTAGTCCAGAGGAATTGTTCTAGCTTTTGATCAGTGGAACATAACTCTTTAAATCCACTAGTACACGGGAACTGTTCTAGCCATAGATCAGTGAGAACAAAACTCCGTATATCCACTAATCCACAGGAATTGTTCTAGCCACAGATTAGTGAGAACAAAACTCCGTATATCCACTAATCCACAGGAATTGTTCGAGACATAAATCAATGGACCATAACTTCTTATATCCACCAGTCCACACGAATTGTTCCAGCCAAAGATCAGTGGACAAAAACTCATTAAATCCACTAGTCCACAGGAATCTTTCTAGCCATAAATCAGTGGACCATACATGTAACTCATTAAATCCACTAGTCCACAGGAATATTTCTAGCAATAAATAAGTGGACCATACATGTAACTCATTAAATCCACTAGTCCACAGGAATTCTTCTAGCCATAGATCAGTATTAGTTACACGGTGCGGCTCAGGAAAATATGGAATATACAAGGGTCTTACAGTCCCGTACACCCTGTCAAAATAGCTTGTAACGAGTTTATTAACCTTTAGATCTATTAAATGTACTTATTCCACTCGTTTCCAATCTATTATATAGGCTATATAGCTATTTCCGTTGGTGATACAAACTCCACACACTGTGAACAGCAAAAACGCTGAATAGAGTTAACCGCTCTATATCAAGGGAGGTAAATCTACGTCTAAAATATTTGATTTTAAGTTTATTACTACATGAAGAATTATACACAGACACATTTTTTTATTGGATTATTTTATTGACACAAACAAAATATAAAAAAATGTACATAGGTTGAAATCGCCGTACCTAAGTTTGTTATAGTAAATTTCGATTCTAAGTCCAGCAACTGTTTAACTTCCGCATTCCATCTAAGGTCAAGGTCATCTGTAAGACCCGTTTAGTTTGTCACATGTCCTGTGTTCACGGGTCATACGGATGGTACACCCTGGCAAATCCGTCTATACCGTTTCGTATGCATTGGTTATAAACCAATCAGAATTCAACAAATTTATCTAAAGGGTAATAACGGACCATAACTCCTTAAATCCACTAGTCCACGGGAATAGTTTTTACCATATACATTGATCATAAATCCACTAGTCCACAGGAATTGTTCGAGCCATGGATCAGTGGACCATAACTCCTAAAATCCACAAGATCACAGGAAAAGTACTAGCCATAAATTAACAGGCCAGCGACTTTTTAGATTCACTAGCCCGGCAGGAAAAATACTATCCACAGATCAACCGGCCAATGACTCTTTAAAACCACTAGCCAGCGATGTTGTTGTTACAAATATCAATCAATCAGTGTAGACATATGTTTTGCTCTTTGGGCAGTTGTTACTCTTATTTTTTGGGGATTTTAAAAAATAAAGATTGTATTAGCCTCCTGAAAGGACATTAGGCTTCGCCTGTAACCACATTGTCACTTCAATATGTATTCATATTACAATTTACTCAGCAGTTTTTTCTCTGTTAAAAATAATGTTAACAATACGCTTTATTCACCATTTTTACCAAAACCCTCCTTTATACCTACTATATATATAAAAAAAAAAGTATTAATAGATAACAGATTCAAATCAACCATTATCAATATTCAATTGGGCATCCATGCTTCTTATGCTTCTTTTGTGATCGCAATTGTCAATCCTTCACTTCCATTTTCAATTCTTCTTCAAGAACCATGAAGTTCAGCATCATCAGTTGTTCTTAAGTCAAGCCATAAAGCGTACTTATCGGTTAAAAACTTACCTATTTTCATGTCAGTCAGACATAAATCTTTCATCACCATATTTGTTATTTGATGCGTTTTATACTGGGAAGTTTCTTAATAACATCCCATGAATTATGCTTACGCATATGTTGACTGTAAAGTTGATTTGGTACCCCTTCAATAGTCATTTGTTTAGTTTTGATTTTAGGATAAAACATGATTCAGTCATTCTGTCAAACCCAGCATTAGGGGTTTTGAATAACATCAAAACACCTTTCATCGATTTCTCCTCTAATAACATTTTTATATTCATGTCAATTCATATTCTAATCTATCCCCCAAAGCTGCCTGATAGAAAGGCATCTGACTCCCAAGCAATTCACAATCTAGAGGAATGTAAAATCGATTTCCCAGATTATCCGCTATTGCTTTATGTTCTACATTTAATTCACTTCCAAGGGCAGATCCCACCCACAATCTGGTTACATCTTGATTTTCAGTTCTATCAATTCCCCAAAAATGTAAATTATTTCTTTCCTGTGTAGATCTCCAAAGATCCATGCAAGTGTGATATATACCGCTGTCATCTATAGACAATACTTCATTACTACTAATTTTAACAGTGGTTTTCTTTACTATAGAACGACCAATGTTTTGTACTATGGTACTATTTACATCTTTGTCACCATCCGATGTTAGGAATATATCAAAAGCCAATCGATTAGGAAAGCGGACCAACAATTGTTCATTTTGACTGATAGTACTAGGGTTATTTGTAACACTTAAGAGATCTAGAATACCGGATTCCTTTGATAGCAAGATTCTTCCTAAGTCGACGAAATGGAAAGAGTTTCTGACCATAATACGACATTTTTATAAATACAAATTTTATCCTTTAAACATATAATGATATAATTATAATGACAAAATGGATAACCGGCTTAGTTTTCCTGATGAAGAAGGAAGGTAGAAGGTGGACAGGGTGAATCTTATGAACTGAGCACTTTCGATCGTCCAAGCGCTATGCCAGGATTATCAAATAATGGAATGAACCTACAACAAGAATTAGAACAAGCACAGGAAGGAACCCAAAATGAGAGACTTATTAAATCAACTGTGGATGCTTTTTATGAAAAACTCCTGAGGGAGGCATTGATTATACAAAAATTTCAGTAGGAATAGATGGGAAACTTAGGTTTAAAGGTCGCCCTGACATAGATATAATTAACAAAAACACAGGCGAACCTCTCGCTGCTAGCACCCTACAACAGAGACAAGGAGTAAGGGGGCTTCGTGAAGAATTAGGTTTTTTAGATTATAGAACTCCAAAACCAAAACTTCCAGAAAAGACTCAGAGAACACTTCAGAACTCAAGGTTACAGTTGGATGAAGCAGAATCTACTTTCACTGAACAACCAATACAAGCCGCGAATGAGGCTGTTAAAGCAGTAGACAGGGCCATGCAAACTATAAATGACCCACCTTTAATTATGAAGGATTAGCACTTAACATAAGAGAATTACGAGGACTCGACGAGGCAATGCGGACCCAAAGATATGAACTAATAAATAACTTATCCAAACTAACAAAATTGGATGAACATCTAGAATATGAAAAAGATAAATTAGTCAAAGCTGATATCCAAGAACAAAAGGAACGTGTTTCTAAGAGAATACATGATTTGAATGATGAAAGGGGAGCACGTTTGGAGGCCGCTTTAATGAACTAAAAAGCGTTAAGATCACAATTTCAGCCAATTCGCCAAACCATTGAAACGATGTTAGGTGAAGATGAATCACTCGGTGATCGCCTTCGAACTTTATTTCGAGAACAGGGAATAACAATTGCCAGCATTCTAACAGCTATAGGATTTATTATCTCCACTTTGGTTGTTTCTATAACTGGGGGCCTATCAGGTCCGACTACCCCGAATACACCGAGCAAGAAACCAAATAAACTAAAGGAATGGCTACAGTATATAGGTCACCAACTATCTAAATTAGCAGGAAAAGCTGCGGCCGCATTACCAGGTATTATAGAAAGTATAAAAAATAAAGTAAAATGTATTGTATAAAAATGGTAGAAAAAGAAATAAAGAAGGCTAAGGGAATTAAGAGGTATGTAGTTCGAAAATATATGAACTTCAAGCAGTATGAGAAGGCATTATAAACACGAGAAGAATACCTTGAGAAGTGAAGGTCATAACTTTTATGCAATGAGACTAAATAAGACATCATAATGTCCATTAGATTCTAAAAGATGGATTGCTGATGATGGTGTTAATACTAATGCGTATGGGTTTAACCCTGGTTAACTTGGATTAACTGTATATAGTAGGTATAGACCTTTCCACGGCCAATGCAATGAGACTAAATAAGACATCATTATGTCCATTATATTCTAAAAGATGGATTGCTCATGATGGTGTTAATACTAATGCGTATGGGTTTAACCCTGGCTAAATTGGATTAATTGTATATAGTAGGTATAGACCTTTCCACGGCCTGTTTCATGGGCGCAGCCATTTTGTGGCAGCCATTAGACGGCTGCAACGTTAAACTATCCAATGTTATTTGCAACGCTGCGGCAATCAAGTAGACGTAATAAAGGATAGACGGTGCCTAATCAACGCTTACGCTGTATAAAAGCCTCAAACTTACTGACCAAATAATGATTCATATTTAAGATTTCTGATTTGCGACAAACAGTGCAAACAACGATTCATGAGTAATAAATTGAAGAAATAAGAGATAACAACATGTTTGTGTGTTGTTTGATGTAAATCGGCGATATCAAAGCGCACGGAAACTTAGGGTATTTGAATGGAGGGGAATATCACTTGAACGTAGTTTTGAACTAAAGCTTACTTGTATTATCTGTGAAAATCGTTTGGGTTTTTTTTCTTTGTAGTAAAGAATTGTCAATAGTGACAAAATATATAGGCCTATCCACACATCAGGACTATTCAAGATTATCTGAACCAAATGTACATATACTTACGTGTTAATTAGCTGTTGCGAAAATAATTTTCATAAGTTAAATAAAGGTCCCATTGCTGTCATATGTCGCGGACATATATTGGTAATCATCCCAGCTACAGGCACATAATTACCTTTCATCTATATTAGTTCATTTGTTTTCGAATGACACGTGTTTAAACATCGCATGTACACTTTTGATTTCCGGGTCCGATTGACGGCCATGTTAAATCTAATCGGTATGTTGTATGTGTTGTTTGATAAGAGGTGGGTTTCTTAATAATTGTCAGAACATATTATGGAAATTGTGTATCTTTAGCTGAGATGATTTCCTATATTTTGGTAACGATTTCAAAATTAATCGACAAACAATATATTCATGAAAATTATTCTCGCAACAGCTAATTAACACGTAAGTCTATGGGAATATCGTTACATGTACGTACTAATATGACCATCTGCTTTAAACTTTTGTTCGTATGCTATTTTATTAGAACAGAATGAAATACTATGTTTGTACATTTGCTGTATGTACTGTCAATATTTACTTTAGATGTTTTTTTTATATAATCTGTAAATATGTGTCTTCCTTCACTCACCTACACAATCGAGTAATACCAAAGTCAGAAATATGCATGAACTACAAAACATGATTTAACCTAATTGTTCAAGTATAGTATGTTAAATATTATTTTGCACACTAGCATTGTAGGAAGATGAAGCATATTTAGATGAATGCACCACTTATGAAAATACCGGCTTTGACCCGTCACTGGATGAGAGATAAGTAATATTATACTGTAAATACAACATTTTATGTTTATTATATATGCGTTTGTGGTCAGAAATGCGGCGTTTTTAACACCAAATAATCCTCTTTTTATTTGGCCAACCAAACACATAAGCTCTCACAATCATATCATTCATAACCCAAAAATTATTCACTTTCAAAACGTTAAGCAAAGGGAAAAACGTAAGTTTTTAAAAACTCTTTTTAATCATCAACTGCTTCTACAGAAAATGAATATCTTAGGCGAAGAGACTTAGCTGACCTTTAAGAAAACTTTAATTTCTCACGTACAATTTGTGTATCGCTGCATAATCATAGTTTACCATGTTTGCAATTACATTTGTATTTTTACATACCTGGGTAGGCTTATTTATGCCATTGCGAGAATAGGGGGTATATAACAATTATATATTTCCTCTTTCAATAATCTACATTTGTATAACATATATTTCCATAATGCGCTTGTAACGTTTTTAAGAAGAAACAGTTGTTACTTGATTGCAAATGTTAAAAATAATGAGAAATAGGCCATAGGCCTACTCACCCGTAGGCCTATTACAGAAATTCAAATAACTCTCTTGAAAATTGATGTAGTTTAAAAAAAATCCAAATCTCATTGTTACACATACATTGGTTTCTTATACCATGAATTGAATCGGGGCTAAATGATTCATTACCATTTCAAATCATAAATGAAATGTACAGTAGGCCGGCTAACAGTTTGAGAAAAAATGCATTTTTATGAATTGCATTTTGCAAAAATATATTATCTTTACATAAGAAACCCAGTTGGACCAGAACAACATTTTCTCTTTCCGAAGATATGTAATATGTGGAAATATATTAAGAACTTTTGTTTTAAAAAATAAGTTTTTCCATAACTAAGACCTTTTGCGAACCTGCATGCTGATTCATCACTTTAACATGTCCTAATTTCATAATTAACGAGTAGGGGAGACCGGGGTTGGTTGTAACACGGGTAGGTTGTAACAAGGCGAATAACTCCTAACATGTTCATCTCAACCAATCACGGGGTTGCCTGCCCATAACGTAAACGGCGCCTCCGCTGACGGCTCTTTTTCAACAAGGGAAGACCAATTTTTAGACCTCTAGAGTAATATTTAGTTGTGTTGGATAAACGTCTTCTGAACTCAACGTGTTCATGATGTTGGTCACGATTAGATACCACGGATAACAACAACTACCTGCCTCACGTTTAAATTTACTGTACTAGCATATGGTTACGTGGTTTGGGGTAGGTTGTAACACTCAAACTGGGGTAGGTTGTAACAGTGTTATAACCTACCTCAATATGTAGTATGGCATATAATATATTGCTCACCCCTGATAACAGTTTAATTTTGATGTAAAACTGACATTTATTCTCTAAAAAAGAAAAAATCACGTTTGATTAATTATTGAACATTGGCCCCAAGAGTAATGGCATTTTGATATATTTTCTATATTAGCTCTTCTTTGGACCATTGTGTTGCAATTCACATTTTTCACTTCGAAATTCAGGTATGTTTCGCTGAACAATTATTCTTTGTTTTTACCGGTCCAATTAAACTTGCCTATACACTTGTATTCATGTTACAACCAACCCCAGACACTGTTACAACCTGCCCCAACAGTGGGGTAGGTTGTTACAAAAACATTGGTAGGATTATTGCCTTCTCTCTCGGATATGAGTGGGCCTGTGCGTGAGTTGGATATATTTTTGTAAAGCCAAATATTGACAGTCCTTCTTTGAGTATTGTAGTTTGAATTATCGAACTAAACTAATTTATAAATATGCAGGCACTAAAAAGTGTTACAACTAACCCCGGTCTCCCTATCCTAAGAAACATTGCATTTTGGAAGCAGAAAACAGTCAGGATTAAATTGATATATTGTTTCTGCCTTCACCCAAAACTTTGACTTAAAGTTATTTTAGAGACAAGCTACAGCTTTCGACTCGTGCCCTAACGTAAAACGTCATTTTGAAGCCGCTTAATGGCGGACGACACTAGCGCCACTTTAAAGGGGGTAACTGAGAGCGTCGTGACGCACTGCTCCGTGGATAGGTCTATAAAGGAGGGTTTTGGATAAATGGTGAGTAAATCGTATTATTATCATTAATTTTTAACAGAGTAAAACTACCTACTCATGTATGATAATATTATGGATAAAACAATGTTACTGTCGATTGCAGACAATACTGGTTTACATGCCAATCACAATTTAACATTTAATAATGTTTGACTGTTAAAATATTGTTTTTATATGTGTTCAAGTTAAGATACAATTAGAAAAAAAGTCAAATTTATCAATGTGATTCCTGTTGTTGTTAGTCACTTACAAACATTTCCCATAATAAATCAGCATAGTAAAGAAAGCCTTTAAAGATAAGGTTCTGCACACTGAGAGCACTAAATGACTTATTTTGTTTAGCTTTCAACTTTATTAATGATTCATTCATGTCTTTCGAGCAAGTCAACACATAGTAGTCTAGTACCATATAGAAAATGGCATTACTTGGTACATTGGTACTAACGTTGACAGTTCAATGACACTTTGGCTTATATACATTAAACTTGAAAGTTGTTCACCAGTTCGCGTAGTGCAAATATTTTAGTTATCATTGTGGTGTTTCGGAGGCATCGAAACGTGCTGAAAACGATAACTATAAAAACAACTCACTTCAAAAGTGATGATTGTATGCACAGTTTTATAAGTAATTTAATTCCTTACCTCAAGAGTTATTTAACCCTTGTTGATTAAATTTCTCTGTAAAATCTCCAATTGATTGTCAACAGATAATGTAAACATTAGTCATATAATTTCCGTCATTCTCATACAATTCTACTTTTCTCTCCTAAAATTCGATGTATACATTTTATAAAAATGTTTAAATGTATATATAAAACAAAAATACTTCAAAAGCAAGCAAACTGCCAGACGACAAGTTAACGTGTCCAACCTCCTCATTGTTGTGTTCAATAAACGCATTTCAAACTGGCAGTTATCTAAGCCAAGTGTCTTCTAGTTCAACACAAGAACAACCTGCCATCCTTTGAAGAGACTCTCGTGAAAATAATATTGATAGTTTAATGACATCGTTGATACACCATGGTCTGACAATACAGGTTGTGAAAACGAATCATTCCTTGCATAACAGAAATGAAAACCTTGAGCTTTCTATTCATGGTCATCAAGGCAAACCCCTTGCTTTGCGGATATTAATTCACTGATTCACTTAATTCACAGCTATCGACCTGTATCACATCAATACGTGACGATGTAGGCTTTTAAGATCGTGACTCCTGTGACCCCATTTGGGGTCACGGGGTTACCAAATCTACAATTTAGAATCCCCATTAACCAAGGAGTATGTACAAAACATTGCAGCTCTCTAGACCTTTTGGTACTGGAGAAGAAGATGAAAATAGTTGTTTAAGGTTATGACCCCTGTGACCCTATTTCGGGTTGCAGTGTCACCAAATCTACAATTTAGAATCCCCATTGGCCAAAGAGTCTGCATATAAAATTTCAGCTCTTTACAGATATTGGTTCTGGAGGAGAAGTCGAAAAAGCAAAAAGTTTACTGATGGAAGGACGGACGGACGCCGGACGCCGGACGCCATGCCATAAGCCCATCGGTCGTTTCAGGCCTGATGAGGAGCTTAACATGAAAAGAATCCAGTTTACAGTACTTGAGTTACGTAAAGTACGTAAAGACATAAAGAGGTTTGTTGCTGAATGCTGTATCTCTTGCTTTTAAAATACTGTATTGCGTCAGATTGGTTCATATTCTAGTGCAAACACTCAAACTGACAGTCAATTCTTAACATTTGTCATAATAAAGTCGTATATAAATCTATAAATGCATAATAAGCAAATAAAATAGAAAATATAGATCCAGTTTGTAAAATAATGCAATGCTACGTACAACCATGATATGTCGCATGTGACTGCGAAGATTAACAATAGACGATTGCCAATAATTAAATCTGTATCATTGAATAAGCATGTTCATTATTTGGGCAGAGCTTTATTGTTTTGTACATATCAATTCGTGAGATACTAAATCTACCCAGGGAATTACATTGCATCTTCCCGTGTTCATATAAGGTTTAGATTAACGTTCGACTTAAACTCCAGTCCTCAGATTAAGGGCCATTAATTATTCTAAAGAAATAAAAAGTTGAAATGATAATACAATATAATGCAATTAAAAACATCTAATATAACACTTTATAATCTCATCGGCCATATAAATTGCTCCACTGCTGAACAATAATGCAGCGAGATAAGAGGATATGATATTATATCTCAATTATATGAATTGTCTTCAGTAAAGCTTGCTCCTATACATATAAAACGTCTTAGGGGTCGTACATTTTAAAAACAGCGCCATGGTATTTACTATGTGAAAGGAATTATAACTTATTCTCCATTTCTACCGATGATTGTATTATCGCAGGGGTAAATCAAAAATCAAATGTCTGCAAGAAACGATTAACACTATCTAACCATGGCTGTCATTGGCAGTGTAACGTTGAACACAAAACAATTTGTCACTGAGATTTTTGAAGCATCGACAAAGAAAAAGGAATGTTTAGGTTCATTTCAAGTATCTCTATTGAGTGGCCAAGCTGTCCCTAAATGTTTCGAGATGGTCGGTAGTAAAGCGCAGCATCTGTCGGACACTGGCTAGAATCAGTTTGTCAACCTCAGCGTCCAGTTCTGTCTCTGCTTCGTAGTTCTTGACTGGACACACATGGGCACGAGGTAGACCAATCGTCTCCGCTGCTTGGTCGACAAGATCTTTTATTGGTTGACTGTGAAAGGTCAACGCCATATTCTTGTCAACCATTGGACACGCCTTGTCAATCTTCGTCAGTAGCAGAATCTGGGGAATACCTGAAAGAAGTTTTACCAATGGATGAAACTATTTCGAAAGATTAAGAATAGTTTCTAGGAAACATTCCTTTAAGGGGTTCCTTACCAATTTGAGAAATTGCTAACATTTCACTTCACATGTAAATCAATTGCTTAATCCATTTCTGTTATAAAAAAGGGGTTTCAGTGCTCGTTTTTGAAATAATAGCTTCAAATCAAGGTGGGAGTGTAGCAAAATAATTGACGCTTGACTGAGAAAATCTATAAGACCATTTTCACTCTAAATAGAATATGGTATAAAACATTTATTTTATCATAAGCAAAGAACATTCTGCACAATTAGAATACAACGATTTAATCATCGTATAACAAAACTGTCATTTGAATTTCTAATGTGCATGTATGCCACTGTATTTGAACATGGACAAACAAACTACACTTAAGTGTCTTTCAGATTAAGGGTTTATTAATATTTTCACTTTTAACTTATTAACTATAAACTATGGGGATACGTTTATGCACTCTGAAAATTGTCATATCAGCAGTTTCTGTTTTGAAGAAACACTTGCAAAATTGCTTCTGAATTTTCATTGATCTATGTTTGGCCTTTATAAGGTATCCTCTAAGGCATTCATTAATAATACTTTTATTTTATGAAGATCACAGCATGTACACGTTTTTGAAAATAGGGGTATGAACTATGAACCATCAATAACAGTTCTGTGGCCTTACCGAAGGTATTGGCAACAGCCTTAATCTTGTCAATAGCCTCTGTGAGCTCGCCAGGTAAGACGTTCACCACAGTTCCATCCATGACGAATGCAATGCAGTGCACCCTGTTCTGTACGAACTCTGGATCACCATCCACACCCTTCACCATCATCACAAGTTTGTCCTTAACGGATATCATATATCATATTATAACCACCACATCTCATTAAAACCAATTTAATATAAAAACTCACTTTCATTGACTTTACATCTAGCAAAATAACAATATATCAGCCCCGAGAATGAGTAAACAAACTATAACATTATCGCCCATAAAGCAGTCTGATTAAAATCGACCTTGTTCCGAGGAATAAAATTTGCAAAATAATATATCTACCGGGATACGAACAGGTTCTGTAGATTCCTCGCCACAAGGTCTGAGAACAGCCCGTATAGGCGTGTGTTCCGAACCAGTTTAGCGCAGCCAAAGCCAAGTCAAATAGCTGACCAATCACATCATAGTATTTAAACGGTCGCTGTTTTGAAAGCATTCGGAACAGACAAGAGGATAGCTGTTTGGAGTTATCTGCCCTTAACTTCTCGCATCGAAAGCATTTGTTGGGCATCTTTTGATTGGCTACCTGAATTGCGCTCGAACACGCTAGTCTACGGACTGTTTCCAGACGGTTTGGCGTGGAAATCTCCGAACGATATGAGTTCGTATCCCGGTAGATGCACTATTTTGCACATTTATTCGGTTTTAATCAGACTGGCCCATAAAGAGTTTTACATAACTCTACAAGGTAAATACAATTTAAAATGGTATCTATATTTTAAGTAAATAAAGATATTTAAACATACTCATGTAAAATAGAACCACCGGCTCTCATAAAAATAGGTATTGCATGTTATGCTTTATCTCTATGATGAATACTAAAATATCAAATAAAAAGCTTGGCATTGCCCATGTGGTATCTATTAAGGATGGAACGTGAAATTGTTGAAAATTTGATTTTAATGAAAAAATTAAGAGGTGACATATATAGACAAGTGACCTTTTTTGGAATGTATAAAAGACTTGCACGATTTAATTTATTGTAGCACCTCTCAGACGTTTTTAAAAACATTAATTTGTTTTAACATACTGACCAAACTATTACTCTTTAAGGTTCCCAAACTCTCCCACACCTGTGGTTGGTCTTTATCCCAGTCATCCTCGAAATAACCTTTTCCCTCCCCATCCCCTTCCCCTCATAGAAAGTGTGCAATCTCCCATCTCCACTGGCTAAAATGATTCAGGTTACATAGTAATAAATCACAGATAACAGGGTTAGGCTGTTAGGATGGGTATTGGAGGGGTACATTATATGATGCAGTTATGCCATGCATTGTGCAAGGCGTGAAATTGGGTTCAACTGGTATTCATTCAACAAAGATAATATTCCCAAAATTTGAGCTTCGTACCATTAACTTATGGGTAGAGGTCAAAATAAAGTTTGATGTTCAAGGTGGACTCGATCCCTTCCACGCCCATATTATAGGTATACTAAGACCAAGTGATTACTCTTTAGTCTCCATGTAACATATGTTATTTTGAAAAACTGAGCTTCCTGTGGGCTGTGGTTTAAAAGTTTTATGAAAAACGCCAAATATATAAACTATGGTCCCAGGTGCCAAATACCTACCAACTAAGTTTTGGCTTAAGAGGTGCAATGGTCGAAAATGTGAAACGATTACGGAAGACGGACGGACAACGGTTGGCGACCGATGCCATAAGGCCATTATGCCAAATGAGCTCAAATGTAATGAATTCATGTCATGAAATTTAAATAAACGTTCGAAGCCGAAATATTGACCTTTATGCCTGGTCTTCCTTTGATGATCTGATTGGTGTCGTTTAAATAGTAGGGAGGTTCCAGTCCTTTAGTATCCCAGAATCGGAACTTCAGAAGGTTCCTTTCAGGATGAGATACTATCTTATATTCCTGATTCTGTAAGAGATAAATTGTTTTGATTCATACATGTATCTCTTCACATGACTTTCGACCAACGTTTCTTCATCAAAGACATGTTTTAGCTTACTTCAAGCAAATCTGTACTACCTTCTGTGTAAGACTTGTTTTGGAGCTGCCCCTGTTGACTGTGCTGGTCACGTGACCTTTGAAAGTTGAAATGAGGCTGTTCAGATAACTGGATTTGCCTGCTCCGACAGAACCAACCAATAGGATGTTGACATGATCATATCCATCAGGAGGCTGAAAAGCTTCTAGTTCACTCTTTAGAGCCTGAACATTGAAAAAGTGCATTTTAAGTTAAAACACGGATAATTTTGAACTTTCGTCTCTTCACGCCATATTTGTGACGAGGAGGAAACAACGTGTTATTACCCCTTACACAGATTCGATGTGCTGGTGCTATTAACAATTTATTAATAATTATATTATGTTTATTCATCATTAAAGAAACCAAACAACTTTAATCATTTGTTAACTATGTCCAATTTTGCATTTGCATATGCACCCAGTTTGTTAAAAACACATCTTTTGAAAGGACACAATGATGAAATATAATAAGAACACACTATTGTGCACTACTTAATGCATGCTGGAGGCGCAAAGTCACACAAAACAGAGTTGCAGAAAAAGGTAGATCTTAGAATGTCTTCTGAAAAACATCTGTTTGCTAATTTTGCTAATGGCTGAGAAATAATAAACGAAGCACTAAGCAACAACTCACTCATTCACTTATACCACCATTTAGTTTTTGTGTAAGAGATACCAATGATTTGGTACATAAATCAAGTGTACAACAGAAAAAGGTTCAGGACCATATTAGTAAAAACCATACTTGTGTGAAAAACATGTGATAAAGAATATAGCTTGATGGCGTGGGTCAATTAGTTCAACTCGAGCTTGAAAGAAAAGCGCAGAAAGATCAATATAAAGCTTAAGCCTCTGACATGTTCTAATTTAAACACTTTTACCATTTCCTCTGTTTTAATTTCTCAGGAATGAAACTTAGCCTGTAAAACAAATATCCTTTACACATTAATGGGGCAGAATAAGAAACCAGGCTGTGGATTTAATAATAATGCAATACACTAGTTATTAATTAAACAATTATTTTAGCAAGGCCTTTACACTGAATGACAAAGTAGCAAATAGTTCTGTGTGTTACGCCCACCTACCCGCTCATATTTAAGGGTGGATGAGGGGAGGTAATTTTAGTTTGCTCCAAACATTTTAGCTTTCGGTGTGCTGCAGCTCTGGATGAATAGTGTATAAATCTTGTAATGATCCCTAGGAATGCTTAAGTTAACCTTTTAAACAATCAAACTGTCAAGAAAAGGCATGAATTCATGTTTAACTAAAAATATTACTAAAAGTATACATTTTACATGTATAAACAAGGTGAAAGACAGAAGTATACCTGAACGGTACCAGTTGAACTGTTCCTCCATGGTTTCTCAATAAATTCTGCGTAATCTGTAAGATAACACAGCAAGAAGATCAAATAAAGTGTGAAACGGTGAAGAAAGAATAAAAAATATGTTTATTTGTCTGATAATTCGTTTTCTGCATAAATTAAGGTTGTATCCAATCCAATGATAGTCAATTCAAAATGCAGCTCTAATGCCCCTATTTCACTACGACCCGAATTGCCACGAATCGCCACGAATTGGAAAATTTGCACTTTCTTGAACATTCGTAGATAATTCGTAAATGATTTGTGATATTCGTAAATGATTCCTAGTTGATTCGGCAACATTCTTGTAATTCGTGGCATTCGTGGAAAATTTTTTGTTTGTCAAAAGATTTTCACGAATCATCTACGAATTTCAGATTCGTAGTTGCTTCGTAAACTGTTCGTATTTAATTCGGGACGTTCGTAACAACTTCGTAAACAATTCTTGGAAATTCGTGGTTGATAATTTTGATGTTCTCATCCCGAATTAACCCCGAAGCATTTACGAATTGTCTACGAAGAGCTAATTCAATTTGATGTTGATATTGAAGTTCAAATTCGAGTGCCAGAGCAACACGTGCTCTCCATGGCGCCTCCATAATGATTTGATGACTTGCAATCGCCGAATAGTCACGAACTATCGTAAACTATTCGTACTTGATTCGTGATATCGTATCTTATTCGTGGAAATTCGTAGTACATTCGTGACTGTGTCTTAATCATTTCTTACAATTCGCAGACAATTCGTAAAGAATTCGTACATGTTTCGTAGGTTTTTAGCATGTAAAGCTACGAATGTTCGTAAACATTTCGTACAAGTGTAAATGCTGTTCACGAATATTCACGAATTTATGCAGCCGCCTATTCGTGGTGATTCGTGGCAATTCGGGTCGTAGTGAAATAGGGGCTTAAAGCGTGACAAGAATCAACAACCCCGCCACATTTGTTCTCATTACACAATAGTTGTACTGCAGAGGAATATCAAAATGGTGAAATTCGATTAACACTGTTCTCAACAGTCTTCCATGTCTTGCATCATTACAAAATAAGAATACCCATTTGTTTTCTTGCCTAATATTTACATCGATACACGTCCGTGGATAAATAGATAGGAAAGGATTACAAACAGAAGTTTCCATATATATAATGAAAGTATGTACACTAATTACAGAGCATATACATGATGATAGGGCCAGGATGTATTCAAAAATAAATAGCACGAAATATAACATATAACATAAATCATATATAACATAACATAAACCAAACTAAAGTCTCCTTAAAATGCCCATAAATGATCAAATTACTTACCAACCACTTGTAGCACTTCAAGTCTCACCACATTTTGTCCTATCTGCACAAACTGTTCATTTGAAAGCTTAGCACCACCGTATGTGGAACCAATGTGGGAGGTTACTTTAAATCCGGATGAAGATTTTTTGGTTTCGATGTCTCGCTTCAGCTCAATGCCGTCCACATCCTGTTGAGCACCAAAACACGGCCCGTAGTCATTGTGACAGTAAATAGCTTGTCTAGAGTTATCTATGCCATATCTCTTCGGTTGAAATGTGCCCTTGTCATACAATTTAAAGATGAAGGCTTTTGGGTCTGGTTTGTATCCATTGGGATGATTCGGTTTCCAATCCTGGGTGGTGTATCCACCTGCAATGAATACAAAGGAATTGTATCCCTCCAATTTAGAAAATATGTACACGTTGTATATATGTTGTCATTTCAAAATTTAAGTTACTGTTAACTTAAAGACATTCAATGTTTCGTAAATTAATGGGTTATTTTGACATCTGGTGGTAACGGTTGGCACGTTGTACGTTGAGGGTACCCGAATCTCTTAAGTATCTCGCCCCGAGAGAAAACAAGAATGTGTACTATTGCAGATAGTGTGATCCTAGATAAACCAATACTACACGTGTTCACTATCTAAATGACATACAATTCTTACGTATCTTAGCCAGTTGAACGTAATCTTAATATCCATTTGAAAGGGTTATCATAAGCTTTGTGTTTTCCATAAGTTACCAGGCCTGATATATATGTATAAAGCCCATATCATAACTATCAATGACATGGGGTGTTTGATATGTGATTGAGGTAAACCAATATCTGTGTCCGGCAGACAATTACATACATGTATCAATATCACCCAATTCATTGTATCCCTTTGCTTTCAGGCAAAAAGTTATAGTATGATTAAATATCCTATACTTTGTATGACAACGTGGTACGTATGACAAACGTTTGCATAAAAATTCTACCGAGGTGAATCTGTCTATTTGTGTTATAGTAGTAAATATTTGTATATAAATGATTTATGATCAAAAGTTTAAAATACTTGTTTTCATATCACACATCTATTCTGGATGATAGTTTTCACTACATGTATGATAAAGAAAGGAATTTAATAACATAATTTGTTATTATCTATTTATTCATTTACTTATTTATTAAGTCCTTCCAGTTCTGCCATTAAAGAATCCTCAGAAGTCTAGACAAATTTTCCATCTACTTTAAATTTTTTATCCTAGATCTTGAAAATACAAATGTCAATATGAACACTTTTTATAGAATTAATGTTGCTCTTACTGCTGCCAAACCAGAGCCGTAAATCTACGTACCAAACACAGTACCATCAGCAGTGAAGAAGATAGAGAGGCTTGGTCCAAGGGCGTCACATGTTTCATGGAAGGTTGGGATGGGAGTTGTACTCTTGGAGCTATCATAAAGCTTAACAATGTGTTTCCTTTCAGGAAACCATTCCTGTATCATTTCACTGCACAGCAAGTTAAAAGTCCGCGACATCTGCATAAAAGGTCATCGATCTCATGGGGTACAAAACATGACAAAACTGTAGAATGCTGACATATAAATTGTTGGGCAATTGAATGTTTGGGGTCACGGGGTCACCAAATCTACTATATATAATCCCATTGGTTAAGGAGACATAATATTTCAGTTCTCTAGAGAACAGTTCTCTAAAGTCAATGGTTCTTGAGAAGAAGTTGAAAATGTGAAAAGATTACAGACGGATGGATGGACGGACGGACGGACGGACGCCATAAACCCATCGGGTCTCTCAGGCCAAATGACCAATGAACTGAGGCTGCAAAAAATGCATGAATATTCTGTTTATACATTTTGGTTTTGATACCACGTCAAATTTGGTGAAAATGGATAAACAAAATGTAATATTTAAATTAAACTAAAAGTAATGTAAGATTGAAAATATATATTTTTTTATGTTGCGTTTTGAGAGAAAGTAAGCAAAATATATAAAACGACTATTTCGAAAAAGCATTTAACTCAGTTGATTGGTTATTTATACACAAAAAAAACGCTAACTTATTTCCGGTCCATCTATCCGACGAAGGATTAAATTGTATTATACACACATTCAATCTAGTGTAATAGCGAAAGGCTTTTCATCTCATTTTGTTGAAATTACAAGAGGATGCAGGTAAGGTGACCCATTATCTCCTTACATTTTTATAACCTGTGCCAAAGTTCTAAGTATAATGTTACGAAATAATAAGAACATAAAGGGAATAAAGATAGGCCATACTAAAAACCTACTATCACAATTTGCAGATGATACTTCTCTCGTACTCGACGGAACTGAAAAGTGTCTTCAACATACCCTCAACGTCTTAAATGAATTCGCATCATTCTCTGGTCTTAAAATAAATACAACCAAAGACGTATCTAATTCCTTGATACAACCAAGACCTAAGTCATATGGATAGGTGCATCAAAACACTCACAGAACATCCTCTGTAAAAATCATAAACTAGACTGGAATCAATGAGATTTCACTATCCTTGGCATAACCTTTACACATAAATATAAGGACAAACTAAAGATAATCAAAACTTCGATGAATCCATGGTTAGGAAGAGATTTCACAATCTTCCAAAATTGAATCATCTTTTTTCAATTCTTCCAAACCCAAGTGATAAAATCATAACATAATTGACCTCCTTATGCTTTAACTTTATTTGGCGAAACAAACCAGTTGTAACGAAATTACACAATTGCACAAAAACCGCGGAATAAGAGTCCCAGACATAACAAACACAATTTTTGCAAATTGAATAAAATACCTTTCAACGCAGAAAATGGTAATAAAATAAAACATCTATATACTCAAAATGAAGCTCCTACATCTGGGCATTGTTACCTCAAATCATCAAAGTATATCCAAGATAAAAATCCTCAAATCGCGGACTAACCCATTCTGGCGCGATGGTGCTGAGAACATGGGGATGTTTCATCAGTAACAAAGGTTCAATGATTTTTTATTCCCACCAATTCGGTGTAATGAAAATATTACAATTGGCAAACAAGAAATATGTTATAAACATTACATACAACATGGCATAATATTTGTAAATGATATTGTGAATTAAAAAGGTGATTTTCGAAATTTTTAAACTTTTAAAAATTTCTACACATGTAAAACAAACTTTTTAGAATATGCCGGTATAGTAAAGTCCATTAAAGCTTACCTTGAGACAAACAATCTCGAGTTATCAAATAAGTTAACCAACCCCACCCTGCCATACTTCATAGTAAATTTAGATATCGTAAACTCGACCAAAGAATGCAGGCTCTTGATACCCTTCAAAGTTCTGCAAATGGTAACTTATATAAATATAAACCTAGGACTTGAATCAATCAATAGCTAAAAATGAATGGACCGAAATAAATTACACCTTTTTGATCACATCTTGGCAAAAAACAAATTTGGTTTCAATATTCGATCATACACAGAATTCTTCCATTGAATGATCTTCTTTTTAAAATGAAAATGAAAGAAAACAAACAAATGTATCTTTAGAAAATGTAGCGCATATTTTCTATGATTGCCTGTAAGACTAAAAACATGGATAGAGCAAAAATCAGATATTAAATATTAAACCTATCAAAACGAAACATATGCCTAGGATATCCGGACGAAAAGAAGAAATATGATACTAAATCTGATTATAACAACAGTCAAATATAATATATTCATATCAAAGTTAAACGAAACTGTACCGCAATTTAACATTATAAAACAAGATTTAAACAATGTCTATGAAATCGATAAACGCATCTGTTACTCAGATTGCAAGTATGCCATAATCCTTTTAAAGACTGACACTCTGCAACATCGGTGAATGTATAAAAATGCCAGGTCCAAATAAATAGAACAAAACCATCACCTCTTCGTTTTATACAATTTGCAAAATTAGCTTGCTGTTCCTCTGTATCAATATGTTATGGAAGGGGATTTGTGCCCCAAATGAAGACATGTTAACTTGTAACTTGTAAAGTGTAACATGTCTTTCTCAACCATACAAGTCTCGAAAAGACAAGTCCAACCATGCAAAACTAACATTTTAATTCTGTCAATCGTAACTTCGCAATCTCAACTTTATAAAGTTGAAATGTAATTCTAGAAATCGTCAAAGTCGAAAAGTCAACTTGTCATTTTTAATTATTAAATCTAAATAATATGAACATTTTGTAATGTTACAAGTTACGTTTGACAAATGAAAAATGGAAAATGAGAAGTTGCAAAGTCAGCTTTGTAAAACGGACTTCAGCATTTCGAGACTGACATGACTTGTATAGTTGCGAATGCAATGTTTCAAATTACATCTCTACATGAATTCGCGCTGACCATATTTGGAAGTTTCCCGAACATTGCCGATGTTTTCCGAGGACGAGAGGCATTTGCTAAAAAACGAGCCCTCCCTTGCCGCTGTCCCAGATGGGGAATCCCTTAGTCTATTTTGAGCCTAAAGCTGGACGAATTGACCACGCCCCCTGAAAATCAAGGGACGTAACTCTTGTTATGTCCTACAAACAAACGCACGTTGTCAGTTCACATAGCGCTACTGTCACTTACATTCCGTTTGATAGTGTCGCTTAGTAATTAAATGCCAAACGAAAATACCAATTTAAAATTCATTCTTAGGTATTCTAATTATTGTTTCCAAAAAAATTAAGGACATTTGACAAACAATTTTTTTTGCAACGCAAAACGAATGCAGAAGTAATGTAAATGTGGGATGACACTGACAGACATAAAGGATCGCATAGCTTGATTGGCATTGATGCTATGAATCGATAAATGTATCCGATCAGTTATCATAAAACTTCTTTCACTTACATGTAAAACATCAGATTTACAAACCATATATAGACATCCTACACCCGAAAAAATTAATTACTTTCTGTGCGCTCATTTACACATTATCATCTCTAAGTTCAATCACGTCAACATTCACTTTTTTATTTTTTGTGGGACAGAAATATATTTGTCCATGATTCATATGTCCGTTAATTCTATATAAAGAATCACATTACTGAATTCAAGTATTAAATGTAAATCATAAGCCTAGATCAGTTGTTTCACACTTTAAACAATAAACATTCAACTTCTACATGCAATATTTTCAATATGAAAATAATTATGAATATAGAATGCAAAATGAAAATAGAATTGTATCACTGGTAATTTCAAAAATATAATTGCACTGTTGAATTAAAAAATTTAATCGACTGTAACATATACAGGATATAAAAAAATATAAATAAAACGTACAATTTCACTAAAATGGTCATTCATGAATACATTGACATGCGTATTGTTTTTAATAAATTAAATATGTGTTTTATTAACTCATATATGAAACGATGATAATTTTTGAAGAAAACCAAGATATATGGATAGTCAACTTCTTTATTGCAATGAATGCGACGTTTCGGTGTAGATACTAACACCGTTATCAAGCAAGTGATACATGAATATGGTAGGAGGAGAATTTATATAGTATAGTGAATTTATATAGTATGGGTTCCCCCCTCTCCCCGATCATCACAGAAATCTACATGACAGAACTAGAAGAGAAAGCCCTACAAACCTCCCCCATCACCCCCATATGCTGGTACAGGAAAGTAGATGACACCTTCGTAGTCCTCAACCACAACGACGACCCTGAGCATCTCCTAGACCACCTGAATTCCCAACATCCCCGTATGCAGTTCACAATGGAAGAAGAATCCCAAAACAAACTCCCTTTCCTGGATGTCCTGGTACAATTAACAAGTTGATGTACACTGGATTCCCAATTATATATTGAGGGGATAAGAAGATTAGGTTGATGTACAGGGGATTGGTTGTATAAACAGATTAACAAGCGTTTGTACCCTTGAAGAGGTTGATGTACACTGAGATGTTAATTAGTGATTAGCTGAGTGATTACAAGAGAGTGGCCTGATGTACCAAGGATCCGACAAACCGACTCCAGAGACAACACAAAGCCCTACTTAAAGAACTCCTCGACAACAACGAGATTGGTCCCACACTTCATAAACAACTTGCTGTCCCTCATCCACGACCACCTTACGCCCGCGCCACCATCAAAGTTCACAAAGACCCAATCAAGGCCCGCCTTCTTGTATGTTCCAGGAACACCGTCCACTACAACACCGCTCAGCACCTTGCCAGACTTCTAGCCCCCTTAGGAAAAGCAGCCAAATCCTTTGTCACCGACTCCACCGAATTCTGCACCAAAGTCAGCTCCATCAACCACCCAGGAAAATTAATCAGCTACGATGTCATAGACCTCTTCACCAATGTCCCAAGAGAAGAAGCCCTCAGCATCATACGAAGCAAACTTGAAGACATCCATCCCAACCTAGAAACCCACCTTAGCAAAGACAGCATCATCAACCTAATCAACTCCTGCATCAGCTCAACTTACTTCACCTGGTCTGATAGAATCTTCCAGCAAACTCATGGTCTCCCAATGGGTTCCCCCCTCTCCCCGATCATCACAGAAATCTACATGACAGAACTAGAAGAGAAAGCCCTACAAACCTCCCCCATCACCCCCATATGCTGGTACAGGAAAGTAGATGACACCTTCGTAGTCCTCAACCACAACGACGACCCTGAGCATCTCCTAGACCACCTGAATTCCCAACATCCCCGTATGCAGTTCACAATGGAAGAAGAATCCCAAAACAAACTCCCTTTCCTGGATGTCCTGGTACAGAAAGAAGAAAACAAGCTATCCACCACAGTCTACAGGAAACCCACCCACACTGACCAATACCTCCACTTCACATCCAACCACCCGCTTCAAGTCAAGAAAGGCATCATCTCCACCCTCACCCGAAGAGCCAAGAACATCTGCTAAACAGAAGCCCTCGAAACTGAACTAAACCACCTTCGGCATGTTTTCATCCACTACAACCAGTATCCACAGAATTTAGTCAACAACGTCATCAGAGCCACCCTCAACCCAAGAGACAAGGTACCCCGTCAACAATCAACCCCCTTCATCATAAGTATTCCGTATGTCCCAGCAGTCAGCCACCAGATTAGACGCCTCCTACAGCAGCAAGCCGGCATAGATGTTGTCTTCCAGAAGGGCAAATCACTCCAAAACCTCCTCCAGGCAACAGGCAAGCCATCATCAACAATGAAGGATGATCCCTCAGGAGCAGTCTACCAGATTACTTGTGACTGTGGGGACTCTTACATAGGTGAAACTTCACGTCCCCTGCCACTCAGAATAAAAGAACACCAAGCCTCAGTCCTGAAGAAAGACTCTAAATCTGCCATATCTGACCATACTCAAGCCAACCCTGACCACACAATCTGCTGGAATGACATCACCACCTTGGAGGTCAACCGTTCAGACTACAAGATCAGAAAACTCCTTGAAGCCATACAAATCCAGCGCTTCCATCCTGCCATGAACCGCGACCAAGGCTACTTCATCCCTTCGGCTTATCATCACCTTATCAAAGACAGTCTTTAGTACTTTATCTGGCTTCATGCTCTTAGAGTATCTACAACAACTTTTCCTGTTATCATCACTTGTATACATCTGGCCACTCTCTTAAAATCACTTTGTACATCAGGCCACTCTCTTGTAATCACTCAGCTAATCACTAATTAACATCTCAGTGTACATCAACCTCTTCAAGGGTACAAACGCTTGTTAATCTGTTTATACAACCAATCCCCTGTACATCAACCTAATCTTCTTATCCCCTCAATATATAATTGGGAATCCAGTGTACATCAACTTGTTAATTGTACATACTCACTTTACTATATAAATTCTCCTCCTACCATATTCATGTATCACTTGCTTGATAACGGTGTTAGTGTCTACACCGAAACGTCGCATTCATTGCAATAAAGAAGTTGACTATCCATATATCTTGGTTTTCTTCATTTTTTAATTTTTATTTAGATAATAGTTCCTATAATTTAAGTTTTACAACAATATGTCTCCCCATAACATACGTCTTTGCCGTGTCTATTAACACTTTTATTGGTTAGTCTTTAATGTAACAAACTCATTGTAGTAGAAATATATATCAAATTATTAATTTAAAAGTTCAAAGACAAGAAATGATCATTCAATTGATGTGTTGTCAAGGAAAAACACAACACAATCCGACTAGAAGTTGCAGAAAGGGCTTCTTTATACACATATTTCAAGGATAAGTGTGTTTGAAAAGTCCAGAAACTGTACTAAGAGTGTGACATTTTAGATGTTCAGTATATATTTATAAATAGAGCAATCAACACAAGAGAGCTGCTGAAAATGAAAATAAGACATTCAAATATTTGTTCTTTCTGTAAATCTGAACCAGAAAGTTTGCAATATTTTTTCATAAATGTAATCACGTAAATGAATTTTGGGGAATCGAAAGTTCCATGAACAATCGTCTTTTATCAGCCAAAACTGGCTCCCTGCTTGTGTGAGATCATGCGATATCGACAAGCGATATCCACATAGTAGATAACGCTAAATCGCTCCGATATTAAAAACAACGCCTTTTGTCCATGCGAACTGGATTTTTTAAAACAATATTTCCAGGTTTAAAAATTTCTTAGCTCTGCACTTCCTTTATGTGTGTTTCACTTTTGTCTGTATACCTGCATTCTCTTCTGGGAAGAGAATGGTATACCTGTGAAATGAACTTAATAAAACATTTGAAAATAATGTTTCATTGAGCTATACCTTACGGATTTTCAGTTCTGCCCCAGAAAGGAATCCAAGTTGCGTTTCCATGGAAACGAAGGAAAAAATACCGAACTGTGACCAGTGTTGCGACGATCCAAAAGCTGAGACAGGAAAATGACAATAATTTTGTAGACCCAAATCAAAGCAGTCCGTGACACTGACAGTATTTTATGTTTCGAAACCACTTGAAATTACGTAAGGTTTATTTTGAAAAGTTACAAATATTTACCATCATGTATTTATTTTAAAAATGTCGATAAATTATCTAACAAAAATCGAATGTGAAAAAATTTCCCGACCAACTGTTTTTTTGTGTTATTAATTCTTTTTTACAAAAGACTCATGTTTTCTTTATACTCATTTGATACAGAGTGTTTTACTTATGAAGGCATTAAACATGTAGTTTTATATTATGCCAACTCTTTATACACGTATAGATATCATTATACCCGAGTGTAAACTGTGCAATCCTGTATACCCTTTTACAATCAAATGCAAAACAACAAAAATCAACACCCTTCTGGGTCACAAGAAAGTGTACGATTTATTACTTGACTCACACAAATAATTTATCATGAATCATAAATGGGAATACGTCAATGATTAAAAAAAAACTGATCTGGATTGGGAGTGTTTTAGCTTATACATATACAACTGCATGTAGCAAGAAAGGATTTACTCCAACTATCTTGTATATTTAAAAAATAAATAAATCATACATACATACAATAATATAATATCACAAAATACATATATATTAATCTTGACCAGGAAGCATATTTCTTAAAAGTGTGGTCTAGCTATTCCTATGTTATTTAGAACAAATGAATAGACAATTTACAACTTTTCTGTAAATGTGTTCAATTATTTATGTTGATTCTGCTTGCATCATTTTGAACTGTAAACTTATTTGTATGGTCATCCTGGAAAGAATGTAGATAAACAAATGTTTTATTTTCCTTTGTTGTGTTTGACCAGTACCTTCCTCCACGTGAAAATGTAGATTGGCCCTCCACATATAACAAACACATTTGCTGAAGCTTCGATGTCGTATATTTGGATTACTTTGATCAATCTGATGCAAAAATGTATTGATTATATCATAAACATATTTTATGAACATACAGTGGCGAATCGGGGGGGGGGGGGGGGGGGGGGGGGGGTCGAGGGGGTCCCCCCCCCCCTTTCAAAATTGTTTGCATTGGCGGATATGGGGAAAAAAATTGGAGGTCATGATTACACAATGTGACATTTAATATGTGCCGACCATCGGGCTCGCACAGAAATAACCGCGTCTCGAGCGTTCGGGCGGGCAGTTACTTCCTCCACAGTAAAATGCGATGGTCTCCTATAATGTTTTAGTCAATATGCTTTTGTCAACAGTATGCTAATAGTGGGAAAACTAGTATGCAATTTTCAAATATGTGTTAGTAGTTGCTGAGAGATGCTTGCCAAGGGAGAAGTCATTGTTGAACATTGTGTTTATCGGATCGGGATTTTTCGTTCCTTTCCGCTAATTTCCGTAATATTCCAAATATGGTCAATGCGAAATCGTGTAGAGATGTGATTTGAAACATTGCAATCGTAACTATGTAAGTCATGTCAGTCTGGAAATGCTAAAGTCCGTTTTACAAAGCTGACTTTGCAACTCCTCATTTTCCATTTTTCATTTGTCAAACGTAACTTGTAACATTACACAATGTGTATATTATTTAGATTTAATAATTAGAAATGATAAGTTGACTTTTCGACTTTGATGATTTCTAGCATTACATTTCAACTTTGTAAAGTTGAGAATAGAAAGTTAAGATTGACAGGATTAAAATGTTAGTTTTGCATGGTTGGACTTGTCTTTTCGAGACTTGTATGGTTGTGAACGACATGTTACACTTTACAAGTTACAAGTCAACATGTCTTCATTTGTGGCACAAATCCCCTTTCCATAATATGTGTACCTATTCATATTGTCAATGTTGTTTTATGAATGAAACATGTTATATCTGTCTATGTATTTGAAAAACAAATTAAAAACAAAACCCCCTACGATCTCATACTCTGAACGTACTAAGGCGGAGGATTACAGGTAAGGAATATTGTTTTTTAAAACTTATATGAAAGACAACTGGCCTTCACAGAATTTAACTTTCCTCACATTTCCTAGTTCTACTTTCACTTTCGTTTTCATCTTTTACAATCTCCGTCATATGATAGTGGCATATACACACGTTTATAATACATGCACGAGTAAAATCAACAACAAAACAAAACCCCTTTTCGAATATCCTCAACTCTTTTAGGCACTTTTATGGTTAGAATGTGATATTTTACTTGATATCAACATTACAAGTTACAAAATATGTTTTCAAAGTTCTTATATTCAAGTGTTAAGTTTTTATTAAAATAATATAGATGGATTTGATTTGATTACGTTTCGGAAAGGTACGATACTACAATAACCCAAGGAAACTTACCCCTGAAAGCAATAATCCCTGACACTAGCAGTGAACGTGGCTAACTTGCAAGTGTTTACTATCAGTCACAGTGTGGGGTGGCGCTTATCTAACCAAGGGAGACGACTCTTACTTACACACTGGCCCCTTTGTTTTATCTGGGTGTTCAGTTTTCATAGTTGTCTAGTGAACTACACATGCAGAGGGATGTCCATCGTCCATATCGAGCGTTCATTATGAACACGTGATATGAATAACCTTTATAACCTGATTTGTAAATAGTTGTTTAAGTATGAATGTACGATAAGTCGTGAAAAAACATTCCTCAACACTAACATATCGCAAATACACCGTATTGTTAGATCGAACCTGATGGTTTCTGGTCAAGTGAACTAAACGTTACACCCTGGAAGGCGAGATGCCACGGGTTGTTCGATTTCGGGGTTTAAAATTGTTATCTTACGTTTAATTGTGTACCAGTTGTAGATTTTTAATCTTTAACTGGAGTGCAAGATTTTAAAAACATAACGCGTTGTTATTTTCAGGAAACTGGAGATATTGGCTCTGACCCTTAGGAAAAGCAGCCAAATCCTTTGTCACCGACTCCACCGAATTCTGCACCAAAGTCAGCTCAATCAACCACCCAGGAAAATTAATCAGCTACGATGTCATAGACCTCTTCACCAATGTCCCAAGAGAAGAAGCCCTCAGCATCATACGAAGCAAACTTGAAGACATCCATCCCAACCTAGAAACCCACCTTAGCAAAGACAGCATCATCAACCTAATCAACTCCTGCATCAGCTCAACTTACTTCACCTGGTCTGATAGAATCTTCCAGCAAACTCATGGTCTCCCAATGGGTTCCCCCCTCTCCCCGATCATCACAGAAATCTACATGACAGAACTAGAAGAGAAAGCCCTACAAACCTCCCCCATCACCCCCATATGCTGGTACAGGAAAGTAGATGACACCTTCGTAGTCCTCAACCACAACGACGACCCTGAGCATCTCCTAGACCACCTGAATTCCCAACATCCCCGTATGCAGTTCACAATGGAAGAAGAATCCCAAAACAAACTCCCTTTCCTGGATGTCCTGGTACAGAAAGAAGAAAACAAGCTATCCACCACAGTCTACAGGAAACCCACCCACACTGACCAATACCTCCACTTCACATCCAACCACCCGCTTCAAGTCAAGAAAGGCATCATCTCCACCCTCATCCGAAGAGCCAAGAACATCTGCTAAACAGAAGCCCTCGAAACTGAACTAAACCACCTTCGGCATGTTTTCATCCACTACAACCAGTATCCACAGAATTTAGTCAACAACGTCATCAGAGCCACCCTCAACCCAAGAGACAAGGTACCCCGTCAACAATCAACCCCCTTCATCATAAGTATTCCGCATGTCCCAGCAGTCAGCCACCAGATTAGACGCCTCCTACAGCAGCAAGCCGGCATAGATGTTGTCTTCCAGAAGGGCAAATCACTCCAAAACCTCCTCCAGGCAACAGGCAAGCCATCATCAACAATGAAGGATGATCCCTCAGGAGCAGTCTACCAGATAACTTGTGACTGTGGGGACTCTTACATAGGTGAAACTTCACGTCCCCTGCCACTCAGAATAAAAGAACACCAAGCCTCAGTCCTGAAGAAAGACTCTAAATCTGCCATATCTGACCATACTCAAGCCAACCCTGACCACACAATCTGCTGGAATGACATCACCACCTTGGAGGTCAACCGTTCAGACTACAAGATCAGAAAACTCCTTGAAGCCATACAAATCCAGCGCTTCCATCCTGCCATGAACCGCGACCAAGGCTACTTCATCCATTCGGCTTATCATCACCTTATCAAAGACAGTCTTTAGTACTTTATCTGGCTTCATGCTCTTAGAGTATCTACAACAACTTTTCCTGTTATCATCACTTGTATACATCTGGCCACTCTCTTAAAATCACTTTGTACATCAGGCCACTCTCTTGTAATCACTCAGCTAATCACTAATTAACATCTCAGTGTACATCAACCTCTTCAAGGGTACAAACGCTTGTTAATCTGTTTATACAACCAATCCCCTGTACATCAACCTAATCTTCTTATCCCCTCAATATATAATTGGGAATCCAGTGTACATCAACTTGTTAATTGTACATACTCACTATACTATATAAATTCTCCTCCTACCATATTCATGTATCACTTGCTTGATAACGGTGTTAGTATCTACACCGAAACGTCGCATTCATTGCAATAAAGAAGTTGACTATCCATATATCTTGGTTTTCTTCATTTTTAATTTTTTAATTTTTATTTAGATAATAGTTCCTATAATTTAAGTTTTACAACAATATGTCTCCCCATAACATACGTCTTTGCCGTGTCTATTAACACTTTTATTGGTTAGTCTTTAATGTAACAAACTCATTGTAGTAGAAATATATATCAAATTATTAATTTAAAAGTTCAAAGACAAGAAATGATCATTCAATTGATGTGTTGTCAAGGAAAAACACAACACAATCCGACTAGAAGTTGCAGAAAGGGCTTCTTTATACACATATTTCAAGGATAAGTGTGTTTGAAAAGTCCAGAAACTGTACTAAGAGTGTGACATTTTAGATGTTCAGTATATATTTATAAATAGAGCAATCTACACAAGAGAGCTGCTGAAAATGAAAATAAGACATTCAAATATTTGTTCTTTCTGTAAATCTGAACCAGAAAGTTTGCAATATGTTTTCATAAATGTAATCACGTAAATGAACTTTGGGGAATCGAAAGTTCCATGAACAATCGTCTTTTATCAGCCAAAACTGGCTCCCTGCTTGTGTGAGATCATGCGATATCGACAAGCGATATCAACATTGTAGATAACGCTAAATCGCTCCGATATTAAAAACAACGCCTTTTGTCCATGCGAACTGGATTTTTTTAAACAATATTTCCAGGTTTAAAAATTTCTTAGCTCTGCACTTCCTTTATGTGTGTTTCACTTTTGTCTGTATACCTGCATTCTCTTCTGGGAAGAGAATGGTATACCTGTGAAATGAACTTAATAAAACATTTGAAAATAATGTTTCATTGAGCTATACCTTACGGATTTTCAGTTCTGCCCCAGAAAGGAATCCAAGTTGCGTTTCCATGGAAACGAAGGAAAAAATACCGAACTGTGACCAGTGTTGCGACGATCCAAAAGCTGAGACAGGAAAATGACAATAATTTTGTAGACCCAAATCAAAGCAGTCCGTGACACTGACAGTATTTTATGTTTCGAAACCACTTGAAATTACGTAAGGTTTATTTTGAAAAGTTACAAATATTTACCATCATGTATTTATTTTAAAAATGTCGATAAATTATCTAACAAAAATCGAATGTGAAAAAATTTCCCGACCAACTGTTTTTTTGTGTTATTAATTCTTTTTTACAAAAGACTCATGTTTTCTTTATACTCATTTGATACAGAGTGTTTTACTTATGAAGGCATTAAACATGTAGTTTTATATTATGCCAACTCTTTATACACGTATAGATATCATTATACCCGAGTGTAAACTGTGCAATCCTGTATACCCTTTTACAATCAAATGCAAAACAACAAAAATCAACACCCTTCTGGGTCACAAGCAAGTGTACGATTTATTACTTGACTCACACAAATAATTTATCATGAATCATAAATGGGAATACGTCAATGATTAAAAAAAAACTGATCTGGATTGGGAGTGTTTTAGCTTATACATATACAACTGCATGTAGCAAGAAAGGATTTACTCCAACTATCTTGTTACTCAAAATTGTTTGCATTGGCGGATATGGGGAAAAAAATTGGAGGTCATGATTACACAATGTGACATTTAATATGTGCCGACCATCGGGCTCGCACAGAAATAACCGCGTCTCGAGCGTTCGGGCGGGCAGTTACTTCCTCCACAGTAAAATGCGATGGTCTCCTATAATGTTTGCGTCAATATGCTTTTGTCAACAGTATGCTAATAGTGGGAAAACTAGTATGCAACTTTCAAATATGTGTTAGTAGTTGCTGAGAGATGCTTGCCAAGGGAGAAGTCATTGTTGAACGGATTGTTTATCGGATCGGGATTTTTCGTTCCTTTCCGCTAATTTCCGTAATATTCCAAATATGGTCAATGCGAAATCGTGTAGAGATGTGATTTGAAACATTGCAATCGTAACTATGTAAGTCATGTCAGTCTGGAAATGCTAAAGTCCGTTTTACAAAGCTGACTTTGCAACTCCTCATTTTCCAGTTTTCATTTGTCAAACGTAACTTGTAACATTACACAATGTGTATATTATTTAGATTTAATAATTAGAAATGATAAGTTGACTTTTCGACTTTGATGATTTCTAGCATTACATTTCAACTTTGTAAAGTTGAGAATAGAAAGTTAAGATTGACAGGATTAAAATGTTAGTTTTGCATGGTTGGACTTGTCTTTTCGAGACTTGTATGGTTGTGAACGACATGTTACACTTTACAAGTTACAAGTCAACATGTCTTCATTTGTGGCACAAATCCCCTTTCCATAATATGTGTACCTATTCATATTATCAATGTTGTTTTATGAATGAAACATGTTATATCTGTCTATGTATTTGAAAAACAAATTAAAAACAAAACCCCCGACGATATCATACTCTGAACGTACTAAGGCGGAGGATTACAGGTAAGGAATATTGTTTTTTAAAACTTATATGAAAGACAACTGGCCTTCACAGAATTTAACTTTCCTCACATTTCCTAGTTCTACTTTCACTTTCGTTTTCATCTTTTACAATCTCCGTCATATGATAGTGGCATATACACACGTTTATAATACATGCACGAGTAAAATCAACAACAAAACAAAACCCCTTTTCGAATATCCACAACTCTTTTAGGCACTTTTATGGTTAGAATGTGATATTTTACTTGATATCAACATTACAAGTTACAAAATATGTTTTCAAAGTTTCTTATATTCAAGTGTTAAGTTTTTATTAAAATAATATAGATGGATTTGATTTGATTACGTTTCGGAAAGGTACGATACTACAATAACCCAAGGAAACTTACCCCTGAAAGCAATAATCCCTGACACTAGCAGTGAACGTGGCTAACTTGCAAGTGTTTACTATCAGTCACAGTGTGGGGTGGCGCTTATCTAACCAAGGGAGACGACTCTTACTTACACACTGACCCCTTTGTTTTATCTGGGTGTTCAGTTTTCATAGTTGTCTAGTGAACTACACATGCAGAGGGATGTCCATCGTCCATATCGAGCGTTCATTATGAACACGTGATATGAATAACCTTTATAACCTGATTTGTAAATAGTTGTTTAAGTATGAATGTACGATAAGTCGTGAAAAAACATTCCTCAACACTAACATATCGCAAATACACCGTATTGTTAGATCGAACCTGATGGTTTCTGGTCAAGTGAACTAAACGTTACACCCTGGAAGGCGAGATGCCACGGGTTGTTCGATTTCGGGGTTTAAAATTGTTATCTTACGTTTAATTGTGTACCAGTTGTAGATTTTTAATCTTTAACTGGAGTGCAAGATTTTAAAAACATAACGCGTTGTTATTTTCAGGAAACTGGAGATATTGGCTCTGACCATGCTGTTTATTGTATTTATTAAAAGTACATTTCAGTGTGTTGCACGTACCCTCATCACTTCTCGTTCATGCTATTGTAATTACAGGCCACTTTACACAGAACTACGTCCTTCGCACGACCCAAATATGGACACGACGCTCACCGGTCGGCGGAATTAGGAAAAATTCCCTTTCAGTGTAAATGCTTTTGCAATCTTCTCGGAATTTTCATGACGATCTCTGAGCAACCTGTATGTTAACGGGATCCCTGTCTGTCTTCGCCGGGCGTTCACTGTACACCCTTTAATGACAACCAAAATCATTTCAGCATCGAGGGCGATCCCGGACATCCCGTCGACCTTCTCTGTGACTTCTGCGTACCGGCATTGATAACCATGGCGACAGTTGGGAGACCTCTGAACACTTTGATGACAGTGTGATCCCTGGAGAGTTTCCGGCAACGTGGGTATATTACGAACCATCAAGGGCATATCACAACCTTGCAGATTGTGATGATTCCTAGATGGAACGGAACAGGTACATTCCAATAGTTAAAGGCGGTAGAACGTTTTTTGCATGTTATTTTTCTCTCAAATTTGTCATTTATTACTAAAGTTTGTATAATATATTGTTATATTAGAGGATTAAACATCTCATTATAGCAGTTTCAAGCATAATATTTTTATCAGAAATGTTTTTGAACTTGCTTTCATATGTCTTGTCATTCATCTAGATGTTTTATTTTTCAGGTAAACTTAATTGTACCCACTAATACCTTAGAGCAGTAACTACATATCCCCCGCCACAAAGTGAAGGGGGATATAGGTTTGAGCTACGTTCATCCGTCCGAGACAAGGAGGACAGCTTTTCTAAGAAACCGTTTAAGGATAACCAAATTTGGTGTGAGGCATGAGAGTATAAATACTTTGATGGAGTTCGAAAATAAGAAGCGTGTGCTTATTTTTTCCGGAGGTTTTGCCCTTGTTTCGCTTTGCGACTCTGTTTTCAGGTATCTGTAAAGGGGATATCTTTTCTCAGAAAGTTTCAAACTGTTTAAGATCAAATCATTTGTGCATCATAAAGATTGATAAAAACTGTGGGAGGAGTTAGGCGATGTGAGTTGAGGTTTAACGCCGCTTTCAAGAGTATTTCACGTATATCAGAGCCGCTAGTATTACTGTAGGGAAAGAACCTGCAACGCCATGGTGGATATGTATTGCGATGAAACCTTTAAGCATCGACTGGAACTAGCGAACCATGGGTGGCACTGCACTGTAGATCAGTGAAGCATTGCACCCAAACCTTACTGCATTTATAGCAGACAAAGTTACCGAGTCCCTGGCGGGATTCGACCTCCTTATCCAAAGTCGATTGCGCTAACCACTGCGCTACCCCACCCCCACCCCCGTAGTGAAGAGAGGAGCTGATTTCATAAGGCAGGCACCTCCATTCTGCATGAACTGACGGTGTGACAGACAGACTGACGTACGGCATAAAAACACTCGGTTTAACCGCGGGAGTTATACAAGCTCCAATCTTAACAAATAATCTTGTGAACAAAATAATGAGTGAGAAAACAATAACATTCTGCGAAAAAGAAAGGATCTCCAGAAAAACAATAAATTGTCTTAAAAGTTCAATGACTACGCGGAAAGCCAACTTAAACCGCTGTAGCGATAAAACCCACATGGCACAAGGTCATTAGTATTGCTGGACCAAATTTCAATGTAGCGGTGTGCCAAAGGTTAAACACTTTACAAGTTGCCACTGAGATTTTTGAAGCAATCGTACGGAAGCGTATTAGTGTCACGGTGAAAAAATATCTGTCAAACTATCTCCTACGTAGGACTTAGTATCTCCTACGTAGGACTTAGTATCTCCTACGTAGGACATAGTATCTCCTACGTAGGACTTAGTATCTCCTACATAGGACGTAGTATCTCCTACGTAGGACATAGTATCTCCTACGTAGGACTTAGTATCTCCTACGTCTTAGTATCTCCTACGTAGGACTTAGTATCTCCTACGTAGGTGATAGTATCGCCTACGTAGGACTTAGTATCTCCTACGTAGGAGTTAGTATCTCCTACGTAGGACATAGTAGGGTTATCTCCTACGTAGGACTTAGTTTCTCCTACGTAGGAGATAGTATCTCCTACGTAGGAGATAGCATGATAAAGCACTGATCACTTCGTTTCATACTTATCCACGAGTTGTGGAGACACCTAAGCATCTTGCGTTTGTCTTTTTCATAAGAAACATAATTATGTTAGTCTGATTAAATCATGTAATTTCGAAGTTCCGTCTTGTTTTTTTAAAATAAAGTATTGTTCACTTGAAATGTTATGGAGGGAATATTGTCTTTCGGTTACTGCTCCCTTAGTGTCCATTTCGTTAGTGATAGTTTGCGAATATACTGTTACAGTTACTTTCAAATAATTATAATTATTTGCACATTGTTTTTTGTCTCAGATTTGGCATTTAATATTAAAGATTATACAATATTGTGTTACGTAAGAGGGTAAAACATCCTATTACACGTCCCGACAGGCCGCATGTATAGAAAACGGTTATCCGTATTGGTAGAAAATGGGGCGACGTATAAAGGGAGCATTTTATGGAACTCTTCAGTGTCAGAGATAGATTTGTAGGTGTCATGCGATTTTGAGAGTTCAGACAGATTGTTGACCATTCCGTCATAGTGTTATATTAAAAACTATATTATTGGGTGATTAGTTCTCGCTACGTCAGCCAGAACACTTGTACAACATTCGAGCGGTCATGTCCATGTGAACACTTTAAAATGGCCGCTCGAAGGGAAATGGACTCGAGTGGCTTAACCAAACCATTACATTCGTTTTAGAACTCTTTTTTATTGATTCAGGAGTGTTATTTAGGCAATGGTAACACTTATTAACCTTTTTGTGAGAACACTTTATTTCAATTCATTAGGAATAGCGTGCTCCAACGCCTTTGAAGGGTTAGGGTTTGGAGACAACTGACAGCATAAAACTGTAATAGGCATTGAAAGGGGTCCTGGCATAGGATTGAACATATGACAAAAGTTATATTTTTTGCTTAAATGAGGCATATTCTTACCTATTTGATATGTTTATTTGTCTTGTGTACTTGGTCTCAGATTGTTTTATAAAAAGTTTGCTTTAAAAACGAATAAGCATATATTTCAGACCTGAAAAAGGAGTAAGCACATACTACAAGTCGAGTCGCCATTCCTGTTCACATTTACGAAGTTCTTATTTAGAAGTCTTAATTCATTTCACTTCATTTAAAATTTTATTCGAATTATATGTTATTAAATGAAAGTCAAATAAGAACAACCTAATTTATTCAAAATGAATTGCCCTATTTCACTTCAAACCTACAAAATACCATTCAAATAAGTTATATGTAATTAGATGTATACACCTCATATCAGCAGTAGTTCTGCTGTCGTTCTAATGACGACATGCTATAAATGACAATAAGAACACTTAGAACTGAGGTAGATTTTAAAATTCGTCACTTCAGATGGTTAATTTACCCATATGGTAAATATACTTGTCAAAATAGGTTAGGTATATTGGAAGTTTATTATTGATATTTAATCAGTGTGTAAATGTGCAAATAAATCAGTATAAAAAAATTCATAATTTACATTTACCGCTAACTTTTCTTCTCCAGTACATTCATAACATTCAAGAGTACAGAAATTCATTAACGGTTATTAATTATGGAAGCTGAGATCCTTTATTTTTGAGTAATGTTTTGAGTGACGTCGTGTAATAAATGTCCAACACCAGGTTCAAAGTGTAATTAGGTCGCTAGCAAATTTCACGGAAATGTTGACTGTACTTGAATTATTGAAGGAGTTTAACACTGATATTCCAAAACATAAATAGGGAAACCGCAATCATATCGCAATCAATGTAGAGATCTACCGTTAACTTTTGAATTAATATCAGTTTATTAGATATAATCGTACAGTGCAAAACTATACTGGATTGCATAACACATGATGACTCAATCAACTCTACTTCTATAGATACCAATTTATAAAATACTTAAAGGTGCTCTAGCACGTTTTTCTTTATGAAAACATTGATCTCACGAAAAGGTAAATAAGTCTTACCAATGGCTAAATAATACTCCCGAATCAATAAAAAGAGTTCTACAACGAATGTACACTTTTCGGTTAAGCCATGCGAGTCCATTTCCCTTCATTGGTCATCGGCTGTAGCGATACCTAAACACTCAAAGTAGAGTTTTGAAAATGGGACCATGATAGAATAGTCAATTGTCTTGTTGTCTGAACTCTCAAATGACCTACAAATCTACCTCTCACACTGAAGAGTTCCACACCACTGTCGCTTTATACGTCGCACCATTTTATTTCAATAGGGATAACCTTTTTCTATGGATGCAGGTTTATCGGATCGTGTAACGCAATGTCTTAACCTCTTACATAACAATATATTGTTTAAACTGTAAAGAATATGGCAAATTTGAGAAAACAAAATACAGCTACAGCGTCTTTAAAGCTTTTTAACGGTCATATATACTATCATATACTTATACATCATATGATATACACAATATTGTTTATGGGCATTCTAGAAAGTGGGGTGATGAAGAATGAAGAACAATTTGATGAATACACAACTTCTTTATTATATGTCAAAACGTCGCCTACATAGAATAAATAAGTTGGGTATCCATAACATTTTTCTTCATTCGTCATATACACGAGAGTTTACATACACTATAGGCGTATACATGTGTTTAATACAATTGTGAACAACGCTAGATGTGATAAAGTGGTCCAGGCATTATAGAAGTTATAATAATTGTGATACTATCTCCTACGTAATAGATAGTATCTCCTACGTAGGAGATACTAACTCCTACGTAGGAGATACTAACTCCTACGTAGGAGATACTAAGTCCTACGTAGGAGATACTATCACCTACGTAGGAGATACTAAGTCCTACGTAGGAGATACTATGTCCTACGTAGGAGATACTATCTCCTACGTAGGAGATAGTATCTCCTACGTAGGAGATAGTATCACAATTATTTTTTTTTCATCGTGACACTAATACGCTTCCGCACAATCGCAATGAAAAAGGACTGTTTAGGTTCATTTCAAGAATTTCTATTAAACCACCAAATCATCTGCGAATGTTTGGAAATAGTCTTCAGTAAAGCGCAGCATCTGTCTGACAGTAAGTAGAATCAGTTTGTCAACATCATTATGGAGTTCTGTCTCTGCTTCGTAGTTCTTGACTGGACACACATGAGCACGAGGTAGACCAATCGTCTCCGCTGCTTGGTCGACAAGATCTTTTATTGGTTGACTGTGAAAGGTCAAGGCCATATTCTTGTCAACCATTGGACACACCTTGTCGATCTTCGTCAGCAGCAGAATCTGGGGAATACCTGAAGTAAGATTTAACAAAACGACATGGTCATGAACATCACCAGCTATATTGGTTCTCATTAAAAATTGCAACCGTCTCCTGAAAGTCCTAAGAAATGTGTATAAACCAAATTAGCTTTTACAATCACTAAATTCCTTGATGCAGTTGGCCCTTGTCAGATGTCCACAGAACTCACTCAGTCTGTAAAACCAAATGTTGGTTTCCAGAGGTATGTATGTCCTCAAGCTACACACCAAGTTCGGTTAACCTAACTCTGATAAAATCTGATAAAATATGTCCCCTATAAAGATGACATGACACTGATGCTTTCGGATATTACAATAGTTTTGATAAAAATATCAGAGTGTTCGATGTTGAAAACTACTATTACTATTACTACTGCTACTGCTACTGCTACTACTACTACTACTACTACTACTACTACTACTACTACTACTACTACTACTACTACTACTACTACTACTACTTCTGCTGCTACTACTACTGCTACTACTACTAGTACTACTACTGCTGCTGCTGCTACTACTACTACTACATGGGAATTATCAGGTCAAATATAAAACGTTTTGACGTTTTCTGTGAGACGAAGAGTTCAGACATGTTTGAATGCCAACGGCGGACATACCAGATACTGATCACATACAATTTGTCATCAAACTAATGATTATTCTATGATTTTGTTGTTTTTGTGCATGATCAGAAATAGGACAATTGACCCCACCCATGAAGAATTGGCGTTAACTAATTTACCATTAAAGTTACAGGTCTGCTATTTTAGCACAAAACACTAAACTGATGGAGTGTTACAACACAACAAAGCAAATTCCTCTGAATGATATTCAAATTCAAAGAGGTGTAACATTTCTTTTGGCGTTCAGTTTATTTGGCGATGGGGAATGAATATGCACGTTGTCGTTGAGTATTCTTAAATTACAATTGTTTAAATTCTTCTTATAACTTATACATATGGTATGGCACGCATTTGGTCGATGTACACATAACCGTTTTTGGAAAAGGTCACAAGGAAGGAAGGACGGAATGACTGCTATTTATACACCTCGTTTCGAAGTAAGCGATGATGCATAATAAGAATTGTTCAAAGATGCATTCCGTTAAACATTGGTAATGAAAACTATCCCACTATTATGCTTATGGGAGAATGTTAACATTATAACAGTCCCTTCATCTTTAGAATATACGGTAATGCTGCATTGTGACACGTACATGTATGCAATCTGTAAAATTGTCATATCAGCAGTTTATAATAATCTGCTTTCAAGATACAACTACAAAATTGGTTCTGAACTGTATGTTTTGCCTTTTTTCAAAGAGAGGTCGAATCGTAAAAGTTATTTTATTATAAGTTCAAAGCTTGTCTTACGGGGTTAAAACAGAAAATTTAGCATGATCATGGCTGTTTTTGAAAATCTTGCGTATGAACCATCAATTACAGTTCTGTGGCCTTACCGAAGGTATTTGCAACAGCTTTAATCTTGTCAATAGCCTCAGTGAGCCTGCTAGGTATGACGTTCACCACAGTTCCATCCATGACGAATGCAATGCAGTGCACCCTGTTCTGTACGAACTCTGGATCACCATCCACACCCTTCACCATCATCACCAATTTGTCCTTAAATATAATATTTAACTAACATGTTAGTTACCGAGAGTGTACATTTTATTAAATACACTTTGACAAGGTCCCGATCATACACAACATTTCAATGATTACGAACATGTTACAAAAGAATGGCGATTGTTTAAATGAGACAAGGTTAACGGTTCAGTATTCGACCAGTGTTTAATCAGAGAAATGACATTTGAAACAGATTCACAAACAACAACGAGCAACAATACAGGCGTACACTCCCATTGGGGTGGTGATGACACTGCAATGTAACAATCGAAAAAAAAGTACTTTATCAGACAGTCTGATTAAAATCGACGGTTTTCCGTGGAATAAAAAATGCAAAATAGTGCATCTACCGGGATACGAACTCGTTCGTGGGTTTCCACGCCAAACCGTCTGAAAGCACCCCGTACACTAGCGTGTTCGGGCGCAATTCAGCTAGCCAATCAAAAGATGCCCAACAAATGCTTTCGGTGCGAGAAACTAGGGGCAGATAACTCTAAACATCTATCCTTTTGTCTGTTCCGAATGCTTTCAAAACCGCAACCGTTTAAATACTATGATGTGATTGGTCAGCTATTTGACTGGGTTTTGGCTGCGCTAAACTGGTTCTGAACACACGCCTATACGGGTTGTTCTCAGACCTTGAGGCGAGGAATCTACAGAACCTGTTCGTATCCCGGCAGATGCAAAATTTTGCAAATTTTATTCCTCGGAACAAGGTCGATTTTAATCAGACTGTTTATCAGACAATAAGGTATAGTTTGTTTGATGGCGTAACCATCGAATGACGTTCCCGGTGTTCCATGCCGCTCCCTCGTGATCAAGTGTGTCCATGGTAACGTAACGTCGATTCGCCTCAGCCGTCTGAACTCTTACATCGCAACGAATAAAGCGTGTACTCCTTTCCACCACGCTTAGACTTGATCAAGCTCTACCCACAATTCTTTTTTGGAATATTAGTCACGTGATCTTAGTCTTAGATCTTAGTTTGGCCCTGTTCATGGATTATTATATAAAGAATGTAAACAATATTTTTATTTCCAAATTATTGGAAGCAATATGTTACCTGTATCTGATCATTTGGCATCTTAGAAAAGAAAGACATTTCGCTGTACCCCAATGTGTTTTGTAATAAAGTATAGTTTTGCCCTGAACTATTATTACGTCAAAGCACTCGGACTAACGTCCTCGTGCTTTAACTATAATAGTTCAGGGCAAAACTATACTTTATTACAAAACACATTTGGGTACAGCGAACTTTATTTCTTAAATACAAGATTTCCGTTTTCTTGAGCTTTTTGATTTAGAGAAGATAATGGGTTTTGTGTTTTGGCCCCTGAGCCCCTTATCTGGGGCCACAAAGTCACTAAATGTACAATTCATAATCCCAAAATGGTTAAAATTGCAGATGTTTAGGGCTTTTCTGGATGACGAGCTGAACATTTTAGGAATTCAAGCCTTGAAGTTTTAGAAAATGTGTTCCTGTGCATAGCTCAGTCGACTGCTATAGGTGAAGTTCACTAACAACGGGCATGGCTCGTGGAATGGATGGATTAACCGCCTCATTGCTGGATAAACTGAGAGTTTGAAGGGTGATTACCTGCCCCACACTGAGACATGAGTTGAAAGTCTCGTGATGTCATCTCGTGCAAAAGATTTTATTCGAAATGTGCCTCTGTTCACTCAGCAGTACAATTGAGTACCTGATTTGGAAGTGAAGGCAATGTGGCACATAACCTTCAATCACCTTAATTGGTAGCTAGGTTACATACTCCAAGGGCTGTTGGAATGAAAAACTAACAATGGTCCTTTTACCAGGGTAATAATGTGTGTAACGGTTTGAGCACGGCCTATAGTGTTGTGGATTTAGCAAGATATAAGTATCCCATTTTAAAAACAGAAATATTCACCTTTATGCCTGGTCTTCCTCTGATAATCTGAGTGATTTCTTTTAAAACGTATGGAGGTTCCAGTCCTTTAGTATCCCAGAATCGGAACTTGAGAAGGTTTCTTTCAGGATGAGATACTATTTTATATTCCTTTTTCTGTAAGTGACAAATTGCTGTGAATCTTACATGCATACTGTAAGTTATAACATTCAGTGGAGGGTGACATCGTAATTTATCAGACCCGCGTAGGCGAGTTGGATAAACACTAACAAGGGTTTGATAAATTACGATGTAACCCGAACAAACTGAATGTTTTAACGTATTTATCTTACCGCATGTCTCAAAATATCATGAAAAAAACAAAGAAAATGTTTGACAGAAAACAGCTGATCGATCGATATGACCTTTAACTTGTGTCACGTGACATGGAATAATTGACGTGGATGCAAGCTTTATTCATGTTGCAGGATATAAAACATTATCACCAACGGGAAGATTTATCAATCCGTAAGACGGTGTTTATTGATATGTGTTAATGGTCACGTGAACCAATCAGGGATTGACATTCTTACATAAGGTAGGATAAAATGTTTTAGTTGCTCCATCTGATGCAAGAATTAAACAAAGAATATTTCAAATTTACAAGTATTGCCTTACATGAGTCCAAGTCAGTTGGAAACTGAATTGTGAAATATACTTTTAAACATATACGAAAACTGGGTTTGTCCAAAAGATGTCCCTTTTCTTAGGGGATAAATGTCATAAAGATTCGAGCAAAGAAAAATAAAACAATTTACTTGGTGTAATCATGTCTATATACATGTTTGTATAGTTTTTGACACCAAACGATAAAAGTTTAAGTATAAAAACGAAAGTAAGAATAGTCTTCAAATTTATTTCATAATCTAAGACATATTTATAGTTTACTTCAAGCAAATATACACTACCTTCAGTGTGAGGCTTGTTTTGGAGCTGCCCCGGTTGATTGTGCTGGTCACGTGACCTTTGAAAGTTGAAATGAGGCTGTTCAGATAACTGGATTTGCCTGCTCCGACAGAGCCAACCAATAGGATGTTGACATGGTCATATCCATCAGGAGGCTGAAAAGCTTCTACTTCACTCTTTAGAGTCTGAAAATTGAAATACTTTATTTTCAGAAATACATTCTAAAGGAGGGAATATAAACGGAAATTATTGCCGAAAAATAGTCTTTTCACTCGAGAATTGAACAGAGTAGTGTGCGATGCAGATTATTATTTATTTTATGATGATTATTTATCTTTTTCGTCAAAAAACAACTTCAGTAGCGAGTAAAGTATTTCAATGTTAAACTGCGTCGAGGATAAAAATGAGATCACTTTTATCTCCCTATGCTGATTAACGTGTCTGCTAACGAGTTACGCTTCGCTTCACTGTCTACATGTAGTAGTTTTTATTACTCATTACTTCAATTGTCTTTTAGTGTCTGTGACTCTTTATCAGACAGGTTAATCAGCATAGGCATATACATCTGATCTCATATTCATCATCGACGCATTGTCCCTTTAAGACTAGTGACTGTCATAAGCAGAATTTACGCTTCAAATTAGTGACACTATATATAATTCCTGTTTAGTAAAGTATAGTAAATGACCATTGAAACCATTGCCAAATAGGGGTAGTAAGTTAATCAGTTGAAATCATAGTTTGAAAGAATAGAGAAGGTAGATCAATATTAAGTCCGTGAACAAAGTTTTAACCATTCCTTTGTCTAAGGAAGGAACCGTGTATCCTGTAACATTTATTGGGCAAATGAAACCAGGCTATCAAATTTAACTTAAACTTATATTGATAATAGATACACTTGGAAATTACCTAAGCAACAACCAACTTTTTTAACAGCAATACCGTTCTGATTTGAAAGAGGACAATATGATAGAAAAACGGTTAGTGATTTTAGGTAGAACAAACACTTAGCAGTGTTGAAATAACGGTTCACTGTCATTTGGATAACGGCTGTTACAATAATTTGGTATTTTGGTGTCAAAATTAAAGTTCTATTATGAAATGAAATGAAAGTAAATATGTTTTGCTGTAAGGTGATTAGTGTTATTCTTTCAACTGAGGTGATTACACTTTACTAACTGACTTTTCAACAAAAGTCACTCGTTATAGCAGTATGCTACTTCACTCACTCACAAAACTGTCAATTTCAATAAACATCTCGTAATGAACAAATACGGTCACTATTTACGGTATTGGCTTATCTAAAAAGAGAAGAAGTGTTTAATGAACAATGAATAAATTTTGCATATGTTGGATTTTCATTTCATTGAATGAGTCGTAAAATAATCAATTGTTATGTCTGGGCTGATAAAATCGTTCAATGTATCCTAACAATCGCAGTTTACAAACTACACTGTAGGATGTTGTGTAATTAATTCCCAAGTGTATACAGTGATGACAAATAGTCATGACAAATAGTCATCACTTTATTGCTTTTATTTATGAAAATACTACTGAACGTTTCATTAAAACAGACATTGTGATAACAAAAGAAGTATACCTGAACGGTACCAGATTGTATGTTCCTCCATGGTTTCGCAATAAATTCTGCATAATCTGTTAGATAATCCAGATAGGAGGTCAAACGAGGCGTGAAAGAAATGAAAAAAAAGAAGAATGAAAACAATTTGTATTCTTCTGTTTAATTAGTTTGATGTTTTGAGTGAATCAAAGGCTGTTAAATTTAATAGGCAGCTCTGATTGTTAACATGTCTAACATACCAAGTGGATATAAATTGATGGTTGTTTTTGTAGAACTATACTATACTATACTCTGAAAAAGTTATAGCCTGAACATGGCGGAAGTTGTTTTTTGTAGTGCATGCCAATTTCGTGGAAGTGGGAAAACCAGATGATACCTTCGACGATCAGGTTAACATGTGATATATCGAGGTGCACACTCCGTCTGTTTTAAACCGAATTTTAAAATGTTGTCATTGTAGGATTTTGAATTTTAATTTGAGCTAAAATAAGTTCATTTCGTTCGCTTTCATTTACTTCGAAAGATCGTTTAGTTTTTTAATAGTGGTATGCAACCCGCTAAGGGAGATAACTCTGTTATGTTCTGTTTATGTTTTCGACTTCTCGATATGCTTCACCCTCGACTCGACACTCGAGCATATAAACGGTATGTTATGTATTAACTTATTCAATGTGCATAATCTGTCATGTTAGAAAGGTACTTTTCAAGCGATATAGCATATGACAAAGCATATTTCTACGTAATAAGTGTATAACTCGCATCACAAGTGTAACATGTGAATCGCTGTTACTAAATATAGATTTTTCGATTTTTGCAGTCAATCTACATCTACATCGATTGTAAAACCTCGACTATTGGAATAAATAACTCGAAGATGGTGAATTGTCGTTTTTCGAGTGAAGAATGAACCCTAGAACCCAACATTATTGACGTTTTCTGTATTCGAAATTAGAAGCATACATTCGCCGACCCGTGCTGCACGCTTTCCTCGCACTACAGTTCGACCGCCTCACGGGGATGTAAACACAAGCTATCAGGCCGCTCGCTGATGACGCTCTACAGTTCAACCCAGTTGTTACGGCTCTATTGACACTATGGCTGAGGAAGAGGATTTTGACTCGAATTTGGGACCAAATGGTGATGAATCGACACGTAAAAGAACTTTGACACCAAAGGGTTTACAGTATTACTTAGACATTAAGAACAAACACTTGAAACAGCTGTGTGATAAGATTAAAAAAGTAGAAAGTGCTATTTTACCACTCTTAGACACTGAATGTGAATGGTCAGACTATGAACACGTTAGATCTATGTATACTGACTGGTTAAATGTTTTTGAGAGAATTCTTCAGGAAAGAAATGATTTTTCTAGAGTAGTTACGACACCTGAAGCAGATATTTCAGAAGCAATTTACACAAAACTTTCTACATTGGAAACATTTATTGATAATGAACAGTGTTTCAAGAGGAAAGTTGACAAGTGGTTACAAGACAAGGAATCAGAGCGGCAGAAACAGGCAAAAGAGAACGACATGAAGTTGAGCTTGGACCGTTCTTCTCGAAAATCAAGATCTGTTTCTTCTCATGTCTCCTCAGCGCGATTGAAGGAAGAACAAAGGATGGCAGAGCTGAAGGCAAAGGAAGCAGCACTTGAAGAGAAACAGAGGATAGAACTTGAAAAACAGAAACTGGAACTAGAGAAAATCAGACTCACAATGGAGGAAGAAAAGTTAGACATTAAAACCGAAATGGCAATGTCAGATGCAAGGCGCAAAGTTATTATTGATTTCGAAGGTGATAGTCTCCGTAGTCAATCTTCAAGTCAATCTTCAACAAAATCGAAAGTCAAACCTCCCCTTATCCTTACAGGTGCCAAAGCTCCCAGCGGCAAGAACAAACCACCTGATCCTGTTGCAAATAGCAATTTGGTAAACCAGGAGATTGTTTCCATTGTCCAGCAACTCAAGAAGCCGGTGTCCGACATCATAATTTTCAATGGAAACCCGCTGGAATATAAAAAATTCATGAGACAATTCAAATCAAGAATTATGTTGAACACAGTAGACAATGATGAACTCCTGAACTACCTCGAACAGTACACCTCCGGCGAAGCTAAGGCCATCGTTAGCAGTTACGGATACTTGAATTCGGACATAGGCTTCCCTGCGGCAATGAAAGAGTTGAAGGAAAGGTATGGTGATGAAGAGATAATCGTCAGTGCCTTCATAGGAAAGGCCTTAGACTGGCCAACGATTAAACCTGACGACCCAAAGGCTCTGGACAAGTTCACAGTATTTCTTTCAGAATGTGAGCATGCTGTTGAAAGTGATGTCTTAGACAACAAGGAGAACTTGAAAAAGCTAGTTATGAAACTTCCCTACTCATACCAGGAAAAGTTTAGAACCCTCGTCCAAACTTTACGAGACACTGGTCAGGAAATCAAGTTTTCAAACCTTGTCACTCTTTTGAAAAGAGAATCGAGAAAAGCAAACGACCCCATGTTTGGAAGAGACGCTTTACAGACGAATGACAGACGAAACAAGGGAAGCCAAAAGACGTCTAGGAACTGGCAATCTAAACCCAAACTCTCCATGGTCACAGGAGTACAGACACCAAAAACACATAACGAGAAGGCACTCAAGCTACCTGATAAACCTCAAGCTTCCCTTCCAACACCAGCCCAGGACACAGCAACACCTACTCCTCGGACTCCAAGCTGCATATACTGTGGCGCTGCAGATCACATCATCGATGGCTGTAGAGGCTTTAGAGAATCAAACTTTGTGGAAAAGACCAAGTTTGTTAAAGATGAAGGACTTTGCTTTAGATGTCTAAAGAAAGGACACCGAAGTAGAGATTGTCAAGCAAACATAACTTGTACATCATGTCAAAGGAGACATAATACACTTTTCCACCTTGATAGACCATTACCAAAAGAGATGCAAGCAAGTACCTTCAGTTCCTGCATACATGAGGATATGGGGGTCGGCGCGACCTCAGACAGTGCCTGCACTATGGTAATTGTCCCAGTGAAGCTGAAGATGACTGGTGGAATACATGCAGTGGAGACATATGCATTCCTCGATCCCGGCAGCAGTGCTTCATTTTGTACCACAGATCTGATGAGACAGCTGAACGCCAGTGGAAAACCAATGAAGATAAGTATTGACAGCATGGGTCACCCAAGAACAATTGACACTCACGCAGTAAGCGGACTTACAGCGTGTAGTATCTCGATGGACACTCATGTTGACTTGCCAACTCTGTACACAATCGACAAGCTACCTGTGTCAAAGGCACACATTCCCACCATGGAAGATATATCTCAATGGCCACACCTCCATGACATACAGATTCCTCAACTAGATGCGGAAGTTGGACTTTTGATAGGCAATAACGTCGCAGATGCCTACACCCCAATAGACGTAAGAATTGGAGAGGAACATTCGCCACATGCTACAAGAACACTTATAGGATGGGCATTGTGGAACCTACCTAGACATGGAGCGACCAGCGAGACAGTCCAGTTTTCGAAATGTACCATGAACAGGACGGAAATAGTAGCAATCCAAGAGATGGAGGAACTTCAGCAATTGGATCGCATGGTTCGACATTCATACAACATCGACTTTCCAGAGAGGGCAATAGATGATCATAAGCAGTTCTCGCAAGAAGACAAGATGTTCATGGACAGAGTTGAGCAGTCAATTAAGCTGAGAAATGGACATTATGAGATTGACTTACCGTTTAGAGACCAAGAAGTGATGTTTCCGGATAACTATTCTCTCGCTTACAAGAGCTTGTCTGGACTCAAGAAACGCATGGAAAAGGACACACAGTTTCACCAGGAGTATGCTTCCTTCGTGGAGAACGTGTGCGAAAAGGGCTACGCTGAAGTTATCCCTGATAACGAACCAGAACCTAGCTACGGACGGAAGTGGTACATCCCTCACCACGGGGTGTACCATCCCAAGAAAAAGAAGTTGCGAGTCGTATTCAACTGTGCCGCAATCTATGCGGGCTCATCCCTCAACGAACAGTTGCTCTCTGGTCCCGACCTTACGAATAGCTTGATTGGTGTCCTGATGAGGTTTCGACAGGAAAGGTATGCAGTTATGGGCGATATAGAGTCCATGTTCTACCAAGTTCTCGTACCTGAACATCATTGGAATTACCAACGCTTTCTATGGTGGCCAAACGGGGACTTCAACACATCACCTGCAAGGTACCGAATGAAGGTACACATGTTTGGCACCACTTCTTCGCCCAGTTGTGCTAACGCCGCCCTGCTGAAAACTGCGGATGATAATGAGAAGGACTTTGAACCTGAAATATCACAGATCATAAGGGACAACTTTTACGTCGACGATTGCTTGGCATCAAAGGTAACTGTGACTGAAGCGGTTTCAACTGTAAAGCAAGTTTCATCCCTCTGCCAGAAAGGTGGTTTCCGTCTTACAAAGTGGACAAGCAACAGCGAAGAAGTGTTGAGAGAAATTGCCCCTGAAGACAGAGCTGTGAAAGTAAAAGACTTTGAACTTGACAAACTTGCAGCTGGCGACATCACAGAGGCAGCACTGGGTGTTACATGGACGATACACAATGACTCAATTGGATTCACAGTCAATCCTAAATCTACAGAGTGTACCCGAAGAAAGATACTGTCTGTGGTATCATCGTTATACGACCCGCTCGGATTGGTATCGCCATATGTTCTAAAAGCAAAGATGCTACTTCAAGACATGTGCCGCCTCAAGCTAGGATGGGACGAACAAGTGACTGGTTCCCATTGCAGACTTTGGAAACAGTGGATATCAGATCTCCAACGCCTACAAGAAATCAGCATTCCAAGATGCTACAAACCCGATGATCTTGATAAAGAAACGTCTTGTCAGCTACACATCTTCGCCGATGCCAGCAACCAAGGATATGGTGTCGCGGCATATCTGAGATTCACCTACGAAGTTGACAATGTACATTGCATGCTGATTATGTCGAAGGCAAGAGTAGCGCCACTAAAGACCGTCACTATCCCAAGACTGGAATTGACCGCTGCATGTGTAGCTGTTCGACTCGCTCACGTCATCAAGAGAGAACTACAGTATGAAATTCACAAAACGTTCTTCTGGACGGACAGTATGAGCACGATCAGATACATCAGGAATGAATCTTCTCGCTTCAGAACATTCGTAGCCAACCGAATCGAAGTCATCAGAGACGGATCGGAACCCCAGCAGTGGCAGTATGTGCCAACCCTAGTAAATCCTGCCGATGCCGCATCTCGCGGGTTGAGCTATGATGCATTTGTGCAGATGAGCCAGTGGTTCGAGGGACCCGCATTCCTCTGGAGGTCAAGTGGGGACTGGCCATCGCAGAACGTACCATCAGAGATTAGCTCTGATGACCCTGAAGTCAAGAAAACTGTTAATGCCACCATGACAAGTGAGTACGAAGATTCAGTAGAGAGGCTCCTCAACTACAGCTCCTCTTGGATGAAACTGAAAAGAATAGTCAGCGTCTATCTGTTCTTGAAGAAGATCCTGCAGAAGAAAGTATCGAAAAGACAGAAATTGTTGCTTCGGATGGAACAAAACGATGTAACGCCAACTTCGACTGAAACCAAAAATACGTACCTGTCAGTGACAATGCTTCAGAAAGCCGAGTTAGCCATTGTCAAGTATGTTCAGAAGAGGCACTTTCCACAGCTCCTTAGGAAACTGGAAAGTACAGGTTCAGGACAATCTGAAATCAACAAACAGATAAGAAAACTAGATCCAGTTCTTGTCGACGGTGTGATAAGGGTAGGTGGACGACTATCTAATGCCCTTATTCCATATGAAGTGAAGCATCCAGTCTTGATGCCAAAGGATTCTCCTGTGTCAAAGCTGATAATAGAACATTGTCACACAAGTGTCGGACACATGGGAAAGGCAGCAATGCTCGGCCAATTACGACAGAAGTTCTGGATCATTAGAGCAGGTTACCTCATAAAAGGCATCATCTCCAGATGCGTAGTTTGTCGAAAATACACTGCACAACAGAAGGTACAGAAGATGGCTGATATCCCATTCGATAGACTTAAATCGGACCAACCACCATTCTCAAATGTTGGTGTCGATTTCTTTGGACCTTTTCTCACAAAAAGAGGTCGTGCAACTGTCAAGCGATATGGAGTTGTGTTTACTTGCTTGACAGTTAGAGCTGTGCACCTTGAATTAGCTTTCACCCTTGACACTAGCTCTTGCATCAATGCCTTCCGTCGCTTCTTCGCCAGAAGAGGATATCCACACCGGATCAGATCAGATAACGGTACAAACCTCGTTGGATGCGAAAGGGAGTTGAGAGAAGAGATCCAAAAGTGGAATTTGCAGCAAATCAACAAAGAATGTACACAGAGGGGAGTAGAATGGGAATTCAACCCGCCTTCAGGTTCCCATCATGGAGGGATATGGGAAAGAATGATCAGAACAATTAGACGAATCCTGTATTCCATTCTACACGATCAAGTCATTCGCTTGGATGATGAGGGCCTCCAAACAGTTTTTTGTGAGGTGGAATCGATTATCAACAATCGCCCGATCACAACTGTGTCCAGTGACCCAAACGACCTGACCCCACTCACGCCAAACCACCTTCTGCTTCTATGCGGCAATCCACAGCTGCCTCCAGGATCCTTCTGCAAAGACGATTGTTATGCCAGAAGAAGATGGCGACAGATACAGTACCTATCAGACATCTTCTGGCATCGATGGTCACGTGAGTACATAACTATGCAGCAGGAGCGACAGAAGTGGACTCGCGAAGAAAAGAATGTTGCCGTGAACGATGTTGTCCTGGTAATGGACAACCTTCCTCGAAACGCCTGGTGTTTGGGACGAGTCCTGGACGTGTTCCCGGACAAAAGGGGTCACGTTCGAGTTGTAACTGTGAAGACACAAAATGGGACGCTGAAGCGTCCTGTGGACAAACTCTGCGTTGTCATCGAAACAGATGAACAACTAAAATGACTGTTCAAAAGTTGAATGTGAACTATCAGAAACGGGACGATTATCAGAGACTGTTTATAGTAATTGTTACGTTTATCCTCCACAATTAGGGGGTCGGAATGTAGGATTTTGAATTTTAATTTGAGCTAAAATAAGTTCATTTCGTTCGCTTTCATTTACTTCGAAAGATCGTTTAGTTTTTTAATAGTGGTATGCAACCCGCTAAGGGAGATAACTCTGTTATGTTCTGTTTATGTTTTCGACTTCTCGATATGCTTCACCCTCGACTCGACACTCGAGCATATAAACGGTATGTTATGTATTAACTTATTCAATGTGCATAATCTGTCATGTTAGAAAGGTACTTTTCAAGCGATATAGCATATGACAAAGCATATTTCTACGTAATAAGTGTATAACTCGCATTACAAGTGTAACATGTGAATCGCTGTTACTAAATATAGATTTTTCGATTTTTGCAGTCAATCTACATCTACATCGATTGTAAAACCTCGACTATTGGAATAAATAACTCGAAGATGGTGAATTGTCGTTTTTCGAGTGAAGAATGAACCCTAGAACCCAACAGTCATCATCAAGTCCTACAATGCGGTGCATCATATTTACCCCCACTAGAAAATTAGAATACTTATTTATTTAGCTCGTTATTTACATTGGTACACGTCCGGTAAACAAGACAGAGTTAAAGACATATAGATGTATCAAATACAGTGAGTAATCAAATGACCTTGAAATGACCAAATTATAAATGAACTATTTCATATAAATTAACATCTCCTGAAATGTCGAGCAAGCATCAAATTACTTACCAACTAATTGCATCACTTCAAATCTCGTCACTGTCTGGCCTATCTGCAAAAACTGTTCATTTGAAAGTTTACCACCACCGTATGTGGAACCAATGTGGGAGGTTACTTTAAATCCGGATGAAGATTTTTTGGTTTGTATGTCCCGCTTTAGTTCAATGTCGTCCACATCCTGTTCAGCACCAAAACACGGCCCGTAGTCATTGTGACAGTAAATAGCTTGTCTAGAGTTATCTATGCCATATCTCTTCGGTTGAAACATGCCCTTCTCATACAATTTAAATATGAAGGCTTTTGGGTCATGTTTGTACCCCCTGGGATGATTAGGTTCCCAATCCTTTGTTGTGAAGCCACCTGCAATGAATACTTGATTTAAGTCTTTAAGTGATTTTATCCCCCAATTTTAGAAATATTATATATTCAAGTGTACTTTAAATTCCATCGCCGATAGCCAGCCTTCCAATTTTGTCTACCACAACTAAAGTGTGCATTTTTAATATATATATATGGCTGCGGTGGTTACCAGAGATCTGATTTGGATAAAATGGATCCAAAAACAGTTGAAGTCACATTATCAGTCTAACCCACAAGGCACATCTCGTGGTTAACATGTGTATCAAGTTTGGTGGAGCTAGCGTGAAAAGATTGGGTCACTTTCTCATTGAGTCATGTTTAAGTCATTTTCCCATGGAAACCGCAAATAATTGAATTCATGTAACGATCTAACCGTCAAAAGACATGTCTTCCCAGAACTAAACTCTTTTGTATCATCTGTATGTGAGAGCTTATTCCTAATTGGAGATATCAACGCTCGCACGGGAACATTGGAAGATTACGTGTCATGCGATCATAATATTATTATTGAGGAAATGCTACCATTAGATTTATGTGATTTTATGAATGATGCTGAAAAACTACAATCGTATGGCATCCCATTACAAAGATGTAATGAAGATAAGGGTAGAGTTAATTCGCATGGTTATAAACTCCTTGACCTATGTAAAAACACTAATTTGTATATTCTTAATGGTCGGATTGGAGAAGACAAGGGCAAAGGTAAAGTTACATGTAAAGGCGTAAGTGTTGTTGATTACGCCATAGCAAGCGCTGATATTTGCCAGACTGTCGCTGGTTTTAAAGTGCACGAGTTTGAACCATTGTTTTCTGATGTTCACTCGCCCATATCTGTATCTTTCTATACAAAGCCTATTGTTGTAAATAATAATATCACTCCCATTGTACATAAGGAAACTCCTGAGGTCAGGAGATGGAACAAAACACGTGCTAGTGAGTACGTTGAAGCTGTTGTCAACTCTGATGTTATGCAATCTATTATGAATGTTCTTAATGAGGGTACTGACGACCCACTCCGTGTTATCACACATGTTAATGATGTTGTAAGCAATGTCCTTGTGTCTACAGCTGGTAAAGTCTTTGGCTTTAGATGTAATAGCAATGTACGTCGACATTCACCCAATAAGCATATCAATCAACCATGGTTTGGCAAACAATGCAAAATTTTACGGGGAAAATACTTCAAGGCAAAACGTATGTACCAAAATTGTAAAACATTTGAGAATAAATCCCGATTGGTAAACTCCAGTAAACATTACAAAAAATGTCTTATAAAATTTTCCAACAAACATATTAAGTCTACCCAAGATAAATTATCCAAACTTCGGGAAAATGATCCACGCTCCTTTTGGAAACTACTAAAAAACTGTAAGGCAGAAACAGGCCCAGAACATTCCCCACAAATTGACTCTTTTTTTGACTTTTTTAAATCTCAAAATGAGAACCCATCTTCTGAACATAACTGTAATATTAATCCTCCTCATGTCGACACTGAGAATAGCGCTATACTTAATTCTGAAATCACTAGAGATGAGATTATATCATGTGTTAAACATCTCAAAAACAATAAAGCCCCAGGAATGGATAATGTTATTAATGAATATATTTGTTCTACTATTGATGTTTTCATAGAAATTTATGTTAAACTTTTTAACATTGTTCTTGACACTGGCATCTTCCCAGATACGTGGCTTACAGGTATCATTAAACCAATTTACAAAAATAAAGGCGATCCTAAAGACCCTGGAAATTACAGACCCATTACACTGCTGAGCTGTTTTGGAAAACTTTTCACTTCTGTTCTAAACACTCGATTGAATAAATTCATCGAAACAAACGAAATTCTATCCGAAGCTCAAGCTGGTTTCAGAAAAGGTTACTCGCCAACAGATCACATTTTCACTATTTATCACCTTTCGGAACTGCTAAAATGTCGCAAAAAGAAATTATATTGCGCATTTATCGATTTCCAAAAAGCATTCGATACCGTCTGGAGATCAGGGCTCTGGCAAAAACTTTTACAAAATAACATAACTGGGAAATGCTTTAAAGTCATTTTTAACATGTATCAAAATATTAAATCATGTGTATGTAACGGCGGTAAATATTCTGACTTTTTTCTGTGCAAACAAGGTGTCCGCCAAGGAGAAAATTTGTCTCCGATTTTATTTTCACTATTTCTCAACGACCTTGAAGGTTCCCTAGCTTCAGATTCATGTTGCGGTTTACAACTAAAACCTGGTGATTTTCACAACCGCATTGAAACAATTATTACACTTTTTGCATTGTTATATGCTGATGATACTGTGCTTATGTCCTCAGACCCCTGTGATGTGCAAGATATGTTAGATTCATTTAATAATTATTGTAACAAATGGAGACTTAAAATAAACACATCAAAATCCAAAATTCTCATTTTCGGCGGCTCTAAAAAGGACTACAAAAGAATTTTTAATATTGGTGATAACATCCTTGAAAATGTAGATCATTATCCCTATCTTGGCATTACTTTACAAAAAAATAATAAATTTACTAAAACCAAACGGTTACTGGTCGAAAAGGCAACAAAAGCAATGTTTTTCGTATTAAGCCAAGGTAGAAAACTTAAACTCTCCATTTTTTGTCATTTAAGACTATTTGATTGTATGATTGCTCCTATTCTTTTATATGGATGTGAAATTTGGGGCTTTGAAAATATTCAATGTTTTGAAAATGTCCATCTGCGTTTTCTTAAATATTTATCATCATTGCGGAAATGTACACCTAATTATATGGTATATGGCGAGTTTGGTAGAATTCCACTTGTTAATGTCATCAAAAGCAGAATGGTATGTTTTTGGGCAAATCTTTTAATTGGAAAATCGTCAAAATTGTGCTCCTTGCTTTATAAACTGACATTCAATGATTTTATCTTTGGCAAATATGAACATAAATGGATAAAGTATCTTAAAGCAATTTTCGACAATCTTGGACTGAGTTTCATCTGGAATTCACAACATTTCAAAAGCGTTTTCTGGCTAAAAAGTCTTATTAAGAGTAAATTAACAGATATGTTTTTACAAACATGGATGACAACTTTAGAAACCTCTTCGAAAGCAACTATCTATAGTATATTTAAAAATCCATCTCTTAAATTTGAACAATACCTTCATTTTCTACATTATCATTCCTTGTTGAAATTCCGAACTGCTAATCATTTTCTTCCAATCGAGACAGGCAGATGGCAACGAATTCCAGTTAGCAATAGAAAGTGTACATTGTGTAATTTAAATGATATTGGTGACGAATTTCATTATTTATTTATATGCCCAAAGTTAACGTTCGAAAGAGAAAAATATATTCATAAATATTATTATATTAAACCAAATATATACAAAATGAATTCCCTTTTTAACACTTCTAAGCTTGGTACTTTAAGAAAACTGTCAATGTTCTGTAAAATTATAATGTCGTTATTCAAAAAATATTGTCCATATCTTCACAATGTCTCTACTTTTAATTTAATTGCTGTGACCTTATATTCTCTGTTCTTCTGTATGTATGTAAATATGTATGTAACTCTTATGCTGCAGTTTGCAGCCTGAGTTCTTGTAATAAAGTTCAGTTCATATGTACCAAGTTTGTTGAAGCTGAAATGTATTGGTCCGCAGAAAATTTCGGGCTGGAGAAAATGGCTGCTTCAGAAGTCACTGTTTAAGTAATATTTTTCATGAAAACAGCGAAACATAAAATCCGTATAAAGGTCTAAAAATACAAACCAAGGGACCATGGTTGACATGTGTGCCAAGTTTAGTGAAGTTAGCAAGCACAGTTAGAATATCAACTTCAAAACGCAAGGCATAACTCTTGCCAGTCTGCATTACTGGCTGATTAAAGCCTTGCGGTATTTCCCTCGCTTTGTTGTGCCTAGATAGTGTATCGCTGCACTAGAAATGCATAGTGGGCCTGGATTTCTAAGCACAGATTTCTTAAGGAAATACTGCAAGGCCTAAATCAGCCAGTAACGGAGCCTGGCAAGAGTTATGCCTTGCATTGGGAAGTTGTTAGAAGATATGCTCCGGACAGCATACGTAGCATACGTACGAAACGGAATAACTCAAGCACTATTTACTGGATTCTGTTCATATTTCATTATAGTTTCACGACACTGAGAGTACTTTTCCCATAGAGTTTGTGCTCATTTACTTTGATGGCTTCATAGCTTACTCAAACATTCTCCTAAGGAAGACGAAAGGTTGATTTTGGTGATCTTGACTTTATTCTTAAGATCACAGCGAATATTTTTCATGCAAACCTGCATGTAACACTGGTTATCGGGATATCTCAAGAACCATTTACTGATTTGTTTATATCATCCGCAGCTTCTCAGAGTGAAGAGGTTAACTTTGGGGACTTTGGCATTATTTTAATTTTTTTTGGCACATTTTGAAAACAACCACACTGAATCATATCGAGTACATTAAACTGCACCATGCTTCTCTTGCCTACTAACTACTTCTTATCACAAACTATACGACCTCTACTTTGCTTTCTGCCGCGGATGACCATTTGCTTTCAGTGACAATTGCTTGGTTGATTTTATCCTAAAACACTTTTTTCATATTTCATTTTCATGTGATCTAAATACTAGTTCGAGTTCGCCCAGTGACGTATACCAATTTAAATCCACTTACCAAACACGGTACCATCAGCAGTGAAGAAGATAGAGAGGCTTGGTCCAAGGGCGTCACATGCTTTATGGAAGACTGCGATGGGATTTCTACTCTTGGAGCTATCATAAAGCTTTACAATGTGCTTCCTTTCAGGAAACCATTCCTGTATCATTTCACTGCACAGCAAGTTAAAACTCCGCTCCATCTGTATAACAGGGCAGTAGTAAGTTTTTTTCGCTGAAATAAGTCAATGAAATGTATTTGAAAAATAATGTCACTAATAGTAAAACACCCTTCTCTCTTCGGAAAATCAAGTTAAAAATGAATGTCATTCGAAATAATAAAATGTGTTCCCAATACAATGGCCGACACGCAATACGGATGATTGGTTGGTGTAATAAGATGTTTTACGTATTTGACATGTCTTTTTAGTGACACTGGATCATTCAGACAATAATAGTCATAATTTTCAGAAGACCATGGTCCCATGTTAATGCAGATCTAGAGGATAATGCCTAATCTTTCGTAAATTACCCTTACATTTTAGCTGCTTATTTTGAGGATATTTAGGGCATCAATAGGACAAACCCAGGGGTTCTCGTGCTCTGAGAGCACTCTTTAATTTATGAATAGAAATGTTGCAAATATCATGATATACGTCATTAAAATAGTGTAACATATCGGAAATATATATAATTACTTGTGTGATAAATAGCCAGTTTTACAACATTTTCATCTCAGTTTCCCCAGTTGATCCGTTACTGAAAAACAAGAACGGACCGTATATTTCTGATATCGGCAAACTGTGCTGCCAATATTTACGATCATTGAATCTTTTTCTTATGAAGTCATAGAAAGCTGATGTCCTCTTTTGTCATTGCATAATTAGTAAGAGGAATTTCACGTGCCTTATATCACAAATTGTAAAGTGGTGTAGGTATAACGAAATTGGAAGGGTACTGTTGTTTGATATCAACTTTTCGGTTTATTCAACAATCGAAATTATGAAAATTATTGCAAACGTTAGAGGCAAGGTTGTTGATGATATACGATGAAGATTTGCTTGCCATTTAACAAGGTTTGCCTTCCCAAAATGACACAATCACTATTAACTACTAGATTAGATTAACAGGTGATGAAATGGACACTTTGGTTGGACCGCATACAAATTTCTAAATTTTTGGCGAAACTAAGATTAAATGACTTGAAGCTTGAGCCTTTTTCACATGGACATGTTTTCTTATGTGAGTAAACAGTTACATCAATATTTAATTTAGTAACACTCTGACAGTTTCGCACTGTGTTTAAAAAGGAATACTGCATCAGCCAGAAACACGATTGGCATAAGTATTTGCCTGTCGTAGAGCTGCTATGTTCATTTTTTAAACTGATCACTTGTCATCCCTCTTGTAGTAAAGCTGTTGGGTCTATGCACGTTTGCCAGGCCAGACAGTATTGATGTACGTTATGATGTACTGATGGCCACACACTATCTGCAGGAGAATGGAGTACCACCCCTTGCTATTCAGGTAGCCACCATGTGTAAAGGATGGTGCAATGATTGAGACGTTAGTTCATTAATCACTTCCGCACACTTAGGACAATCCCACGTCTCTAACATTTTGGATCACATATCTCAGCTAGTCTCCTTCTGGAAACTTTACATATTTTGTTAACAATCGTTCGGATTTCGCATTACAGACACCATGTACACATTTGTGAATTGTTGACATTAAAAAGGCAATAATGTGTATATTCTCAGGACATTTAGAAACATTGTTTATAAAGTTATCGTCACATTCAGTAATGTATGAAAAGGCTAACTTGCAAGAGAAACACGTGCAGCACGTGCAGCACATGGGTTGTTATGGCGACTTGCGCTAAAGACGAGCCGTCACGCTTCGGAAGCGCTTGCTGTTTGTGTAGTTCGTTTTACGCAATAAAGGGGATTCTGTTTATATGACGTCGGATACCCTTAGCGCGAGCTACTTCTTTTTTAATCCAGATTTCATTGAATTGTCGTGATATGAAAATTATTTTTCACATGTCATGTTGTAGATAAAAGATTTCTCTGGCGATTGACGTTATAAGTATATTTTCCAAAAAGTTTTTTATTTACTACACTAACATCCGTGATGGCTCTTTAAGGAATGGTGGGTTACGAGGTCATTAACTTACTTAAATTACACTCAAAGTATTGCTCTATTATTTAAAAAAACACTTTAAAATATTAAAGATTTAGATTTACTCTTCTAACTGTCCATTACTGAAAAAAAATGGAATGAAAGAACAATAACGGTGTAGTGAACGCTAACGGTGTAGTGAACAATTGTGTAATGTATTTTCACGACTGTATCAACTCTCCTTTGATTGTCATGTGATCCCGGAAATGTGGAAAATGTCAAAGATAATACCAGTACCAAAAAAGAATAATTCTACAGAAATGAATGATTTCAGGCCCGTTGCTCTTACTTCCATCGCTATGAAATGTTTCGAACGCATCATTCTTAACTCATTATTGTGTAATGTTAGACACTTACTTGACCCGTACCAGTTTGCATATAGAGCAAGAAGAGGTGTTGAAGATGCAAAACTCTGTATTTTAAACAGCGTATATAAGCATTTAGAACTTCCAAAATCCTATGTGAGAATTTTATTTGTCGACTTCTCTTCCGCATTTAACACGATACAGCCGCACATCGTGTTAGAGAAACTTTTGAACATGAACGTAAATTGTAATCTACTATTGTGGATTGAAAAATTTCCGCCCATTCTTCTATTGTGTATACAAACACTGGAGCCCCTCAAGGATGTGTCCTTTAGCCTGTATTGTTTACTCTGTACACACATGATTGCATAAGTAATAATCCCTGTAATCTAACAGTGAAGTTTGCTGACGATACTGCGTTGGGAGGACTTATTCAAGAAGATGAACTTTCTTACAGAGATAACATTAAACAGTTTGTTACCTGGTGTGAAATATGATAAAAGTTACAAAAAGATGGCCTTACAATAATAATATTACATTCAATTTTTGTTAGACCCTCAATTCTTAATTTTCAAATCTCAACTTCTCTTTCTCAACAATCACACCTCAAAGTACATATTAGAACTCACATATATAAATATTTAGGATTACCCACCTTAGTCTGAAGAGCACATAGAATCTCAGGAGTTCTGTTCAAAGCTTGCTACAATTTTAAGGTTGTGACCCTGTGATCCATATTTGAGGTGACAGGGTTATTAAATTTATAATCGATTTTGGCCAAGGAGTCACAACTTTTCAGCTCTCTAGACCTTTCGGTACTGGAGAAGAGGATGAAAATAGGTTTTTCATGTTGTGACCCCTGTGACCCTATTTGGGGTCACGGGGTCACCAAATCTACAATTTAGAATTCCCATTGGCCAAAAAGTCTGCACACGACATTTCAGCTCTCTAGACATTTCGGTACTGGAGAAGAAGATGAAAATAGGTTATTAAGGACGTGACCCCTGTGAACACAGTTGGGGTCATGGGGTCACGAAATCTACAATTTAGAATCCCCATTAGCAAATGAGTCTGCACACAACATTTCAGCTCTCTAGACCTTTTAGAACTGGAGAAGAAGATGAAAATAGGTTTTTAAGGTTGTGAGACCTGTGAGCCCATTTGGGGCGATGGGTTAATGAAATCTACAATTTAGAATTCCCATTTAGCCAAGGAGTCTGCACATAAAATCTCAGCTCTCTAGAGTAATAAGCCCATCGGCCTAAATAGAACAGAGGTTGTGATATGAAATCTGAAGGGAGAAGCCTATGTGGGAAGAGAATGGTCACAAATAGGAGTTCCAAAAAATTTCCTAGTTCAACCATTCCCTCAGAACTGTTTGGGAGGCATTTAATGTTTGATTACGGTATAAGGATCTATACCGAAACGTCGTTGTTGTTAATAAAGAAGTTGATCATTCATAAAATGTTTGCCTTCTTCATTCTCTCATATGTTCCTACGTATACTATGTTGCACTTGTGCCATATTTCTCGCAAAATCGCCTAACTGTGAAAGTTTTGCATTATGAATACCGCCACGCTCCTCATTTTTATCAGAAATTCATGCAGAAATATGCATATGTAAGTATATATAGAAATAGAGGGGGTACGTATTACAGATTTTGAAGCACTTATCATTCATATTTAACACATGGAACACTGCAGACGGTATCAGCAGTATAGCGAAGAAGAGCCTGTCCTCAGTCCTTAAAAGCCCAAAAGGCTAATGGCATGTCGTGGAGTTCGGCGTCCGTCCGTCCATCTGTCTGCAAGGCTTACAAGTTTTCATCTTCTTTTCAAGAACCACTCGCTCTAGAGAGCTCAAATCGTGTGTACAGATGCTGAACAAAAGTTTGTTTACCTGTTTCCCGAACTCAGTGCAAATATCATTTAATTCTGTGTTCATTTAAGTTTGACATATTCCTTAAATAAGCCCGCAAATGTTATGAATCTTTGTTTAGACGTAGACAAATCATTTCTCTATTATATACTTAAAGATGATACTAAAATTTATACAGGATCAAATATGGCAAGGATTTATATAACACCGGGGTCCAAAAATCCAAAACTAAAAAAATTATATTGTTTTATAAAATTGTCATTTTTTAATCATTTAGGGAAACAACATAATTCCTATCATCACATTGACCAATATTTTGTAATACTGTCGAAATTTTACCGACCTTATGTTTAATTAATATTTTATTGCAGAAGCAATGAAATCTAAATTTTCTAATTTTGGACCCTTGTCTCTTTTGTTGTACGCCAAAATTCTTTCTGGAATGTTACATAACTGTCCCTTGTATATGTAGTGTAAAAATCACTTCTCTACATCTTGTCCAAAAATAGTACCCATAATGTCTTCTGCTAAGAAATAGTGCCAAATTGAAAATTTCGAAAAATGATTTTACGTAGGAAATATTGCATAGTTAAACAAACTTTTGTTCAGCAGCTGTACACACTATTTGGCCAATTGGGGTAATAACATGTAGATTTGATTACTCTGTGGCCACTATTCTTATCTTAACAAAAGCCTTAGAAGGCTGAAATGTTGTGAACAGACGCCTTAACCACAGGGGCAATGCGATAAAATAGTTTTATCTTTTCTTCAGAACTAAATGCAATAGAAAGCTGAAATCTTGTATTCAGACTCCTTAGCCAATGGGGATTATTATATATTTGGTAAATCTGTGGCCCAAGTCAGAAACACAGGGGCTATGCCCTAAACCTGTTTCCTTCTTCCTCTGTTGAAATTTCGTGTACAGACAATGGGGATTATGAAATGTTGAAATACTGGGAACAGACTCTTTTGCTAATGTGGCCCCTTAATAGGAAACACAGGAGCTACGTCCTAGAAACGTTTTCATCGTTTAAGTAATAACTAAAAGCCCTAATAGATTCAAATCTTGTGTACAGAATCCAAGGCCAATGGTGATTATAAATGATAGATGTTGTGACCAGGGATGTGATCACAGGGTCCACGACCTAAAAGCTATTTACTTTTAAAAGAACGACAATGTGAAATACTGAATATTCTGACATGTGTATTGGCAGAGAAGCGTTTACATGACACAAATACTCACGTGTGCAGACATACATATATGCAAATATACGTTTACATTACCTCCTAGTGTATATTTACTCACGTATGTAATTGCGTTTATATGCACAAAATACATACCGGGAGCAGATAAACACACATGAGTATCAGTACATACGTATGTATATGAATGCATGTAAACAGGGTATTATACCCCGACTGCATAACATATATAGGATTAAAACTCATGACTTAGAAAAGCCTTTTCTTGGTGTTTGCATTATTCACCTCACAAAATGTACAGGAGACATGGAGTAATGTAGTGACGTTTCCTCATTTCATAAACACCTAAAGCTTAAAACAACACTTTTCGCTAGAAAATAAATTTCACTCAATATTTAAACTACTTAACAGCTAATATCAATCTATAGTAATTATTTTACATGAAAGCAACATATTGCATAAACACATTAATTATGTTTCGTATTGTAATTTGTGTGCATTAAAAATGTATCGATACTTTAAATCAACTTGAGTAGGCTAAAGAAATATACATGTGACAACAAACCGAAGACACTTACCACTTAAATAACCCACGTACAATCAGTGTGAGTGCCGCCAGCTTTCAAGATTGCTTTGTATGAGTCAAGGGAGGCAACCTCTTCCCCACCTCTTAAGTTCAATAAAAAACAGCAGCGCCTTACTTGTTTGAGACATGTTCACTGTGGAGTGAATGCGTGAATGCGTGAATGCGTAGTGCATAAAGGTCATTTATTGGCCCAAACTTCGCCCTCAAAATTCACCTACTTACCTGCCTGGAATTAATACAAACTAGTTTTCGGTCCTGAAGGTAAATGTAAGCTGTAACAAGTATAACATAATCTTATCATTGACCATACTGTAACGTCTTTGTCTACACGGTTACAGTAGATATATCTCTGATGATCGAATACAAGATGCGCATGTACACTAGTATTATGCATAAAACAGAGCAAATACATGTAAGTCAAAATTACAAGTTTGGGTGTCGAATCTCATTGAAATCATTGAAATGTCAATGTTAAGTAATGACGTACTGACGTATTTCATTTTCAGAAGATTTGCGCTGGGGATTGTTACTAAGTGGCCCATATCTGATAAATGAGCATCAACATTTGCTATATAAGTTAATTTAGTGCCTTTTATTGCAAATATAATCACAAATGCATGACATATGATAAATAATTATCATATCACAACAATCCGATGAAATTTGGTTTCAAACACATGCACATTTGGAGTGACGTGCGTCAATAGAATATGACGTCATATAAACAGAATTCCCTTTATTGCATAAAACGTACTGCACAGCAACCAGCGTTTCCGAGGCACAAAGACTTGTCAATCTCAGAAGTCGCCATAGCAATCCATGAAAATCTCGCGCTGCTCGTCTGTATTCGTCCCTTGTCATACATTACTGAGTGTGACGATTGTTACATTACATGCTTCTAAATCATACTAAATGTCATGTGAATATACACATTGCTGACATTTTCTTGTTAATTGATATTTTTATTGTGATTCAACCGGAATACTATGACACATATATTATGTGTATGTTCTCATTGATTATACAATTCAAGCATAATACCTGTATTTCGAAATCTGTAGGAATTACATTATTGACTGAAATGGTAAATAATCAAAGGACAAAAACTGTATATTTCAATTTCTGTGAGTACTCATAAACTGTGTGTCTCTTTTGTTTAGACTGGAAAACTAATTACTGCGATTTCTCCACTTATTTTAAGGTGGACAAATCTGCGAAAAATTCAGTGTATTCAACGAGATATATTTTTAGCACTTTTGTGATATGCCTTTCAACATACTCGATGGCTCTATACAGGTATATGATAGGAAGATGAAATCAACATTACTACACTCAACCGCAATAGAAACGTCACCACATTTTCAACGATGTGAAAAACGGAATACTGCTGCCGGAGAAAGACTATCTTTAATGATTTTTATCGGGACATTATCTGTAAAGAGGTACCCACAATTTTATACGTCAGGGTGTATTACTTTTATTTTCATGTCTGTTCAAGTACACTTGGGGTGTTGAAATAGCTTTTTCAAAATGTTATTTTGGCCAGAATGTTTGGCATTTAAATTAATAAAAGATGTTATCAAAATAAATAACCTTATTGGACTTATATATTGTGTTGACGCGTCTTCACTGAAGGACGTCATACAGCAAGCCAAGAAAGGTGTTTTTGACTCCATTATCTCGCCAAGATATGGAGATTCAAAACGATGATTTCTTAAAACGTGGGTTTCACAGAAATATGAACCGGTAATGTTTTGAAATTTTAGATCTAGTATAGTTGGCTTCTGTAGACATGATGTATCTCTGTTTCAGTCGTCTTTAATACGCGTGGATTGAATTATCTTCTATTTTGTATGGTGACGTTTCTTTTGCGGTTGCGTGTATTACTAGACAAAGTGAAACGAACTTACCAGAACATGATAACACTACACTCATAAAAGGGAATACAGTTTTGGTCAAGCGCAGGATTTTATAAGCGTTTTATAAGAGATTTTGTCAAGAGTACATTTTAAAATATACTCAGCAGTTACGTCAATAAACCGTTTTCCTGATAATCATTCAAAGCATTACTGCTTATAACATGGTTGTATTATGTTAGCATTCAAACTGATATACTTTAAAATGTAGTGTAAAAAATCGGAAATTTTCGATTACTTGAGCGATAAATGGCCAGTTTTACGACATTCGGATTTATCCAACATTAACTATTATGAAAACTATTGCAAACGCTTAATGAAAGACTGTTGGATGTGATGAAATATTTGCCCTCATACACAAATATTTACCCTGCCAACATAACACTATCATCTTAATACTAACACCTTGAATACGACGTTTAACATAATGGTACCTTATTTTTAAAAAAACTATTTCAGGTTTTATGTACAATAAATAATATGCAAAAAGAAAAACATATTGTTTATTACAAATATACAATTCTTGGTCGTTAGCTAAATGAACTAAGAATTGAATATACGTTTGAGAATTTTAAAAATGGAATGGTTTTGATAACTATTTCATCAGTCAGTTATACCGAAACCACAATACCAGCGAGACAATAGTCAGAATTGTGGAGAGACATGGAAGTTCCGAACCGCCAGCATCTGGAAATAAATAAATTAAGTAAGTATGAACAAAATAAATACGACTAATGACAGGAACCCATTTAACTTTTAGCAATAAAAGTACATACATAGAAGTTAGTACTATTACCGAGAACAAGTAATCGGAGAATCAGACTTCCGATTTGTGAAGCTGTCTATTAGCGCCATACTAGTTTATCTTAGCGCTGGGAGAACTACGATATTTTAGACCCTGTTGTTATTATCAACATTTCCAGAATTAAATGTATTTAAGTGCCAAAATGTCTTTGGGGTCATTTAAAATAAAATAAAATAGGACGGTTGATGTATGAATACATGAATATACATGAATATAAAAATAAATCGCCCTTCCAGTGTGGATTTTTATATTTTCAAAATGGGGTATTTCCCACTTACTGGTATAACAAAAGGTATCTTTCCAGGGCGGTGGGCACACTGTAAAGAGAAATATTGATCTCATCACAAATAGCAAACTTGATTCGTGAATACATGTATTCAAGTGAACCGATGATAGAAATATTTTCTCTGAATATTTTTATATCGGAAATCGTGTCGTGTTTAAATATGTTCATTGGTACCCAGTTTATATCCATCCTAGGTCATCCTGAGGTTATTGTTCCAATCGTCTACACAGTATCACAATCTAAGGTAGAATATTGGAACATTATGCATTGGTAACCGTGGATGGGTTCATAATGGTTTGATACGTTTACAAACTTCAATCACAGTATAAACACAACAGCGCGACTGACAGATGGTGAAACATAACTAGGTTTACTTAACAAATACATATAACAATTGATAGCTTACGCTAGAAACGATAGATGTTTCGTGGCGAAATCCCTCAACAGACATATTAACGATATATTATATAAACAAAAGAGATAAATCTCGGAAGACATTAAAATCACATGCTTGTTCTCTAACAGTCACTGAAGTGAAGCTTTTCGTAGGGATTCCCGTGACTAACCGTTGTCCTGTGAGACAGAGAAGCCTGCAGCTGGATTGAGACACATATTCTGGATGATGGTGTTCACTCGGTGTATGAACTGAGGAGCCAAACTGCGTCCTCTACTCCACACAATCAGCTCGTTATGAGTACATACGCCTTCGTCTATCTCTCCGCAGCTGAACTGGACCGCGTAGTTGTTGTAGTCTGTCTCTACTATCCACGAGGGAAGCTTAAATGCTGAAAGATGATTTAGATCATAGGGTTTCCACTCTTATTCAATCCATATACGCCAAGACTTCTTTTTTTTATAACTTTTTTAAAAACTTTTTTTTTTATTCCCATAGTTTCATAGTTACAAAGTTTCAATATGATATTAATGGTAAACAAAAGACAGTTTGAGTTGGTTAATAATTAAAAATTCTATTTGAGTATACAAGACAATAGGCACTTGAGATATATGCACATGTCTATGGACTGAGATATAGGATAAAAGGAAACCATTTGCTTTCAAAATTGTGTGTGTCATTGTTTCTTTTTGCAGTGACTTTTTCAGCCTGAAAGATCATCATTTTCAAAGTTTTCAAATAGTTGTTTAATTTTGGAATTGCATTTTTTATATTACATAAATAAATATGTCTCTTTGCAGAGAAAATGAATTGGTTTAGTATTTTGTTTTGATAATAATAATAATAATATTGCATATTTATAAAGCGCACATATCCACGCTCGAAAGCATGCTCAAAGCGCTAAACATATAATGCTAATAAATAATGATAATAGTGATGCACATTTGAATGTGCTCACTTCACACAAACAGCAATAAGAAATCCATGTGTACAATTGTTGCAATTGTGAAAGTCCTTATGTACCATAAAACTGAACAAAAAGAATGAATGATTCAAATGTTGGACATAGTTTCAGATTTTTGGGAAGAGAGTTCCACATGTTAGGAGCAAAATGCTCAAAACATCTCTGACCAAAGCACTTGAGGTTACACTTCGGCACTGTCAATAGATTCTGATGTTGAGATCTAAGCTCCCGTGCTGGGACATAGGCTGATATCAACTCTGATATGTAGGCAGGCGATTGATCATGCAGAGATTTATGCATTAGACATTAAATTTTGAGTTGAATCCTTGCTTATATTGGAAGCCAGTGAAGATATTTAAGGACAGGAGTAATGTGCGATCCTTTAGATGTTAGAGTCACGATTCGCGCTGCTGTATTTGATGCAAAGTACCAAACCAGATATTTTGTAAATTTGAATTTTTGGCTTAGGAAAGAATTTATCCAATTCTCATTGTCTTTCCAAAATTGTTTGGTTACATTACAAGCCCAGTATACATGACAAGTTGATTCTTGTATGTCTTTACAAAAACTACATGTGTCTGAATCTATCAATTTCATTTTTGACAATTCTCTTTTGGAATATATGATTCCATGTAAGAATTTAAATTGAAACTCCAGGGGTTTGACATCTTTATATTTATAAATATCAAAAGCCTTGTGCCATTCAAAGTAACAGTCAAATTTCTCTTCCCATTTCAAACATATCTTAAGTTTACTATTATTTGAAATTAGTATATCATAAACAAATTCTGGATCCTTTTGAATATGAAACAAGGCTTTTGTTGCAAATAGTAATACTCATTATACGCCAAGACTTATCAGTACGGCTTCAAAGTTACCTTTTCAAAACTCCTTTTATTCGTTTTATCAAATAAGGTTCTGGGCAACCCAAGTGGGAAAACAGTTCCGCTGGAAGCGCATGTAAAATCCCCAAATCATCCATGTTTTGTTCGAAACGACACTCTTTGAAAAAAATTCCGTTTGTGCATTTGTGCTTTATAATGCTTATCAAAATATCCACTTAAGCAATATATTCTTGTTATCAATCATAGATAAATACAAATCCAGAGACTGGTATACCCCCTCGAAATAACGTTCACAAGAACCCAAGACCGACTGTCATTACAGAGATAGCTGACTGCGTGATCTCGATAACATGTAGGCTAACAGTCTCTTACAGTTTCTTTGAGTGATATTTTAAAAGCGTTAAGAACTAGAATATTCGAAAGAGGTCATAGATGGACATAGTGTAATACAACATCCCATTCTTACAATACTGGTCGACCATTCCTTCGTAGTTGTACTGTTTAGGAGATGAGATCGCCTCAAACTTTATTTTGTTGTATATGCATCTGTCTCCTCGTCTTATGAAATAAAACATATATTAATATAATAAAATCATGTCACCAGTCGAATGTAATATATTAAGTATGGTTAGATGGGTGATCTCTAGAAAAGTAAACATAATTTAAACGACACATCCGTACTTCTTTAGATTTAAAAAGTATACTAGGCATACAATTTAACAATCATATTAAATACAATTTATCCAAATTCATATTCATTTTCACTCGGGTAGATGGTATTTGTAACGAATGATGATCGCAGTTTATTCTTCATCAAAACGTTTCTCTACAATACCTTGCCCCCAGAGAATGAAGTTCACCATGATATTTACTTTAAACAATGTTACAGTGAAGATTATAAACAGCGTAGATGTCAATGTTAACCTACCTGGCTCTCAGGTAGATATCAAGCTTGCCGTCATCAACTCTAATGAAGTCGTACATGAAAGCATCCAGCACAGAGGACTCCTTAACGGCGTCCTGCGTTATCCAGATCATTTCGTACCACAGTCCGGCAAACTGTGAAGGGAGCATGAATACAGCATGTAAAAGAATTTGACTACAATATATGAATCATATACTCTACAGGAGTCACTCGGTACCAGTATCCTGGAGCCCAGGAACTAGAATTCCCAACCTCTGGGTGTACTAGGCTAGACTAGGTAGTCATTTACGGTTTACTTAGACAGCTTCGAAAATCTATCACCAGTACCCAAATTATTTAGTTTAGGGGAACTGTTATAGAAACAAATACATGTATGAAGTAAATTACAAAAAAAAGTCCAATAAATGTGGCTGTCATTGTTTCCAGCTTTAGAATTTGCACATTGCTCATGCTTACTTTGTTGTAAAAAATACCATTCTTTTCATTTCAACTCAATTGGGAGGGTACAAATGTATGACTCAGTTGACTTTCACAATGTCTTCTCATCCAAACCATCTAGCCAATGTAAGTTGCCGAAAGAGACACATTTTGGATACAACAAAACCTTCACAAATCACGTTTCAGTAAGAGCGAGGGGAATCAACAGTTCATATTGTGAGATAACTGGAACCGGAGAGGGTTAACAGTCCGGTGATATAAAATACATTGACTTCTGAAACTGGGCTATGAACGGAAACAAAACAATTATAACAGTTATCAATTATATTGGCAGTGTAACTAAGTGCAGAAACTACCTTGTCTTCATCGAATTCCTGTATGTTAAAGCTGTCAATTGTGCAGGTCTGGTCAGGACGCATTTTGTAAGCCTTTCCAAGAGCACATTCTGAAGAAGAAATGTGGCGTTAGCAATAGGGCAAACATTAATCATTATACTACTTTGTTGCCAATACAGTTTATACAATAATGATTGAAAGTGACTGTCTATAATAGATATCCGATCCGAGTTTACCGAAACGTTTCTATTCCAAACATTATTATATGATTGTTGACAGCAATGAACTGCTGATGCTCTACATGAAATGAAAGCGTTAGTCGTCAATCACATTCTATACAACCGTTTTCGTTTGTCAAATCGTTGGTATACATTGCCAGGTTTGCAACAAACGATCATCTAATAACTAGTTATTCACAAAGTGGTAATAGATGTACCATCTGTTTGTTGAGCTGTGAGGACGGCCGATGCATCGACACAGATTGTCTCATAGAAAGCCTGTTCCTTCTGCGCTACCATATCGGGCAGGTGCTGAGACCGTGTCCACACCCAGGCCAGTATGTCCTGACAGGTCCCTGTCGCCGGGGAGACCTGAGCACATCCGTACACCAGAGCATAGTTGGTGTAGTCGGTGTCCAACACCCAGTAGGAAGCCACTTCTGCACCAGACAACATGCATGTATAAATATCAGCAAAACGTGTCCTTCAGAGTACATCACTTATGCGAGATCAAGCGATATTATTTTATCGAGCACAATGCCATTATCAATATATAGTCACAATATTGCTTTAACATCTTCACATACTTGAACTCTGGTGATATCCAAATGCTATGAGGTCATAAGAAATGCATAAAATCCTTCACTTAAAGTGATGAAAGAAAATTGTGTATGATAATTATATACCATCATTTATTTATTTATCAGGGATCGTTGAAAAAAGTAAACTTTAGTAAACTTCATATCAGAAGGCACATGAGAGAGACGCATTAAACATCGGAAACATTATTTGAGTAAAATAGTAAAGGGTTTGAGTAGAACTTACGCGAGTGCAGTCGTGTGACATTATAACATGCGCATTGAGGAACGCCATTCATTCTTTTATTGGGGCTAATATATGAAACAGCATAAAAGAATGTGATAATTGAGACTCATAATATTATTGCGTCAGGCTGATGATATGGTTCTTCTAGATTCACTGCTGTGTATATACCTGATGGTGACATATACTATAGTTTAGTTTATCAATGTGAGTTGTATACGATGAAAACATTACTTCCACTTCTGGCAACCCTGGTCAGTTTTCCCGGAGTTGAGCTTTGTATGAGAACTCCATGTCCCTCGCCACATTGCTTCGTGTCAGGGTACCTGCGGATAGAAGGTGCAGTGTGGAAGAAAGCCTAGTCGCAATACCATCGCGACTATGCATAAAAGAGAGAGAATAGGCCTCCGCCTAATACAAGTTTCAGAGAGCGGAACACGGATGAAGGCTAGCAAGAGGATTTTTCAATATATTGCGATGAAAACGCACTGTACTACCAGAAATATTGTACCAGTGTGTTTTCACAGTGTAGTAAAACCTCATCCCAAGTGCTGATAGATGTAACGATGTTACGCAATACCCTCTAGTGATTACGGGAGATAATGACATATAAGAACATTTATGATTACCTTCAAATATTTTACCATAGCTGACAATTTGGCGAACTACTTTCTCTTTGCTCCCCTGCCACGTTCTTAATTATCATTAGAAGTTATGAAATGAAATGAACGAATCTTCGTCTCCATTCACCAAAGATGATATTATCAAAATTTGAGCTCCCTAGCATTACTCGTTGAAGACCATATCTTAAAAGGGATCAGGGCATAATGGACAAACTTTAGACTTTAAATTATAAAGATCTTGTGACAAATTAAAGGCAAACGTTATGAATGGTGTTACTTTATCGAGAAGTACCGACTGTTAGCGAAAACTACCATTTTGATGATAGTAGACTTAGCATATTGACGATATGAAAGAAGTGATTACTGATCGAAAACCGGACAATGCACAGCGTGTAGCGCGCGCCAATGAGTCAAACGTAATTTTGGAATCTTATTTATAACAGACAAAAAGACAAATTTGAGTTGATAATGTTTAATGGGTCAAATAACTAATGTGCACGTAAATTGGATGTGCAGTTTCGGTTTCTGCACATGCATAATGATGTTACTCGATTTTAATTGGAAACTAGTCATTATGATATATGTGGCGATTGGGGATAAAAATGCAAGCTGTGTGAATTTATTTGTATTGTAGATAGCACATGTGGTGAGTTGGAACGTATTTAAGGATTTTCGCTCCTCAAATTAATAGTATTAAACTTTTTTTCTAACTTATATTTTTTAAAAGATCAAAGTATATGATTGGAAAATCAGCATTAAAAAATAGGCGTAGTGTGTTTTTTTTCGAGATATGACGCCTGTAATTAAGATAGTGTTGTGAAGTACAATTTTAACATGGGAGTCTATGGGAAAATGAGAAAAAAACGCTAAAAACTAGTAAAAACTATATTTCTAGTATTAATCTTTTTTTTCCTTTTTTGATATGTTACAAAGTTCATGTTACCCTACCGAAATCAATGAAAAAATATATATGGTAGTGTGGGTTTGTTTAAGCTTTGACACAAAATGTACCTGAAAACCCCCTTTTTAGTCAAATTTAGGCCATTTATGCTGTTTAAGCACTTTTTAGAGGTTCTAAAGTCACATTTTCTTTCTTTCATTTGTTTTTTAAAAGTATGTAGATGATGTAGAATATCATGAAGTAAATAAAGATGAGAAAAAATCTTTACTTAATCATATTTCATTTTTGAAGTTCAACAGGAAGGAGCGGACTTTTATGAAACACAATGGATGCACCTTTAAGCTTCCTGTGTGTATGGAAAAGTCCTGTCACGCTTATATTTGAAGGAGTCAGGACCAAAATTTAAGCTTTTGGGTTGCAACGGTTCCAGCGGAAAGTTGAAAATATCAAATGTTTACGAGCGAGGGCGCATGAAATAAGCCCATCTGGCCTTTCAGGTTTAATGAGCTAAACAGATATTAAGCTTGTTAGAGTGGAGACTCGCTTGATATCAAGACAAGATTATGTACACCTGGAGAATTCGTACTAGGCCCATCTCACCTCCAAGTGATGTAGTTGGTCACGTTGCCGCTGTCTGTGATGGTGTAGTAATGTATGTAGTCTAGGTAGATTTCAGATGGGTCAAACACTTGAGTCGTGTAAAACTTCTGCTCATACCACTTTCCAGAAAACTGTGAAATGTGAATTGTCATAATATTTGTTTTATCTTGACATTGACAAATGATTAAATGTTACTTCAAGAACAACATTTTTTTCTCTTAACATCCCAGATATTTATCATTTCATTTCAATTCAGTTTTTATTTGGTGTAGTAAACGTTATTGTTCGAATACATATTGAAATTCAAGAAGTGTAAATAGCCCTTTTGTCATCACACATATACATTCTGACGCCCTCTTTCCCAGATATGTTTAATATTTGCTATTCATAAATAGATACCTATGCACTCACCCTGTCGAGGTCGAAATTATCCTGCACAGCAATGTTGTCTACAACGCAATCACCGACAGCGGCAGAACAGGATTTGAACACATTCAAGAACATAATTATTCTTAATGTGATGTTGATATCCATCATTACTATCCTGGTTGTCCAGAAGATGCACTGTACTGAATGCAGTATTATATATTCCTTGCTCCAATGTTTTTCTAGCTGAATTTTCTCTCCGTTTAGTCTTACATATAATACCTGGTCTTAACTGAGGATTCCTAGACCAACACTGCTCGCTGTATTCACTGCTGTACAGTATATACTGTATGCGTACTCAACGTCTTCAATAGATTTATATTATATCTTTCTTATATTGACCTCAGCTTTCACCCAGTAAAGTACACTCTTTGTTAAAGAGATAGATTCACTGGAGCAGAGAAAATATAGATGTAGAGTACCCCCATAGGTTAATCGTTAGCGTGTCACTTTCTGTATTGAATATCAGAGGCTAGGGCCATGGCCTGGTTCTTTCAGTTTGTGGTGTATTGCTGAATGGCGACTGATAAAGAGGATGCGGTCGAGAGGGTCCTTTTATCAAACTGAACCTCTGCTTAGAAAATAATACAAAAACTATATAAGTTTATTTTCCGATTTGTGAAAAGCTTTTGAATTTAGTAATCTTGATATGAATGTATAATTCACTATTCCTTCACGTAAAATATAAGTATGCCCCCGTCTCATTTTTACATTTTTGGGGGCAGAGAGAGAGAGAGAGAGAGCTTAAAACAAAGCACGTTATAACTTTAAGAAATAATAAGTCCAAATGTTTATTATTAGTCAAGTCAAAGATGTGAATAAACATGTTAAAATATACTGCTTAGTCGGGGGTAGTTTGAGTCATTGGTCAGTAAATATCAGGTACATATCACATGATGGTCAATGTACAACTGTCACCTGAAACTGTATTTTCCACTGCACAATCATAAAAGATAGAAAGGTAAAAAAATCGCGATAACTTGTCTGGCGCGTCGTTTTACCGCCAAGCCAGTTATACTTATCAGAGCATGAAGACATAGGAATAAAATAGCAAATAGATTTGTGGCCAAAGGCCAATGTTCAAATATCAAACTGTTAGTACAAATAGAAAACAATCGTAAGTTTAGGGATTGAGAGGGATGAGAGAAAGTTACTAGTAGTTCGATGACTGCCTACTCGAAACAAACACAAACTGAAGGCCATTATCTAAACAGGGATTAAGGAACATTTTCAGAGGACGACAATGTTTCTAAACATATCCAGAGCATGATACACGAATATAGATGGGTGAACTCACTTTTCCACTTATATTGCATGGTACGAAGCAACAGATTGTAACGGTAACTAATAGTAAACAGTTAGCATGCACTAAGTCTACTCCTGTGGGTAAATGTAAATATATCATGTGACTTGTTAAAGGCGCTGTAGCACGTTTTTGCATAATTTGTTTTCTCAAATTTGCTATTTATTATGAATGTTTATACAATATAGTGTTATGTTAGAGGGTAAAACATATCATTACATGACCCTATACGTCGTATCCATAAGCAAACGGCTATCCGTATTGAGAGAAAATGGTGCGACGTAGAAAGCCCCAGTGGTGTGGAACTTTTCAATGTGAGAGGTAGATATGTAGGTTTCATATGCGAATTTGAGAGTTCAGACAGCACGATAGTTGACCATTCTATCATGATACCATATTTAAAACTCCACTTTGAGTGTTTAGATATCGCTACATCAGTCAGGTCACTGAACTACCTTCGAGCGGCCATTTTAATGTGAACGTGGACTCGCAAGGCTTAACCGAACAATGTGCATTCGTTTTAGAATATTTAAAAAAAAATTATATTTTATTCGGGGGTATTATTTAGCATTGGGTAACACTTATTTACCTTTTCGTTTTCGTATTGCAAATTTGGGATTGTGGACTCTTGTTGGATATATTGATAAATGTAAACTCATATTTTTTGGACGCCTATGCAAACTTTCATGTAACAACTTTGCCAAAAATATATTTTGTGCAGCAATTTCAACCTCCACAACATCCCCTACAATCTGCAATGATCTGCTATCAATTCTCTCAAAATATAATCTAAATGTACATGTCGAAAAATATCTTACAAAAGGCGTATTCCCCTCGAAGCATGAATGGCGACGAATTGTAAATACATCTGTACATAGTTACGAGGAACATTCATGGATTATGAGAACATCTTTTAATGCCAATATGTGTTTATACCAACGTGTTCACAACAAACTAACCTATCATATTCTCTGGCAATGTAGCATATCTACATCCTGACTTTAAATCTGCCCTTCGAGTATGCATACACATTTCATCACGTGGTAAAATTTCTACAGAGTGCAAACTTTGCCATAAACATACCTTCGACTATGATACTCATATATTGTTACACTGTGAACATGTTAATTGTGACAGAAATAATTTCTTTACGTTTATGATAGATTTTCTTGAAGTGGAAACGTATGTTGCATTTGAACTATACAAGATGAATCAGACATGTTAGCTTTCCTTCTCGGAGCATAACTGATTTTAACCGATATATTGAACACGACACTTGTGAAATCATTGTTCTAAACTTTTCACTATATGTTTTCAAAATAAGACGCCACCTGTTACAATATTACACTTAATGGTTAATGTGCCCTATTATCTCTCTTACATAATACTAGTAGATTGCTTATCAATGTGTATATATTTTGTTTACTACCCTTGTTTTATAGAGCTGGTATAAACCCGTTTTACATGTTGAGTGTCAAATATACGCCTACTCTTGTCTAACAGTTTTGTAAATATATGTATATCCTCCAATTTGTAAAGTGTACATTTTCAACTATTCATGTATTTGTATAATTGTTATTGATCTTCGGTGTAAACTGGAGGGAATAAAGAATCTCTCTCTCTCTCTCTCTCTCTCTCTCTCTCTCTCTCTCTCTCTCTCTCTCTCTCTCTCTCTCTCTCTCTCTCTCTCTCTCTCTCTCTCTCTCTCTCTCTCTCTCTCTCTCTCTCTCTCTCTCTCTCTCTCTCTCTCTCTCTCTCTCTCTCTCTCTCTCATAAACACAAACACAAGACTGACAGCTGAAAAGGATAACCTTCATAACCTGACGTTTACAAAAAATAACCTGCGGTACTACTTTATCACTGTATCTTTGCGCAATTATTACACTGCTATCACATGCTCTTTTCTTGATTAAACTTTTTAAAAACCTTACAACGTGAATTATAATTGTAGTTTGATTTGAAACTTTGATTAAAACAGCATATTAGAACCAAAATTAAATACTTTAATTATTTTTCCTGTGAACTACGTTTTGCGCGTGGTGACACATAAGTGATGCGGTATTATTGTGGGCGGAGCTTAGCGCATGATCTTAGACAATATTAAACATTTGTTTTATCATGTACTGTACATTTTTAGGAGAGATTTTTTTATTTTCCAAAGTTTATTTACTGATTAGAAATCGCTTAAATTGCAGAGTTTGAATTTATAAGAAATAGATTTCATAATGTGTTTGTTCACTGGCTTATAAACGGTTTGAATTTAAGTTCAAGTTAAAATGTAGTGTAAATGCCGTCGACAACCTCCGGCATTTATACCAGTTTAACTTGCACCTTTCAAACCTTTTATAAGCCAGTGCAAACATATTATGAAATCTATTTCTTAATTGTAAGGGCGTAGAGCTCAAGCCTGACGATCTTAATGTTAGAGTAGAAGATATCATCAAAATGTTTATGCTATTGTATGGGTCTCACCCACCGTATTTATTATCTACTATTCCAAGCTGTCTCTTCAGATACGAGCTACAGACATTTGGGGTGCCAATCGGGACATTAATCACACTTTAGTAAGCTTATTAATTCATTTAGCAAGCTTACTAAAACGAACGAATTAGTATGCTTACAAATTCATTTAGTAAGCGTATTCTTTAAATTAGTAAGCTTGCTAAATTCAAATAAGTGAGCTTACTAAATCAGTTCTATTTAGTTATAGTTTACTTATTTGATATCGGAAGCTCACTAAATATTTGCCGGAATTATTAAGCTTTCTAAATCAGTAACATTTAGTTATAACCTACTTTTTCGAATAAGTAAGCTTACTAAATCAAATTGACAATCCAACTATAAATGGTGCTGATTTACGTTTGCCAACTCGAAAGAGGTGGATGTTGACTTTTAGACACTTTATAGAACTATTTCCGAACAACCTCATTCGGATACGATGTGTGTAGTATTACAATTAGCGGACCATACTTACATTATATCATAGTGATTTCAAATTAATTAATGCAACGGTGCCACATTGAAATATCATGTTTCAATGTTATCACGTTGTGATATATAATACAACACATTTGAAGCTTTATACATGTGTACGTGTTTGAAAGTGGAACAGCTAAATTACCCGCTGTGTTCCAAACCACGCTAATTAAGGCATGGGATATGTGTCGATTACACCAGGCTTCAGTTGGCATGATATGTAATTAAGTAATATTATCTCCGTTAATGAACCGACTTGTCAATCAAAATGACGTGCGAGTTTAAAGCTTTACGTGCAGTTTTAAAAACAAAACCTTCCCAACGAATATATAATGAAAGAGTCGATCGATGCATCACATACAACGAGTGGATTACACGTAGACCCTTTAGTTTACAATAGACGATGTTGACTATATGTATTTGCAAAAGACTCCCATATCTTGCCCTTGATCTAGCCTACACATCTAGAACAATATTTGAAATATGTTTGAAAGGATCGATTCCCTAATTGGTAATGATTTTCAGAACACCAAATTACGCAATCAGCATCTGATTTATAAATTATTATGCTTGAGCTTATAAGTGTAGCTGTTAATTCACATGAATCGTTTACAAATGGGTAAATGTAAAGGCCTAGTTTTCATTAGTGTTAAATTGCGGAAGAGGATTTTAAAAATGAAAACTAGGTGGATTTGTTCAGTCATATCGGGTATGGTAGCACATCACTCAACCTGATTTACAACGCTTGGATGTAGGCCTACACAATTTTATATTCTTGCACTTTGTACAGGCATGTTATAAAGCCTAGATCTGGTTTTCATCCACAGGAACCCGATATCGTAATTAAAATGTTGGTAAGAAATACACACCCTATATGCATTATATAGTCTATGTTGTTTTACCAATAGGCCTAGGCCTACTTTTAACCTGAATATCGAGACCCGCTGTGTTTCTATAAAAGTTCTCTGTAGTTTCAAGGACTATATTATTTTCAGCGGACGAGCCCATTTGAGACGATTTGCCTGGTCAAGGAAGATAACCGAAGATCATATTACATGTACATATATATATGTAATTTTAACAAACATTCACAGCCCAAAAGGCTTAATTACGAAATCACTAGCCCATGACCTTCCGGATCTCTGGATAAATATCCACATGGACAATGGATTACGTAACTCGTACATGCTAATGTATTGTGTGACATAACACAATGAAACCTTGAGTAACTCCAGCCATTGTATCTGATTTATTTGATTAACCAGACCCAGCATTATATAAAAGGACTTAACAAAATCCGTTCTACAGTTAGAAAGTTCCGTTCGTTTGACTAATTGCGTGGATCAGCAAAAATACCAGTTTACATTCAAGAACGGTAACTCTAATCGAACGAGTGAGGTGTATCATTTCCCGCCAAACCTCTTCTACGCGCATGACCCCTAATCGACAGTCGTCGTTATCCTTGCTGTAACAGAGATGGCGAGTAATACCAACAGTAACCACATAAACGGTGAAAATGGCCAAATCCCCGCGAAACGACAGAGAATAATGGAGACGGGTAAAATCACCGTGGTTCTGGGAACCCAGTGGGGCGACGAAGGTAAAGGCAAGGTCGTCGATTTACTAGCAGCCGATGCAGATGTCGTTTGTCGATGTCAGGTGGGTTGAGTTGCTTGTACATTTCTGTGGCCAGGTTGATCGGTGTATCCTGGTGAAATTTGATAACCCCGTTTGGAGTTGACGTGACACTCGCTTGTAATGCTTGTGTTTACTCGCATAGTAAACAATATATTTACGTCGATTCATGAGTGACTTCGTCTCCGTCCTCAAAAGACCTAGATTTGTGCCCTAGAATCTATAATGATGACGAAACAGTCGATACCTCGTGGTTAGTTTCTCACTTTGTTGCTATGCCTATGGCTTGTAAGATTGGGATGCGCAATTACCTTCACTTGTGGTTTGATGTTATTATTATTATTCACTAACTACTGTTTACCAAAACGACCTAGATAATATTGTCAGATCTGCAGGTATGTGCTGACTTACTTTGTTTCCACTATGACAGAAATAAGCTTGGTACGTTGGCACCGTGCCTATCCAGGGCTTAGTGCAAGCCAAAGTCTATACATGATTGATGTGGCTGACAACCGCAAAACTTGACAGTAGATCTACTCTTGCATGTGCATACTGCTAGCCTGCATTTGTGTAACATTTAGTCTGTGAACAGTTTTTTTGTGTAAAATATCCAATTGAAATAGAACAAACACTAGTGACTGAGATGTCTTTATTTTCATAAACTGAGCTGTAGTCGTGTGCAAGTTGTTGTAGACTTTCTGGGGCTCTAACAAATTAAAAGGGTCTGAGTGACAGTTAAACTGTGCACATACAAGCTACAAATTGTACACAGTGTGACAGTTCTTTAACAACTTCTTTCATCAATTCAAATCAAATGATTTTTGTTGATACAAAAAGTATTTCCATAAAAATAAAAGATAAATTATATCCAGTTCTTTTGCTGGAATTTATTTGGTAGAAATTGGATAAAAAACCGTTTCACTTTCGTTTTAGCACAATATTTTATAGATAATAGTGATGTAGATGAATATTTTATTGATGTTGATCAAAGTTCATTAAATAAAAAGTTAATTCCAAAGTGAAAGTGAGGGCAGCCTTATCTTCAAGTGTTTTCACATTATAAAAGACTTGATGAACTTCTTTAGAAAATCCTTTTCTATACTTAACAGGAAAAAATGTAATATTCCTTTGTGGAACAAGTTCACACTTCCAACAGTGTTTACTGAAGGGACTCAGTTTCTTGTTCCACATTGCTGAATCCTCTCAAAGTGTTAAAGTTACTGCTGACAGTGTAAATAGGTTCTGTTCAAGCCAGTCTGATTAAAATCGACCTTGTTCCGAGGAATAAAATTTGCAAAATAATATATCTACCGGGATACGAACAGGTTCTGTAGATTCCTCGCCACAAGGTCTGAGAACACCCCGTATAGGCGCATGTTCCGAACCAGTTTAGAACAGCCAAAGCCCAGTCAAATAGCTGACCAATCACAACGTAGTTTTTAAACGGTCACTGTTTTGAAAGCATTCGGAACAGACCAAAGGATAGCTGTTTGGAGTTACCTGCCCCTATCTTCTCGCACCGAAAGCATTTGTTGGGCATCTTTTGATTGGCTACCTGAATTGCGCTCAAACACGCTAGTCTACGGACTGTTTCCAGACGGTTTGGCGTGGAAATCTCCGAACGATATGAGTTCGTATCCCGGTAGATGCACTATTTTGCACATTTTTTCCGCGGAATACCGTCGGTTTTAACCAGACTGTGTTCAAGCAATCGTTGATGTTGCACTATGGTCCATATCTCACATTAACTGTTTACTTTATACAACAGCTGGTTAAATGCTTAATCTTATCAGTATAATAAACTTGATTTTAGTACAGTTCTGAGAATGCATGTAAATCCTGTCACTGAGATTAGTGAATATAACATGTTACTATTCTAACCAGGTTTTGACATCAATCGATGGTTTGACACAACAAATTGTCTAATGATGTTGTTTTGTTACAATGTTCCTGGAACTATTGTCTGTTGCTTGCTTCTCTGCAACTGATTTGAACGTGTTAAAGCGGATTACATTGTACAGTGATAAATTTACAAATATGACATCCATGAGTCCAGGAACTCTCTACCATTCGCTATTGTGAGTCCCAGCATATATAAGTAAGTCCCTCACCCTCAGTAAGAAAGCAAATACTACAATAAAAACCCTTTGAGTCCAAGGACTCTCAGCTTAAGAGTCCTTTCCAGATTTTATGAGCAGGGGTAAATTAATCACTGATTATATATGATATATTTACAAATACTCAATGCTTGACCAGGGGTTAGAAGTCTTTCAAACTCATCTCACCTTTAGGGGATTGAGTGAGTTAAATGTAAAATTTGTTGAGTGGGTGATGGGAGATAGATTAGATTTATAAACACCTGTTGACCGATACCCAATATGATTGATTCGCAGGGAGGGAACAATGCTGGACATTCTGTGGTGGTCGGAGAAAAAGAATTTGCGTTCCATCTGCTGCCCAGCGGTATTGTCAATCCGGGCTGCACCGCACTCATCGGTAAGTGTATTATTTTCTTCTCATGTAAGTTTTTATACGTATCTCCCCACTTCCCACAGTAGCTACACATTGCATTACTGCCCAGGGTCGAACTTAGCCTGTTCAAATCACTGGCCATACGGACGGACTAGCTAATTTCCTGAAGTACAAGCCCAAAGCCCTTTGAGCTATGCAAATATGTCCACAAGATTATATCTTCAAAAAAGCCATTTGGACTACCAGTCAAAACATTGTACTAGCCCAGCAAATTTTCACAAGTCATGGGCTACCAGGCTAGTGCTAATTTCTTAAACTGCTGCCTGTCACATCATCTCAGTTACCACTTTCGGTTTCTCTAGATTTGACTTTAACAAAGCCATTTAAATTCAAATGTTTTTGTCACGATAAGTCCGAAGAATCTAAATTCACAACAAAACACTTCAACATCAACATACAAACTTGAAAATAAAGTCGAATGAAATCAAAATGCCAAAAAAGAAAAATGTGAAAATTTAAAAAGAAGTTAATAACATGTAATAATGAATGCTTTACAAACTGAAAATACTCTTTGAGATACGTTGCACTGAACTGAATACTGTTGTTCAACTGAAGAAGTTGTCAATGTGAGTATTATGTGACCTTTTTTCACTCCGACTGAGCATCAGTGTGCCAGCATGTTAGCCTGTACATGTTTTCAATATTTTGCATTAACTATGTATTTGACTCAGATTAGTGTATTCTTTGAGAATGTCATTGATCTCAGATAGCTGTTTTTCTTAATTAATTTATACAGACTGTCGGTAATTAGTTGCAGTTTCCACACAGACATTAATAATTTATTTCATTTTCTCACAAATGTAGGATGTCTGAAGGTAAATATTAAAAATTTATATCAATTAGTTGAGGATTTTGCCATTATTGATTTTGGAGAGGAATACGTAGTAAGTTTCGATCCATCATTCATGTTATTGGTTATTTCTAACCATAAAACTGTCAATGATAGAATTAATCTTTCATCCCCAATCTATGTTCTCTCAAGAAATGGACGTAGCTTTGATGTATATCATACTAATAATTATCAAAGTAAACCCCAAATATTTGACAATAGCTTGTTTTTAATAAAACTCGGAACAGTGGCTCAATACACGATGAGAAGCCGAGTTATATGTTCCATTGAACAGTATCAACCAATATAGGTCCCCTTCTCTGCAACAATACATATATAAAATTTTCCAAATTACTTTTGAACAATTGACGTGCAACAGCTACAGAACATTGTCCGCTTTTTTATCATAACCAGTGTATTAATCACGACCAAACATCTTAATAATAATGTAATTATACTGAACAGTTTGGCACTAAAAGGGTAATTTTCGACAACGGTCAAGACGCATTACTTCTCTATAAAATAACACCCTTGGTAACTTTTGACCGATGTTACTACAATAACATACAGAGTGTCCCTTTAATTAGTGCAGAGATCAGTTTACAGAATGTCTTCACCAGGTGGTGTTTAATTAGAACTTGATACATGTCACTAACAAGTCAATACATCATCTAGTAATCACTTGTGTATTTGTAAGTTTAATTGTTAAATAACTGAAATTATATGTCATCATTTTGGTAATGAAATTTCAGGTTTAAAGATAAGAGCAACTATTTTCAGTATAGACATACTTATAAAATTAAAATTGGTGTGTCAATTTCATATTATTTTACTTTCTGTTACATCAGTAGATTTCTAAATTTATCAGCGGAGGAAAAATAAAATTGGTCTGGGTAGCGTAAAGTATAAATTTTGGGCCCAAATACTACCCATACAGATAAATACATGAGAGTGAACCCCTGATTGATCTTTCTGCCAGGTTTGGATATATCTTCTAGGGGTCAGACGATTCACTCTCACTTCGATTCGATAGACATCTCGATTTAAAGTGTTTTTTTTCCGATTCATTTTGATTCGATTCACCATTATGATTATAAAGAGAGTAAAAATATTCTGATTTTTTCTCTCCTTACTTTAAAAGTAAGGAGAAAAGTCAGAATATTTTGTAACTTCTGATTTCAAGTTTGCTGGATGTTTTATTGGAACATTGTCAGGTCTTCTGTTATTTCATTGCTGGGTATATGCACTTGTCAATAACTTTGATTGGATATGAGGGACATGAATTTCTATACGTGTCTGATGTGATAACCTACTTAAATTTCATATCAAATTGTGAGTAAAAAAAACGAGCAGTTGTCTGTCAAAATTAACTATTTCTCAGTGTAATGCCAAACTTATTATCATCTGTATATATCATCAATTATTGGCAATTTATTACTAAGAGCATGGATTCGAAATATCTTGTGTTGCAGGCAATGGAGTGGTGGTGCATCTACCGAACCTGTTTGATGAGATCGCAGAGAATGAGAAGAAAGGGTTGAGTGACTGGCAGAACCGTCTGCTCATTTCAAACAGAGCTCATCTAGGTCAGTTGCATCATGACAGCATATTCAAGTTGACTATTGATGTGGCCATTCACATTGTTCATCAAGTTGTGAACATCAACTTTAAGCCAGTCACTATTTTTGCTTATTTTGGAAATTGTTTATGTTACAGCTTGCATTATAAGTTATAACATTCAGTGGAGGGTTACATCGTAATTTATCAGACCCGCGTTAGTGTTTATCCAACGAGCCGTCACGATGTCACCAGAACAAACTGAATGTTATAACATATTCCCCGCATGTCTCAAAATATCATTAAAAAAACAAAGAACATTTTTGACAGAAAACAGCTGATCCATCGACAAACTATGACCTTTAACTTGTGTCACGTGACATGGGGGGGGGGGGGGGGGGGGACTTGATTTGCCAACCCGTATGACGGTGTTTATTCATATTTGTTAATGGTCACACGGACCAATCAGGGATCAACATTCTTACATGAGGTAGGATAATACATTTTGTATGTATACACATTTCCCTTTACCGGTTTGATATATTATCCTTTTTGAGGGGTCAAATTACAGAAACCACATCTCCTAGCTAGAATAATTCTTGATTTCCCCAGGAATAACAGGGTTCTAAATTAACCTTGGTAATTGGCATTGAATGATCAAACCATCTGTACAAGTGCATTTCGATGAATACAACGTGAATTTATTTAAGAAATAGATTTCATAATGTGTTTGTACACTGGCTTATAAACGATTAGAAAGGTGTGAATTAAACTTGTCAGAGCTCGTCGATGCCATTTAAACAACAGTTTACCCTGAATACAACTAGAAATATTTTTTTATCAACATTTAATATTTTCAATCTCCTGTTAATGCATGACGACAGTGGAACAAATAGCTTAAGTTACCGGGTAATTCACCTATGAATTGTGCATTCACTTTTATTACGTTACCTGCAACTTACTTCAAATGTAAGCTATACATTTCACACTAATGTTCAAACGCTCTTGGACAAAGGATATTAAAATTTCATGTATGTATTAATAATTGTATCAAGATGAATTTCGATCTCAATGAAATTTAATTCGCTGTTACAAAATTTTATAAATGCACGGTTTGTACTCTATTCAAATTTAGTGTACCTGGTTTTTATGCAAGCCTACTCAAAGTCGTTATCTTGACATGTGATCGTGGTTGTCATGCAAATGACCTCAATGTCATGGCTTTTGAGGACTGTGTGTTGATAGTTTGTTGGGCACAATTGTCACTCATGATTCTATAAGCCAAGCTAACTGGTGACAATCCATATGTTGAGTTTGCTACATGCAGGTGTACTGCAGGGTTGTGAACTCAACCCTTGTTTGTTGTCACTGTAGGATCCCTCCTACAGAGAATCAATGATTGGTTATTGATTAGTCTGTATTGATTAGTTAATGATCACTGAGCGAGGAGGATTATTGCATTGTGAAAACATGACATTAGAGATTTATTCTTTGTCATATGTCAATATTTGAGGTCATTGCAGTGAATGTAGTTTTTACTTTTCCACATAATATACTGTTCTTCTAAACTTATCCTTAATTGAGTTACGAAAAGTAACTTGTGTAGGATTTCAGACTGTGGAATATTTTATTTTTCAAGAATTTGGACTGGTCAACTGTTTGATCATTTTCAAAACAATATAGAAAGTAAAAACTGTTTTAAAGGGACACTGCATCGAGGATATATGAGATCAGATTTATCTACCAATACTGATTAGTGTCTCTGCTTATGTGTCACACTTCGCTCCAGTGTTTACATGGAGTTGTTTTTATTATACCCCCGACCAACGGTTGGGGGTATATAGTTATACCAACGATTCCGTCCGTCCGTCCGTCCTTCCGTCCGTCCGTCTGTCCTTCCGTCCGAAGACAATTTTTGTCCGATCGATTACAGAAAAACTATTCGTCTCATCCTTTTTAAATTTGGTACATGTCTTCTTCACCACTAGGAGAGGTGCAGTGCGAAGTTTAAACCGAATTGGTGAATTTTTGAATTTTTGGCGAATTTTTTTATTTTTTAACTTAGTCAAATTCTGAGCATTTTTTGTCCGATCGATTACAGAAAAACTATTCATCTCATCCATTTCAAATTTGGCAGATGTCTCCTTCACCACTAGGAGAGGTGCAGTGCGAAGTTTAAACCGAATTGGTGAATTTTTGAATTTTTGGCGAATTTTTTTATTTTTTAACTTAGTCAAATTCTGAGCATTTTTTGTCCGATGGATTACAGAAAAACTATTTATCTCATCCTTTTCAAATTTGGCACATGTCTCCTTCACCACTAGGAGAGGTGCATTGCAAAATGTAACACGATTTGGTGAATTTTTTAATTTTTGGCGATTTTTTATATTCTTTTACTTTATCATAGCTAGAATGAATGAAGCTACTTCTGTATTGTGATTTGTTGACTTCATCATTTTCTTTTTCATGTAACTTTCATCAAAAGCTACTTCTGTGTTCTCGTTAATTTTACTATTTTATATTTCCACTGGTTATATTTTGGGAAAAGTTAAATTTTCTTGCCTTTCAGCCATAAACTGCTGTATATCTCTCACTGTGCCTTCAGGGGTGTGTTTCCATGTACCTGTTGTTTAAAGTCACTCGAATGAATCATTATGATGGACTAATTTCCAAAATAAAGTTGAAATCAGTGGTAATAGCAGTAGTGTATTATATTACCAATACCTTTTCAAGTTACTTTTATTCCTATTTTGACTTAAACCACCTTTTTCACATGAAGATCGAGACTTGTCCTACCATTTTCACAAACAGTTTAATCTTAGCAATTACATTTCAAAGCTTATCAATCCTTAGGTGTGCAGACACCTCTCTCTTTAAGTAAAATGAAAATGTCAAACTTAAACAGTCGGGGGTATTAGTGAGCCACGCTCACTTTTTTGCTTGTTTCAAATTACTTCAATGTGTCTGAAATTAGGGGTCTGTGACTTGTTTCCAGACACACAAATCAGCATAGGCAGATAGATCTGATCTCATGATTATCCTCAAAGCGGTGTCCCTTTAAGTAATGTTTTATTTTCAATGCTGCATGATACTTAACCAAATTGGTTAAATTAATTATTAATATTAGATATTTCAAACAGGATTTCAGTATCTGAACTAAATTTAGTGAATTATTATTAGATGGAATTATATTATATTGATATTCTGCAGTCGCTGAGAGCTTTCTGTCTGTGTTCATGATCTATGTGGCACAGCTTATCAAGGATAGATAAGTCATGATATTTTGTAATGTGGTTTGGTATAATCTTTGAAATAAATTAAAAGAAAACATAATTTCACAAAATTCTGTTGGATGTTTCTTGGCATTATTCAGGCATAATTTTGATATTAAAGAAATCCCAAAAGATGCAAGTAAAATATCATTAAATTTCAACACCCTAACTGGAGAGGAAGTGACATTTCTGAAGCCTATTCAAGCGTCTGTACAAAATAATTGTTGATTTAGTTTCGATAAAGAATCTTACGATGTATAGAATGTGTTGCTTTCTTCCACAGTGTTTGATTTCCACCAGAATGTGGACGGCATGCACGAGTCTCAAAGAGGGACCAAGTTGTGAGTTGCCATGTTTACCTTATATTCTTATCATCAATTGGAAATATGAATGATGGTGAATAAATTCCAGGTGTATAAAGTTTGTTTATGTGCAATGTCTTTTGTATATTTCATGGTTATAAGAAATGCTTTTTTATTTATATAAAATAGAAGTAAAATCGCCCTTGTCACAAGGAAATTGGATAAATGAATGACATGCCAGATACTATACAACTGTTTAAAATATTTTTATATATTTTATATATTTTTATATATTTTATATATTCTATTTACATAGACAATAGGGGTGTAACAATAGATCAAACTATCGTTTTATCGTAATAGTTATTGTGTCAATAGTACTTTATTGATAGTAACTTTTAAAAATGATCAATAGCGTGAACTACATGTATTGTTTCAATAGTTTATTCAATTCAGTTGTTTACGCGAACCTAAAAGTAAATTTGCACACAAATGCGACTTTTAGATTCGACAAATGCTGTAACACTCCAAACAGATCACAGACAGCTTAAAATAACAGGAAGATGTAAGAGTTATCATTCTTGTTGCTTTGTACTAAATTCTGTCATTTTTTAAGAAAAAAGTTCAAAGTAAAGACAATAAAACACTGTTTATTCTAGAATTTGTTCTTTTTTGTTTATTGATAAACTATCAGAATAGTTATTGCAATAGTAGGTCACAATAGACTATCGCTATCACAATAGTTAGTCACAAGTGACTATCGCTATCGCAATTATTAGTCAAAATAGACTATCGCTATCGCATTTGTTAGTCAAAATAAACTATCGCTATCGCAATAGTCAAACTAATAGACAAACAAGCAGTCTAGAAGTGACTCTTGCTTTTTAGAACTCAACCTACTTTCTCAGCCAATCAGACGGTCGTATTTTCCTGACAAAATAGACTCTTAATGATTAAGAACTCAATGCTAAAACGCTCTTCATGACACACCCTCTCTGCGTCTGATTGGTCAAAAACAAATGACAACAATGTTTTACAACTTGTTATTGACATGTGCCCCACGTGACTCGAAGTAAACACGGCCTCGACACTACACTACACAGGCGGTATAAAGATACTGGCAAATGAGTTTTGAAATATTTTGCATGCAGCATGCATTTGTTAGTTAAAGTTGTTGTTAAAGTCGTTTTACAAACAAAAACGTTCAGTCTTTTAACGAACTAAAGCCAAAACAGCTGACTTTAATTTAATTATAAAATTATGAATTAATTATATTCTGTTTTTTTTTCTGTAATCTAAACACAACACTCTAATAACTAAATAGATATATACTTCCATTTGCATTAAATTATGAAACAACAATGTTAATTTTAATGACTCGCACATTCCACAATTTGATTTAGACAACGGTCTGTACATGGTTAAAAATAACATATTTCCGAATACAATGAACAGAGGAAAATGAGCTCACCTCAAAGACAGACGGAAGATTATCTCTAGTTTTACCACAACAAATGTTACGATCAAATACGTTTTTCGAAAGTGAGAGTTCATAAAAACACGTCCATACAGCTTGGCGACATCGCGTCATACGAAACGATTACGTAGGAACTCACGGAAACAGTGACGTCATTGAACCTGTCAATCAAAAGTAGGTGGAGTTCTAAGTCAGTTAGAACCTATGAAGAGAAATCTTCGTGATTAAGAAGGGGCTCGCTCGCTACGCTCGCTCCGCCCCTTCTTAATCACGAAGATTTCTCTTCATAGGTTCTAACTATTACTAAGAAATTAAAAACCAATAATTAGAAAACCAGGATGGGTTTTGTTCCTCCTAGAAGGTTTTCATGATATTTAATTTTAGCTAGCCTTGAAGTTGTGACTTTTGATATAAAATCGGTTGTTTTCAATTGGGGATGAGATGTATGATTTATGCATATTAGAATGTCATGTCATCAATGTCATCTTTGAAAACAATATTGTGTGATATTTGCGAGACTTGTGGAGACCATCGACTCCTTGTTATTTTGTGATTGCACTCTTTTCCCCAAAAGTAGGTCAGTTGCCCTAGTTACTGACACAGTATTGTCACATTCAGTACTGGTGACTTTCGCTTCATTAGGAAGTTGTAAGTTCGATTTCTGGGAATTGCTGAAATGTACTCATGCTGTCAATACATAGTGATGTATATTTCCGTTCCTTCTATGATTTATTATATATTTTGTTTGCCATTATTTTCACCAGGATTGGAACTACGAAGAAAGGCATTGGACCGGCATACTCGTCCAAGGTTTGTAAACATATAAATGTTAACTTGATATATTCTTGCTTAGTGTATCTTCACCAAGCTGCCAATTGTAGGTTTTTCCCTTTGTAAATAGATTCGTATTCCTTTTAATTGTCCAATCAGAATTGTTTTGCATTTAATTCAACAACTGAAGTGTTATTGCAAACTGTCTAGGAAATTAAATTTTCGTATAGATTACTCAATAGAACTCGTCTTCATCCACAAGCCTTAACTTAACCAGCTAAACCTTACTGCATTTTATCAGTTATTCTGTGCCACTGTAGCAGCATGTGGCGCTCGACTTTGTACTGTATGAACCAGTGTTAGAGACTAGCGTGAGTATGCCTTGCAGGGAAAATTGAATAGAACTTTGAAGGGTAGATATCTTACAGTTACGATTGATAAAATGCTTTCTCTTGTTATTGGGTTCCTAGAGGCAGACTGGATGTTGTGGGTTATGGTTGGATCAGCTCGTTTTTGAGTGTTTTTAGGAACATTTTGAAAACTATTTTGGTGTATTCTGCTCCTTTATGCTCTTTTTTACCTACAGATATTTCATTCTTTTGAATACTTGATTTGCCTGAAGTTTGTTTTCTCTATGTTCTAGGCTACAAGAAATGGTCTGCGAATGTGCGACTTGATGGGTGATTTTGAGGTCTTCTCAGAAAAGTAAGTAGTTGCAACTCATGTCTGACATTCCAGAGAAAGGTGATTAATATAGTCAGTTGTTTAAGACAATATTGCCATGGCAACGGAACTGTCGTTATGTTTCCAGATTCCGTAATCTTGTGGAGCATCACAAGCGAATCTTTCCCAACCTCGATGTGGATGCAGAGGCTGAAATTAGCAAATATAAAGTAAGTTGCTGGTGGGCCATTCCTCTAGAGACTCTAGATGTACACCCACACTTTCACAGAAGCATGCTTACCTGTTTATCCGGTTCTTCTTACGATCAACATATTTTTATCGCAAGTCGATCTCCGATGGTTGTCTTTAGCTAAGTCTGTGCCAGGGTATTCTAGATGAATTATTATGAAAAGCTTGAAAAGAAGCCAGCCAAAAAGGGTTATGTTTTTAAATTAAATTGCAAAATTAAAGAAAAAAAACTTGCCGAGTTGCCAGCCCGGACCAAAGTTGCCAGGTTCCAGGGTGGAGAACCGGCCTTATTTCATACACTGACTGGTACTATATCACATTGGAATTATAATACTGTAATATTTAAAGTATGCACGGTGATGTAACCTAATGCCAAGAATCTCTACCTTGAGATCCAAAGCTAACCCCTTCTTTTATGATAGGTTGTTGGATTAAAATGTTTTGTTTAATGACCTTTTACAATTCTTGACAGCATGTGGTGCACAGAGTGCTATTTTGAGTTCTGTGTGTAGCCAGGACCATTATTGCTACAGATTTTGCAATGCAGATATGTCAGGAAATGAATTTGTGGCCTGTAATCTATATATGCAGATATGTGAAGAACGAAACCCATTAAACATTTTTTTGCTTTGATAAATTTCTTTGAATGATTATACATGAAAGCTTTTCTGCCATGTTATCTATTCCTAAATCGAAATTGCCACGATTTGACTTGATATTAATGAATGTCTTTGCTTTTAGGTGATATTTATCAAAATGAGGTACAAATGGAAGAAGAACAATTGATAAATTAATTCCAAAAAAAATTCATGAACAGAACACTGAATTGGTAGTAATTTTCACATACACTTTCCAGTTTACAAATTAATAAATTTTATTTATGACGATCAGAAAGGTAATTAAAATTAAAAGATTGCAACATTAGATGACAATAGATGTACAATTACTTCAATATTTTGCCCTCTTATTGCAGCAAATGAGGGAGAAGCTGCGGCCGATGGTTACTGACACAATCTTCTACCTGGACCGAGCACTGAAGGACGGAAGGAACGTCCTTATAGAAGGAGCCCAGTCCACCATTCTTGATATCGACTTCGGTGAGTAAATGTGTGCAAATCGATTGAGATAGGGTGTGAAATGAACAGTGACGGACCCAGGGAATGTTTGGGGAGACTAGCTGTCATTGCAATTCTAACAAGTCATGTGAATAACTTATAAGAGTAAAAAAAATTTTGCTGTAAATTTAAGTTTTGTTTGTCTCACTAAAATGGTAATTCTAATACTTGCGATTGAAATATCAAATGAAACAAACCTCTGACAATTCAATAAACATTCTTTAATAATACCAATAAATTTTCAAAATGCTTTGTCTGTTGGCTTCACCTTGTAGTTCTCAGTTCAGAAGGATATTTTTGTATAAAAAGCATTTCTATGTTTAGGACTTCATGATTTATCAAATATCGTAGAAATTTAAAGCTTGTTTTGAACAGATATTTATAGTTTAATGATATATGTTACTCGGTTAGTTACACTTCCTTCTTTACATAAACCACAAAACCTGTTTGGTACTTCCAATAATCCATTTGTTAACTCATATTGCAGCACAATAAAGTAGACACCATTATGTCTTGGGTATTGCGGCAGCCAAACAAAGGCCCGCACATATACCGTGTGCAGTTGCAAATGTAGACAATGCAGTAAGCTTTCTGCTGACCTCACTTGATTGGTATCCCATGGTTCGCACGGGCCTGAAAAAGGCCTGGAATTTGAAGAATTGCCTTAAAAAGACCTTAAATCAAGCACTACCTTAATAAGACCTTAAAATTTGACACAAAGCCTTGAAAAGGCCTTAAATTTAGCAAAAGTTATTTTCCAATTGTAAAATAAAGTTAGTTTGCAATTTTAAATAACCCGATAAGCATATAAGTTTCCTTAGTTGATTTTGTATATCTCAAAATCTAGTCTCTTGAAGTCATAACAGTGGCCAAAACGAAACTGTGCGAATGCAATGCACACGAGTTACCTCCCTTCATACCTCTAATGTTAAAAATAGCATCTGACCTTGTTATCGAAGGTTCCAGCTTTTCGCGGTCACGAGTCACTTGAAAGTTTCCTTCTGTCTGAATATAAATCTTCAAAGATTGGCCGCACTGTCTATAATGTGCAATGGGCAACAAAATATGGTTGAGTTCAAGCGTTTAAGGGCGATAGACACAAAGCATTGTGTGCGGTATGCTACAAGACGCTTGACTTGGGGAAAATGGGAGAGGCGGCAATCAAGTCACATGGTCGTAGTCGCGCTTGTGACAGATAACATGACACACTTTTTGTGAGTAGTCCTTTAATTCAATTAATAATGCCATTTAATAAAAATGTTGCATTTGGTTGTGAAATATCTTTTAGATGTCTTTTTTCTTTATAAATACTCTGTTATTCTGTGACAATTGAGCCTTATATTTTCTTCTTAAAGCCCTTAAAAGGCCCTAAAAAGGCCCTAAAAAGGCCCTAAAAAGGCCCTCAAAAGGCCTTAAATTCTATGATGTGTTGGCTGTACTCACCACGTGTCCATTCATTAGCAAAGCCGCAAGGCGTCCCATAACAATACACGGGAAATGCCGCGCTGATTGACCATTTCTGTGGGTGGCCAAAGTCCGCTTCTCCCCTATTGTTTCTTGGGGTTAAACCATGGAAGGGATAATTGATTCGTGCAGACCAGTGATTGAAGCTTCTCGTAACCTGCAAAATAAATGTAAATAAAAGTTTTAAAATTAGAAAAATACAATTAAAATTAACGAAACTAGGCGTTATTTGCAAGTAATAGAAATAACTAAGTACAATTGTACAGGTTACTACACGTCATGTAACAGCTGGTCCGTTAATGTGATATGTGGTTGGAAGGTTATGTTCTTGTGAACCTTCTTTTATTACTTATTTCCAATATAGAGTTATAAATTAATGTGGAATTAAGAGATGTAAATATTGGTTGCTAAGTTATTGTATATTGTCTGTCGTATGTTTTCGTACATTATTACTTGTCAAAGTAAAAACTAGCTACACTACACATAAATATTGACTGCTTTTCAATACTATTTCCAGTTGAACCCTCATATATTAATGTGAAATGAATAATATACCGGTACATCTTATTTTGTCATTACAAGCCAAAATTGACACCATATTTTAATTGAGAATGTAAGAATACGCATTACATGAGTATTAAAGTCAGTAAAACTACTCTTTGTCAAGTCAAAAGATAATTGTAAACATTTCGGTCTAAAGAATTGAACAAGATGAAATAAATTGAAATATAGAAATCAATTTAATGATTGCTTTAAAAAGTAATTAAAAAAAACAAAGGGTGATTGACTAATCTGGCCAAACATACAGGAAATAAATGTGTTGGTTGTAACTACTACTAACTACATTTTCCATCTTCAGGTCTGTACCCGTACGTGACGTCCTCTAACTCCAGTGTTGGGGGTATATGCACTGGTCTGGGGGTGCCACCCCGCAGTATTGGCAACGTGTTCGGGGTCGTGAAGGCATACCTCACTCGAGTGGGGACTGGAGGCTTCCCAACAGAGCTCACTTGTGTAAGGAAGAAGATTGATTATAATGTTACATATTATTCCCTTATCGCCTCGAGGAGAACCTGTCTTTAACAGGTGACCATTCTCAGATAAGGCCTTTATAGCATTTTGATTATCTATTTTCTTTCTTTATCTTTATCTTTTATTATCTTTCTTTCAATTGTTGTCAAGAGTTGTGTGCTTGAATGGATCATCTTGTGTATTGCAGGCGAAGGGTAAGATGTTACTGGACAAAGGACACGAGTATGGAGTAACGACTGGACGGCCCCGTCGTTGTGGCTGGCTGGATACCGCTATGCTGAAATACTCCAACATCATCAATGGATTCACAGCGTGAGTTGATCAATTAAAAATGAGGAGGAACACATACTTGAATTGTCAAGCTGTGGGGGGGGGGGGGGGGGGAGCGCAGTGGTTAGCGCGTTCAGCTTCGGATCAAGAGGTCCGGGGTTCGAATCCCGCCAGGGGCACGGCACCTTTGTCTGCAGTAGAGAACTGTTCTACACGCAGTAAGGTTTGGGGGAAATGCTACACTGAATTTCAGCGTGGTTCGCTAGTTCCAGCCGATGCTCGCAGGTTTCACCGCAATGCATAGCCACATGGCGTTGCGGGCTTTCTGTTAACGTATGGATACGTATGGGTGTCTGCAAGGAATGTATAGAGAAGTGTGAGTGGCTTTGCGTGGAGACGCATGCGCAGTGTTAGTGATACCCATGTACCGGCCGGGTATGGAGGCATGTACGCTCTCACTCAAGGTAAAGTATGTGTCCTGGGAACAATATCTTGGTGATTTCTAAGCACGAGTCCACCTTTAACACTTTCTCCCTGCCATAATACTAGCAGCCGCGATATAAGTGAAATACTCTTGAAAGCGGCATTAAACCCAACTCACCTCACCTCATTGATGATATAATGTCTTGCGAGGGGGGTGTTGACTAATTTTATGCATTGAAGGTTTTTTCATCGTTCCAAATCTTCTTTTCCAGAATTGCCATAACAAAGCTGGATATCCTGGATAATTTTGAAGAAATAAAGATTGGCGTTTCATACAAGATCGATGGCAAGAAGTTGGAGACCTTCCCTGGTTGGTATTCAATGGTTATAGAGGGCAAAGGGACATAACTCTTGTGTTCATGTCAATACTATGAACAGTCATTTGTGATGTTGACTATTTTGATAAGTAAAGTAACATCCAAGAGCTGAAGTGAACAAAGTTATGATGGATCGTTTAATTTCATTTGGCATTTTAAGAGGAGAAAAAGTACATACTGTTTTGAGAAAAGTTTTAAAATCTTTTCAGAGATTAATCTTTTAGAACTTAAGCTGTCATTGGCAAGTGCTTAATGGCGCTGTAGCATGCCCTTCTGTCTGAAATAAAGTGCTCTCGCAGAAAGCTAAATAAGTGTTACCAATGACTAAATGATACTCTTTTATCAATAAAGAGAGTGTTCACATTAAAATGGTCGCTTGAACATTGTTCAAAGGATCTGACTGATGTAGCAATACCTAAACACTCAATTAGAGTTGCAAGTATGTTACAATGATGGAAATTCATGGAATGGTCTTGCTGTATGAACACTCAAAATCGCATTCAACCTACAATTCTATAACTGTCAACCTGATGACTTCAAAATTTTTGTTTTACATGTCACACCACTTTCTACCACTGCGGATAACCGTGTTCTATCAATATGGCTAATCAAATCATGTAATGAGATTTTTTACCTTCTAATGTAACGATATATTGTATAAACTTAGATAATAAATGACAAATTTGAGAAAAAATAGCCTGCCAAAAAACCTGCTACAGTGCCTTGAATGTTTATGAAGATTGACTTTGTATAGCTTTCTATAAAAATACTCCTGGTTATCATTTAACCTTTAGCCTGCTGGATTGTTTTCAGGTTTTTGCAGAGAGCGTCAGATTTGTAAATTTGTAACAATTACGTCACATGGGTATCCTTCATTTAAAGTTTTTCTCGCCTTAGTAATTAACATAATCTTAAAATAATTAAAATAAATATCTGAGTCACTTTTTTTTCTAACTTATTATTGTCATGGAAAATTATTAATTAATGTAATATTTTTCAAATATCAATTATTTTTACACTTGTCTATGGAAAAAATGAAATAATACAGTAGTTCTAAAATTGTACTACATTTTCAAACTCGAATTATTTTGTCAATAATTATTTATGCAGCCCAATTTTTACACCATTTTGTTCAGAATTAAATTTTATACCAGAAAAAAATTGTGTTGATGATATGTGTTTTTCTTTCAGAAAACAAAAGCCCATCATAAACGATCTCCGTTGTATTTATAAAATTTCGACGTAATTTGTAACAATGGATATTCTTCAATGAACAATGCATTTACTTCCGTGAGAAATATTTGTAAAATAATGCATCAATCGTTATAAAATTTACACAAAAGGTTAACACATCTATTCACTTTTCTGTGTTCCAAATATAAGTATATGACATTACAGTTTTTATATTTTCCAACGTCAATCAGTCATCGATATCTCGAAACATTACAGTCAACAAACACTCGCCGCTCGCCATTGTTATGCATTTCCTTCGCCGATTACAGATTTTTTCAAATAAAAAAATCTAATGATCTAAATCATTTTGAAAATATTCCGTTTAAAACCAAAGTTAGAACACATTTTTCCAAATGTCTGTTGAATATTTAATTTAAACATGGTCTTGAAAAGTTTAAAAATACAATCAAAATTTCGTTCTGGTAGCGTTGTCGTATTGTAAACAATGTCACGTGATTAGCTTGGTTGTACAAAATTGATCATGTGACCATCAATGTTTCGTTTGTCATTTCACTGTAAATTCGCCGATTCAAACACTAGTAATTCACATTTATTCTTTGAAATGTAATTGTTTGTCATTCTTGTTAATTTCATGGATGTTATAACATGTGCATTCATTTAATTCGTATCAGAACAAAATATTGTGTGAAAAAGCCGAGGCGACACAATGGCCTCCATTTGCAATGAATTCGAACTGACAGGTCTATCTATGATTTCGTTTGAAAACGGGTATAATTTCTATCAAATTCCAAATGAAAACTTTAAAATAATCAACATGAATCATTTAGCAATTGTATTCATACAACTATTTCACATAGACGAGACTTGTTAATTCGTAATTTACTTTTTAGCGAGATAGGGTTACTGCTACTGTTTCACGGCTCCATTTCAACTTGTGAAATCGCAGATCGGAAAGTCGGTCCATGTCATGTCAAACACATTTCGTAGTTCGAATGTAAACTCAAACATGATAATATTTTGTGATAATGGTAGAATATGACACTTATTTTTCATATATGTATAAATTATAATCGAAATGCAAATTTACTCACAGTGATTTTAATCGTAAAAACATCGTAACATCCGGGGGTTTGGTGAACTTATGCAAATTTATCGGGTCATCAACAGAGACTCTACGAACTAGTGAAATAATTATTACAACCACATTATTTAATTTTTTATCTATTTTTATAAAACTACATCGTTTTTAGTGTCAATTTGATTAATTTTAACAATTAATAACACTCTATGGTTAGATCGACGACCATTTCTAAAAATAGATACAGCTTCCGCTAGCTTGACGTTCACTTTGAGTCGCGTAACATGGGAAAATAGCGGGAACATGTCATGGGGTGAATTGAAGAAATGGCCGATTTGGCACTGTTATTGATGACACGTTGGATATGTTACTATATTTGGAAACAAGAATTGACAAACAATGCACTGATACATTTTTATTTATTTGTGGAAGATTTTGAGATTCTAAAATATGTAAGTGAAATGCTTTGTTTATTTTCACGTTTTTTTCAAAAAGTAATCGGTTGATCTTTTCATTTGCCGACATTTTCGCAAATCTCCGATTGTTTTCTAACAGAAATAAATTCAATGTCCAAATTTGTAAATCAGCTAGATTAGGATATTCTGAACATAGTGACGTGAAAGTTATGCATTTTGCATGCACTTACTATAGAATTTCAACCCAATGAATCGAGTAGGTAACATTTTTATTATGACGTCAAACACGCACCTGCAGGCAGTTTTGTGATTGAAAATACGTTCAATATTTTTAATTCATCATTTCTCAATAAAATAAAATTGTATATGGATACTAATTACAGCATGTGAAAGCCCATTGATTTCTCATTCGGAAAATGTTAACTTTTTCATAAATCAGGGAACTCTGTCACAGACTTTTGTCGTATGCATGTCAAGGGGTCAAACGTCATTGACGTATCAATACGTCAACACCCCTTGGGCTTGATATGCAGCCTGCAGCAGCGAGCATCTTAAAAAAAACTATATTTCAGCTTCTGACGAGGATCTGCTGAAGGTGGAGGTTGACTATGTGACTCTTCCCGGCTGGAACTCCAACACTGAGAATGCTCGAACGTTTGATGATCTCCCAGAAAATGCAAAGAAATACGTGCAAAAGATTGAGGAACTGGTTGGTGTACCAGGTCAGTGGGTTTGACTAGACTTACCTAAAATATACCACCATACTGTAAATTAAACTTATTCAAAATAAACTACCATATTGGTAACCCTTGTACGACTTAACGGGGTCTATTGGACGCAAGCTGTATTTTTTTTACGTGTATTTCGTAAATAAAGTTAGCTAAGTTAACCTGTTTTTGTGTATTTTCAAATTAACCATATTTACACAAGAAATAAAATATTGATGCCTGTTTATCTTTATTACTTACAAATGTACATAATTTTAAAGTCACACACCCCCTTCCCCACAAAGTGGGGTCTATAACACCCCAGCGTTAAAAGGTCACGAATGGCATATATATCAACAATATTTATTAAGAGACTTCACGATGCCTTTCGATGTATCTTAAATAATTTTAATGTATAATTGACTGAAAAATGTACCATATTTAATTTTTTCAAAAATTTAAACTCTTGGGTGTGAAACAAAAGGAAAAAAGGAGTAATTTTTTTAAAATCATCCCAAATCAATAAAAAAAAATTCAACTACAATATAACAACTTAGTTTTCAATAAAAAAAATTGTTATTTAAAATATATTTGGACTCAAAGAGACCCACCCTCAAAAACCAAAAAAATACAATTATTTTCGTCTAATTTTCTTGGTTGGAATCATTTGAAAATATTTGAGTAAGCATTACTAAGCAATGGTAAACATTTCTGTGAACCGTTGGTGCCATTTGTGTCAGAAATTCTGTGGGGTCTCCTAGACCCCACGGTACTTAGTGTGATTTTTTCCTTGAGTCGTACAAAGGTTAAGGCCCACCAAAATTATCGATATTGAAATTCATAGGATGATTCATATAATACTGAAATATTAAATATTGAGTTCTTGTTTGGTTTAACATTTTCTTTGGCAATCTGTTTGTCAGTGGTTGCAAAGTAATAGGTCAGCTGTATAATAGTTAAAAAAATCAATCATATACAAACTCAAGCCAAAACAATCTAACAAAGTTCCCTTCTTGTACATATCAAGCTGAAAATGACGAAGATATCAAAATGAAAATAAGTCACAAAAATAAATGTTCCTCTGTGAGTGTTCTCAGAGTTTTCTTCTTGGCCCCTGTTGCAACATCAAGTAGGAAAATATGTATTCAGTAGTATTTACACTTTGATGTTGATACTTTTGTAATATTTCCAACTAAGCATATCACATTTTGTCTGATCATACACTTACTTCTGTATGTCATGTTGACCCTCTGATTTTACTTTCTCTTCCAGTCTGGTGGATCGGTGTGGGCAAGGACCGCCACTCGATCATCGAGCTCCACTGACCCCACAGTTAGGAGTTATCATTGGTATCTGTAACTGCTGACATTTATCACCCTTTTTGATAGACGGACTGACGGACAAAGACCCAATCTGATTAAAACAGACCTGGAACAGCTACATTAACTCTGTCAATTGGCAGGACTTGACCGTGTTGATTCACTGTATCAGTGATTAATCTACAAATATGACTTTTAGAGTACAGGGACTCACTATCACAAGCTTTTCTGAGTCCCAGAAAATATAAGCGAGTCCCTCCATAGTAATCCTATTAGTATAAATAAAAACCTTGCATCTCAGGGACTCACAGTTTTGATTTCTATGAGTCCTTTTCAAATTCTGGGAGTAAATGAATCAGGACTCGCAGGTAAATTTATCCCTGCTGTATTAGCAAGTTGATGATAAATTCCGGAAATATTTATCTTTGTTATTTTCATGATGATTTCTTTTGATGGCATTTGAAAATTCAACTTGTCACTGTTACTACAACTTCCAAACACAAGGCATAACTCTTGCCAGTCTCCATGACTGGGTGATTTAAGCCTTGCAGTATTTCCCTGCACCTGAAATGCATAGTGGGCCCAGATTTCCAAGCACAGCGATCTTAAGGAAGTACAGCAAGGCCTAAATCAGCCAGTAATGGAGACTGGCAAGAGTTATGCCTTCCGATTAGGGGAAGTTGCTGTTACTGTAGAAGCGTAAGTGTTTCTGATTGGTTGAATAAGAAGGGTAAGGTTAAAAATATATCTGATGAATGTCAGAAATCAGCAAAGCCCTCAGATCTATCTTCTCCTGAACCCAGATCTAAACAATCATCTTTGGTCTGCCCTTTAATCAGATGGGAGGGATGTAGACTAGGTTTAACAGCAGTCAAACACCTACATTGTCATATTCATGTCATTTTGGATATTTTTAAACTAGATTTTATGGTATTTTTGCAGTGGGATGATTTGTATATAAAAGGGTGAACCTGTACATGACTCATTTTCCTTGTAAGGTAAAAGACACACTTACTGAGAGAAGCAAGTATTGACTTGTCGTGTCGTCTGAATCAGCATTTCTACTGGTTAGAAAGATTGTTTTGTAAATTTATATGCTTCAGAAACGCCAGTGACTCAAATTATCGCCTTTGGATAGTTCTTCTTCTATCTTCTAATAAAATATTACAGGAGTCAAATACATATCTTTAAAAGTTACCATTTTAGTTATACCCCCGCTACGAAGTAAGCCGGGGTATATAATGGTCATTCTGTCCGTTCTTCCCTTCGGTCAATTTTCTCAAAAACCATCAAAGGTACATCAACCAAACTTTGGACAGTTGTTAACCATGTTCTTCCCATCGCGCACAGAAAAGTTCCAGTTCTCTGACATTTTAGTTTGTTGCCGTTTCCATGGAAACTTCACTTTTTTTCTTAGTTTTATTGTGTTCAATCCGGACAAGTATTCTTGGAAACTATTGAACCTAGGTGAATGAAATTTTGGTTGTGAGTACTCATGACCATACTCTTTACTGAGTTCGAAAACCAGTTCCGAAATATTATCATTTATGGAGTTATGGCCCTTGAATCCGAAATTGAACTTAATACCAAAAGTTTACTCAGTAACTATTACATCTAGGTGAATGAAATTTAACATATAGGTAATCTAGATGATACTCTTCATCGAGTTCAGAGTCCAGTTCTGAAATATTATTTTTTACCGAGTTATTGACCTTGAACATGTAATTGAAATTGGTACAAATTACCACTGTGATGCCCTAATGGGAAGAATTAAGTTACCTGAAAAATATTATTTCTGGGTGAATGAAATTTAGTAATAAAGCCAGTTCCCAAAAATATTTTGGTAAATAATATGATGCTTGAATCTGTTTTTTAAACATAGTACCCTTGACGTCTATAATGCTCAATGGACGAATAGCGGATGGAAGGGGTATGTGAGCCTTGCTCACTTTTTTTCTTGTTTTATTTTGTTTATTGATTTTATAATGTATATACCCGTTTTGTTGCTAAAGTGAGTTGGTCAGATGATAATGGAAATATGATAAGCAATTTGAGAGATGATACAGGTAACAGCATCTCGAACATGTAAAGGATTTGACTGTCTTTTTTTGTTTACATCAAATCACATGCATACAATGAGGTTTCTGTCAATGAATAGTATACTTCCAGTTCCCATGCAAGCAAGATGACAACTATATTTTAGCTATGTACTTCTACGCCAATACAGTACCAGGGATGTATTCAGGATTTTGATTACCATTTGCAATGGTCACCTGCCCCTCCAAAAAAGCACAACAAATTTCTTGAGGGTGAAAGAAGTATATTTGGAACTGGTATGGCGATTATTAAAGATTTTCATAAGTTGGAAATTAGTTTATATTTTGATAAAACATATTTTTAATCAAGGTGTTTCCTATGTTAACTTAGTTAAAGAAAAAATAAGTTAACACAGAAAAAATTCCCAGGATAGTGGCATTATGTATGTGATGATATGTTTTAAAAAAAATAAATGTATACCTTGCTGAGTTTGGTACAAAACTTGAAGCATTTAAAGTCTGTTACTTCTTCAGAGTTCCACAAATTTATAAATGTGGATTTTGTCAATTTTAAGACAATACCCTGATCTATTGAATAAATCTGCATTTATGATGTTGAGCATCTTGCCTATCGTTTTAGTCCATTTCTGTTTTTCTTTAGCTTGCCAAGTTTATTATTTTACCTATTTGTTACTTGCATTTGAGCATTGTTTTGTTGTTTGCTTGAAGCTAGCAGCCAGGAGTGTATGAGAACATGTTCAGTTGGCAGGACTTGATTCTCAGGAGTCTGCAAATGTATACATTTTAAATGGACACTGCGTCGAGGATAAAGATGAGATCAGATTTATCTACCTATGCTGATTAGGGTGTCTGCTAGAGAGTCACGCTTCACTATATACATGGAGTTAATATTATTACCAATTACATAAGGTTTCTGAATTGAGGGTCTGTGACTCTTGAGCAGACACTCAAATCAGCACAGGTAGATAAATCTGATCTGATCTTGTTCATTGACGCAGTGTCCCTTTAAGCATGATTCATTATTTGTAAATCAATAGTTGGTAGATGAAATCAGAATTGTAACAACAGTTAAAAGTTAGACATTGCTTCTATAATGCATTTGGTAATTATTGGATTCAAATAGTATCTCCCACTCTCTTGAAACGATTACTACTGGTTAAGTTGACAAAAGTCAGCTGATATTGTAAGATGCATGACGAGACATATTTTGTGTTACTCTTGAAGATTATTATGAATTTGTTGATGAAATATTTTTGATAAAGAAATTACTGTTACTTAGTCTTTGTCATGAAACCTAATGAATTGCATATATGATTGTGAAATAAGTTGTCCCTGTGGTAACATGTGTCTAGATTTGTATTACTAGTTTCTTATTTCTTGTCTCTGAACGTAAATAGTAAGCTATTTAGGACTGAAGAGAAAACTTCAGTTGAAGTTGTCGACCTTGATGGTCACAACAGTTTTTTGGTGATAGTATGACAAGCAATTGACGGAGTTTCATTAAATTTAAATGCCAAGCTATACATCAACACTGATCAATTTCGGCGACCTTGAGGTTACATTCATCGTCACATGCCATACTGTGAACTCTTTTGATGAGTTTTGTTTAGATTTGATACTCTGAAATAGTTGTGTCATCTGAAAAATGTTGTCAGTTTTGCGATCTTTAGGTTATTTTCAAGTCACAGGTTAGTGTATATCTGGACAACCATTTTGATAGATTTTTAAAACTCGTAAGTCTTCAACTTCAAACCAATTGTAACCTGATTAGCAAATCTGCCCTTTGTTCTAATTTTACTAACATCTTGGTCGTAGTTTGTTTGCGTTTCTACCTTCGGCAATCACCATTCTACAAATCATTTGATGATTTGACATTTGGCAATTTATTGTGAAAAGTACAATCATGCATAATTGTATTATCTTCAAATAACACTGTGGGCTGTATTTGTTTCTGTGGGTGTCATATTTTCATAAAGCATATGAACTTGATTATATTTTATATACTTCTGTAAATAATTTGTTTGACATGGCTGTGTGATGTCAAGGGTTTCTTTCTGACCTCAAACCTATAAAAAATAAAATTCTTTGTAAAGGCTGAACTTGTTTTGTTGTTTATGTATACGCCAAACTATGAATGAAGAAACATTTTTGTAAAATAAACCAGCATTGCATGATGCCCCATGGTGTCCAAGGCAGGACCATGATGTGGCTGATTTCAAGGAATAGAACCTGTAAGGATGAGTTTATTAGAAGACGTGGCATGGGCCGTTGTCCTGCATTGTCCGTCCTCCATAAATTTTCACATTTTCGACTTCTTCAGAACCGCTAGGCCCCCAACGCTGAAATTGTGTGAGGTACGATGCACCTCAGTTTGGCAATCAGTTTCCCAAAAAACTTCTCCAAAAAAAAGCAGTTGACATAGAAAACTCAAATTTTCAGAATAGCATCTTAAATACATGTAGATTCAAGTTTCTTTATTATGGGCATGGCTAAAATCTTTAAACCACTTCTTCTAAAAAAACATTTGATACATACATGTACAGCTAAATTTTCAGAATACCATCTTTATAACATGTAGACTCGTTTGGTCAAAATCTTCCTCAAATATGGGTGTGGCAGGGTGTTGAACTCCAACCTTAAATTTCATTCCAGGAACTAGTAATGCTAGGACGTTCAAAACCTTCTTCCAAAAGGTCTAGAGAGCTCTTTGGCCAATGGGGATTCCAAAATGGTAGATTTCATGACCCCGTTGAGAGAAAAGAAAATCACCGACATAATGCCTCGTTTAAAATTTTGCCCGCAAAAGGTCTCCACGAGGGCCCGATAAATATCTTGTCCCGGAGTACAAAACGTGGACAAAGGTCAAATCAACCCTGAAAACGTTTTATAAGGTTTTAATGGGGCTTACCACGGCTTAACGTGCGGAAATAGGCGGAGGAAAAGTCTGAATTTCGTCTCCGCAATTTGCTTACGGAACATCGCGTGAAGTATGCGCAAACCGTTTTACTCCGCGCAGACAGGTGTAAACGCAAAATTTCCAAGCCATTATTCGCAAAAATATGCACGCTGCTCTCTGATCTCTTCCGCTTTCTGCCGCCATTAAAGGTACATCCATTGTGTTGTTGGGGGTCACATATTGCAAACTTTATAAATGGTGTTACTTTATCGCGAAGTACCCACTTTTACCGAAAACTAATATTTTGATGATAGTAGACTTAGCATATTGACGATATGAAGGTAAAAGTAGTGATTTCTGATCGAAAACCGGACAATGCATAGCGTGTGGCGCGCGTCAATTAGTCAAACATATTTTTTTAAAAATCTTATTTATAACAGACAAACAGACACATTTGAGTTGATAATGTTTAATAGGTCACATAACTACTGTGTATGTAAATGGGACGTGCAGTTTCGGTTTCTACACATGCATAATGACGTTTCTCAATTTTAATTGGAAACTAGTAATTATGATATATTTGGCGATTGGGGATAAATAAGCAAGCTGAGTGAATTTTTAGCTCATCAGGCCTGAAAGGCCCGATGGGCTTATGGCATGGGATGGCGTCCGTCCATCCGTCCGTCCGTCCGTAAACTTTTCACTTTTTCGACTTCTTCTCCAGAACCAATAACTCTAGAGAGCTGAAATTTTATGTACAGACTCCTTGGCCAATGGGGATTCTAAATTGTAGATTTGGTGACCATGTGACCCCAAATAAGGGCCCCAGGGGTCATAACCTTAAAAGCTATTTTCATTTTCTTCTCCAGAACCAATGACTCCAGAGAGCTGAAATTTTATGTACAAACTCCTTGGCCAATGGGGATTCTAAATTGTAGATTTGGTGACCCTGTGACCCCAAATAAGGGCCTCACAGGCCATTACCTAAAATCCTGTTTTCATCTTTTTCTCCGGAACAAAAAGATCTTGAAGGCTGTAATATTGTATGCAAACTCTTTAGCCAATGGGGATTCTAACTTGTAAATTTGGTGACCCTGTGACCCCAAATATGGGCCGCAGCCTAAAAAACCTTTGAAAATGAATTTTGAACTGATATTTTATGTGCACTTCATTCACTTTATTTGAAATGTATGTCGACTTGAGATAACAATCTACATTGTGGACATGTTTGTCAAATTGATGTAATCAATGTGAAATGAGAACTATTGAATAGCCTATGAACTGAAAATTGTGACAAGGCATAAAGGACTAAATTGAAGAGGAGTTAAGAATTCTTTTATTCTACATGAGATATGTGAACTGCATATGACTGGTGATGAAATGATAAGATAAGATTATTTTCATCTTCTTCTCCAGAATGAAAAGACCTAGAAGGTTGTCATGTTGTTTAAAGAGTCTTTAGCCAATGGAGATTCTTATTTGTAGATTTGGTGACCCAGTGGCCCCAAATAAGGGCCTCACAGACCATTACCTAAAATCCTGTTTTCATCCAGAACAAACTAGAAGGAATATTTTGTTCAGAATTTTTAGATGTTTGGATGACAAGGCTTAGAACCGAGATTGTTTAGCCAAGGTGATTCTAAATTGTACTATGTACCATGAGATTCATCACATTGCCTGTTCTCTTTAAGCCTTATACAGTTAGATCAGTGCTGCCAGTGTTTAGTGCAAGCAAGAGTCTATTACATAATTTGGCGGTAAAACACAAAAAACACAGCTGGCTTGTAACCAGAGCCAAGGGGTCAGAATATTGCATAATCTCCTATGTGTTGACCTTGCTGAGTGCTCTCTCTCAATTTCAAGAATAAGATTTGTCAGGGTTAGGGATTGTACATTATATTGAGACAACATATTTCTGTCTTCATCATCAAACAAAATAAACTCCGATGAGCTACAGAGCCCATGGCTCTATTCTTTTGTATTGTAGACAGCACATGTGGTGAGTTGGAACGAAATAAAGCCAAAACTATTTTTATGAAACACAATGGATGCACCTTTAAAGCCCCGACAAAACCAGTTCCGCTCAGAACCGCCGAGCGTGAGTTTTTGACACGCATTCCTCAATTCCATAATGCTGAAGTGTAACTTGATAGTTATTTCAGTCAGACCCCGTTTATCAGTACGATTTAGTCACAGTTGAAAACCGCCCGGATAGATGTGTGCAGTTCACATCACATATCACAGCGAATCATAATTTACAAAGAAATACATAAATAAGATCCTATCGTGCGGAAGGTCGGGTTTCTGGATGAACGGGGTTCTGTTAAGCGAGGTCAGACTGTACTTGATAAAAGTCAATACCATAATAATGGTATAAGACATTCAGTCACCAAGTAATGCTGTTTTAAGAAAAGCTTGATGTATTTGATTATTTTATTCAAAAAGACCCGGAAGGCTGTAATATTGTGTGTGCAGACCCTTCAGCCAATGGGGACTCTACATTGTAGATTTGTTGACCCTGTGGCCCTAATTATGGGCCTTTTAGGCCATGACCTAAAAAACCTATTTTAATCTTCTTCTCCAGAACAAACTGACCTAGAAGGTTGTTTTAGTATGTGCAGACTCTATAGCCAATGAGGATTGTAAATTGTAGGTTTGGTGACCCTGTGGCCCCAAGTAAGGGCCTCACAGGCCATGACCTAAAAACGTATTTTCATCTTTTCCTCCAGAACATAAAGACCTGGAAGGCTGTAATATTGTGTGGAGACTCCTGAGCCAATGGGGATTCTAAATTGTAGATTCATTGATCCTGTGATCCCAAATAAGGGCCTCACAGGCCATGACCTAAGATCTATTTTCGTCTTCTTCTCAAGAACAAAAATACCTGGAAGGTTGAAATATTGTATGCAGACTCTTCTTAGCCTTTGCAATTTCCCAAATTTAAGCCAGTCATTCAAACTGTCCTTGGGCTAGCGTAATATGAGCTGATCTGGGTGACCAAGATGGTCTTCAAAATGATTTCAGTAATTGTGATACTTGGACAACCAATTTCCTTAAAATGTAGTTTGTTTATGCCCAGACATTGAAGTATGTTGGTGTCCATGGCTTTTTTAAAGGTCATGTCAAGGGATTGTATTTTATCTGGAGAACAATCTATTTCCGGCTTGAACATACAAATATATACCCTGATGAGCTACAGAGCCCATGGCTCTATTTTTTAAAAACAAAATAAGGAAAGAGATAGACAAATGTATATTACAGACATACATGGCTCTAGAGTGAAGTTCGTCTACTTTCAATTATCATTAAAACTTTGAAGCATGGTTTTAAAGCAATCGTATATCCGTCTAAGAGAGAAGCAGGAGGAGTTCAAATCACACTTCCCGCGTAATCATTGTGGACCATATTTCTCTCTTCTAGCTAAAGCCCATAGCACTGAAAAATTGTAACACGGACACAATTTCGATTTCTATTTAATCAAGCATCGACTGAATTCTCTCTTGTATTGCACAGGTGACAGAAATCTTCTCAACAGTTTACGGAAACAGACTGAACGCACCGTTTGAAACAATGTTACGAATTGCGCCCTAACCAATCCAATTATGATTGAACTGCTCCATTTATAACAGAGGTTGCGTTGGAAAAACGATTTGAGTAGCCTCTGTTGGGGGAGAATGTTGATAAATGTACAAAAAGGGATGAACATAAATACCTTAGAAATAGGGGTGAGATGCAAAGCATACTTTTTAAATTCCCTAATATAAAGATCATTGTAAGAGTTGTACTTTCAGCATTGTGATTGTTGTTGAAGATTTCGGGGCTTCTCACAAACACAATACATCTTCCAATCACAAGGAACATCATGCCATTTTTTTATTATACCATTTGAAGAATAGCGAACAATCATGCATATCTCGTCAGGCCTATTTTGAGGTTGATCAGGTGCCCAGAAAGTTGAGACGATTGATGAGTTATCTGCCCATTTCCATTCGTTTGAAACGTTTCTTCCGCCTGTCCAGAGTGACTCATCTGAAAGACGAAGTGACTCACTTTATTTCATATCAGATGATGATGTATCTCAACTGTAATGGAAGCTTGACAGGGTCTTCGATTCATTCTAATTCTGATCAAACATTGTCAAACTCATTTATACACTAAGTCTTTCTTCAACCTATTGGACAATTCAATGAGCGGCGGATATAGATCTGATAATGTTGTCCTGTATTACTTAGACTTATTTACATTATATACACAAGTCTTTCTTCAACCTAATGGACAATTCAATGAGCGGCCGATATAGATCTGATAATTTTGTCCTGTATTACTTTGACCTATTTACATTATATACACTATAAGTCTTTCTTCAACCTGTTTCGTAAACTAACCAAGAGTAGTCGCAATCAGGTTCATCCAGTCATTAAGTTCAGGACCGTCCACTGTAATCAGATGTCCACCATCGGTTACACACTGGTCTTCTGAAGCCTCCCAGGTTTTCTCTGTCTCAAACAGCTTGTAGCAGAGTCCGAGAGATCTGTACCAGATGTAGCCCGGGCTGCACTGGTCTGAGTGATAGACACGTGTTAAATAAATGCCAAGTTAATGGTACATTGAATATTCACAATACTAAAACACATTTTCAACCTTACGTTACAAACTTAATATTCTAATTTAAAGTGTATCATCTTGTTTCAGTGATATTTTGTTGTTACGATTTGTCTATGATCTAATGTCAACACCTCAGTCATTTACCAAAAGCCCGAATTTTCTTTCGCTGGGCAATCATCATTTAATAACAGATTGAAAAGGTATGATCTATGGGAAATTAAATGAAATTAATTTGTGAATGAAATGTATGACTGTAAACACAAATTTCATTCTTATTCCCAGCCATAGTCCCAAGATCAAGTGTATTGACACTTCCGACATGAATGGGCAGCTTTGAGGGAAATCTGCAAAATCTACCATCTACCAAAACTAATATTACTAATTCAACCTCAGTGTTCGGATGCTTGTTGCATAAGTCTTAAAGGTCATATCAGTGGTGATAAAAAAATAGTTTATTCTGATGGTTATGCCGTTTAGAGACATCCGACGCAAACGTCTTGTTCCAGTTGTAATGGATCAAGACATAAGGACTGTCATAATACTCTATCCTTATGCTGGTTGTTTTTCAAATGGCAATGCAGTTCCAAATATTGCAGATCTCAAGTATTATCATTATTTATGTGTCAATGATTGATCGCCTAAATCTTGAAACCGGCAGCAAACTGAACACCCGCAGGAAAACCATGCTGACATGGCCAAGCGATCCTATAGTTTTGTCACATTTTGTCATTCCAGTTTCAATCATTTCAGGGTTTTGTGATCAACAGTCTTCCAAAATACATTCATTCATAACGGATCACAATCATTGAGAGTAAACAGGTCGAGTTGAGCAAACTAATGTCTCAGTCATGTTCAGATGTACATATATCATTATTACTCTGTTATCATCTGACAAAATCTCATAGGAACACTCTAAAGAATGACATTTCTCGCAGTTTCATTACGTCGGTGCGTTTCTAATTCAAGAACTGCACTATAGAGGTCATGTCAGGTAACCTTTTATTCTAGCCAATCAGCGACGAGGATAAAAAGCAATCAGAGTTGACGTATAAATCCCACATTCAATACCATTTATAAGAAAACCTCTGATTGGATGAATTTATTGAAGGTGAAAGCTCACAGCCTCACAGTCAAGGTCATATGATCTGATATGTTCTCTGCGGGGTCGTACTCAGATTGAGAAACAAGGTATGGGTGTTCGATCTGAATTAAATGAGATTAATAAAATAAATATGGCCAAGGATAAAACAGATTGGCATGCACCTAGCTCAAGGTCACAAGGTTAAGATGTCTCATCAAAAGGGATGCATATGTCATGTATGAAAGGCCTATTACTGTCTAATCAAAATGGTGGGCAGGTTCGAATTTGTTTTAAATACTGCTTCTTGCGTTAAGGTCAATGTCACTTCATTTTTTTTGTAATCTATGTTTCATTCCAGAAATCGCTGTAAGATGGAGGAACACCTGTTCACGAAGCAGGAGCCAAAATGAATTAGAAAAGTGACAATGATTTCTGTTTGGGTCTTTTTTTGGACACAGGCATCACACTTACTCACACATTAATACGTTTTGTACATATGCCATGACAAAAAGGAATTGGAATATCTTACTTCGAATTCTGATTCCATAACAGTCTTCGTTAAGAACACAAGATGACTATCATAGGAACTGCAGCAAACAAGAACGGACAATCTACACCAATGAAATAATTTTAAAAAAACATTTAAATATGAAATTCAATTACCTGATTTCCAGACAAAATATTCCGATCCTAACGAAATACTCTGTTCAGCCACAGCATATACATGTTCCATAGGAAAACAGGATCCACCAAAATAGAAGAAAGAAGAGCAGTTTGCCTGATGATAACAGAGTGACAGACATTCCAGCCTCGAGGAGACGAGTATCGGTGGTGGAAAGGCAGTGAATGCTCCATATGTGAAGGCTAACAGCTGTAGGAACACCATCTCGAGCTAGCAGCATATGCTGTTACTGTATCGGATAGGTACCAGACAGACCTGAAACCTCTTCACTACTTACATTGTTGTTCTTATTCAAATACACTCAAGTGGGGAAAGATGGAAAGTAATAATTTAACGTTCATATTTCACATCTTGATGTCGTTAATGGGTTAAAAAAAAACGTTGGCTTCATCAAATCGTTAAGCCAAACATATTTCGCCGGATTTTGAACACAATGAAACAATGAAAGTAATATTGATATACACCAAGTAAACCACTTCATCCCGTCAACCTTTGTGTCACCATTGCTTTTCTCATTGTGGAACGACAATGTGACTTCTGGTTTCGCAAAACAAACTTATTGGTTCCTCTGAATACACAAGTTTCTCATCTTACATTATAATGGCGGTGCATCCTACATCAGAGCTAAAGGTATTGTTCTCAGAGTTTTATTTACAAAGCAATAATTGGAAGAATAACCTATTATGTACCCACAAATCTTTACATATTTGGAAATGGCTGCTTTTGACATCAATATGTATTGTTCTTTTTTTCTGCAGAAAGTCATTGTCTGTTGAAGGTACAACTTCATCAAGCCCATAGTCTGGTTCTAGCAAATTTCAATATTAACAGAAAAGTAAATCAATTACATTAAGATTGAAATATTGAATCGTCATAGTTGTAACCTACCAACCACCCATTTCATTTTTAGAATGTAACTTTGGCATGAAACAAAAAAAATCATAGATTGAAGGTCCTTATGGGTTTGCTTGACAAGGGAGGTATAATAAGGTGGACAAACGAGATAAACGCACTTCACTATGTAGATTTCGACCGTAACAGTTGGTAAATGAAATAGCACAAACCTTCACAATCTAGGAATCGATCCCTATAGTTGGTAGATCAATAGCATAACGGTTCACCATCTAAGAATCGACTCCTACAGTAGGAAGTTGAAATATCATAAGCATTCATAACTAGGAACCGATCACCATAGTCAGTAGATGGTATATCCTAACCTTTCCCAATCTAGGAATCGATCCCAATAGTTGGAAGTTGAAATATAATGTATGTTTGGAAGCAGATGATTAAGACATACAATTAGTGCGAATAATCAGTTTATTAGCTTGCTGTTAATATCATATATCAATGACATCTGTCAAAACGAAGGGACCTAATTGTGTTTATTAATCAACAGCTCAAAATTCCACGTTTCCGAAAGTGTCAAATCATACGAGTACATCATCTTTGACTTCAACATACATCTAGAATATATCTGATTTCAGTCTTAAACCCATTCAGGAAACAAAAGGGGTTGGTTATTTTGTGGCGCAGTATTTGTGATCTGAAATCAACTCCTCCCACAGCTTTTATAAATTTTCTGGAACTTCATTCTCTACCGACAGTTGTTACTCCCTTCAGATTTCTGATTGTAACCTATGTTCTATAAGGGCTAAATTATAGGCTAGAAATAGATAGTCCTGATTGGTTGCATTGGAAAACAGTTGTGCAATCAGCGACGTCGTCTTTGTAAAGGTGACATATGCCAACGGCGCGTCGTAATGTTATTTTTGAAAACAGAAACGAGGATAAACGTTTTTCTTGACATGTTTAATGTGCTTTCTTCGATGTATGATTTTGAATTTGTGAAAACAATTTAACTGAAACATGCTGATAAATATGACCAAATCAGAGACAAAATATATATCTTTATATAAAATTATTAGAAGGACATAAGATAATTAGACAGACCTTTTACAGTCAAAGGCTAAGATCTTTGAATTATATCAATCGATGTAGTGGGATATGGCGTGGCATCATTTTTCGCAGCTAGGGTATTTTGCTAGAAACGAAAAATATGGCCCTAATAGAAGAGAGATTCCGATCGTAAATATGAAGGAACAAACAAATGAAGAAAAAAATAGGAAACTTCACCCATGCTTTTGATATACATCAGTGATAGGGAGGTACTGTTTTTAGATGTATCGTGTACATATTGTCAGAGTTATTCGCCTTGACGTAAAGCGCATGGCTTCCTCATTCAGACTCAGAGTACCTGTCTTTTGAAAGCAACTCCTCCAACAATTTCATATCAGTGTTTGTGAAACCTAACACATGTTTTGGATATACATCAGTGATCACATTCGAATGAACATTTGTTGCCCTTTACTTAGAGCGTGTCACGAGATCGTGTTTTGTCGCGCCCTTTCCTCGCCTCTCATCACATGTATTTTTATTTCATGTCAACCTCAGTTGTAAATTGTTAAGGACAACTTGTCTTCTTTTCAATCATTTATCATTTGTCACTGTACTATTATTAATATTGGTGTTATTTGCAAATATGCGTGTTGCAGTCAGTTGTTTCTGACGTTGATTCTCGTCTTATCGATTATATTATTTATACTAGGGATATTGTTTATGTTAAATATTCTTATATGTACATGTAGCTTATAGTGAGTCTTATATATTGATGCTTCACTGTTTACTGTAACGTTAATATTTATTAACGAAACCCAGATTTTTATCTCTTGTGTTTTCGGCTGTCTCTTCCTTCATCTGACTGAATATGTGTATGCCGTGGAAGAAGATATCAGTCAATGAAGTGAAATGCAGTATTTCGTTTTGGTGTCAGGTAAGACATATTTTGACATGCACTCCGCTGTTACATCTAATAGATTCAAGTATTTGTAATTAAATGCTTAACATTACAGCGATATGCTACATGGTAACTTCAAATGTGATAGAAACATGAATATGTGAACATGATATAGCTTCTCTCTGAAGTAAGTTCCCTTGTTAACCCATCCATGTGATGTCTGATTAAAATCGACGGTTTTCCGAGGAATAAAGTTGCAAAATAGTGCATCTACCAGTATACCACTCATATCGTTCAGAAGTTTCCTCGTCAAACCGTCTGATAACGGCCCGTAGGCTATCATGTTCCAACGCAGTTCAGGTAGTCAATCAAAAGACGTCCAACAATTTATCTGCGCTAAACTGGTACTGAACACGTGCCTAAACGGGTGTTCTCAGACCTTATGGCGAGGAATCTCGGTAGATGCAGTATTTTGCAAATTTTATTACTCGAAGCAAAGTCGATTTTAATCAGACTGGTCATTCTTGCAGACGAATGCAGCCCGGGCTACATCTGGTACAGATCTCTTGGCCTGTGCTACAGACCATCTGAAAACCGGAAGTCCTGGCGGGATGCAGAAAACCAGTGTGCATTGGAGGGTGGACATCTGATAACTGTCGACACTCATCAAATTAATGACTTGACTAATCTAATTGTCGCAACTCGTGGTGAGACATATTGGTTGCAAATATACAGTAAAGTACGAGTATTTTGTCGTGAGTATCTATAGTTTCCTTGGTTTAACATCAAGGCTATAAAAAAACGTTATATACATTGCTATCAAATACAAACACTACAGGATGATCCATTTTAAAAATTTACTACTACTACTACTACTACTACTACTACTACTACTACTACTACTACTACTACTACTACTGACAAAGAAAAGAAACTATAATACCTTTCAGCAGGGTAAAACAAACCAAAAACCCTTGTCGAGTAAAGTTGACTTTGAAACTTTGTCACAAATGTTCGTTATAAACGACATTCTCTGGTTTAGCTAAAATTTAAGAACCACACATTGTCATTATCCGACGATGAAATTAAATAAGCTTCACACCTATTTATTTCAGTTAAGTCGTTCTGGCTGGGTGGTAAGATATCGACTGAGCACCAATGGCTATGGGCAGATAATTCTTCAATCCTTTCTGACTACTGGGGCACCAATCAACCGTCTGGAGAATTCAGCAGATGCTTGTATGCATCAAAATATAGCAACTATCCAACCTTGTGGCGAGATCAAAATTGTACAATTGCCAAGGTGAAGTCGAGGGTCAATACAACGGACCGAGGACCTGTATGGCATTTACGGCATAGAGCATATGATTCGACAACTGGCCCAATATGGGGAAACCTGGGCAATACGGGGAAATCAGGCAAATACGAGGCAAACTGGGCAACTGAGCATGCGCAGTTGCACATTTGGTGAGAACTTTGACCCGTGCTATTTGTTCACCAATCTTGTTTATAATTATTATTTCATTAAAAATGAGATGTTTCGTGTTGTGCAAATAGATTGAAAAGAAGTTAATTAATAAAATTGTCATCAATTAAATAGTTCCGTATTGGCGCAGTTACAGGTCCAAGGTCCGTTGTATTAACCGAGACGACGTAACCGAGGACCTGTAAATAGGTGATAATTAATTATAACCTGCATTGCTTGAATGTTTATCACTTGTGTTTGGTGATTTGATTTGTCAATTTGAATCAAAGCTGCTTAATAAGATTGAAGAATGCATAACGTTAATATGTAAACCCCGGGCCTAAGACCCCAAATACTGAAATAAAGAATCTAAAATTCGTAGACCTCATACATTTGAACATTGACGTTCATCTTTTTCATTTCACCATTTTCATATTCGTTTATTATATATCATTGTTCTCTTGATCTTATCCCAGTTTTCAGACCAATACAAAAGGAAAAGAAACAATTCAGTCTTTTCAAGAATTCTTTGTTTGGAAATGAATAGACATGTGCATAATGATAATATTTCTGATTTGAGTACAGCCGAAAGTTTGTTCACCTGGCTGTGTATTTTAGTTCAAATATCATAAAATTTGGCATGTCTTTAAAACATTGTATCAACTCGAAATCTGGACCGATCATTTTTCATTTTCGCATTATAAAAAGACAGTTGAGTGTTCCATAACATAATTTGATTTGATATCTCATAGTAAACAGTTACAATTTTGTCAGCTCTTTGAATTACCAGGGGTCAATCTTTTCAAAGCTACAGTATTTATTTTCTTCTGTGAAATATTCCATAAGTGATCAACTTAGTCAAACATACATCCTATACTTCCTCTTATACCCATACAATGTATTTTTGATGAATTTGTTCTCATTTAGTCAATATGAAAACTTCGAAAATTCGAAAATTAATTAAATTTGAACTTTCACAATTTGACTCCTTCTGTCTTTTTCATTATGCCAAATTTCATAAACATATACAACTGCCGTGGCGACCACAGGATGCGTTTAAGAAGGATTGTTTTACTCATGGGTGTATGATGATTCAATGTCATTGCATGTGATGTAATTTTATTGACGTTACAATCAACGTCAATTTACATGATATTTACACTAATATTCATATGTAGGTGAAAAAAGTTTCGGTACACAGCTGTATGGTACTTTTACCTCTGAAAGTTAACACCTCTTTGCCAATTGAAACATTTTCTCTGTCTCTTTTAAATTGTTTAGTAAATTTAATTGAAAACTTTTTTTCCTTTGTATTACCTTTGCATGTAAATTTTGCCTAATGGTACACGAGTAAAGAGGAGGGTTTTATCGGGGAATTATTTGTGGATACGAAATTCGAGAGTTTACACAAATATGCTGCTAGTAATGATTAAAACACAGATAAATTAAAAGATATCAATGAAGGTAATATTTTGATGAATTTATATTTCACAACTTTATAAAGACAAGCCCAAATTTGTTGAAAAATGAAAATAATGACAACTGAAGCCATTCATCGGCCCTGCGAGTGGCATAACAGCAAATTATTTATTGGTTTTATGACATGTTATGTGTTACTATCTGGACATTATATCAGTGTATATATGTTTTTGTTACAAAGTTGTGAAATTAGGTACAATATAGCGTGTTTTCATTTCAGTTAATTATGTACAAAAACCAAGATGGCGGATTTTGCCGACAGAACGGCCATTTTAATATGTTCTGACGCTAATTCTCACGATTGCATATTTAGTAACCATACAAGGTTGAGTTTCCAAAGTGTAAGTTCACGTCAGGGCATGTTTAGTTGAAAATAAGTTGAAAGTTAGTAGAAAAAACGCAGCTATGCAGCCCTGTATCTAAAAAAAAACTGCCATTGAGAGATCACGTGATTTGAAGTATTGCATATATGAAACGTACTTTCGTTACCCACTCATTCTCAAGTATTCTGCATAATTGCAAATATGAAATTCGGAAAAAAATCGAAAGTTAGAATGCAAGGTTGCAAAATGCATAGTGCAGTGGAAAACTCATTTATACTTTTTATAATTTAAGCCTGATTTAGTGTACTCATGTTCAATTCATAACTGTTGTATGACAATACAAAATAGTGTACAATTGTTAAATTGTGGTCATCTTTTATCAAGAAAATGTATCCAAAGACTCTAAAGTATGACAATTAATGTGCTAAAAATCGTTTGTAGTCGGCGTTTATGATATGAACCAGGTTCAGTTGTCTTTTTGTTATGATTTTTTAATTCTATGTTATGATAAACATTATGTTCTTGAAAGAAACAAATTGCCCAACAAAAGAAAAGTTTGACATACAAATCAACATATCTCACATATATGCATACTTTATCAGTTTGGGCAATTGTCATTGCAATAGTTACACTTATTTGAGAGGTCACAGATGGTTGATCATTCCATCATTGTAACATATTTAAGGTAGTTTATGATGTTTAGGTATCGCTACATCAGTCAAATCACTTGAGCAGCCAATTTAATATGAACACCTCGCAGCTCAATGGGAAATGGACTCGCATGGCTTAACCGAACCATGTACATTCGTTTTAAAACTCTTTTCATTGATTGAGGGGTATAATTTCTCATTGGTGACACCGATTTACCGTTTTGTGAGACTGGCTTGCTACAACGCCTTTAAAAAAAGGAAATCTTGAGTCATACACAATCTCAGTGAACAAGATGTATTCTTCTGACAGTGAATTGTCCCATCTTCTATGCGGGATTTCAAATATCAATGAAGATATGTATTTTTTTCAAATCAACCAATCAGAATGAAGAATAAAAAAGATCATGTTTCAAATGTCAATTGAGAATTAACTTTAAAATTGATCAAGTTCGAGAGATCTACACAAAGTTCGCAAAGAGATTTTTAAGTTTATACCACCATGAACTAAATAAACCTTGAAATAAATAATTATAAATAAACATACTCATATTTGATGTTTTCAGAAATTTATATCGCTCCAAATATATAAATTTGCAACAATTACAACTGCGCTATTCAACGCTCAACAACATGAAAGAGACAAAGTGTCAATCAAAACAATATTTGATAATTAGACTCGCTTACTACTCGTTCATCAGCCAATGAAAATCCACAATGCAACTGGCCATCAAACTGTCCGTCATGGACGTATGGCTTAATCTCAATTGACGTCACAAAATTATGTTTATACAGGTATGAACTGAATTTCTGTTACAGTGTTCAGCGAATCAAGTCTACACAATAAGCAATTGATATGTATTTATCATCCAAAACTGGTTCCCACAGTAGATATCGTTTGTGTGAGATCAAGCGATATCTACAAGCGATATCTACATTGTAGATATCGCTACAATCAAATCGTCATAATCCTATTACATCATCAGTTAATGACATCACAAAGCTTTGACATCACTGAGAACACTGCTGACAATGCTATGACGTAACAATGGTGATGACGTTACAATGCTATGATGTCATAATGCTTATGACGTCACAATGCTATGACCTCACTGAGATCACTGCTGAAGAAGCAAAATGGCAGTTTTGTGTTTCAGATGTTATTCTTCGGCTTATAATTGTTGAAGAATGATTTTGAATGATAAATAAAATCTCACCTTGTGTCTTCTGATATCAAATATATCAACACTCTTTGTTTAAAGTAAAAATATCCTCGGCAAGCCTCGGATATTTGTAACTTTAATCAACTCGTGTTGATATATTTGATATCAGAAGACACTTGGGTGAGATTCTCTATTTATCAATCATTAGGCTTTAAAGTGTGGATGTACAGCTATCGTATGTTAAGATGTCCCTGAGACTAAGAGAACCAGAAGGAGAGCGAGAACCAAGACATTCTCTCCCTACAAATTTTCTCAATGGTTATGGGGAAACAGACTGAATGCACAGTTTAACACAACGTTATCGATTGCAACACACCTTTGATTGAAACCAATAATGATTAGTAGTTTTTTTTAACAAATAAAGTGTTCTATTTTAAACATGTTATTTGGGAAGAAACGACTTGAATGACCTCTGTTCAGAGTTAATTAAAAGGTAATAAATGTACAAATAAAGAGAGGATAAATCCTTACCAATTAGGCTGAGAGATAAAGCATACCTTGTAAATTGCGAGCCTTATACAAGATCACCCTAAGAGTTGTAATTTTAGCAATGTGGTTGTGGTTGAGGGTTTTGAGGCTTCTCACACAAAGAATAGTACCTCTTATTAGAACAAGTAACGTCATGCCACTTTTGCTTAATGCCATTTGAAGAATTGAAAACTACCAGGCACAGCTGGTCAAACCTATTGTTAGGTTGATTAGGTGCCCAGAAAGTCCAGACGATGAGAGAGTTATCTGACCACACCCAGCCGGTTGAAGTGTTTCTTCCGCCCGTCCAGATCGACTTATCTAAAAGACAAAAGTGTAATACTTTATACCCTACGAGACGATGACATAAATGTAATAGTAAAATGGTTTGAATTTGAATAATCCCACTTAAAAGTTATTAAGCAAGTTGTTTTCTTTTGTATACAATACAAAATCTTCTATTGCAGAAGTGTAAATTTTTATAATGTCATGCAGTACAGACAATAATGGGAGACAATTCCCAAAGCGGCGAATATAGTCTAGATGCTTTTGTCTTTAATTTATTTTAATTTTAGTCAGCCTGTTTCGTAAACTAACCAAGAGTAGTCGCAATCAGGTTCATCCAGTCATTAAGTTCAGAACTGTCCACTGTAATCAGATGTCCACCATCGGTTACACACTGGTCTTCTGAAGCCTCCCAGGTTTTCTCTGTCTCAAACAGCTTGTAGCAGAGTCCGAGAGATCTGTACCAGATGTAGCCCGGGCTGCACTGGTCTAAGTGATAGACATGTGTTAAATAAGTAGCAGGTAAAATGTTCGTTGAATAGGCTATTCACGTTATGAAAAACATACGGTTAAACTCATGTTACAAACTTATCCCCCTTACTGCAAGTGTATTGTTTTGTTTTGGTTACTTTCTTCAGTATTATTCATTTCTTAGGATTCGTCGATCTTTGATCTGATGCCAACACCTCAATTATTTACTTAAAACCCAAATCGTCTCACATTCTTTAATTACAGATCAAGAATATGTGATGTTTGGAAATCTAGGTAATTTTAATCTAGTTAATGTTTTGAATGAAACGTCTGATTGAGAGCACACAATTCAGTCTCAGTCCAAATGTCTAGTGTATGACTGCAATGCAATATACTTGCTAGACATGAATTGACAGCTTTGCTTGCAATTTGCAAAATCTAGACTTTATGTTATCTCGTAACCTTAATAGCTAATTCAACCTCAGTGGTATGCTGCTTGGCGCTTTATTTGCATAGGACAGCAGTTGTCACCTTAACCTCTTTAATTTGACAAGCGATCCTATAGTCAGCATATTCTTTCACTGTTTTTCTGAAACATTGTCATTCCGGATACAATCATCTGAGGATTGTGTCGTCAATAATCTTCCTAAATTCATCAACGGATTGACTAGAACAAACTCATTGACAGAGTCATTTCCAGATGTACATTTGTCAGAATAACCCTATCGGTCATTGTGTGACAAATTCTAATGCGGGCGTCACACATTGCCAGAGCTAACATCCCGGACACCATACGAATGTCAATAATTTTCAATTTTGTTGACTTCGGCTCTAAATTGGGATGTCCGTGTGACCGTCGTGTGTCATCGTATGACGATCTTGGGGGTTTCTTGGGGTCCGGGAACAAGTTCGTGTGTGAGCTTATATTTTTGGCATGTCAACAAATTGGCCGATGGTCACACGAACAACGGCACTCGAAGCTCATGCGAATGCTGACGATGGTCTACTAGATGGTTACACAACGTCGTAAGAGCTGTGGGTTACCCTCGTGTTACCCTTGCGTTGCCAATTATTGCTATCGTGAATGGTATTAGATTGCAACATGGCAGCGGGCCACAGTCTTTCACATTCGTGCACCTATAAAACATCTGAATAATGTATCGAATAATAATTAATGAGTTAAAATCATGTACATATGTAAAATCATAATACACTTCATAAATTCATTTAGCTGCAGTGATAATCATCATTAATTAATTAACGCTGTCTAGCCGGCTCCGTCTGTGGCTTATCACAGTCACGCCTCAGTGAGCATTTTCAAAATGATTGCTAAAACTAATTGCGGTAGTGTTAAAATGGGTGAATTAAAATCGTCTTAATTATCAATTGCAAGTGTATATTGTCTCGATGTTATGCTCATATACAATATACGTAGAGGTAATCATCTGTTATTCTTGAGAAAAATTCATTTCATCAGATCTTTAACAGTTTGCAATGAAAATCAAACAAGAGCTTTACAGCTGCTTTACAAGTTTATCTAATTCAATAGAATATTGGTATTTATAAAGATGCAGATGGTTTCCATAAAACCACATATTTTTTTTATATTCCATTGACCATATGCTCTTGATCTATGTGAATGTTGGGGTCACCATTTGGTTACCATAGTGAAAATTTGAGTCTGTGGTAGGCGCTCTATAACTGACTGGAGAGATACATGTTAGTAAATCTATTTATTAGAAGGACTGTTTCATTTACATTTGCTTAAAGAAACTTCTGAAACTGGATTAATTCAAACAGAGAACTCTGTCCCATTCTTGCGCTCAAAAGTTAGAACATTCCTTTCACCAGAGAAGTTACTATTTTCTAGGTGCTATCTTCAGGTGTGGATCTCGTTCAGGAACGTGGCACACCTGTCTAAACTGTTTTAAATTGTCTTAAAATTCTTTTTATACACAATAGGTTGGTCATTCTCTTCTATACAATTTTCAGAAAAGCAAAAATGTAAAGAAAACCTCTCTTTTCTGAAATCGATTCTTGCAGCATTAAGCGTTTTGGTCTACCAAACCGTGTATGGTCTTTCACAGAATCTATAGGGTGGATATTCTTGTTGTACGTAAACTTACCCTTGAATTGAAACCTTGCACAACTAAATCCTGGTCATTTATTTTTCACATCCTCTCATGGTGTACTCCCACGTCGTAAAATGGATATGTAGATTGCTCAAATATTGCCCTCTTATTGTTATTTAAACATATCATTGGTTTAATTCTTATACTTATGTTTGCGTGGACTTCCAAAAAGGTCAATTCCAAACCTGACACCGTAAGATGCACGATAGAATATTACCTTTGCATAACCAGATGATACAATACATGTGTAGAGACACACAGTGAGTAATAAATTATTTTAAAATAAACTTATTAAATTATACATTTCAATTGGAGGCCTTGCATTCAGATTTTTGGCATAAATTGACACTGTTGGTTTTGATGAAGATAAAGTATTATTTTTAAAATATGCCACACCATTTAAACACATAGTAACAGTCTTTCAGATATCATTTAACCACGAGAACAGTAAAAGTATTCATATTGATAACGAAACACTTCCTGATTGAATAAATATTTCATCTGTAGCATTCAAAGTGTGAATTAAACTTTTGTTAAGCAGCTGAATATGTATATATGTGCTAAAGTTGAAATGTTGTTTTCCAGGTAAAACACTTGTGCTTCACTACCTGTAAAGCAACATTTGTGATATTCTTATTGCACTTATTTCTTTGCGTATCTGGTACCTTTTTGTCCACATATTTATGAATGCATTTTAATTATTTTAGCTTTAATATTTATTTAAATGTCATATTTTATCTTATATCCTGTGTATCATCATATCAATTGTATAACATGTATAAACTCTCTCATAGCCTTTATTTACAGGGTGGGTCTTCATTGTTTTAATGTATTATCAATATCTTGAATGTAATTTAACTGAAATGTTGCGGTGAGATGCTAATAGAGAATATGTCTGTCTGTTTAAACCAACACAACAGAATTGCAGATTGACATCCTTCTCGTATTGTTTTTTCTCTAAAAGTTACCCTTACTTAAGGCACTGGATGCATGATAAATCACAGGTAACGTATATTCAGAACATGGTCAACGATAAAAGTGTGAGATTCTGCAACGGTCACGTGGAGTTTGATACCATGTCACATGTATGAAAGGCCTATTACTGTCTAATCAAAATTGATGGGCAGGTTCGAATTTGTTTTAAATACTGCTTCTTGCGTTAAGGTCAATGTCACTTCATTTTTTTGTAATCTATGTTTCATTTCAGAAATCGCTGTACGATGGAGGAACACCTGTTCAGGAAGCAGGAGCCACAATGAATTAGAAAAGTGACAATGATTTCTGTTTGGGTCTTTTTTAGACGAGGGCATCACACTTACTCACACATTAATACGTTTTGCACATATGCCATGACAAAAAGGCAGTATTGGGATATCTAACTTCGAATTCTGATTCCATAACAGTCTTCGTGAAAAATACAAGATGAATATCATAGGAACTGCAGGAAACAAGAACGGACAATCCATGAAAAATTGCTGTGAATTTGCAAGAACAAGGTAAACTTTATACACAACTTATCCTCTTTGATTTTGCTATAAAAGCTATTATTTAATATACTCTCCGTGATAGTTAACAATATGCCCAATTATCCTAATCTGTCTAATCCCGACAATCTTTACACAGATAAAAGACAGAGTTATCGCTCAAGTGAACTGCACTCACCACTCACCGGCAGGTGGCCTACCTTATATGGTCATTGCTTTTCTGTCGGCCATCGAAGCATGTTGTGTTTTGATAGCTCTCTAATTCGATAGTAATAAGACTATTGTCTCGACTTTGTTCTCTTCTCAGTTGTGTTTTCTGTCTGAGGTTGGGTAGACTGCCTCTCGCGGAGTGGTCTCTCTCCTTTAGACAGGTTAGTGGTTGTTGACTGCGGTTGACGTGTCAGCTGTTGTCAATTTCGGAGTGCTCGTTCTGCACGTGCAGTCCGTGCAGGTCGGTGATCTCGGGGCCGCTCGCGCGTGCCGCCTGTCCCTTGCGCTTGGCGCGGGGGTCATACCGCTTGCCCTCCTGTTTCTGCTGTAGCGATTGACGCTTGCCGTCTGCGCTTGATTGCTCTTGCCGCTTGCGCGGGGATAGCGCCTGCCGCCTCCCCTCGGTAAGTTGGCGCCTGGGTTGGACAGCGCTTGCCGCCTGGGTTGGTTTGCGCTGCCGCCTGCGTTGTTTAGCGCTTGCCGCTTGTGCGTGGATAGCGCCTGCCGCCTCCTCTTGGCAGGTTGGCGCCTGGGTTGGACAGCGCTTGCCGCCTGGGTTGGATTGCGCTGCCGCCTGCGTTTGTTTAGCGCTTACCGCGTGCGCGTGGACAGCGCTTGGCGCCTCCTCTTGGTAGGGTGTCGCCTGGGTTGGACAGCGCTTGTCGCCCGGGTTGGATTGCACTGCCGCCTGCGCTTGTTTAGTGCGCTTGCGCGGGGATAGCGCCGGCCGCTCGCGCGTCTCTCTCTTTGGCTTGCTGAGTATGACTTCACCATTCTCGGCGTTCTGTGGGGCGTGTGGCTATAGGAAGTCAGCGCGATTTGACCCCCACACCCTTTGCCGCCTGTGCCGCAACCTTTGCTCGGACACGGACAGGTGTGAGGAATGTGCTGACCTCTCGGTGGCGGAGCATCGCGAGTATCGCACCTCCGTTAAGAAGAGTGAGAGTCAGTCTAAGCTGAGGGCGTCCAAGCGGCCCTCTCCGTCCGCTACCGCCACCGCTACCGCTAGCGCCGCCATGTCCGATCCCAGGTCGCCGACTTCAGACCTGGTGATCTCGGAGGACGCGGCAGAATTCGATTTGCCAGAGGCAGGGGCGGGAGCGGGTCGAGAGGCGGCCGCCAAGGACACCTACGTCTCTTCTCAGGGTAGCGGGGTTGAGAGATCTCCCGTCAGGAGACCCTCCCCTGACGCCGAGTCTTTTCCAGACCGGCGAGTTTCGCCTAAGAGGAAGAGGAAACACAAGTCTAAGAAGAGGAGGTCGAGGCCTCCTTCTCCTCCTCCCTTCGATTCAAGGAGATTGACTGAGGATATCCTGTCCTCAGTCAAGGACATGGTTTCCTCCATGCTGGACGGACGACTGCCGGCGCAGACTAGGGTTGAGGAAGGGGTTACTTCGCCCTTGACCTCCCCGCCGTCCACGCCCAAGAGGAGGAGGGTGGTGGTTGTTTCACCTGCCGGCACCTCCTCAGATCCAGACAAGTCGGCCCAGGAGGCGGCTTCCCAGGAGGGTGGGATGTCCACTTCTGGGAGATCCTCTCCCGAGTTGACCATTGTGGAGACGCCTCAAGTGGATGCCCCTGACCTCAAGGAACGCCTGGCGGCTATCGCCGACTGGTGTCAAGTGGAATTGGTTGAGGTTGAGGATGAACCCTCCTCGACCAAACTGGCCAGAATGGAGACATTCTGCGCCGAGGAGGAGGCGCCTACCCAACGCCTCGTGGCGCTGCCGCCACACAGGCTCCTTCAGGCGGCGGGCAAGGATTACGACGCCAATGTCGCCGTGGCGGCGCCAGGCCGCCTCCTGCCGCCCCTGGTTCTGGGTGAGAAGCAGCGCGCTTCCCTCCCAGTAGCGCAGTCTTCTTTCTCCCTCTGTCCCCCTGGCCTGGACGAGGATATTCGCCGGGTGGCCGTCCCCTCCGTACCTCACCAGGTGTCGGACGCTCACTTGAGCCATCTTGACAAAGAGGCTAGGAGCATCCTGGGGTTGGCCAATCACGTGGCGCATGCCTGTCAGGGTATGGCGTCCTTTGCGAAGGAGGCGGGGATGGAGGGAGGGGCGAAGGCTCTTTACCGCGGTTTCGGCGCCGTGGCGGGGAACATCGCTCAGATGATGTTGTGCGCCTCCCGCATTTCGGCGGGGGTCACAAATCTCAGGAGAGATGGGTTCCTTGCCCGGACAAACCTTCCGGCGGAGCTCCGGAACCGCTTGCGGGCCGCTCCCGCGTCGTCGTCATCTCTCTTTGATGGGCAGATTGCCGGGGTCCTCCGGCAGCGGCAGGAGTGTCAGCAGCAGGAGTTGACCAACAGACTGGCCGCTGGCGGGGGTAGAGCCTCGTCTCAGGCGCATACGCCCAAGAAGAGGAAGGGAGGCGCGAACACTCCCATGGGTAACGCCAAGACTGGCGGAGTTTCCTTTCGGTTTGGGGGTCGGCAGGACAGAAGTCGTGACTTCAATGCCGGCCCCTCTCCCAAGCACACCCCCAAGAAGGGAAATCAGCGTGGCAGGGGCCGCGCATATGGAGGTACCCCGAGGAAGCAGTGACTCGTGGATGGCCCCCGAGCTGCCTCCACAGGTTGTCCCGGCGTGGGAAGGGCCAGTGGGAGGTCGACTCTCTCGGTTTGTGGCCAACTGGGCGCAATTGGGACTCGATCATTTCGTCTGCAAGGTTTTGGAGCGGGGGTTTCGTATTCCCGTGGCACACCGCCCCCCGCTAACTGTTTTCCAACAGAGAGGCCGCTAGAACGAGATCGGCTCGCACTGACGCTGGAACAGGTGGAGACACTCATCTCCAAACGGGCGGTGGAGGAACTCCTGCCCCAAAACCTCACCCCAGGATACTATTCTCCGGTCTTCGTGCGACCGAAGCGGGACCCGAAAAAGTGGCGGCTGATCCACGACTTGAAGGAGTTCAACCGCTCCTTCCTAGAGCGGCCGCCATATTTTCGTCTCTTGACCGTACCATCAGTGATGCGGTTGCTGGAGCCCTTGGACTCGATGATATCCCTCGATCTGCAGGACGCGTATCTGCACATTCCCATCTACCATGGGGATCGCAGGTACCTCCGTTTTGTCCTGGCGGGTCGCCACTTTCAGTGGAACGTTCTACCGTTCGGGATATCGTCGGCTCCATGGCTTTTCACTCGCGTGACCCAGCCCATCGTCCAATACCTTCATCGAGTGGACGTGCAGTTCGCGATGTATCTGGACGACGGGTTCACTCACAACAGATCCCCATCTGTTCTGGAGGCGCAACGAGACTTTGTGATAACGTTGTTCAGGCGCCTGGGATGGCTAGTCAACCTAGACAAGTCAGACCTGGAGCCAACGACGTCGCTGGTCTTTCTGGGAGCTCGCCTGGATACCGTGACCTACAGAGCTTTCGTCACCACAGAACGGATGGGGCGCTACAAAGATCTCCTGGAATTAGCACTCCGGGAGCCGCTGTCACTCCGCAAGTGGCAGAGGCTGTTGGGGTTCTTGAGCGCGACCCAACACTTCACTCGAAGGGGTCGGTTGCAGCTCAGGCCCCTGCAGATCTTCGTCAACACGCACGTCAGGGAGAAGACTTGCCGTCATGTCTTCCCGATCCCAACCGGTTTGAGACGCCACCTCTCCTGGTGGCAGCAGGAATCCAACGTGCTGGGAGGAGTGCCTCTCAGGCAGCCCCCAGCGACGTCTCAGCTATACGTGGATGCCTCCACCCAGGGGTGGGGAGCCCACCTAGACTCGGACCAAACGGCGGGGGTGTGGTCGCCAGCGCAAGCGCGGCGCCACATCAACGTCCTCGAATTGGACGCCATAAGGCTGGCGATCAGCCATTGGTCAGGTCGCCTGCGGGGGCAGGTCCTGTGTGTTCACACGGACAGCTCAGCGGCGGCCTGGGCCATAAACAAGCAGGGGTCAACCAAGGCAGACTCTCTACTTCAACTGGTGGCGGAGCTGTTTCACCTAGTGGACAGTCTCGGACTCTCTCTCAGAGCGGTGCACATCCCGGGAGCCAAGAACGTCCTGGCGGACGCCTTGTCTCGACCGGACAAACCTCCTTCGACGGAGTGGATGTTGCACCCGAGGGTGTTCGAGAGTCTGTGTTTGAGGTTCGGCAGACCTCACATAGACCTCTTTGCGACTCGGCTCAACCACCAGTTGCCGACGTACGTGTCCCCCGTACCGGACCCGGCCGCGTGGGCTCTCGATGCGCTCGCGTTAGGATGGGAGGGGATGGTCGCCTACGCCTATCCCCCTCAAGCCATCCTGAGTCACGTGGTGGCGAAGGTACAGGAGACACGAGTACTTCAACTCCTGCTCATAGCTCCGTTGTGGCCAGCCAGGGCCTGGTACGTTCCCCTGAGGAGGATGTGCCGCCAAGACCCTGTTCCCCTCCCTCTGAGATGGGACCTATTGACGAGCAAACCAAGCGGGCGGGTTCACGAGAACCCCCAGGCGCTCCACCTTCACGCCTGGTTTGTCTCCAAAGGGGGTTGACAGGGGCGGGGTTTTCCAAGTCCGTTGCCGAAGCGGTCGCCTCTTCGCAGAGACCCTCCACGAGGAATCTCTATGACGCCCAGTGGGGCGCCTTCGCCGCCTTCTGCGCGAAGGAGGGGTATGCCATCCAGGCGGTAACGGTCCCGCAGGTAGCTGAGTACCTGGTGTACCTACGAGAGGTGAGGAAGCTCAAAGCTTCCTCAATTAACACCAACCTGGCGGCGGTCATGTCAGTCCTTAGGAAGCGTGAGCCCCAGGTGGACATCTCGGTCCTTAAAGAACTGATTAAGACCTACCGGAATGAGGACGGGCGGAGGAAACTCAGGCCGCCGGAGTGGGACCTGACAGTGGTGCTCAACCATCTCAAGTCGGACCACTACGAGCCGTTGACAGAGACGACTCTTCTCCGTCTCACCATCAAAACAGCCTTTTTGGTTGCGATGGGGTCCGCAGCCAGGATTTCAGAGCTTCACGCTCTCCAGGCGGACCTCTTGCGTTTTGAGGTGAGAGACGGGGGGTCGGCGTCACTGGGGTTAGCCCCTGAGTTCATTTGTAAGAACCAAGCCGCAGACGAAAGGGGTAGAACCTTTTCGTTACCGTCTCTTTCCGGTAGCATAGATCCGACGGACGAGGATCGGCTCCTTTGTCCGGTGAGAGCCCTGCGGATCTACACCGAAAAGACCAAGACACTACGTCAAGGGAGAAGGAAACTTTTTCTCCCGCACTCCCAGACTAGTGTTCGGGAGTTAGACAAGCGTCAACTCAGTGTGTATCTCCGCTCGGCAGTGTTGGACGCCTACAAGGCCGCGGGCCTCGACCCGCCAGCGAGGGCCAATCCACACGAGATAAGAGCCATCTCGGCTACGATGGCTCTTCACAGTAACATGGCAGTGGCGGACATCATGGCCGGCTGTTTCTGGAAGTCGGGCCTGGTGTTCGCCAATCACTATCTGAGAGACATTTCCAACGAGGACATGGAGGGGATTCATCGGTTGGGCGCACAGGTGTACGCCCAGCAACGAGTTCCGTCGGCCTCGTACCGAAGAGGCCTACCCCCCCCTCGTTAATTCGGCTGCTCCTTGACCAGTCTGGAGTTGCTATTAAACATAGTCTCGATGATTTTAGTGATGCGTTTGTTGTCTTTTCTTTAGTTGGTGACCACGCGGGTGAGAGTCCCTCCGGTTACGAGTTGGGTCAAGCTTAACCCTCCGGTTGACAGATGAACCCCATCGGGGTTCAGGCTGGTTACGTGGCATTGGCTCACCAACTTGACTCTTGTTAAGACAGAGCTATCCCTCTTAGGAGCCTCTCGCTCCCCTCCACCTCTGTGGCAATCGGGCATATTGTTAACTATCACGGAGAGTATATTAAATAATAGTATGTTTTTGTTTAAACATCATTATTTATACTCACCGTTGATAGTTAACAATCGTAAGTTCCCTCCCGGCCTCCCCTCGGTCGCGTTCGGCTTCGTGTCTGTCCATCAGAAGAAGCAATGACCATATAAGGTAGGCCACCTGCCGGTGAGTGGTGAGTGCAGTTCACTTGAGCGATAACTCTGTCTTTTATCTGTGTAAAGATTGTCGGGATTAGACAGATTAGGATAATTGGGCATATTGTTAACTATCAACGGTGAGTATAAATAATGATGTTTAAACAAAAACATACTATATCTTTTTCAATGTCGACAGATCTGTTCTGTATAAATATGAAATGTCAAAGTCATTAAAACGGAAGATCATATTGTGAACAAAAGAACATTTTTCATTTAGTATTTTCTAGAAGCATTGTCAAGAGGCTTATCTACAATACCAATAGCTGCATATGTCGAGTATGAAAGGCCTATTAACCAATAAAAGATATTACCTTTGTAAAATGTTCGAAAAAGTGTTCCGGCGTCAAGATCAAAATCACAAGGTCAAACAATATGATCTCAACTGAAAGGCCTCATCATACGATGCACTGGTCAAGTATCAGAGGACTATCACACAGCAAATAGACAGACGGACAAGTGAAATACATACCCCCGGAATCTCTGATTCGTGGCATTAAAGGACTGAATAAAAACAAATACCATTTATAATAATGTCTGTTTTTATTTAAAGTGAATGCCCGGCCTCTGCAACGTTGAAGACACCATGAAGGTATACACCAATGAATTAATTTAAAAAAACCATTTTAATATGAAACTCAATTACCTGATTCCCAGACAAAATATTCCGATCCTAACGAAATACTCTGTTCAGCCACAGCATATACATGTTCCATAGGAAAACAGGATCCATCGAAATAGAAGAAAGAAGAGCAGTTTGCCTGATGATAACAGAGGAAGAGACATTCCAGCCTCGAGGAGACAATTATCGGTGGTGGAAAGGCAGTGAATGTTCCATATGTGAAGGCTAACAGCTGTAGGAACACCATCTCGAGCTAGCAGCATATGTTGTTACTGTATCGGATAGGTACCAGACAGACCTGAAACCTCTTCACTGCTTACATTGTTGTTCTTATTCAAATACACTCAAGTGGGGAATAATGGAAAATAATTATTTAACTTTCATATTTCACATCTTGATGTCGTTAATGGGTTAAAAAAAACGTTCGCTTCATCAAATCGTTAAGCCAAACATATTTCGCCACTTCATCCCATCAACCTTTGTATCACCATTGATTTTCTCATTGTGGAACGACAATGTGACTTTTTGTTTTCGCAAAACAAACTTATTGGTACCTTTGAAAACACACGTTTCTCGTGTTACATTATAATGGCGGCGCATCCTACATCAGAGCTAAAGGTATTGTTCTCAGAGTTTTATTTACAAAGCAATAAATGGAAAAGAAACCTATTATGTACTCAAAAATATTTGGAAATAGCTGTTTTTGACATCGATATGTATTGGGTTTTTTTCTGCAGAAAGGCATTGTCTGTTGAAAGTACAACTTCATCAAGCCCATAATCTGGTTCTAGCAAATTTCAATAATAACAGAAAAGTAAATCAAATACATTAAGATTTAAATATTGTATCGTCATAGTTGTAACCTACCAACCACACATTTCATTTTTAGAATGTAACTTTGGCATGAAACAAACAAAAATCATAGATTGAAGGTCCTTATTGGTTTGCTTGACAAGAGAGGTATAATAAGGTGGACAAACGAGATAAATGCACTTCACTGTGTAGATATCGACCGTTACAGTTGGTAAATGAAATATCATAACCCTTCACAATCTAGGAATCGATCCCCATAGTTGGTAGATCAATAGCATAACGGTTCACCATCTAAGAATCGACGCCTACATTCGAAAAGTTGAAATATCATAAGCATTCATAACTAGGAATCGATCACCATAGTCAGTAGATGGTATATCCTAAACCTTTACCAATCTAGGAATCGATCCCAATAGTTGGAACTTGAAATATCATGTATTTTTTGAAGCAGATGATGAAGACATACACTAAGTGCGAATAATCAGTATACTAGCTTGCTGTTAATATCATATATCAATGACATCTGTCAAAACGAAGGGACCTATGTATGCTGTTTTTAGAAAAATGAGATTGTTAGATATACCAATTGATTGTCAGCTTAAACTGTTTGACAACCTTGTACAGCCAATTTTGTTGTATGGCTCCGAAGTTTGGGGTTTCGAAAAATGTGTCATTCTTGAAAGAGTACACTTGAAATTTTGTAAATATATTGTAAAAGTAAAACAGTCAATCCCAGATTATATGGTATATGGTGAATTGGGAAGATTCCCGTTAGATGTTCTTGTTAATGTTCGAATCGTATCATACTGGTGCAAGCTTATCTCATCTACTCACACATTGTCCAGTGTTTTATATAGACTTATGTTATCAATGTCTGCTTGTGACCAAAATATATCTTTACCTCTTATCAAAGTTGTTAAAACTACCCTGGAAGAATGTTCACATAAATAATTATCTGTGTTCCTAAATACTATTAAGTCATTTGACAACACAGTAAACTCGTTTTCACTAAGGTAAATTACGAAAAAAGATCTTTAATGACTAGAAAAATATATTTCATAAGTTTCACACTTAAACTTACTCAATAACAGTATTTTCATCGTTTAGGGGTTATGATGTAAAGCATACAACCTTTTTGTCTAGTCACAAACGTAAAAGTTTACTTTCAACTTCTTCTGGGCATCTAAATCCTATTTATTGGATACTACCAGCCTGGTCGAAAACCGGACAATTTTAAACTTCTTAAACAAGCTGCATTTTTCCACAATATGAATCCATCAGGATTTTTAAACGTGTTATTAGCATAAGGCTACGTTATTTAGCTTTCTTTTGAACCATTCATTTCTCAAATATATTTGATACTTAAAAAGTTATTAAAAAAAGAAGTGGGGTAACGTTTCTTTTGGCGTTTAGTGTATGTTTAAACAATCCCCAAATCTAGAAACATACCTATTACAATTTCCATTAAATGTTCGTATTTGGTTTACTAGAATTAGAACTTGCAATCATAGACTTCCTATTGAAATTGGAAGATGGTATAATGTTAACAAAGAAGATAGATTAGTACATTTTGTAATAGTGCTCTCGGTGATGAGGCTCATCTTCTGTTCCTCTTATGTTCGTCCATTGTTTTTGTTTTGTTCTCATTTAATGGATATGAAAACATTTATTTGTAAATTAATGAAATTTTATTTTTCAAATATAGCCCTTATGTCTATTTGATCATGCCAAATTTAGAAAACATGTATCACTGGCGTCGTGATCACAGGATACTTTTGAGAATGAATATGGTCATTGAATGGGATGTAAATTTACTGACGTTACGGTCCGCGTCAATTTACATGACATTTGCACTAAGATAAGGAATTGGGTGAACAGACTGTAGAGCAAACGGTATTGAGAGAAGAGAAACATATTATGCACCTAATATTTATCTTTAAACATGTGAAAATGGCTTTGTTTAAAATATGTATTGTCCTTTTCTCTTGCAGGAAGCCGTTGTCTACTACGTCATCAAGACCATAGTATGTAGCAAAAATGTACCAATCTAATTTAACAAAGAAATTAAATCAAATACAGTAAATTTAAATTGTGAATAATCATAGTTTTACTCCACCATGCACGCGTTTAATTTTCAGAATCAAACGATCACAGTTTGAAGTTGCTGTAATTGGTTTGTATGACAAGTATGCACAGCACATGGAAGAGTAATCTCAAAGAAACATCGTGTCAATAACTTTAGCTCAATGAGTATCATAATACACTGTATCTCGTCCAGCCTAGTCCATGATAAAGAGACTCAGACGTTTACGATTGTTATGAATCGACTTGGTGGTTTGTATTTAATGAACTTAGTAAATGTGGTATAAAACGGGACCAATTTTACCATTATTTAAAAAATAATAATTACTAGCTGAAATAAATAAAACTGAATTTTAATTATATTACATTTAAAAACTTTTATAAAATATGTAATAATACATTTTTGTCATCCAATGTATTATTTATTGACATCAGTTTTCATAAATTGTTATGACTTTAATGGCATTTCACAAGAAGCATCAATACATCAATTTACATGTATATACTGTTATTATTGTACATTCATAATGACATGTAAATGATTCCGTTGTATACCGGAGCCGTTTATACATTAGCATTTGCTTGTTCACCAATTAGGTTCCTTCCCTTGGGAAGTAAATATGTATAAACCAGCATCGATTACTGAGATCATTTCCCCTTCAAATGACGTATGTCTCTCAAGGTAATGGAATGAGTAAATAGTAATGTCGATTGTTGATTATATCACTTTTTCATTGCTCCTCTTCAGCTGCTTAATCGCCTTCATGATATCCTTAGCCTGTGCCATCTTCAGTCTTTCCACGTGGATTATAGATATGAAAAAAATTGAGGAAGGTCTCACGTGAAGTAAATGTATATAAAAATAAAATACTTCAGACGACACTTGATTTTAATGATGACTGGAAGCATTTCGACTTGTTTACAAGTCTTTTCAACAGTGTGGGGCATTTTCAACATGGCGAATATATAGGTAGCTTAAACAATGTACAATAGACTTTGATTGATTGGTAAGTGACAAGTGGTTAGCTTGATTAGCACACACTAAACTATTTACGAGGGATTAAAATTTGAGTCATTGCAGGTCTCACATCCTGGCCCACAGTCAGTGAATTGATCATTTGCTTGCATAATTGACATTTCTAGCATACATGTAGTTTCGGGGAGTATAAGATTGTGTGCTTCTTGAAAATGTTCTTCTTATAAAATCTAATTTACTCAAAAGACCTTTTTTATGGTGTTGTTTCTATTGGTGACACAGTGGTTTGGTCGGTTGCACTTGTGTTGGTTTGGTCTAAGTCCTCAGCTGATGATAATACTGGGGACTGATTCATCCCTCTATTGAGAAGGACTCATCTGATTCGTAGTGATGATAATCAGCTTGATCCATATATTTGTCTCTGTTTGGAACTGCGGGTGGTCTTCTGTTATGATTTCCCCTCTCCTTGCAAACTCTGTGGTTTCCGACCTGCTTACGTCCTTTGTATGCACTGTTTCCTTTCTTCTTCTGTACATTTGATGGTCTTGCCAATATTGATAATATGAATAGGATAAAACATGCCGTTCCGAGGGGCGTTAGCCCCGAGTCTTTATCCCAAGGGTAAGGGTTTTAAATCGCATAAGCACCCTTTGGCATGTTTTATCAAGCTTACAAACCGACCCATGGTTAAATCTATGTTTCGTCTATTCTAATTGACAGCGCGAAAAATAAAAGAGTCGTCCTTAAAATATCCCCCCTTGGTGAAAAGCCGTAGGTATAAAAAGAACCTGTAGCACAGTGGTATCGTCGCTGCGCCGGAGTGCAGGAGTATAGAGGTTTCGGGTTCGAGACGGGCTATTGGAGAAAAAAAACATTTGCAGATTTATGTTTGAATTTACAGTTGTTTTTCAGTTCTTAGACATAACAAACACTAATTTTCATCTTAAATTTAACTTCTCTGTATTTAATATAGATATTTGAAGAGGGGCATTATTAAGATAATTGCCCGGGTTAGACGGATATTACGTTACAATATCGGGGATTATAATGTTATTATAGGGGTAACGTTGTTTTTTAGGGCATTATCATTTGCAGAAGCCCGAGGTCTTCAATTAACTGCCCGACGAAGGAGGGCAGTTGAAAAAGACCGGGGGCTTCTGCAAATGATAATGTCCTGAAAAACAAGTTACCCCTATTATAGCTCAAATGGATGGAATTTGTACTTTCAACCGAATTCTCCTACAAGTTTTAATTACAGTTGCATAAAACAGCAAAAACAGCAAAGTGTTACAGCCGAGAACCACTGTGACGTCACAAGTGAAGAATGACGTCATGGTCGCTTGACTTTCACGGTTGTCACGAACCCAAGCTGATTTGTCAGCCGTTGATCGGGGAAACGAAAGCAGTCTATATCTACTGATTATCATACTGATGCATAGTCGTGTTTTATTATATAACCATCCAGTGAAATAATGAATATCAACGAATATCTACATATTTAGCAAGTTAAGGATGCATGCGTACTTAGGTTACCTAAATATAACATTGAAGGTCTTTATTTTGTTAAAACACTTAAAAACTGTGCGGTTGTATTGTCACATCGTGTTTATATCATGATTTGGCAAAATTACGTGTCCTCGTTTGAAAGAAAGACGTGAAATACGTTTCAAAATATTCGATTCGATACGCTCATTTGGTCGCCATATTGTTGAAATTGCAAGAGGAGATTCTAAAGTGACGTCACTTAGAAACAAAGTGATAATGGCCCGTCGTCAGCGCTGAGAGGGCCGTTATCATTTGCAGTGGCCAGCTCATTTCTGATAACAAGAGGGCGGTTTCATGATAATTCCATCCATTTTAGCTATAATAATTAAGTATTTCCGTATTTGCCCAGTTTCAGGTCCGAGGTCCGTTGTATTGGCCCGAGACGAAGTCGAGAAGCTGTAACTCGGCCAATACGGAAATACTTAATTAATGACAATTTTATTAATTGACCTCTTTTCATTCTATTTGAACATCACTAAACATCTTATTTATATTGAAATAATAAATATAAACAAGATAGGTGAACAGATACCATAGGTCAAAGTTGTGAAGCGACAGCGCATGCTCAGGCTCATATTGGCCTAGTTTATCCCGTATTGGCCCAGTTTGTCTCGTATTGGCCCAGTTTTCCCGTATTGGCCCAGTTGTCGAATCATATGGTCTAGACCGTAAATACCGTATACGTGCCATAACATTGATAGTTAATTAATAATATGTGACAATACATCCACATATGAATTATTGAGTAATGTTATAGGCAGTATAGTGATGTGACGTCACTGGAGGTATGTAAATATCATCAACATTTGTTACGCGTACCTTTATGTCATTATACACTGGTCCGTGGTTTACATCTCTAAAACTAAAAGTTTTCTCTAACTTCTCTTGTACATATCGTAACTGCCCATCCTCCGCTTGTTGTACACTGTTGTGATATTGAAACATGTAATTTTTTGGAGAGGGCTTTTCTAAGTTGGATAACTTGTGTTGAATCCTTTTTTTGAATAAATAAAATATATTTCAATCAATATGCTGGATATGACGCTTGGTGACGATGTCATCAATTGTAGAATTACTGGAAGTACAGTTCTTATCGTGACACGTCCACGATGTAGTTGCCTGAACATGTAACTGTCAGTACAAATATATCTTCCTCCACCTGAAGTTGGAACGGACATATATGACCTATCTGTTGATTTGCCATATTGCAAGTGATATATGGTGTCATCTTGGTATAACATATAGAGATTATTACACAAGGAAGTGTGTCATGTGACTTTTACGATACCAGTGTGAATTTCGTAAAAGCCATATGACACACTTTCGTGTGTAATAATTTCTTTATTACCCATTTTATTCCATTTGAATCGCGTAAACTTAGCAAGGAAACAACCCATTTCAAGCTACAGTGACGTCACGAACACTCGTTTTATGACGGCACACACGGAAAGTCATGGTGAAACAATGGTTGCTAGGAAAACGTGATATGTGCACATGTGCTCATATCAATAATATTAACTCGGTTATTTTCAACCATATGGGTATTAAATAGACTAAGTCATACATTTGTAATAACTGTAATAACTAGTTAGAATTAAATGATAATTGAAAACAGGATTGTCTGGATAAAAACTTCTATAATTTGTAGATACACGACATTTCGACACGACCCCCTCCATCAGATTAAAGGTAATCACACACTCAGAAACGTCGTGTATCTTTACAATATAGAAGTTGTTATCCAGAAAATATTGTGTTTTTATACATCCACTTCTGAATGACCCGCAAAAACTAATATTGGTGAGTTAAATCAACTAATAATTAGTGACTTATCAATTAATATAGCGAATAGCAATCAATAACCATTCACTCGACAAGTGGTGCAAAACCTCCACCGTTCTCATATAGTGAAAAATCAAGCAATAATTACTGAGGTAACATCAACCGATTTCGTTATGAAATTCTCATATTGATTTAACCCATTGCTTTTAATCCTTTAACACAACAAATGTAGCGTTCAGCGAAACTTCAAAGAAGTTTAACTGTTGCCAAATCTTGCCTTCCAGGAGAGGTCGGACTAATCAGTCAACAAATGAACAAATACTGTGACCGAACTGTCGACAAACCATTTTCTCAGGTTTTCATTAATCGAGCGCAGATAACAAGTGTAGAAGAGAGCAAAGCTCACATACCCCGCTTCCAAATATAGTTTGACATAACTGAAAATAGGAAAGGCACAACTATGGGGATGATTAACCTGTGTGAAAAGTTGAATGAAAAATAGCGAATGTACAATTCCAGAGAAAACTGTTAAACCATTGAAACAGCCAAAAATAAAATTTAGAAATAGGTCTAACCCTCAAAAGGCACATCTAGGCATCATGGTTGACATTTATATGAAGTGTGGTGTAGCTAGAATGTATAGTTTAGGAAATCAGTTCCACACAGAATGACTTCCTTATTGAGTCACCGTTTGGTCATGTTTCCATGGAAACCGCAAAAAACACTAAAAACCCTCATAAGACACAACTAGAGATCATGGCTTACATCTGTAGCAAGTTTGGTGAAGCTAGCATGTATAGTGTGAGAAATATGCTCCGCACAAAATGACTTCCTTACGGAGTCACTGTTTGGTCATGTTTCCATGGAAACCGAAACAAATAAAAATCAGAAATTGATCTAACCCTCAAAAGGCACAACTAGAGATCATTGCCAACATGTGTAACAAGTTTGGTGAAGCTAGCATGTATAGTTTGAGAAATATGCAAAGTTTTGTGACGGACAGACGGACAGAATTAACGCTATTTACCCCCGCTTACGTTGTAAAGCGGGGGTATAATTAGTTACAACCTCGCTATAAACCGAAAGATCCGGCTCATGACCTTCCAGGTACGACATCCTTGAAACATATTGTATGAACATTGCCTTGTCAGCATTGGGACAGCATATTCACTCATTGTATATTATCTGTCATATAATTTGATTGTTTGTACATACGCGATAATTTCTGTATATTGTGTGCTTGTTTATAGGTAACTACATGTCTGGCTTCCAGGGCATCTATATATACCAACCACTTTGCTTATTATCAAAGAAGGGGAAACTAAGAAGCGAAACATGAAACAAAAGATAAGATTTGTCTCTTAAAATTCCGGTTTGAATGTGAACATGTTACCATCCATTGCATACAATACTATGTTCATTGTACATACATTTAATCCCTAACATAAGCTAAAAGTTTGAATCGATCGCCTATCATTGTCTTTTTCGAAACGCATACGAAGGGGAATGTATAATTACAGGGCTCCAGATAATTATTTTCACCAATGAGTATTTCACTCATCAAAATAAAAAATGAGGAGTAAATTAACCAAATGAAAAAGGTCAATGGGTATTTCACTCATCAAAATAAAAAGTGAGGAGTAAAATTAATAAATGAAAAAAGCTAAGAGTATTTCATACTTTCAACGTTTATTAACATTCATTGTCTTCATCTCGTAGGTGTTCAATTAGTCATTGGTTATTTGGCCAGTACATGTACCAAAATATACTGTTTCTTCAAAATATTTACGTATACTACCGTCTTAAATCACAACGTGCTTTAATTATACAATATGTTGAATATACTTCTAAAATTGAATAAATCAACTCTCTGTTTCAATCACTACAAAATGTAATAAAGAAAACCTCATAAAAATTATGAATTTAATCAATTAATTATTTATTTATTTTTATTAGACTGACAAAGTTCATTCTTGAAAAGATCACTCAATATGAGTTGATACATTTTTTAAAGTACATTTAATGTTTGAATTTTTGTGTAAGCATGAAAGCTTCTTGATGATTTTAATTGTGATTATTTGACATAACAATTTTAGAAACACTTAGTACTGAGCCGTGTTCAAGATAGGTTTCAAAGTAATCGCTCACAGAGCGATTACTTTGAAACCTATCTTGAACGCGATTGCTCAATGTAGCGCTACGTAGCAAGGCGAGCAAACTTTAAGGTATTTGCACTGTGTCGTTCAAGAGAGAAGAAGCGCTACATTGAGCGCTACATTGAGCGCTACATTGAGCAATTTAAGCGCTCGCTGCTATTGAACGGGGCGCAGATTTCTGTCTTCAATAACTGAACAGCACATGGTCTGTATCTAATGTCGCTCAAGGATTTTTGTCAAAATATTCACTGACAATTCCCATCTTTATATGTTTTGATAATAATTTCCCAGGTTATCAACACTAAAATAAGTTGAAACAGATGTCAAAACAGTAAACACAGACCACGAGAAAACCGGGTGAAGAGCAGGTTAGTGTTAGATGCTAACCCGCGTAGCATGTTTTGAGCGTTAACCAGCCACGCATGTATGAATATTCATGACGTGATAAATGATTGACAGGTGTTCGCGCTACAACAGCAGGGTACCGTAATACATGTAATTAATGGTCAATTCCGTTAAATAGCTGTGATTATTTTGTTTTGATGGGGTATTTTGTGAAATCCAATATATCATTAATGATAAATAATGTTATATGTTTTAGAACAGCAATAGATAATGCTTACGAAAACCTCCGTGAACACATTTGCTATGCTATAAATAACTTTATCACACGGCAAGAACTGGCGATATTAAACTTTCCGTAGGCCTACTTTACGGACATTAGCATATTATTCGCATCTCCAAACTGACTTCATGAACTATGAATAAAATATCAAAATGAATTTAATTTGATATTCTTTTAAGGAAAGCATCGACTTGCGATAATCGAGTTACGTTCGATGAGATGCTTTTTGTTTTCTTTTTTTTTAAAAACCATTTAGACTACATGATACTGACGTCAGAAATGCTGTAGGGGAGACCGGGGCAGGTTGGGACACGGGATAGGTTAGGACACCATGTATATCTATTGATTCCAAGTAAGGAGGAAGAAACTGTTTATATATTAAAGAAATACCATCATATACCATGTTACATATGATGCTGATGACTGAAAATATGATGTAGTTCAAACACTGGCAAGCAATATACGGTTTTTCAATGGTTTGGCTAAATTTTGAGCATATCAGTAATTATGATATGATATAAAAATGAGTAAGCAATCTTGGTTAATACCTATTGTTCTGGAAAGTTCCATCATTATGCTAAGTTGTAACACGTAAGTACTTGACATGTTATTTCAATTTACCAATATATATATGGAGGCATGTTATCACCTTAGGGTCAATGGGACAGTTTGGGACACTGGTTCAGACAATGTCAGCGGGGTAGATTGGGACAGAGTGGTTGAGACAAGGTGTCCCAATGTGCCCCAGTATATTTTGAAAGCGTCCCAATGTGTCCAATCTTGATTACTATTCTCTTAACTATACAGACTGGGTTTTTTGTTATGTCAAATATTAAAAATAATTGTGATAAGCATTGAAATCATAATGCTTCTCTCTTGGGTATGGGTATTGTCCCAATGGGCCCGGCTCATGTCCCAATGTACCCCAGGGTGGGGCAGGTTGGGACAGCATTTTTTATGTTTTTGTTTCTTGTTTATACTAAAAGTTTGTTAATATATTTTGTTGTTTTATGTTTTCATATTTTTATAATTAAGGTTGCTTTAAATATGCTAATATTGCTTGTGTTCATAAATTAAGAAAAAATAGAGCCATGGGCTCTGTAGCTCATCAGAGTTTATTTTGTTTGATGATGAAGACAGAAATATGTTGTCTCAATATAATGCACAATCCCTATCCCTGACAAATCTTAGTCTTGAAATTGAGAGAGAGCACTCAGCAAGGTCAACACACAGGAGATTATGCAATATTCTGACCCCTTGGCTCTGGTTACAAGCCAGCTGTGTTTTTTGTGTTTTACCGCCAAATTATGTAATAGACTCTTGCTTGCACTGAACACTGGCAGCACTGATCTAACCGTATAAGGCTTAAAGAGAACAGGCAATGTGATGAATCTCATGGTACATAGTACAATTTTGAATCACCTTGGCTAAACAATCTCGGTTCTAAGCCTTGTCATCCAAACATCTAAACATTCTGAACAAAATATTCCTTCTAGTTTGTTCTGGATGAAAACAGGATTTTAGGTTATGGCCTGCGGTGCTCTTATTTGGGGCCACTGGGTCACCAAATCTACAATTTAGAATCTCCATTGGCTAAAGACTCTTTACACAACATGACAACCTTCTAGGTATTTTCGTTCTGGAGAAGAAGATGAACATAATCGTATCATTTCATCACCAGTCATATGCAGTTCACTTATCTCATGTAAAATAAAAGAATTCTTAACTCCTCTTCAATTTAGTCCTTTATGCCTTGTCACAATTTTCAGTTCATAGGCTATTCAATAGTTCTCATTTCACATTGATTACATCAATTTGACAAACATGTCCACAATGAAGATTGTTATTTCAAGTCGACATACATTTCAAATAAAGTGAAAGAAGTGCACATAAAATATCAGTTCAAAGTTCAATTTCGACAGTTTTTTTAGGCTGTGGCCCATATTTGGGGTCTCAGGGTCACCAAATTTACAAGTTAGAATCCCCATTGGCTAAAGAGTTTGCATACAATATTACAGCCTTCTAGGTATTTTTGTTCCGGAGAAAAAGATGAAAATAGCTTTTTAGCTTATGACCCCTGTGGCCCTTATTTGGGGTCACATGGTCACCAAATCTACAATTTAGAATCCCCATTGGCCAAGGAGTCTGTACATAAAATTTCAGCTCTCTGGAGTCATTGGTTTTCGAGAAGAAGATGAAAAAAGTTTTTTAAGGTTATGACCCCTGGGGCCCTTATTTGGGGTCACAGGGTCACCAAATCTACAATTTAGAATCCCCATTGGCCAAGGAGTCTGTACATTAAATGTCAGCCCTCTAGAGTTATTGGTTCTGGAGAAGAAGTCGAAAAAGTGAAAAGTTTACGGACGGACGGACGGATGGACGGACGCCATCCCATGCCATAAGCCCTTTCAGGCCTGATGAGCTAAAAACAGGAAAATAGTGTTTTTCGTCCCAAGGTGCCCCGGTCTCCCCTATATCTTTGACAATATATATTAGTTTTGATCATTGTTATTCCAAATTGTTATTCTTCACAGTGATCATGCAGTTTTGTAAATTGAGGCCCGGAGGTCGTGTGGTAAGCTGTTATGCATGGTCAGTGCTGGCCCGGTCCGAAAAAGTACAAGTATTTGTACTATTGAAGGTAGTGTTATCCCACATATAAAAATGTTATGTACCGTGTTGACATTTTCTCGGTAAAATATTGCCATTGAATGTGATTGACGTTAGATCTTTCACACTGATAGGCCTACTGTTTAATTTGTGATGAATAACAATTTATAGAATTATGCAAGCTATTTTCACCAAATCACATTTCCCACCGTATTGTACACACATGATACGCATCTCATTTCAAATTTCAAGGAATCACTGAAACAGACAACACACCAAAATATTTGTTATTATCAATTGTATTCAATATACAATATTATTTAAACAATGAAAATTCAAAAGCAAGTAGACAATTAAATATCAGAATAAAGGATATTTTTTCATAAGAACATTTGACTTTTTGTAGGCCAAAATTTTGAAAAAAACATTGTTCAGCTTTACATGGGACATGTTTGTGTATCGCTGTGACTGAAAACACTCTGAGACACAGTTATTTGGGTGTTATTTAACTTCTGTTGGTCTGTATCCTTGAATTCCTTATATGTATCGTGATAGTAGTAGTGTCGTCAGTTAGTATCGTGAAATTTCTTGTTATTATCGCCTATATAAAATAATGCATTTATGCTTGAAATTATAATAAATGCATATTGATATAAAATGTTTATGAATTGTGAACAGTGATATGATAATGAAAACGATTGATGAAAAATGATGCCATAATGTGAAATATTTATTAACGCATGAAGTGTGTGATATAATGTTATATAATAGTATATGAATGTTCGTTTCACTAGTTTAGTAAGAAAACCTCTCCGTTCCTACAGTCAGCATTATTGTACTATGTGTACTATGTGTACTATATTTAACTCTAGGGGAGCAATAACCATATAAGAGTATCAGTCGGAAAAGACGAGTAGCTAGAAATATATTCTTCGCATCATAGGTACAGGTAACCAATGGCAATTATAGAACATGAAATTCCTATGCAAATTTAGACAATAAAACGTGAAGTAATATAGCTTCTCTCAGAGCGGGGGAACCTTTGGGCTAGTGTGCTCTCTAGGTCCACGTTCACCTGTAATAAGATGATTCATATATAAACAATGGATGTGAGAGACCCTCTGCGTTTTGTCTTCTGTGTATAAACTAATCGCCAGAGCTACATCCCCAGCTAAAGGCGATATTATACTCAGCTTTTCCGGCAAATACATATACGCAAGTAAATTGCAGTTATTCAGTCTATATGTTAGACCTGCCTAGATGGTTAACATCCTACATACAGTCTACATACCCAAGTTATTCAGTATATATCCTATACCTGCCTAGATTGTTAACATCCTACATACACTATACCTAAATCTTATAACTGTGCCATAACATACATATAATCCAGGCATATAGTAGGTATCAGGTTAACATCCTACATACACTCTACATACCCAAGTTATTCAGTCTATATATTAGACCTGCTAGGTGGTTAACATCCTACATACGCTCTACATACCCAAGTTATTCAGTCTATTACCTATACCTGCCTAGGTGGTTAACATCCTACATACACTCTACATATCCAAGTTATTCAGTCTATAACCTATACCTGCCTAGATGGTTAACATCCTACATACACTCTACATACCCAAGTTATTCGGTCTATATGTTAGATCTGCCTAGATGGTTAACATCCTACATACACTCTACATCCTAAAGTTATTTAGTCTATCTCTTAGACCTGCCTAGATGGTTAACATCCTACATACACTCTACATATCCAAGTTATTCAGTCTATTTGTTAGACCTGCCTATATGGTTAACATCCTACATACACTCTACATACCCAAGTTATTCGGTCTATATGTTAGACCTGCCTAGATGGTTAACATCCTACATACACTCTACATGCCGAAGTTATTCAGTCTATTTGTTAGACCTGCCTATATGGTTAACATCCTACATACACTCTACATACTCAAGTTATTCGGTCTATATGTTAGACCTGCCTAGATGGTTAACATCCTACATACAATCTACGTCCTAAAGTTATTTAGTCTATCTCTTAGACCTGCCTAGATGGTTAACATCCTACACACACTCTACATCCTCAAGTTATACAGTATATATGTTAGACCTGCCTAGATGGTTAACATCCTACATACACTCTACATACTCAAGTTATTCAGTCTATATATTAGACCTGCCTAGATGGTTAACATCCTACATACACTCTACATACTCAAGTTATACAGTATATATCCTAGACCTGCCTAGATGGTTAACATCCTACATACACTCTACATCCTTAAGTTATTTAGTCTATCTCTTAGACCTGCCTAGATGGTTAACATCCTACATACACTCTACATACTCAAGTTATTCAGTCTATATATTAGACCTGCCTAGATGGTTAACATCCTACATACACTCTACATACTCAAGTTATTCAGTCTATATGTTAGATCTGCCTAGATGGTTTACATCCTACATACACTCTACATATCCAAGTTATTCAGTATATATCTTAGACCTGCCTAGATGGTTAACATCCTACATACACTCTACATACCCAAGTTATTCGGTCTATATATTAGACCTGCCTAGATGGTTAACATCCTACATACACTCTACATACTCAAGTTATACAGTATATATCCTAGACCTGCCTAGATGGTTAACATCCTACATACACTCTACATCCTTAAGTTATTTAGTCTATCTCTTAGACCTGCCTAGATTGTTAACATCCTACATACACTCTACATACCCAAGTTATTCGGTCTATATATTAGACCTGCCTAGATGGTTAACATCCTACATACACTCTACATACTCAAGTTATTCAGTCTATATATTAGACCTGCCTAGATGGTTAACATCCTACATACACTCTACATACTCAAGTTATACAGTATATATCCTAGACCTGCCTAGATGGTTAACATCCTACATACACTCTACATCCTTAAGTTATTTAGTCTATCTCTTAGACCTGCCTAGATGGATAACATCCTACATACACTCTACATGTCCAAGTTATTCAGTATATATCCTAGACCTGCCTAGATGGTTAACATCCTACATACACTCTACATACTCAAGTTATACAGTATATATCCTAGACCTGCCTAGATGGTTAACATCCTACATACACTCTACATCCTTAAGTTATTTAGTCTATCTCTTAGACCTGCCTAGATTGTTAACATCCTACATACACTCTACATACCCAAGTTATTCGGTCTATATATTAGACCTGCCTAGATGGTTAACATCCTACATACACTCTACATACTCAAGTTATTCAGTCTATATATTAGACCTGCCTGGATGGTTAACATCCTACATACACTCTACATACTCAAGTTATACAGTATATATCCTAGACCTGCCTAGATGGTTAACATCCTACATACACTCTACATCCTTAAGTTATTTAGTCTATCTCTTAGACCTGCCTAGATGGTTAACATCCTACATACACTCTACATACTCAAGTTATAGATCTACAGTATATATCCTAGACCTGCCTAGATGGTTAACATCCTACATACACTCTACATCCTCAAGTTATTCAGTCTATATGTTAGACCTGCCTAGATGGTTAACATCCTACATACACTCTACATACTCAAGTTATTCAGTCTATATGTTAGATCTGCCTAGATGGTTTACATCCTACATACACTCTACATATCCAAGTTATTCAGTATATATCTTAGACCTGCCTAGATGGTTAACATCCTACATACACTCTACATACCCAAGTTATTCGGTCTATATGTTAGACCTGCCTAGATGGTTAACATCCTACATACACTCTACATACCCAAGTTATTCAGTATATATCTTAGACCTGCCTAGATGGTTAACATCCTACATACACTCTACATCCTCAAGTTATTCAGTCTATATATTAGACCTGCCTAGATGGTTAACATCCTACATACACTCTACATACCCAAGTTATTCAGTATATATCTTAGACCTGCCTAGATGGTTAACATCCTACATACACTCTACATACCCAAGTTATTCGGTCTATATGTTAGACCTGCCTAGATGGTTAACATCCTACATACACTCTACATACCCAAGTTATTCAGTATATATCTTAGACCTGCCTAGATGGTTAACATCCTACATACACTCTACATCCTCAAGTTATTCAGTCTATATATTAGACCTGCCTAGATGGTTAACATCCTACATACACTCTACATACCCAAGTTATTCAGTATATATCTTAGACCTGCCTAGATGGTTAACATCCTACATACACTCTACATCCTCAAGTTATTCAGTCTATATATTAGACCTGCCTAGATGGTTAACATCCTACATACACTCTACATACCCAAGTTATTCAGTCTATATCTTAGACCTTCCTAGATGGTTAACATCCTACCTAGATGGTGTACATCCTACATACACTCTACATAATCAAGTTATTGGTGAGGATTGGTCTAATAGTTTTAGACGTCTGCTCCGGAAACAAACCCTACCCTTCAAATAGACAAAATCCAAATTGTTACCATTGGAACAAAACAAAAAATTTCAAAAAGTTTAAACTCCCAAAAAGCACATCTATCAGATATTGGGTGGCAATATACCAAATGTTGTGAAGATGGGCCAATTAGTTCTCGAGTAGTGCTCCGGAAACGATGTGATCACGGACAGACATAGGGACAGACGGACGGACACACAGTCTGAACCAACGACTATATCCCCCCCCCCCCCCCCCCCCCCCCACCCCCCACCCCCCCACCCCCCCCCCCCCCACCCCCCCCCCTATATGCTGGGGATAACAACCTGAATTGTCCTAACATTCCACCTGATGAAGAGGTAAGTATAGTATATTATCATGTCTGCTGGATATAGGATGTTGTGGGTATGTAGCGTGATGCCCAGCGTGATGATTATATTGACCAGAGAACAACACAAGACAGCATTTCAGTCTCCATCCTTGTATTCTTGCAGATACTCTTATACATATAGATAGCTCTGATAGTTGTGCATGCAGAGTCCAGGGCTCAAGTCTGCTCTGCGATGATCGACCGTTCAATATATCCATCTCACCTCTGGGTGAATCTATAGCTCTCATTGGTTATCTATCTATATGTGAACTCTGTTTATGGCAATGACTTTGAATCGCCGCATCTTCCAACAACCCTGACTGACATAAAAATATGTAAGGTATACTGACGTCAGATGAGAGCTTTTGATCCAGTCTATAGAGACAATATTCACCAACCATAAGTATATATGTATAACATTGTAATCACACACAATTTATATATGTATATAGATACACATGCTTCATAAATTAATACATTTGTAATCATATAACATAAAATGTTAATTTCTGTCTTTTTGTATAATGTTATCACTGGCGATAATATACTCCGAAACGTCGTGTATTTTCACATTAATGAAGTTCTTATCCAGAAAATATCCTTGTTCCTGTAATATTGAGGATTACAATAATATTTGTGGACAGGGAAATAAGTATTGAAGAGGTGGATGTTTCTCTTTCTAGCTTCCGTCCTAATACAATTCCAGTTGTTATAGATTCCACACGATATGTTAAAGGCGCTGTAGCTAGGTTTTCGCATGTTATTTTTCTCAAATTGATCATTTATTATTAAAGTTTGTACAATAAATTGGTACCTTAATCGATAAAACGTCGCATTATACGTCCCAATAAGACGTATGCAAAGAAAACGGTTATCCGTATTGGAACCAGTTGAGATATTTCCTGATTTAATGGCGTTTACTTATAGGCCTACTGATAAACTTGCAGATTTAATTTAGAACGACAAAAATCTGCTTTACTTAAACTTAATATTTTCAATATAGCCCTTTTAATATCTAATAGTTTTTTCTTGTATGTTATATGTCATAGTACCTTATATATAACCCTAAATGAGTTGCTCTTATATAAGCTACGATTTTATGTTCTATGTATGCATGTTAAAGATGGAATTCTAACCTAATTAACTGACAGCCATCTCTGTACGTTTCTTTTGCATTAACTCAGATATATATATATTGATAAACTACACTCAACCGCAAAAGAAATGTCACCACATGTTCAACAGTCTAGAATTCTAAATACTGAGGCCGGTAAAAGTAGATTTTTAATGCATTTTATATGGACATGATTTGTAAAGAGGTACCCACAATTTCATATATCAGAAAATAATGCTTTATTTTTATATCTGTTCAAGTGTACTTCGGATGCTGAAATCGCTTTTTCAAATGTCTTTTGGCCAGAATGTTTCGCATTTAACTTAAAAATTCATGTAATATTAATTAATCAATGATGTAGTCGACATGAATAACCTTGTTCTTAAATTTGTTGACGCGTCTTTACTAATGGACGTGGTGAAACAAGTCCAAAAACATTTCTGACTCTCAAATCTTGTCTAGTTAAAGAGATTTAAAAAAACGACGAGTTTTAAACGTGTGTTTCTCATAAATTTCAACAGATAATGTTTTGAAATTTCAAATTTGGTTTAGTTTGTCTCTGGAGAAATGATGTATCTCTGCTTCAGTCGTGTTTATCACTCGTGGATTGAATTATCTTTGTATGGTGACGTTTCTTTTGTGGTTGAGTGTAAGTATACTAAGTAACAAATACTGACTTCATCATTAAAATAATTAACAATGTCATGTTGTGCCGTATAAATTTGAAGCTTTCCACAGCACAGATATAGATGGCTCCACTTCTCATTGTTTTCATGTTTGAATGAACGTGCGCTATAGCCTCATGTAAATATATAAAAATATCACCTCAGTAATATGTTTCACGTGGATTGTGTAATAAGCATATACAACGGGTGACCATAAATTATTACGTAAACATGTATTTAAAAATGCATGTAAGTCTATACTAAAATGCCAATGACTGAGTGGTTTGGTATTAAACGGGAGCAAGCGAGTTTTATATAAATGTGTTTTCGTATTTTATTTATCGAGTGGCGAAGCCTAGAGTGAATATATAGATATATAGGCATATAACGAGATTAGATAAATGGGGTTTTTTTGGTTAAGAATATAGGCCTATATATAATATCAATATCCCGGTAGATGCAAAATTTTGCAAATTTTATTCCTCGGAACAAGGTCGATTTTAATCAGACTGATAGTTTGGCCTGAGAAATCGCGTACAGTGCAAATTTTTGGAATGGGAATACGAATTTGACAGTTTAATAGGCCTAATTATCAACATGTCGCAACTAAACGATTAATATTCTAATACAAATATGGTCTATCTATGTGTGATCATAAGATTCATAACAACAACTTAACAAGTGGAATGTTTTCCGAAAAATACAGACACTTTTAGAGCAACTACGGTACCGAGAACTCACTCCAGCATAAACAAACCTCCCAGTTGAAGATTTCAGCTGGAGAAAAAGGGGGCGTGGTTACAAACATGCCTGGCGGGTTAACCTGCCTGGCTGGTTAACATGTATCACCAACCGTGAAGAGCATGTCATTTCTAAACAAATGCCGATAACTGGTTACAGATAAGTGCAAGTTTGCGCTATATGATAAACATTCATCAGACGGTGCCTAGTTTAGAGGAAGACAAGAGTAGCCTCCCTTTCGTTTCGAATAACGTTTCCGATAATTTTGATGGACTGTTTTTGTTTATCAGCATTTTTGGCAATTAGTTAAATAAAGTTATTGGCAAGTGAAAGGCACTTTCAGTTGACAGATGTACCATGAAATTTATCAGTCTTGACCTTTCTAACACAACACTATTTTGACAGTCACGCATGTAAACAAAATCGGACTCGTATTCTGAGAGATTTGTGCGTATCTTTCACTCATTGATTTCATTTTTCATGCGTATATCTGAATAATTGATGCGTATTCTACGCAAATACGCATCTTATCTGGACCCCTGCTGTATCGGAAGTAAGCTTTATTTTAGTTATGATATCGTTTTCTGGGCATATTGGTGATATTCAGGAATTTTTGTTTTCTACAAATTTTCAAATATAAAATTAATAAGAAAACAAATATCTGAGACAATTTCATTTTAGATTTTCTTTTTGCTTGATATCAGCTAAAAGACATGGGCAGTAAGGAAATTGGAGCTTCAACGCCCAGTATTAACTAATTGAATCATTTTGAATTTAAAAAATTGAAAACATAAATTGACAATAAAATGTTTCCCCCAACATGCATTGATTATCTATAGTTCACACATTGCTTTCAGACAACAAAATAACAAATTTACCGTTTTCAATATATGCATTTATTACTGCATACTATATTGAAATATAACCTGTCTTATGCAAAATATAACAAATCATATGCTTTTGAACTTCCAGTGACACATTGCTTTTAATTATCATTATTAAATTAAACAGACAATGTTTACAATCCCAGCATACTAACTTCACACTGTCTCCATACCTAGTGTGTTTGTTCTCATGGTTTCAGTAGATTAAAGAGTCAACAAAGAAACGGAGACTCGTGGGCCACAGAGCACAGAAAGTTTTTCTGTTTACCGCACCACGTATCAAACCATTTATTGACTGGAGAATTGGCGTTTGCAGCGATGAACATACATTGGTCACCGTCCAGGGAAGGTTGGTTTTGACCCCAGTAACTGGAGAGGACCGTTGAATTATCTGCCCACAGCCACATGTCGTCCGAAGATTTCTTACCACCAACCCAGGGGGATTTACCTGAAATAAGTATAGATGAATTCGTGCACATTCTACAAAATAAGAATAAGACATAGAGAATCTCACCCATGTGTCTTCTGATATCAAATATTTTAACATGAGTTCATAAAGGTTACACAATTAATATCCGAGGTTTGTCGAGAATATTTTACTTTTATTAATTTATAAACCTTCCAAAAAATGGGCTCAACAGATATTTTTTAACTCAAATGTTACCATTTGATGAATTCTAGAAGTGAAATTGTGAATCAAGACAAATATGTTTGTTCATGAAAATGGCTAAACACAGACATCCGTTGACACACCAAGTTTAACTGAGCTAGGCCTTACACATTTTTTAGTTTGGGTTCGGTAGCAATATGTTAAGTTTTGTTTCCATGGAAACAGCTAAACAAAAAATTCCTAAGTAGATAAACAAAACCACAAGACAAATCTGCACACGATGATTGTTATGCCCCTATTTCACTACGAGCCGATTTATCACAAATAGCCACGAAAAAGTAGATATTCGTATTCGTATATTCGTAGATATTCATGCTAAAACCCTACGAAACAGATACGAATTATAACGAATTGGTCACTAATTATACACGACGTGTGGGAAATAAATGAGAAACAGTTGCGATTACACTACGAATTTTCGTCCTTATTTCGGGACATTCGTAAATTATTTGTAGATGATTCGTAGATGATTCGCAGATGATTCGTAAGTTATTCGGGTTGAGACCATCAAAATTATCAACCACGAATTTCCAAGAACTGTTTACGAACTTGTTACGAACTACACGAATTAGTTACGAAGACTTTAAATTCGTTGTTGATTCGTGAAACATGCCACGAATTGGAGGAATGTTGCCGAATCAACTAGGAATCATATACGAATTCCAAGAATTAATTACGAATTGTGTACGAATGTTCACAAATGTGAAAATTTTCTCTTTATTGATGATTCGTGACAATTCGGCTCCTAGTGAAATAGGGGCATTACACATACCAAATGTTATTGAGTTATGCCTTACAGTTTTTGAGTGTGTGGTCCGGAAACAATATGTTAAATTATATTTCCATGGAAACCGCTAAAAATAAAATTCCAAAGGAGTCGAAATCCCTAATCATCCCACATCTACACATGATGATTGTTCAACATACCAAATTTCATTGAGTTTGGCCTCACATTATTTTGTGTTCTGGCCCGTAAACGAAACCCAGACGCACGGTCTAGCAGATTCTGTGTTTTGTCAATGAATTCTCCAAATAGGTATTACAAGCTGACCCCTCTGAGACTGAAGGCCTTGATAACGCCTCAAGGCCGCCGCTAGGAAGTGTTATGGCGGACTGCGGGACCGGGCGAGAAAGCATGATTTTTTGAAACGCTGGCATCAACGTCGGGCTTGAACAAGCTGGGAGCAGATCGAACATGTGGATTTTAATACAGAAAGTTTTCTCTGGATGGCTTTACCAATGTGCTCTTTCCTAGAATCATCTACTGCTGTACCGAATTGACACTTCGATAGACATTGAGATCTACAAGGGGAGACTTCAAGAAACGATTAAGTCCATGCCTGATGCTCTCAAGGGAATTTACAGTGTAAAGTGACCCCTCAGTCTGTCTGACATCATGGTAAAAACTGACAAGAACGCTTCATAAAAATCCTTGGAACTTTCATTCCCACTCATTTAAAAAATAAATTCTCTCAACAGTCGTTTGCCTTGACCGTTATTTGAGAATGTATGTTTTATCCTTTTTTCTTTAATGTACTGTAATGATCTTCTCAAACATCAATGATACTTCTTTGTTAGATGAAGTTTATTCTTGAACGTACATTGTACAAACATGGCTATGCCATGCCGTAAACATCAAGGTTATGATAAAAGTGTAATTGTAAAGGGAACGAACTCTGACGTAATCGTTAAACCTAAAACGAAAAGTGATCATATTACATGTACTCCACACTATGAGATGCGAAACGCTTCATTGTAAATATTCGTTTGGTCTAGCGCTAGCGTTTGTGAACAACAATGCAATCAAGGTAGATCACTATTGAGGGCATATTGTTGCAAGGGGCACGCGTGACGCAGTTTAACATAGTAAAATATACCTACGTCATGTGATCGGTCTTGTCCAACGGGTAACCGACATTGCTGTGCAAGTCAAGATAATGTTGTTTAATAGCACTGCACACATTTTTTCTAACATATTTTCATTAAAAAAGCTAACGATCTGTATATTAATGATCATGTACCTACCAAGAACGGTGGCAATCAGGTTGACCAGGTCATTCACTTCAGGACTATCCACAGTTAAGAGATGTCCACCATCTGATACGCACTGGTATTCTGAATCTTCCCAGGATGAAGGGTTATATTGGTACAGCTTGTAGCAGAGTCCCAGAGATCTGTACCAGATGTAGCCTGGTCTGCATTTGTCTGGAAACACCAGGAACATAAATAATAGTTAATACCATAGTTCCGAGTTGTATAGGGAAATAGCAGGACAGTTTGTCCGAGAGGACCGACCGAGGCCATTGACCGAGAACGGGACTCGGGAACAAACTGTCCTGGTATTTCCCGATACAACAAAGAAACTATGGTAGCAACTGACTTACATCTAACTTATTCCGAGTGACATAGCATGACAAATGAACAGTTTTTAAATTAATATGTAAAATACCCTTACCTTTAATTAAGTCCACACATTAAACGTTCAAACATCGTACAGTTCCACACAGTTCTAAAATGGTCGACGAAAGAATGTATTATTTTCGTCTTCATCATCACAATGTGACTTTGTAATCAATATTTTTAAACTATGATAATCTATATATGATGCGAGTGTGTTTTGGATGATTAATATCCTAATGCAGGATATTAACTATCCCAAAGCACACAAGTGTGATAACCTATTTATCATACAATGTCCTTTTTTTATTATTTAACTAAGAAAAGGCTATTTAGTTGTCACAAATAAACAAACATAACTTCGTGGAATGTGTGCAGATATCTATGACGTCACAAATATGTTCGTCGTAATACTTTACATCACAAGAACAGTTGTACAGTTGTTAACCATGTTCTTCCGATCGCGCACAGACAATTTTTAATTTTCTGAGATTTATATTTTTTGTCGTTTCCATGGAAACGTCACTTTTTGGACTTAGTTTTATTGTGTTCAGTGGGTTCAGTTTTCTCGGATACCGTTCAACCTAGGTGAATGAAATGTTGGTTGTGAGTACTCATGACCATACTCTTTATCGAGTTCGAAAACCAGTTCCGAAATATTATTTTTTACGGAGTTATGGCCATTGAATCCGAAATTTAACTTTGTACCAAAAGAACTGTGATGCTCCAATGGGGACAAGTTTTCTCGGAAACTATTACATCTAGGTGAATGAAATTTAATATGGAGGTAGTCCATATGATACTCTTCATCGAGTTCGAAAACCAGTTCTGAAATATTATTTTTTATGGAGTTATGGCCCTTGGATCCGAAATTGAACTTTGTACCATAAGAGCTGTGATGCACCAATTGGGACAAGTTTTCTCGGCAAATATTACATCTAGTTGAATGAAATTTTACATGTAGGTAGTCCAGATGATACTCTTCATTGAGTTTAAAGTCCAGTTCCGAAATATTATATTTTGTAGAGTTATGAAGCCCTTGAAGCTGTAATTGAACTTGGTACAAATTACCGATGTGATGCTCTAATGGGAAATATTAAATTACCTGAAAAATATTACATCTGGGTGAATGAAATTTTGTAACAACAGTCAGTTCCTAAAATTATTTTGGACAATATTATGATGCTTGAAGCTGTTTTATAAACATAGTAACCTTCACATCTATAATTCTCAATGGACGGATAGCGGATGGCGGGGGTATGTGAGCCATGCTCACTTTTTCTTGTTTCAAGGCAACAATCTATGTTGACACTGGCCTGCTGGAAAGACGTATCTCTATATACACACCGGTCTCGCTGTGTACGAGATTCAAATGGCCTGTACATCTCAGAGTGTAATAAACACCATTGAATCAAGTGCTATCCTTGACGCCCCCAACTAATGTTACAGTTCCAGAACGTTTACAAGCCTAAACACGTAACTCGAGTCATTACTTTTGAAAAATACCAACAAAACTCTTATGGAATTTCTTTAAACTTCAATTAGCATTTTTAACAGCAAATACATGGGGACTTGTCAACTGACGAACTGTTTCATGGGAGTCTCACATATTTTTTTGAATGCAGTCGGAAATAAATGATGGCAAGGCGCCTGCAGGTTTCGGAGCTGGTGAAACTTTATTTGGGACAATGTTAACATTTATAATGCCACCCATCACTGGACCTTCAAACAAAGTGTTGACACCACCAGATACATTGACTGTCATTTGATTTTCGGATCGAGTAGAAGTGCACGAAACTGCACGAGGTGCCATGATGGTATGTGATAGTGATTGGGAAGTGCCGCGCCGGCAAGGACAATTGGTAACATCTCCGGTGTTGCTGTTCATTACTTTTACTATAATTGTTTAACTATGGGCCCTGTCACAATTAAGCGTATAAGAAGTGCGTATGCGTTGCGCATAAGAAATATTGTATACGCAACCGAAACAGTCAAAATTAAGTTCTATTTATAGTACTTTTCCTTACTTGTTTCGAACAAGAAGCGATCAGTTTGCGACCATTGCATATGAGATGCGGATGAGAAGACTATGATTTGCGTGTTACTATTTTCCTGAACCAGATCACTCACATTTTCGACATCTTCTCCAGAATCGCCACATTCCCAAAACTAACATTTTGTGGGGAGGTAGCAATGCACCAAGGGGATCAAAGTGTGTTTCCTCTCAGAAACAAGTTGACATAGGAACTTAAGTTTTAATAAAAACATCTTTGTTGGATGGAGATATTAGTTTGTTCACTTATGGTCGTTAACCGAGGTCCGCCCTAAATTCTTTAAACGACTTCTCCAGTAATGTTAGAAACCTCAAATTTTGAGAATATGTTCTTTGACGGGTGGGGACTTCGATTTATCAAGAGTTCAAGAGTCAAGAGTTTATTAGGTCAAAAACCAATACAAATCCACTCGTGAATATACCTGTACACGTGGCGAAGTACATATCTAGACAATTATTACAAATCTTAATTTTATTATTGCCCAAGATTGAGGATAAAAATAATTAAATCACTAAAAGTTAACTTTGTTTCTTATCTTTAAGATGTAATAAATACACGTCTAAAAAACTTCAACATACTTATACTTTACAGTAGAACATTAATTAAATAGTGTTTACATAATGTGTTTATTGAAATCAATCGCACTGTCTTTACTGTTCTTCTCACCTTCTTTCCTGCACGTCACTTCCTCCTTATTTATTCTTACCTTCTTTCCTTCACGTCACTTCCTCTTTATTTATGACGTCACGTTACCGTTACGTCACTTCTTCTTCATTCGTCCTTCAGTAAAATGTAATTTCTATCGTTTGAGTTGGGCGAATTAGAGAGAAATTGCTTTCTCTTTGGGAATAAACCAGATAAAATGGGAGGTAATGCCTGTGAAGAGGGCGCTGTGAGAGACGTCTATAAATGTGACGTCAGAGCTCGGCAAGTTCATTCTCGCCTGCGACCCCAGCGAATCATGTTGACGATATTTCATAGTTTTCGTTGAGGTATGTCAATGTATGGTGTGCTGTATTAAGAATAAATGAGTTGTCTTTAGAAGGCAAACAGTGTGACGTGTGCATTGTGATGTTTGTTTTGGCCACATGTAATTTGTGGTTGTGAAGTAATGCCTCACGGATGAGAAGTGATGGTGGTGGCTGTTGAAGTGATGATCCACGACTTATGAAGGTATGAATTGGGGTGTAAGTGATGACTAGAGGTTCACGAAGTGGTGGTTATGGCTAATAAATAGTGTATGATGCCTAATGGTCGATGAAGAAGTGGTTATTGTCAATAAACTTATGGTGAATTTTATTGAAGTATTCGTTGATGAAGTTGTGATTTATGAAATGATGGTTCATGGTTCATAAAGCGGTTGTTCATGGATATGAGATGAGTCTTCATTGTTATGAAGTGGTGTTTCATGGTTCGTTAATCGAATATTTATGGTTATGAAGTGATGTGCACCGTTCATGTAGTGAAGGGTTCATGATGTGTTGCGTGATGGCTCATGATTATGAAGTGTTGGGCTATGAAGTGAAAGTCCATGAATAAAGGAGACGGGGTTCACGAAGTGATTGTTCAGTTATAAAGTAATAATTCATGAAGTAATGGTTCATGGTACATGGGTATCAAGTGATGGTTCGTGGCATGAATGGTTGGGATATGTTGAAGTGTGAGTACTTAGTAGTAATTTGACACTGCTGCAGTGCTGGGTACCAACCTTGTGTAGATAATTTGAGGTTTCAGTAACATCTTGGAATTATAGTGATTGCATTGGTGCCTACCTTGTAGGCGGGTTATGTTACAGTAACGTCTGGGAATTGCAGTGAGGAGCCTACCTTGAAGGCGGGTTATGTTACAGTAAGATCTGGAATATGCTGTGCATGGTGCCTACCTTGTAGGCGGGTTATATGTTACAGTAAGAGCTGAATTATGCAGTGCACGGTGCCTACCTTATAGGCAGGTTATATGTTACAGTAACAGCTAGATTATGCAGTGCTTGGTGCCTACCTTGTAGGCGGGTTATATGTTACCGTAACAGCTGGGAATTGGTTGCCTACCTCGTAGGCGGGTTATGTTACAGTAACATCTGGAGTATGCAGTGCTTGGTGCCTACCTCGTAGGTGGATTAGATGTTACAGTAACATCTGGAATGCAGTGATGCTGAATGCTATATGGTAAACCGAAGTGTGATACATGGAAACAGTTATGCCAGACAAAGTGAGCATCCCGCAACATCGCCCTGATTGATTTGTGGTGGAGGAGGAGTGAGGCGCGAATCATATTTGTGAGATCTTGTACGGTGCATGATCGTAATAAACGCCTCGGCAAGTGTCGCAGGGAACGTCCATTATGATGTTTGTTGTTTTGTTTGGTTGAATGAAAGAGAATACCATTTTCCATCATCTGTAATTTCTTCATCTCCAATTTCTTCGCTATTTCTTGCTGAAGGTGATTGCATATAGCTTTTTTTACGTGCATATTGCTTTCACGGAGAATATTAGATATTTTTATTGTTACTTGTGATCAAGTTGCCTAGATCTTTTGTTCACTATGCCTCCCAAACGACAGGCTGCGAAAAACAATAGGTTTGCGAAGGGGAAGGAGGACGGAAAAGGCAAGCAATCATGCAGGTGAGTTGAATGATAATTATTTTTCGGGACCCCCTTCTACAACGCATGCGGTCGTGGTCGACTCATCTTTGCTCGCACCAGTTGCGACACCTCCCGCAGGCGAAAGCACTCGTCCCTCCCCCACAGTCAACTCAAGCCTTGTTCTTGAAGGGACGACAGCGAATCAGGTCTTGGGGGCGATTTTAGATATAATTTATTCGGTTAATTCTATTTCTTCCATTTCTGTAGCTGGTGAAGTGTCGCCATCGGCAGTTCCCGCCAAATAAACTCAACTTGCCTATCCTATTCGGGTCGGCGGAGAGGATATCCCCGCTGACGTCACACCCTCCGACTCGCTGATTGGTCAATCATCGGGGAACCCCCTTTCGTATGCTGTCAACAACATTGGCGTCCATGTCAAACAAACGTTGAAAGAAAAGATTTGGAATTGGCGAGAACGTAGATCTCGCAATTTTGACAGACAATGGATAGACAGCGAGAAACACGAAGGCTTTCGGCTAGTGACGGACAGTTTGAGTAGGGTGATGTTTACACGAGTACAGGCCATCCAATCTCGTAAGTCTCTTGGTATCGGGGCTTGGACCTCAGGTTTTCATGTTTACATGTCCATTTATCTTGAAAAACATGCATCTCCATTCACAGTTCAGGGCATGCTCTCATACATTGAGAAATGCGCCCACGACCTTTGGAGGGGACGGGTGGAGCATGTGTACGATAAGCAGTTCCGTTGCAGGATGGCTCGCGACCCGATGCGACAATGGGGTAGAATCGATGGGGTATTGTGACTTCGATACATGATCCCTCAGGCAAATCGTGGAAGGGGTAATACAGGTAACACCATTGTGTCCATGAATAATCCTGGCGCTAAGCTGCCAAATCTTTTCCAGCAAACGTTTGCTGGGATTTCAACAAGGGGACATGCATGAGGTTGTCATGTCGTTATCCACACAAATGCGAGAAGTGGGGCTGTCAACTGCTTTCGGAACGAGGGGGTCAACAGGCCGCAATCATCCGTCTCTCACAACAAGCGGCCAACTGGACAAAAAAACCTTTGTCTCTAGCACCAACAACGGTAAGATATGAGAAAATCCGATCTTATCTTATTCATTATGCAAATCTCCCTGTTCATACTCATCATGCATTGTTACTGTTATCTGGTTTCTTATCAGGATTTCGTTTGAAGTACCAGGGCAGCCGCACTTACCTATGGGCAGAGAGATTTTGAAATCTGCAACCACCACAGATGCACGACATATTGTGCAGCAAAAACTGGAGAAGGCTTTAAATATGGGGTGAGTAGCAGGACCATTTACTCGCCCTCCATTTGACAACATTCAAGTGTCACCAATTGGTCTGGTTTCGAAAAAACAGGAATCTGCAACATACTCGCAGGACTCCCCGGACAATTACAGACTCATTCACCACTTATCTTTTCCACATGGTGACTCCAATAATGATCATATTTCTTCACAGGAGTCATCGGATATGCACGGTTTGACGAAGTGGTTCAAATGACACAGAAACTTGGTCCAGGTGCTTTACTTGCCAAATTTGACATCAAGTCAGCGTTCCGGATAATTTGGTACACCCCTCAGATTTTTAATTACTTGGTATTTATTTCCAGGGTAATTATTTCTTTGATAAATGTTACCATTTGGTTGTTCAATTTCATGTTCCATATTTGAAATATTTAGTTTCTTTTTGCAGTGGTGTATGCCTATAGTGCCTGGCTAAGAGATTGGGTTGAATCAAGCATAATCAGGGACATGACATTTCTTGAGTTGTTCCCTATCGTCTTGTCTCTCAGACTCTGGGGGAGTGATTTGACAAACAGGAAGGTAATTTTCTACTGCGACAATCAGGCGGTAGTAGAGATTATCAACAAGCAGTCATGCAAGTCCCCTACAGTCATGACACTGGTAAGACGATTGGTCTTGTGCTGTCTCAATTTTAACATTCTCTTCAAAGCCAAATACATAAATACACATGACAATCTAATTGCTGACGCTCTTTCGAGATTTCAGTGGACACGCTTTCGAGTGGCAGCGCCAACAGCCGACCTCTTGCCAGTGGAACTGCCGAGAGACATCTGGCAGACCTAGACCGAGAAATGAACAGGCTTCTGGACGGCTCCCTATCATGGAACACCTGGTCGACTTACCAGACAGCAGTCAATGCTCTGTTCAACTTCAGAAACATGCACAGTCTCAAGCAGGTATGGCCGGTACCCATTAATCACCTTACCAATTTTGAGAGCGGTGTTAATATAAGCCACACAGCTTGTTCACCAATCCCAATTCATTTCATGAACAAACATATGTTTAAACCACCTTACCCATGTTATAGCTTACATGTCTCTTCAACAATTTTCTGTAAATACTTTAAGGACATATATTTCTGCCTTATCAACATGCCATTAGCTTTAAGGCATCCCAGATTGTACAAATCATTTCATTATCCATAAGCTATTATCGGGCATGAGTAAAGATAACCCCCCTAGGGATACACGCCAGCCAATCACATTTGACTTCCTTCAAGCCATCATTTCAAATTTGCTCTTTGTTTGCTCTTGTACCTTTGAAACATGTCTGTTCTCAGCAGTGTTCCGGGTTGCATTCTTTGGCTTCTTCAGGGTGGGCGAGCTTGCGCAAAGTAAACCTAAACAAGCAGGCATAGCTAGGAAAGATATTACACTCTGGCAAGATCTTGGGCAAGTAACATTCACACTGCATCACTCGAAAAGAGATAGAGCACAACATGGAGTAACGGTTACTCTACAGGCCACTCCGGGACATCCGCTCTGTCCAGGTATACAACAATACCTCAGGATCTACCCAGAGGGAGCTACATCGGCTTTCGCTCATTTTGACCATTCCAATTTAACAGATATCAATTTCAGGCTGTATTGAAGAAGGCATTGGCACACAGCAGACTAGTACTCCCAGCTAATAACTTTAAAACTCACTCTTTCAGGATAGGCGCCTCTGCAGCTGCAAACGGCGTTAGCGCGGAGGATATTAAGAAATTTGATAGATGGGGGTCTAATTCTTATTGCACATATATTCGTACTACTTAACATGTGATTTCTTCATAGAAACTGTTCTGCTGTTTTATGCTATGTTGCAGTTTGGCTCGTCGGGTCAAGTTACCTGGCAAGGGAGCGCCAGCGGTGTGCCTCCTGTTTGTGACTGGCCAGGGGTGGGATGCAGTGGCAACACCTCATCAGGACCGTCGAGCAGCAGCTTCGACGGACGACACAGCATCCCAGGGCCCTGGTTGTCAATCTCTGACCTAGGGTCCACCAAGGCCAGCCAGCTGTACCTGGACATTTACACCGACCTGTAAAGGATCAATCTTCTGATGCCAGCGACCACCATCATGGTCATCAATGTTGCCAAGGAGGCACTGGCACTGTAGACACTAGGGACATGTTCTGTTGGGATGGGATCCACCTCTCCATCAGAGGCTTGGATGCTTTCGTGAATGAGATAATATAGTTGCCCTGATTACCAAAACAATATATATATTCTATGTTGGGAATGCCAACCTCTGACCATAACCCAAAATCCTTGTTTTTTCATTTACTTATGTTCATGCGGAGGTGTTTTGATAATCTCATTTAGCACTAAAAGCTAAATGTGTTTATTGAAACCATTCGCGCTTTCCTTTCTGTTCTTCTTACCTTCTTTCCTGCACGTCACTTCCTCCTTATTTATTCTTACCTTCTTTCCTTCACGTCACTTCCTCCTTATTTATTTTTACCTTCTTTCCTTCACGTCACTTCCTCCTTATTTATGACGTCACTTTACCGTTACGTCACTTCTTCTTCATTCGTCCTTCAGTAACTACCATTTTCCATCATCTGTAATTTCTTCCCACCCTCCCTCCTCTTAGTAGCCATCTATTTTCTTTCAGAAACTCGATGTCTGCTGCTGTATGTATATTTGTAAATAAACTTGCAGGGGTGGCGTGGATCTTGTGGGCTGCTTTCATGTATATTTACTTCTTACTCAAAATTATAAGATTACGACTTTTCAGTCGGAATCTTACACCCCCTCACTTATCAGTGAAAAGAACTTTTCGGAAAAAGCTTATTTATTATCATATCATTATCTGCTGCTTTCGCTGCTGGTGCTGCTGCTGCTGCTGTTTTCAAGCTGGCAACTATAGTTGCCCTGATTACCAAATCAATATATATATATATATGTTTATGTTAGGAATGCCCTCAGGTCCGCTCAACTCTGACCTTCATTTACTTATGTTCATGCGGAGGTGTTTTGATAATCAGGAATTTGTACATCAAGTGGAAAGTTCATTTTTGGTATAGTTTCTATTTGACGGAACTCGTTCTATGTAGAGATATAACTGGTCAAACATTTCATTGTGTACGCTGTTTTTTTTGGCTGTAATGTTATTTTCATTGTTCTCAATTATTTTGTCAATGTCATTCAATTCTATGTTAGGAAACCTCGAGTTTTGTGTCGTCTGTTCGCTTACACTGACAGTCGGACGAGGAACTGGTGTTTGTATGTTCGTAAGTCAATGAATTTCTATTTTCGCTTCGTAATCCACACCCTCTATCATTACTAGACATGAATTTTCTTGGATCAAAGCACATACGATATCGTAACCACGGCTGTCAACCCGAAAACGATCACCGATTGATAGGCGTGCCGCCATGTTTGTTAACAATGTGAAAGTAGTCCCTAAAATTTGCATATGACCTTTCTAATTTGCATCTGTATCCTGAACGACCCCAATGAATACCGAAAATATCCGTTGTCTTTATCCTGCCGAGAACACCATCCATTGTATGATAAATACAAATACATGCTCTGGAATAGTAAATGATAGCATATGGACTATGATCTTGGATCCAATATATACATTTTACCCAATACAATTGCACCCTCAAAACCTATGTACGTGTGTATCCTAATGTAAATTCTTTGCAACTAATGACGTCTTCGATGAGTTGTAACAAGTTGTAACCGATCATTTTGATTCTGAAGGTTATATTTGGTTATGTATCTCTACTTAACCCAGATCATTATATGAATGGGTGTTGATAGATTGGAAATCAATCAATCAATACAATATAGTGGATTTGAAAATGTTTTAACCATCGCAAGTTTACAGTTCTCATCTTTAGAAATACTTGCCATTTAGATAGTGAAGAAATATAACATGTTATATTTTGGGATAACACTACCTTCAATAGTACAAATTCTTGTACGACGAGGCGAAATGGTCGTGTGGTAAGCTGTTGGTACAGTCAATGCTGGCGATAGTTGCCTTACTCTGAGGGCGTGGGTTCGAATCCCGCATGGGACTCGGCCCGAAAAAGTACAAGAATTGGTACTAATGAAAGTAGTGTTATCCCAAATATAACCATGTTCTCATCTTACCTGAAACCAAAACAAAATACTGCACATCACTTGATGCACTGGTCTCTTCTTTCACAGCATACACATATTCAGTAAGATGACAGGAACCATTGAGATGCATGTAGAAGAAGGATGAACAGTTTGCCTGATGATAGCAGAGGGACAGACATTCCATGCTCGAGTTCACAAGTGTTGGAGGAGGAAAGCTGATGAAAGTGCCATATATGAAGGTTAGAACTTGAAGATGCATCGTTTATGCGTGTACGTTTTTGAACCGAATATATACCTTGTCTTTCCAATACACTGGTGGATATACGTGTATCAGTTGGAACATATGTACTCGAAGGATCCCTAAAATGATTTTTACATTAACGATCAATATCGAATGTTTTGAACAAAAGAGAAAATTAACTTAAGTTCACCACTTTGTGTAATTTTCGCCCCGTTAATGCATTTCATAGATTACTCATTGTTTGATATTGTACCATTGTACTTACTGTCCCAGTAAGAATGAAATGTTAGGGAAATGATACAAAAAATAACATGCTGTAGATTACACAAGGGAACAATTGCTTAAAGTTCGTCCAGAGATCCATTATTAAAGTCAATATCATGTCATTATCCAACATTTATATTACGTTCATTTCAGAATATCTTTCAACAGTAAAAGTGAAAGGGTGAATTAATGTAACAGATATCTTTTTTTTAGTTTTTACACCTTTGCATTGTATTGTTTTCAGTTAATAGTAAAGGTGTAATCAAAGTTCCTAAGTTAAGTTATTAACATATAGAGGTTCATGTTATATGTCGTTAAGTATTTGATTTGACCTATACTTGACTCGGGTCAAAATGAAATGTGTTTACCTGTGTATTTACCTATGTATTTAACTTCTGTTAAGAACATTCTTATATTGGTTGAAGAACCCAAATTCAAGGTGTCCTAAAATGTATAAGTTGCTTTTTTTCTCAGATCAGGAATTGAAGGCGTCCTTCGTCTAATTTGACAGTCTTATCAACATCACAAAAGTTTTTAGAAAGACAAAGATATATTTATGGATGTTCAACTTATTTATTTCATAATGGCGACCTTTCGGTATAGATCATATGCTTGATAACGGTATAAGCATCTATACCGAAACATCGCCATTCTGAAATAAAGAAGTTGAACATCCATAAATATATCCTTGTCTTTTTAAATTATTGTTTACACCATTTCAACATTGAACGAGTACCAAAGCCAGATTAGTGAAGTTGAATTTCGTAAATCATTATCCAAATTTGGTAATGTGTTTTTAACTCGTCTATCTAGGCATATAAATCTAGTTAAAACTAGCTGTAATGTTATAAATGACGGACTTAGGGGGCGTATAACATTAACTAGTTTTAACTAGATTGAGACAGTATAAAAATAGTATAGAACAAAGGACTTTAAATATTTGTTAGCGTCAACAAAACCAAGTTACTGCAGTTTACATATCAATACACTAATGGATCTATGTATACTCAGGATGTTTCAAGTTAAAACTATACAACACTACTGCTGACTGGGACACGAGGGTCAATATTTATTAGCCTGGTACAGATACAGCATCAATGTGATTATTGCGCACAACAATATCAATATCACCGTCACTGGACTGAGCCACCTAAAAACAAAAGTCAAGATTGTTTTATGCAAAGATGATCAATGACACGACACTGTTTGAATTGGCAATATGCAATGAAACTTATTTGTTATTTGCCTTTTCTTACGCTTTTGTTTTATTTACATTTCTAGGTTAAATTTTCCTTTATTTATGACAATAATCATTAAATAATTTTCAAAATGTGTTTTACTTCCCGGCATCTTTCTGAGCAAGTACTTGTAAAAACAACGTTACTCAAGTTATTCAAGTTACTCAAGTGCACACCATACTGGAAAGGGTCACTCATATAATGTACATGTACCACCCATTTTCGTGAGACAACCCATACAATTGGTATTTGTATATTTTGAGCTACCATTACAAATTGTCATTCATGCTCCGTGATTGAAGTTTCAGAAGATCGTTGAACATTGCGCTACTCAATCTGAAGTTCACTCAGTGGTAAAATAGTTTTATCCAATGTTAATGTATGCCACTTAAACATGTACAGGTATCTGAGCAATAAAAGAGCTCCGAACATCAAGAAGCAGGTTCGCAAGTTCTGAAAACCTCTTCGGATAACTGACCGAATGTATACACTTTTACTGGAATGGACTGACGAAGACTTTATTTCTAACAACTTTCATTTGATTTTGAAACTGATAACTTTTTGTGAAGTCGCATATTCTAAACTCTTAACAGAAAAGGCATTGAACTGTCAAACATTTGGTTTCAAGGTTTCAGTTACATCTGATATAAGATTACTGCGTATATAGTATGTTAACATTGATTAAAAAGGCTTTTTAGTTGATACTATGATCCAAATATATGCATTAAGGTTTAAAAAACTGATACATGTACATATCTTACCAGACATATGACACATTTGAAATTTGAAATATATGGTGTTTCCTAATACTTTCCCCCTTGTAACAAGAATGAAGGATTTTTTGAAAATCAGTACGGTAGGATGTATCCTATCTTCAAGTGAAGCAACATGAATAGAATCGCTTATTATGTTGTTTCCAAAGAAATTATAAAAATTAAACACGAACATTTGTAAAATTCATGTTTTCACATTTATTTGCAAAATATCTTAATATCTTAAGTACATTGTCGTTGAATCAAAAGGTCGCTAATCCTGTTTCTTATGGAAAGTGTGCAATGAACTTTGACAGGATTACGATGTTCTCACTTTATGATATTCAACAGAAATACGCTGATGATGCAGACACTGCACATACGAAATGCTTGCTTTGAGTGCAACTATCGTCATTCCACATTTTGCTATCTTTCTTGACAAAAATACACTGGTTCGACCCTCCATCCGGCTCATCGGAGTCCCAAAGGAATCTACCAATAGGAGAACCATCTGCCCAGAACCAGTCAGTTCCATTTAATGTTTTCCCACCAGTCCAAAGTGATATATCTGTAATAGATGCAAATGGAATAAAATATAAACTAAAGCGGTAGAACAAACCATGTATTTTCAAAATTTAAATTGTGATAATGTTTGGGATATAATGACTAAATGAAACTATTATTTAGACAATAACCATCGAGTGACGGGGAATGACAGATTATATTTTCCGAGTAAAAATATTAATTATCTAGCCTTGGCGAAAGAATTACACACGTATTATAACGAGGGAAAGATAGTATCATGATATTCCCGTCACGATTTGGTTATTAGTTTACTGTCCGTATGTTTCTTTAAAGTAAAACGCGAATATTCAAAATAACAAAATTCTCTTAAAGGATCAGACAGGGAGAGGAATATCAACATCAATTCGCATGTGAGTGAATTCACTACCCACACCTACCTACCTAAAAGTCCCGTCAAGTTACAAGTCGGGAATATTTATATAGATGGTTGAAATAGTCCTGACACTAATGATGTCTTTGTGCACTTCGTTTCTTTAAACAACCAGACAACCTTTAGCAGGAGGGACAAACTACGAACTTTCCATATGGGTAATTAAACGGTTGATAAGAAGCTTATTTATTGAATTATAATTCATGTATGTGTACTGTATCTAATGAGCGCTTAATTGTAGTAAGATTCATTTAAAAACAAATTAAACTTTAAGTGACATCCATTTTGAGAAGCTATAATTCAATCGAAGAAAATCGAAATTTTGCAACGATTAAAATGAAATGTTTACAGCGGGTGTTGAAAAACAATGAATCCCGGATATTTTACAACGCAACTATTCATCGATATAACCTATTTTTCATTAGATGCTCTAGGGCAAAATATCACATTGTCATGATGACGTGACGTCATACACAATGCTATGACGTCACGCTTCGTCTGTGTCATGGTTGTATGTGGATTTTATCGTGTTTTCATTTCATTCCGTAATAAAACAGAATATTATAGTCGTGTCTGTGTCATACTATGTTCACGACACTCGTGCCTGAGTATCGGTATATCCCTCGCTCTCGCTCGGGAAATACTAATATGCAGGCACTCGTGTCGTAAACATAGTATGACATAGACACTCATATAATATCCTATATCCGGAAACTTTACATCGCAACTATTTATCGATAGTGTAACATGGTCGGACGAGCGGGATTGAGAGAACTGCGTGCCTTTATTTTAGTGGAAAGAACTGTTCGATTTGTGTAAGAGGTGTGGTCAGGTAAAAAAAAAACCATGTTAAGCATAACTTACACGTAACAGTGTCACTCATAATTATGGTCACTTACGATATTCACCGTATCCTTTTAGAAAGCGATAAACACGATAATCTACGGCATCAACAAACAACCTAAAACCACAAGTACACAAATAGATCATTGTGACAGTGACATTATGACGTCAAAACGGTTGATCTTTATAACGTCATACCATGGCAACGGCATTTAACACAACGGGCCGCATGAAAACCAGTTGAAAACATTTAAGTTACTTGAAACTAAAGCCTAAAGTATTGAGAATATTTGTGATATCAATTTGGTTTATCAAGTACTAGACACTCAATTATTTATCCTGCTTATTTTCATTGACAATCTTTACTGCACTTTACTTTTTATATTACTGTATTTTATATGTTGCTTTTTGTAAGGGTCGATACATGTCATATTGTTCATGCAATGTGTCTTTCGAGTCGGGTCGTATCTAGTAAACATAATGTATCGGTACACGGTGAGTCGCCCTAGGATCTGATAACGAAATGAATCATTGAAAGTCAACACCAATGAGAGTTTGTATTTGTTAATGCAAAAGACTTACCAAGACTTGTGACAAGATGAATCATAAAGTCATTACGTTGAGCGATGTCCACAGTTATCAGATGTCCACCCTCTGATTCACACTGGCTTTCTGCATTCTGCCGCGACTTCCATGTTTGAGAAAGTCTGAAGCACAGGCCAAGCGATCTGTGCCAGGTATAGTCCTGCCTGCATTCGTCTACAAAATAAATACCACGGGCATAATATTCAAATGGAAATAGAGATAATTAATAGTATCTGTTTCCTTATCATGGATATGATATATATAATTTTATATCGTTGCTTTATACAAAATTGTGAGTTCAAGGTGAAAACCAACAGACAAAGAATATATATGGCAAAATAAACATAAGCAAGTGTAAAAACTACCTTTGAAAATAAATTTTGTGTTAATAAATGAAATGTAAAAACAATTTATCCGAGCGTCTTGGAAATATATGTTGATGATATGATCCATGACAATGAATAAACAGACACATCAATTTCTCAAATACAGTAACTAATAAATTTAACACAAATTCATAAAAAAAAGTATGTAATATGATTGATATATTTGGTTTTTCTTGACAAATACCATGTTTATCTCATCGAGTGAGATAGAAAGTTGATATTATCACGAGTAACGCAGCCACGAGTGATAATATTCAAAGTTTCTACCTCACGAGATGAGATAAACAAATTTTCTATTTATCATATGACCAAACCCTTGCATATTCACCGAAATCGACTTGCATTTACGTTAAGGCGGCTCCAGAATGAGCCTGTTGCCTGAGCAACAATGTGACGTCATGAACGTGTCATGACGTCGGAGCATTGTTTTATGACGCTAGGTCATTGTTATATCAGTCACTAGTGACTGATAACACGTTCCATTGTTATGTTCACTAGTGATTGATAACACGGTTTATTTTCATTGATAGATCCAGGTATTTCACCTGCAATCATATAATAAAAGAAGATAATTTGTCAACAAAGCTCAATCATGTTATTCCCGCTTTCAATATTGGTCAAAGAAAAAAAACCATCATTGTCCTTTGCATGCACATCACTTTAAGAAAGGACAAAACCAATATTCATAATTGCGATCTACAATGTAGGTATCATGGTTGACATGACGGTGTGTATGAATTTTCATGAAACTAACATCTTTATTTGAGGAGATGCTTCAGACAAAAATGACTCATAGAGATACACAAGGCAAGTCTACATACCATAGAGATTATATGTCTCAAGTTTCGTATCAATTGAACAACTAATGTTTGAGAAAAACTTGACGGGCGTACACACTGACCATTTTATACCCTCGATTACTTCGGCGGTATAGACAATTAGAAATATTAAACGGATGTAGCCCTATATTGAACATTGTACTTCCTGAAGACCAAAATACCGAGTTTCAGATTCAACAACAGAGCGATTGGACATGTCAAAGGTCGAAGAGTCCCAAACAGCGGACAACCATAACTTTAATGTCTAACATCACAATTGCAAGTTTGAGGCAACGTCACCAAACATTCAACACAGCGAGGGAATGAGCGTGACTTTTACCGTCTATTGGTAACGTTACATTAGAATGACCCATCTAGCATAGTATGACCTATATAAGGCACAAACCAACCAGCGCCACCTACACGGCAAACAACGTCCCTACTCTTCGCAAAGACTATCATCAAGACTTTCGGAAAATCTAAATCAGCATAGAATTCGATCCATAAAAACGGTCCAGATACGGTCGTATTATTATATTTTCAAAGATGAATACGTCATTATCCATATTTTCACTGATTGAAATAACATATAATTCTACTCAGTTAAACAACACGTTCAATTGCATGACGTCATCGAAACAATAATACATCATAGGATGACAGTGATAAAGCTGGATGCTCCATAAATGACCACACGTTACAAATTATCCATAGCTTCTAAAATCCTAAAGAAGAAATCATGTATGTACACTGGTGACTGCGCCATTCTTGAATATATAATGTTATAATTCACTCAATGAGACATTTAACAAGGTTAAATATATATCATGGTATTCTATGACAAATGTTACATATTCTCTAAATATTGATTGCAACCACCTTTTGTGAAGCAAATGCAGTAACTTTGAAGTATATTTTGCCTAGTATACTAATGTATCGACTTATCGTTATATTGTCTTTCATTGGAAGCCCTTACCCGAAAACCAAACGAAATACTGCAATTCACTTAATGGAGGGATCTGCTCTTCCACAGCATACACATGTTCAGTACGATGACAGGATCTGTTGATGTAGAAGAAAGAAGAACAGTTTGCCTGGTGATAACAGAGGGACAGGCACTCCAGTCTCGACTCCACGAGTGTTGATGGAGGCAGGGTTGTGATAGTTCCATAAGTGAAGGCTAACAGTTGTAGAATCATCTTCCTTATATTAGCACAAAGTTCCTCACCAAGTAACACCTCATTGTGAAACTTTGTATTTAGGTTGTTTGGTTGTGTTTATGAAGCAGATGGCCTGGCAACTAGAGTGAGATGTCAATACAAATCAAAACAAAACGGATGTAGTAGCTGGTAGTATCGTCACCAAGCCAAATCAATCCACTTAACATATAGATCTATTTTTCAAGTAAAATTGTCTACTAAAGAATAATTTGTTGAAGTAGGAATGCAGATATCAACAAATATCACTGATGTTTAAGTTCAGCTAAAGTCAACATGCAGGAACATTTCAATGATAATTTCTCATGCTTATGTCTTGATCTGTCACTGAGTTCATGCTTATAAACAATGGACCGCACATCCCCACTAACATGGATGATGATATAATGATGCGTTTTAAGATACACAGTATGAAAATACTCAGTGTAAACTCTAACTTCAATACACTTATTTGTTATTCGTTCTTCTTAACACTGAGGACTCGTTAAATCGATTTTCTTGTATGCACAGCGTTCATTTGCAAAATATCTATCTTTATACCGATTTACAAATTATCTTATAGAAAATCCAGAAACATCAACGTTACCTATTATGTTTTCTCAATTTTAATGTGAGTGAATTCACTACCCACACCTACCTACCTAAAAGTCCCGTCAAGTTACAAGTCGGGAATATTTATATAGATGGTTGAAATAGTCCTGACACTAATGATGTCTTTGTGCACTTCGTTTCTTTAAACAACCAGACAACCTTTAGCAGGAGGGACAAACTACGAACTTTCCATATGGGTAATTAAACGGTTGATAAGAAGCTTATTTATTGAATTATAATTCATGTATGTGTACTGTATCTAATGAGCGCTTAATTGTAGTAAGATTCATTTAAAAACAAATTAAACTTTAAGTGACATCCATTTTGAGAAGCTATAATTCAATCGAAGAAAATCGAAATTTTGCAACGATTAAAATGAAATGTTTACAGCGGGTGTTGAAAAACAATGAATCCCGGATATTTTACAACGCAACTATTCATCGATATAACCTATTTTTCATTAGATGCTCTAGGGCAAAATATCACATTGTCATGATGACGTGACGTCATACACAATGCTATGACGTCACGCTTCGTCTGTGTCATGGTTGTATGTGGATTTTATCGTGTTTTCATTTCATTCCGTAATAAAACAGAATATTATAGTCGTGTCTGTGTCATACTATGTTCACGACACTCGTGCCTGAGTATCGGTATATCCCTCGCTCTCGCTCGGGAAATACTAATATGCAGGCACTCGTGTCGTAAACATAGTATGACATAGACACTCATATAATATCCTATATCCGGAAACTTTACATCGCAACTATTTATCGATAGTGTAACATGGTCGGACGAGCGGGATTGAGAGAACTGCGTGCCTTTATTTTAGTGGAAAGAACTGTTCGATTTGTGTAAGAGGTGTGGTCAGGTAAAAAAAAAAACATGTTAAGCATAACTTACACGTAACAGTGTCACTCATAATTATGGTCACTTACGATATTCACCGTATCCTTTTAGAAAGCGATAAACACGATAATCTACGGCATCAACAAACAACCTAAAACCACAAGTACACAAATAGATCATTGTGACAGTGACATTATGACGTCAAAACGGTTGATCTTTATAACGTCATACCATGGCAACGGCATTTAACACAACGGGCCGCATGAAAACCAGTTGAAAACATTTAAGTTACTTGAAACTAAAGCCTAAAGTATTGAGAATATTTGTGATATCAATTTGGTTTATCAAGTACTAGACACTCAATTATTTATCCTGCTTATTTTCATTGACAATCTTTACTGCACTTTACTTTTTATATTACTGTATTTTATATGTTGCTTTTTGTAAGGGTCGATACATGTCATATTGTTCATGCAATGTGTCTTTCGAGTCGGGTCGTATCTAGTAAACATAATGTATCGGTACACGGTGAGTCGCCCTAGGATCTGATAACGAAATGAATCATTGAAAGTCAACACCAATGAGAGTTTGTATTTGTTAATGCAAAAGACTTACCAAGACTTGTGACAAGATGAATCATAAAGTCATTACGTTGAGCGATGTCCACAGTTATCAGATGTCCACCCTCTGATTCACACTGGCTTTCTGCATTCTGCCGCGACTTCCATGTTTGAGAAAGTCTGAAGCACAGGCCAAGCGATCTGTGCCAGGTATAGTCCTGCCTGCATTCGTCTACAAAATAAATACCACGGGCATAATATTCAAATGGAAATAGAGATAATTAATAGTATCTGTTTCCTTATCATGGATATGATATATATAATTTTATATCGTTGCTTTATACAAAATTGTGAGTTCAAGGTGAAAACCAACAGACAAAGAATATATATGGCAAAATAAACATAAGCAAGTGTAAAAACTACCTTTGAAAATAAATTTTGTGTTAATAAATGAAATGTAAAAACAATTTATCCGAGCGTCTTGGAAATATATGTTGATGATATGATCCATGACAATGAATAAACAGACACATCAATTTCTCAAATACAGTAACTAATAAATTTAACACAAATTCATAAAAAAAAGTATGTAATATGATTGATATATAGAATATTTGGTTTTTCTTGACAAATACCATGTTTATCTCATCGAGTGAGATAGAAAGTTGATATTATCACGAGTAACGCAGCCACGAGTGATAATATTCAAAGTTTCTACCTCACGAGATGAGATAAACAAATTTTCTATTTATCATATGACCAAACCCTTGCATATTCACCGAAATCGACTTGCATTTACGTTAAGGCGGCTCCAGAATGAGCCTGTTGCCTGAGCAACAATGTGACGTCATGAACGTGTCATGACGTCGGAGCATTGTTTTATGACGCTAGGTCATTGTTATATCAGTCACTAGTGACTGATAACACGTTCCATTGTTATGTTCACTAGTGATTGATAACACGGTTTATTTTCATTGATAGATCCAGGTATTTCACCTGCAATCATATAATAAAAGAAGATAATTTGTCAACAAAGCTCAATCATGTTATTCCCGCTTTCAATATTGGTCAAAGAAAAAAAACCATCATTGTCCTTTGCATGCACATCACTTTAAGAAAGGACAAAACCAATATTCATAATTGCGATCTACAATGTAGGTATCATGGTTGACATGACGGTGTGTATGAATTTTCATGAAACTAACATCTTTATTTGAGGAGATGCTTCAGACAAAAATGACTCATAGAGATACACAAGGCAAGTCTACATACCATAGAGATTATATGTCTCAAGTTTCGTATCAATTGAACAACTAATGTTTGAGAAAAACTTGACGGGCGTACACACTGACCATTTTATACCCTCGATTACTTCGGCGGTATAGACAATTAGAAATATTAAACGGATGTAGCCCTATATTGAACATTGTACTTCCTGAAGACCAAAATACCGAGTTTCAGATTCAACAACAGAGCCATTGGACATGTCAAAGGTCGAAGAGTCCCAAACAGCGGACAACCATAACTTTAATGTCTAACATCACAATTGCAAGTTTGAGGCAACGTCACCAAACATTCAACACAGCGAGGGAATGAGCGTGACTTTTACCGTCTATTGGTAACGTTACATTAGAATGACCCATCTAGCATAGTATGACCTATATAAGGCACAAACCAACCAGCGCCACCTACACGGCAAACAACGTCCCTACTCTTCGCAAAGACTATCATCAAGACTTTCGGAAAATCTAAATCAGCATAGAATTCGATCCATAAAAACGGTCCAGATACGGTCGTATTATTATATTTTCAAAGATGAATACGTCATTATCCATATTTTCACTGATTGAAATAACATATAATTCTACTCAGTTAAACAACACGTTCAATTGCATGACGTCATCGAAACAATAATACATCATAGGATGACAGTGATAAAGCTGGATGCTCCATAAATGACCACACGTTACAAATTATCCATAGCTTCTAAAATCCTAAAGAAGAAATCATGTATGTACACTGGTGACTGCGCCATTCTTGAATATATAATGTTATAATTCACTCAATGAGACATTTAACAAGGTTAAATATATATCATGGTATTCTATGACAAATGTTACATATTCTCTAAATATTGATTGCAACCACCTTTTGTGAAGCAAATGCAGTAACTTTGAAGTATATTTTGCCTAGTATACTAATGTATCGACTTATCGTTATATTGTCTTTCATTGGAAGCCCTTACCCGAAAACCAAACGAAATACTGCAATTCACTTAATGGAGGGATCTGCTCTTCCACAGCATACACATGTTCAGTACGATGACAGGATCTGTTGATGTAGAAGAAAGAAGAACAGTTTGCCTGGTGATAACAGAGGGACAGGCACTCCAGTCTCGACTCCACGAGTGTTGATGGAGGCAGGGTTGTGATAGTTCCATAAGTGAAGGCTAACAGTTGTAGAATCATCTTCCTTATATTAGCACAAAGTTCCTCACCAAGTAACACCTCATTGTGAAACTTTGTATTTAGGTTGTTTGGTTGTGTTTATGAAGCAGATGGCCTGGCAACTAGAGTGAGATGTCAATACAAATCAAAACAAAACGGATGTAGTAGCTGGTAGTATCGTCACCAAGCCAAATCAATCCACTTAACATATAGATCTATTTTTCAAGTAAAATTGTCTACTAAAGAATAATTTGTTGAAGTAGGAATGCAGATATCAACAAATATCACTGATGTTTAAGTTCAGCTAAAGTCAACATGCAGGAACATTTCAATGATAATTTCTCATGCTTATGTCTTGATCTGTCACTGAGTTCATGCTTATAAACAATGGACCGCACATCCCCACTAACATGGATGATGATATAATGATGCGTTTTAAGATACACAGTATGAAAATACTCAGTGTAAACTCTAACTTCAATACACTTATTTGTTATTCGTTCTTCTTAACACTGAGGACTCGTTAAATCGATTTTCTTGTATGCACAGCGTTCATTTGCAAAATATCTATATTTATACCGATTTACAAATTATCTTATAGAAAATCCAGAAACATCAACGTTACCTATTATGTTTTCTCAATTTTAAAAGTATGTAAAGATTTCCTTTTTATAATCGTCCTCGATGAATTGTTGAAACACGTTATCTTTGGGTTGTCAAAGGGTTGTAACGTTGCTGTTTGTTGTGTCTGTTATATTTTAACAAGTAAAGAAGGTGTTATTTAGAATACACATATTCTGCTCATGGTAATAATGGTTGACACCCCAAATAGTTATAGGAATGAAATGTTATATAAACAACGTAACGTGTCAGTTTCGATTATTGTTTTGCTAAAACATTTTTTTTTGTTTATAATTTTTTTTTCTTTCCATTTTTACATATAATATGACTCCGGTACATGGTAATGTTTACATGTTTACATGCAATAAAACAAAAAGACAAATAATAAGTATGATAAACAGTATACATAAGTTCCTAAAACAGGACATGGCAAGTTGACCAGAACTTGTAGAAGTTGTCTATTTTCGAATTTATTATAGCAGATTATAAACCTAGCTCGGATTCTGTCTGTTGTTTTGTAGGTATCTTCTTTTCTTGGAATAACCTCTAATGAGGTCTTACTTCCGAGAATAACCCGGTATGAGGTTTTACTTTTGAAAGTAAGACCTGAACCTAAGGTATTTTTGAAAGTAAGACCTGGAAATGCACTTAGAATAATTTTTAAGACTTGCAACGCAATAGCCAACAAGCAGCAATTATTATCGAAAATTATACAAAGTTAAAAATTTCCAAGTTGAAATAGCTAGATTCGAACCTGGCGCCCTTCGCTCTCTAAACTGGCGCCTTAGACCGCTCGGCTATGCAGACCGAGATGATGAGTGGAGTTGAATTACTCCATTTATAGTCATACCTTCTTTGCCTCGATATAACGCAACCGAGGGCGACATACCCTTTATAAAAACACGATTTGGGAATCAAAAATTATAAAATGTAAATTTTTACATTTGACGTTTATAAATAGGAAGAAAACATTCCTCCTTCGTCTTCTGCTTTTAAAATGGTCTAACCGGAGGAATTAGGCCATTTGAGCGTCCGAAACTATAACTCGTAAATTTTGATAGTTGACGGTTTATAAGCTGGAGAAAACACACCTCCTCGGTCTTCTGCTCTGAGAATAACCTCAAGGTCGGGATAGCCCCTCGGGCTGACGCCCTCGGGGCTTTATCCCTCCCTTCAGGCTATTCTCAGAGCAGAAGACCTCGGAGTCATGTTTTCTCCTTAACGTATTTTGTCAGTTGGTAGTAATTGTTAAGCTCCTCTGCAAAAACTGAAAAGTTGGCATTTTTGATGATAATTTACGGTTAAAAATGATCTTTTTAAAGAGAATAAAACTAAAACTAAAACATGTTAGTACTGGATGTCTTTTTGTAAAAAGAGTCCGTGAGCATTTGCTACTTCTCCACTTGTACTTTAAAATACCAAAGAAAGAGGAATAAAAGAAAAATGAAATGTATTCGAAAGAGTTCATTCCTTGTGTTTTGAGATCTTGATATTGGTATATTGTTACAGTGTTTGAGTGTTCTCATTTTGGGTCTAAAAAATAATGAAAAGTTGCATTTGAAAAAAAAAAATTCTACTGAACCAAAATATACACAAAATCTTTCATGGAGTCTCATTCGCACACAATGCATACATGGCAAGTATTATTAGTTAACATCATATGTTTGTGCCATTTTATTTCGAAAATACCATGATACCGAACAATTTTCACTGTAAAGTGCATTTAATTTGCTACAATCCATATTCTGTTTAGGGGTGTCAACCATTTTTACCATGAGTATAGTTTGCTTATAATGCGAATGTATCCATCTGCTAAGCAGTTGCTCAAAACTCTACATATTATTATTGCATTGTGTTTTTCGGAGCCGCTATAGTGAGCATATACATGTAGGTCCGTACTTTTCGTGTTCAGGTACCCATTTAAACAGCTGAGTGCAATGTGTATGGAGGCCTCATCAAGGGGTACAACAGAGTATGAGACCCAGTGCAGAGTTGTGATCTAAGGGGAATAAATCAATTTATCAACCTACTAGCCATATAACGTGATACTTGAAACGACCTTTCTAAACCGTATCACCCGGTACGAATGACTTACACCATTGTAACCATTTACAAATAAACTAATACGATACATTGAAAAGAAGCTTTTTCTGAACAGGCCAGGCAGATATATCGATATTGAATTCAATATCACTCGAGGACACTTCCGTGTTATGTGTTTATAGGGTTGATCGTGAGCATCATGGATATCTGTCCTAAAGTTAAAGGATAAATATACATGTAACTTCAAATATTCTCGTCAAATGATCAACATGATAATGCAGTTGAATCAGGGCCGTGTTCAAGAGAGGTTTCATAGTAAGCGCTCAATTAGCGATTTCTTTTAAACCTCTCTTGAACGCGATTGCTCAATGTAGCGCTACGTAGCAAGGCGAGTAAACCTGGAGGAATTTTCACTTTGTCGTTCAATAGAGAAGAAGCGCTCATTGAGCGCTACAATGAGCGATCAATGAGCACTACGAAGCGCTTCATTTTGTTGAACCGCCGGCAGTATTTGCACTCACCGATAAGTGTGTACACATACTCGAGTAGTACTTGGAGGGTCCAAAAGGAAAGAAAACAAATATTGCTGAGTGTGTATGCCGTGATTATCAATATTCCTTCCAAATGTGCATCTAGATGTATATCGTTAAAATGTATATTGCATCAAGAACATTATCAGCAATGTATTTTGAAGCCAAAAGTTGAAAGCCGAATATGTCATTATGTTTTTGATTACGTATTTCTGTACTTTGTTATGTATGATTTGTGATCATTACTGTAACAAATTTGAACTTGCTGTAGGAATAGATTACCTTATTTGGGAATTGCTCTTGAATATATTGAGTATTTTTAAGATACATTCAATTTGGTATTTTGGAGTAAACCGTCAGTTGATAGTTTTCACTTGGTTACTTTTGAATCAGTTGTTTGATTTTAGGACTATAATGGTATACACCAGGTCGGTGAATAGAATTAATATTGCTAAGCTCTATATATGGTGTTTTTCTGTTTGTGTATCAAACATTTTGTGCAACTTGTATCACTAGTCCACTGACTATTGATTCAACATTCCTCAAAGATGCTTTTGGTCGGCAAAGAGAAAACAACTCTCTAACATCTAATTGATTGCACCAAAACAAGGCACAGACCAACTAAGGAATGCAACAGGAGCAATGATTTAACGCTTTATACGTTGCACCATTTTCTTTGAATACGGATAACTGTTACCGGTAAAGGCCACTATTTAGAATGCATGATATTAACCATCCCAAAACACACGAGCATGATAACTTCTTCATCATACAATGGCTTTCTTTAGTTTGCGGAATATCGGAATGATTATACCATTGTATAAGAAAGGTAATAAGGATGATCCTAACAACTATCGTAGTATTTCATTGTTGAATATGATTGGTAAAATATTTACCTCGATCCTTGACTTCAGAATTCGGAACTGGATGGAATTACATGATATTTTACATGAATGTCAAGCTGGATTTAGAGCTGACTATTCAACAGTCGATAACATATTTGTACTTCAATCTCTATGCCAAAAATATTTACGAAAACCCAAACATAGATTTTATGCAGCTTTTATCGATTTTAAAAAACGTTTGATTTTGTAAATAGAAATAAGCTTTTATATGTACTTCTCACTAAAGGTGTTCATGGTAAAATGTTCAGATATGTATGATAAGGTATCAGCTTGCGTTAAAGTTGGAAATAAGAGGTCTGAAATATTTGAAACAGCATCAGGGGTAAAGCAAGGTTGCATGCTAAGTCCAGCCCTGTTCATATTTTTTTATAAATGAGCTTGTTGATGAAATGCATAATTGTGGATTAAGAGGAATATTTGTCAAAGATGGTTTGAATGATATTTTAATACTGCTTTTTGCAGACGATGTTACCTTGCTTGATGACACTGTAATTGGCTTGCAAAGAAAACTTGATACATTGTATCGATTCTGTTCGAAATGGTGTTTCCAAGTCAATCTAGACAAATCATGTATAGTTGTATTTAGAAACGGTGGGTATCTAAAGAAATCTGAAAATTGGTTTTATAATGGAAACCAAATGGAAGTGGTGTCACACTATAAATATCTCGGTGTTGTCTTTTCCACTAAATTGATATGGTCCAAGGCATTTGAAACGCTAAGTCTTCAAGCCAAGAAAGCCTCGTTTCCTATTTTCAAAATGTTTAATGATTTTCCAAATATGTCTTTGAAAGTCGCCTCAGCGATATTTGACAGAAAAATCGCTCCGATATTATTATACGGTAGTGAAATTTGGGGCCATTCTTATCGTGCCCATATTGAGAAAATACAATGCTTCTTTTTTAAAACGTTATCTATGTGTAAATAAAAATATTTCCTCCAAAGCAGTCCTTGGTGGAATTGGAAGAACAGAATTGTGTGTTAACTATTACAGCAGATGTATACAATATTGGTGCAGAGTATTACATATGGACGATCATCGTCACCCCAAATCATGTTATAATATGTTAAATTACAAGATGATAATGGAAGCTGCAGCTGGGTCACGCACGTACGTCTACTTTTATTCCGTACAGGATTTACATATGTTTGGATTGAACAAGAATGTGGGAGTATTGATATGTTTGTGAGCGAATTTAGACAAAGATGCCAAGATATTGAAATTCAAAATTGGCATTCCAGAATCACAACATCATCTTTTCTAAAAGATTATGGAGTAATCAAGTCTGCCCTTGAACCAGAAAAATACATCTTGAGACTAAATAACAATAAAGATCTTATACGCATTTTATGTAAATTTCACTGTTTAAGCCACAAGTTGAACATTCAACAACAACGATATAATGTTGATATACCTAGAAATGTACTCATTTGTGACAAATGTAATTTGAATGTTATACAGAATGAATTTCATTTTCTACTCGTATGTCCATACTATTCTGTACATAGAGAATTGTATATACCTCGTTATTACCATACTTTTCCATCAGAATTGAAATTCAAACAACTTTTAGCAACAACAAATGTACAAATATTGAAATATGTTGCAATCTGTCTGAAACGCAACCTGCCTGTATGAAATGTAATGATACTATACTTATGAATTGTACATACATCTGTCCATCCGCAAAATGCATTTGTAATTGTACTCTTGGCCATGAGGCCTTTACTACTGAATAAACTACTACTACTACTACTACTACTACTACTACTACTACTACTACTACTACTACTACTACTACTACTACTACTACTACTACTACTACTACTACTACTACTACTACTACTGCATTAATATCTAATGAACAGCGTGTTTTTCTCACGGTAAATTGACACAAAATAATGCTCTCAGTTGGAATAATTATTATTTTGGCATGATCGTAACTTTCAATGTTTTAAAACATTTCAAAATACAATATCTCAAATGAATAATGTTTTACGTCAGGACGGCGACTTTCGTGTAATCGTCTATCTCAATGAGGGACGAGAGTTGTTTCCCACCCGCTTAGTTGCATATCATACGGAGAGCTAAAGCTAATATTAAACTGATAAGTACCAAATGCCTTTCACACAAGTCACATGTACATGTATGGAAGAGTGAAGATGGACGTTTGGTTGGAAAAAAACATCTGACTCAAACTGTCTTTGTTACCTGTGTTTAAAGTGTTTTCTCGGTAGGTTTCAACTCGCAATGAACATGTTTTGGCACTGCTAGATCATACTACATGTATTTTCCCGCATTATGTATTGCACAATGTTTGTTTTGTCATTTATCCAATGAATGTCTTTTAAATAAGGCATGTATATTTAAATGAAACTCTATCCGTTATTACAGGCGTTCGAAATGTTAACGCGTGTGACGTATTTTTAAATTTCAAAATAACTTCCATCACTTGACCTCTGTAATTTGCATCTTTATCCGCATATGATCCCAACATATATCGATCATATCCGTTGCTTTTATTTTACCAGGAACACCATGAATCGATAAATGTAGATATTTCGATATGTTAATTCTAAGCAAAGTCTGACTTAGTGATTTCTGGTTCTGTCAACTGATTCTTACACTTGCAACACAAAGTGGCCGTACTGATGTCATATACTGCAATGGTGCATTCATGAATGCACTTTCTGATGTTTACGGAGATGAGAAAATTTATTTCTCATAGTGAGGAGAAAAGTCGTTTCTCATAGGAGATTTCTTGGTGACTTTATTTGTCTGTGAAAAATGTAAATACATGTAATTTATTTTCAATATAGTGTAATATACAAAATTCATTTGAAATTAACGAATTTGGTGCAATAACTGAAACACCATAACATTTGTTTACAGGCTATACGTGGTCATTTACCTATAGTGTACATGTACAACGTAACATATAAGCTTCCTTGATATACATGTAGTGTGAAAACGATTGACATTTTCATTTTGCATTATGTGTCTGTGTTAATCTAAGAAGGTTGTTTATCTGGAATACGTTTAAAGAATTAAATAAGGGTGACGTGCTTCATTTGGGCAGCCACACTACTTTAGTTATGTAACATGTAGCTGCTGATATGTATTTCATAAGCAGCAAATCACATATTATTCTCATTTGTTGACATTTTGGCATATACAAATATATACATGTATAGTGTTAATCTTCTACACCTGATCCATTAATCTCTTATTTTTACTACATAAAGAGAGATGTCACTCAAGAAGTAATTATATGGAATTCATCTATATTGTTAATAACTATTGTTTGAGGTCATTAATCTGGAAATATAACGGTATAATAGTAGGTCATCGAAGTACTTAAACGTTAACAATAGCAGTGTGATTGGTAACTGAAAAACATCAGCAAATTGTTATAATTAAATCAAACCAATGTTGCCATCAAGTAGTTGAGAATCCAAGCGCAATACATGTACTTATACCCAAAAGGGTTTAGCAATTGTTTGAAATAGTTCAGAAATTGTAAAGGAATTTTTTTATTTTTTTTTGGTGTAATATGTCTCATATTTCCGTCATTTATCCTTTACTGACAGATATACTTCATCAGATTTTGGTCATTGACTTTGGTCATTAAGCGCTCAGTTAAAAAGGAAACGAATTCAAACATACTAATGTGATTTTATTCGACCTTTTAAAAAAACACATATATAATAGACAATATAGATATTTTAGATCTAAGATATGTAACACATATTATCACAGCTTCAAATTGGGAGTCATGGCAACCCTGTCTCCATAATGAAAAGCATCAAACTATATATGCTAGACCTCATCTTCCAGACAATACAATTCTGATGTAATCAAATACAGTATACACGGGTGACTGATTTTGAAATCCATGAATTTTCTTTTACGAAATACCACATTTTGTTTTAAATTTGCATTTTTGTGGCAGGCAGCGTATACAGGATCGTGAACCGTTCTGTCACGTGACAGGTAAAATAAGAGAAGACTGGGCCGTGTTCCAGAAAGGTTCCAAAGTAATCGCTCAATTAGCGATTAATTTTAAACCTCTCTTGAACGCGATTGCTCAATGTAGCGCTACGTAGCAAGGCGAGCAAACTTCGAGGAATTTGCACTGTGCACACGTTCAAGAGAGAATGAGCGCTACTTGAGCGCTACATTGAGCGATCAATGAACAAATTAAGCGCTCGCTGTTATTGAACGGAGCCAAGGTTTAGTAACTGACACAGTAAATTAAAACAGGATGAACCGTCAACGTCAAACGTCAACATATTTTTTAATGTGTTTTAACTTTTTGACCTCTTAAACCTAATAGATTATCGCGTATTTGTGACGTTGTAAAATATCAGTAGTCATTGGGGAAAAAAACATAACAAAGAACTGGTGCTTAGTCACAGTCAAAATACATTACGCATGAACGAATACGAACCTGTCTGCATGTGTTTAAGATACATTGAGGTTATCATGGAAGTGTTTTGGGGTGGTCAAATTCCTGTATTATGAATAAACATTATTTTTGCGAGCATTGGCGAATTAGTGTAAGATCCTAATGTGGTATATTTACCATCCAAAATATAAAAGCATGATAACTTCTTTATCACTAGTACTCAATGTCATGTTCATATTGTGATGTCACAGTTGAAGGTTTTTTCAATTGCCCGCAATGCATTGATATATGCAAATGACGGTAAACTGACACAAAATAATTTCTCATATATGTTCCTATCAGTTATAGGCCATGGGCCGAACGGCGTAAGTCCTCTTAAAAATGAAAGTGCTGCAGGTTAAAGGGGGAATACATGAACTTTACATATTATTATTCTCCATTGTATTGAGGTTATATAGAACCATGTTCAAGGAAAAATTGTTGTTGGTTACATTATAGCTGGATTTTGAAAATAAAGGTGAGGTGGGGTGAGTTTGGATTTAACGCCGCTTTCAAGAGTATTTCACTTATATCGCGGCTGCAGGAAGAAAGCCCGCAACGCCATGTGGCTATGCTTTGCGGTGAAACTCGCGAGCATCGGCTGGAACTAGCGAACATTGAGTGGTACTACGCTGAAATTCAGTGTAGCATTGCATCCAATTTTCCTGCGTGTAGAACAGTAGACAAAGTTGCCGTGCCCCTGGCGGGAATCGAACCCCGGACCTCTTGATCCGAAGCCGAACGCGCTAACCACAGCGCTATCCAGCCCGCTTGAAAATAAAGGTAATTTGTGCTGAAATATGACGAAGAATTCGATGAAAACCTAATTTGTCTATCGAAACATAAGAAAGGCTTAATATATTAGTTTTTTTGGTTTCTACATTATTATAAGCCTGACCAATGGTCCGTCTCCGAGAAATTGCAGAAAAAAACCTGTTCGTTCGATTCTTAAAATTTTGATGGCTTCTACACTACTAGCTGCAGGAGAGATACAGACCAGAATTACAAGTGATTTTGTGAAACAAATATTGGGAATACGTTAGGAATTCTGAATTGGAAAATCTGCTGAGATCTAAATTGAAGAAGTCCCTCTGTCCGCCCGAGTAAATTTTTTCCCGCCCAATTACAGAAAAAACTATTCATCCGATTCTTTTAAAATTTTGCACGTGTCTTCTATACTTGTTAACATGAGAAGATAGTACCGAATTGCAAGCGAATTTGTTATTTAAGAATACTGTCTTTTTATGTATTTTGCAATTAAATAATTTATGGATTGAACTTTGTCCGATCAATTCAAGAAACCCTTTTCACCAGGCTCTTTTCAAATTTTGCATGCGATTTATACAGTTGTAGTCGAGGTGCAGTGCTGATTGACCAACGATTTAGGGTTTTTACAATTTGTTTTAAACATTTCTGTATTTGTAATATAATCATTCTTTAAAATATAGGGGGCGGGATAGCGCTGGGTTTACCGTACATAACATAACATAACTACATAACACTAGATAGTTTCATGTTGGTTTCCATCTTCGGGAAACAATAATTATAATTTACACTAATGGAAACCAACATGAAACTTCACATTATAGTTTCATGTTGGTTTCCCTTACGAAAATATTACATATCATAGAGTCCAAATGGATTCTAGTTGGAAACCAGGTTGCCAAGTTTCATGATAGGATAGCAAGTGGATACCCCTATTACCAAGTTAACAGTTGGTTTCCCGATTTAAGGATACTCAGTCATGTGTGCTGTGGTAGTTTCATGTTGGTTTCCATTTAATGGAATCTTTCAATGCAGATTTCCAGGAATGGAAACCAACATGAAACTTCACTTGATAGTTTCATGTTGGGTTTCCATTTTCTGGAATCAATTATTGCAATTTACAGAATGGAAACTAACATGAACCTTAAGATTATGGTTTCATGTTGATTTCCATTTCACGGAAACATTGATTGCAATTTCCAGGAATGGAAACCAACATGAAACACATAATCAATGTTTCCAGTTGGTTTCCATCACGGAATTACTTAATGTTATAGAATCCAAAATGGATTCTAGTTGGAAACCAGGTTACCTAGTTTCATCAGATGGATACCAAGTGGATACTCCTAATACCCAGTTTCCAGTTGGTTTCCAGATTGCAGGATACTCAGTCATTTTTGCTGTGACAGCAGCAACATGCACGGCAGCAAACCCAGATACACAACCCAGGCTAGAAATTCCTATGTGCACTGCGTCGTCAGACAACCACTCCGGCATGCAACTTGATGTGGACTAAAATGGTGCCGGAATCACATTCAAAATGAACTTAAATACTGTATTTGACAAGTGCTTATAACATTAAAAAATTATGCCTGTAAGCTGCATTTCCAAATATAATTCAAATGTAATAAAACAGTTATGGACTGATTTTGTTTTTTTCATTTTGTTAAGAAACAAGTGATGTAAGCTTGTGACCTGTCATGTGCTGCAACGATTCAGGCGCCAATAACCAAACGAGAACGCCGGTAATCTAAACTGGGATACCAATATTCGCAACTAGGACGCCAATATGCACAATATCAACACCAATATCCAAAAGCAATCGCCAATACGTAGTTTATATTGGATTGGAATTACGATATTATATGACATCAAATAGCGTAATGCCACCTAATTTAGGTTTAACAAATAGTTAAACGGTTGTGAAACCGATTCTGCATTCTACATTCTGCATAAGAAGGTGCATTTACTTGTATCAATGTACACTTCATCGCTGTGCCGCAACATTTATAACACGACATAAACAGCATTTGATATTTTAACAATCGTACTATCATTAAAACCTTGCGGTAGAAAAAATGGAATTCAAAACTTCCAGTTCAAATCTCGATACATATCCTCCACTTGGTGGCTGCTTAACTCTTGCTACAATATTAGACACTCTTATAGGGGTAGCCCATCGTTCTATAGAGGATATATTTCTTACCTTGACAAATACCATGTTTATCTCATAGAGTGAGGAAGAAAAGTAGATATTTTACAAATGGTGCAACCATGAGTAAAATATCAGTTTTTCTACCTCACGAAACTTAACTTACGTTGCAACATGTAATTCATGTAAATTTAAGGTTGAAATTGTTATAACATATAATAATCACTGACAGAAAAAGTGGCGTTAAAACACTACATGCATCATGAACACCATGTCAACAGTGCATGTCGGAGCCCTCAGACATTGAACATACAAACTTCATTTTTGCAAAACAGGAGGCATCATGCCACTTGTTTACAGGATCATTTGCATGTTTATAGATATAGATACAATGAGCTGCATCATTCGGGTCAGGTTGACCTTGATCATGGTTCCAGAACTCTACGACGACGGATGTGTTATCGGCCCAGATCCATTCATCCTCAGTGGGTTCACTACCTCCTATCCAAAACGTTAGGCCTGAAATTGTTACCGTTGGAAATACTGTACATAAAATTTATTGATCTTATTATATAGTTAAATAAATAAATAAAATATATTTAAATGTGTTTTGGATGTTTTGAACTGATATCCAAGAAAAGTAACATCTCTGTCATTGAATATGAATTCCACGATGTCTTAAAATGTCCATCTACACGGAACTACGGAAAACTTATCTGAAACCATGCACTCTTGCTACACTATCCAACGATGAACAGTTTTAACATTACAGCTGCGTACCGAAACTCTGTTCACCCACATGTGAATCTTGCAAAAAGTGCAAATATCATGTAAATTGACGTTCATTTTTACGTCAATAAAATTACATCACATACAATGACAATGAATCTTCATATATCCATGAATAAAACAACCAAACATACATGTGTCATATGATCGTCACGCCAGTGGGGCATGTTTAATATTTGACATAATGGGAAAACACAGAAGGAATACAATTTTGAAAATTCAAGTTTAATTAATTTTCGAATGAGAACAAATTTATCACAAATCATTGATTGAGTATAAGAGGAAATATATGACGTATGCTAGACCTAGTTGATCACTGACTGAATATTTCACAGAAGAAAATAAAAAATAAAACTTTAGTTTTGAAAACATTGACTCCTGGTCACTTCAAAGAGCTACCGAAACTGTAACTATTTACAAAATATATCAAATCATATCAGGTTATGTTATGGAACACTCAACTGTCTTTTTATAAATCAAAAATGCAAAATGATCGGTCTAGTTTTCGCGTTGATGCTTAAAAGACATTCCAAATTACATGATATTTGCACTAAAATAAACCAGTAGGTGAACAAACTTTCGGGCCGCAGCTGTAAATTACAACCGAAAAAACTGGTATGCAAGCAATACTGTTATGTGAAAAATATATGTTTATTGAAAAACCTTCAATTCTTTATTAACTCCAAAACATGAGAAATAGTACAACACTGTTACTTCATTTTGGTCACCTGATGGAATGCCAGGTTATACCATTGATACCAATAAATTATTGTTTGATCAGGTTTATGCAAAACCTACCCATCCGATTCATCAAATCATTAAGTTCAGGGTTGTCCACGGTTATCAGATGTCCGCCATCTGCTACACACTGGTGTTCTGCACTGTGCCAGGTTTTCGTTGTGGTGTACAGTTTGTAGCACAGCCCCAGAGTTCTGTACCAGGTGTAGCCTTGTTGACATCGGTCTGCATGAAATAAAAAAAAATTGACCTGGACAATGATGTGTGCGTATGTGTGTATGTATGTTATTACCAATTGTCGTAATGTATCGTTTTCTACGTGCAATTTCAAAGTTGTTTGAACCACTGTTTGTAATGGGTTAATATTACATCAAGTATGTGTGTTACCAGTAGGTGTATCGTTAGCAGTAAACCTATTACATGTATTTAGTACCATTGAGGGTCTAGACATTCCATAACTTATATTACCTTGAGTCACATTTATTTTTAAAAAAATGATTTCACTTATCGTGCTGTTGCACTTTTAGGAGTGAATGAAACTATGAAAAGATGTATACGGCGCCAAGCAAATATATTGCAACCGAAAATAGAGAATATACAATGTCGAACACCACAATGCACGTACATTTTCATTGTAGTCAAAGTCAAGTCAAAATTGTTTATTGTATTTAAGGCCTCCGGCCCACATACAAAATATACATATACGATACAAATGTTATAGAAGTACAAACGATAGAGAACACCACTTGAATAACATGGCAGGCAATTCTAAAATAGTGTTTTTGCTTTCAGGGCGAGTTTCCATCATTTAATAGTTTAGTTCTTAGTTTCATACTATGTTTAATAAACAGTGATAAGTTAAGAATTGTACTGTCATTTTTAGAATACATTAATGATATAAAAGCGAGAGCAGGTGGTTTTGACAAATAAAAATCAGGAATGTTTTTTCTTCTGTTAAAATGGACAAACAAGCATGAAATGAGTTTCTTCTGCTCTTTTTGATGTACATTTTTCTGCCTTTGTTTATCATTAAATCTAATAAACCAAGTCTAAATTTGATACCATATCTTGAGTTATCATAGAGGATGGAATGCCAGTCTTGATAAAACATGTTTTTTAAAGTTATATAAAAATAGATCAATATTTCCAATTGTTTGTTTATCCAAACAAATCCATAACCGTGAGAGAACAAAAGGTTTCTTACATGGGATGCCCAAGTGGTTTTACCAATATCATCTAAATGCAAAATCGTGTTATAAGCTAGCTTTGGAATTCTATGTTCATGCATACCAATAATCTTTATCCAATATTTTAGGCATTTTACCTGGGAATTTATATATAATGGGTGTCTTCCACATTCGCCGTAAACCATGCAGTTTGGTGTTGATAATCCAACGGATAAATATCTTTAAGTTTTCCCAGGCATTCGTATTTTTGGAATCCCAAAATGTCAGATCCGTATCACATTATCGGTTGTATTTGGGAGTCGAATAGTATAACAAAAATACGTTAGGGGAAGACATCCGGTTTTTAATGCAACAGACATGACGTTGAATAAAGCTTTCTTCGCTCTTGATACTAAATCTTCAACGCTTTTTGAAAAGTTCATAGTGTGGGTAAACAAAATACCAAGATATTTATTTTGACTATTAATCTTAAGTTGTAAACCATTAAGTACCCATTGTTCATTTGAAGCCCCTTCTGAAAATTACAATGTTTGTTTTGTCATAGTTAACCGATAATTCCATTCTTTTGTGTAACGTTCCAATATATTAAGTTGATTTTGTAATCCCACAACAGTGTCTGACACTAAAATTACATTATCAGCAAAAAGTAGCATTAATATTTCAAATAAATCTGGGAACATTTGAATACCACGCTTTCCATTGTTAACGATCTCATAATACAATTCATTGATGAAAAATGAAAACAACATTGGGCTTAATATACACCCTTGTCTTAATTCAACCGGGCAATCAAAATAGTCTGTACAATCACCACTAGAACGCACACAAGATTTTATGTAAGCATACATGGACTTTAAAACAGTAAACATTTTCCCTCGAAATCCGGCCCTTAAAAAACAGTACCATAGTTTAGAACGATCTACATAATCGAATGCTTTTTTAAAATCGCACATGCAACATACAATTTGTGTTTTCGACGTGAAAGACATTTCTGGATAATTACATATAATGAAAAGATATGGTCTGAAGTAGAATATGTTTTTCGAAAACCAGCCTGAGCTTCTGGTATTAAATCCCGCATATTTGCCCATTTTGTTATTCTATTATTCAATTATTCAATTATTATATTTCATTGTATATTCTCTGGTCGTATCAATGTAACCGTAAGCTTTTTTACGCAAGTACGTTTACTATACATTTTAAATTAACGATAAGTAAAAAATAATCACAAGTATTAATAGCAGGTGCTTTTGTTTAAGATTTGAAAACCAGGCCAGGAACAGTGTTCAATCGGAATTTTTCTCCTCATTCTAAACTCATGTGCACTAAAAACTTCCCTATTTGAAATACAAGATATTTCAATCCAGTTCGATAAATACGACTGAAGCAGCATTACATCATGTCTTCAGAACCCAACAATGCATATTTATTTTAGAAAAACACGTTTTAAGAAATCGCAGTTTTGGAAACTCCTTACCTTACGAGATAGAAGCGTCAAAAAGCGATTGATGCGTCAACAAATTTAAATCCAAGAAGGTTATTTATATCGACGACATCTTTTGTAAATTACTACTACTTTTTAAATTGTTTAAACTTAATTACCAAACATTGTGGCCAAAACACATATTGAAAAAGCGATTTTTACACCCCGTGTTTATTTGAACAGATATGAACATAAACGTATCCTTCTCTGTTTATGGAATTGTGAGAACATCTTTACAAAGCATTTGTCTCTCAAATACATTCAAAATCTCCGACTTTTGTTATATTTTTGTTATACTCTTTTAAAGAGGACTTTTCATTTGCACCTGAGTATAGATGGCCGATGTCATTCCTTGTGATTTCCTGTATAAAGGCCTGGTACATTAAGTATACAGCATAAGTTGTTTCATATTATGTATTTAAATTTCCTGTGACGTGTCGGCACAAAAATGACATACCTCAATTTGATAGAAATTGGAATGTACCTGGAATATCCTGTAATTGTTGCTTGCAAAACATTCTCATATACTTGTACCCAGACAGAAGTTGTCATTTGTCATGCCCTACCAAATCGGCATTTCTTTTATAAATGAACTTTTATGTATAATGTCTCGAAATAACTTCGAAAATGAAAAACTTAAAATAAAAGAAGTCCAGTCACCTGAAACCCAGACAAAATACTGCACTTCAAGGAAAGGGGTGGTCTGTTCACTGACAGCATACAGAGACTCTCTTGGATAACAGGAACCATCAGAATAGAAGAACGAGGAACAGTTTGCTTGATAATAACAGAGGGATGCACATTCCAATTTTGAGTTCACAAGCGTTGGATCAGGAAAGCTAGTGAAAGTTCCATATATGAATGCCAACAGTTTTAAAGACATCGTAATAAGTCAGTAAGTTATTGCCTTCTGTCAAAGAAGTTGAAGAAATAGCGTCACTAATAGCTAAATTGACAATGACAATTGACTTTTTAGTAGGTGTTTAAACGGCAAACATTAGCAGATAATACAAACATATCAATCAATATCCCGTGTCCTAAGTGGCTGGCCTGAACAAAACCACTTTGTTATATAAGAACCTCGGTAATGGAGTTCATTGATTAAACATTATTTATAAGGGATGGTACTAAGTCATTATGTTGAAGATATAGCGTTCAAAATATTGACAAAACGAAATGCAATTAAATTTAATGTTCACCACATCGATATATTTATTAAACCTCCAAATCAATTGGTATACTAGGCTCTGTATAAAGAATCCAAAGAATATTGTCAACAACTTACTCTCAATCCTAAATGTCTATGTTGTATAGCTTTGCACTTGAAGCCTTTTCATGTATGCACAAAGTTTGAATTTCGACCTACCGTATATAAGTAATTAATAGATAAGTCATTATATGATTCACATGTGCATATTTTCTTCCAACAGGAATCCAATGCATCAGAGAACTCATTGGTAATTGGATGAATCGTTCATGTATGCTGGTATTACAACATCACTCAATATCCCAATTTGATGAACTGGTGCAACGGGATGATGTTGTCGAGCAACTCCAGCAAATCACACCCAAGCAATCCAATTTAAGAGAAATTGATTTTAAACCACTTAGTGTTTAACGCAGGCTAAGTTCATTTGGCGCAACGGTGCCACGATGGCACCAACAATGGTTTATACTTAAATGTGCTCAGATGGTTACAACTTACATGACTGACACAACGTACAACTAGAGTACGATGAAATATATCTTGATTTTATTGTCACAGGAATTCGTAAATACCCAATATTTACTAAAATATTCATATTGACAAACATACCCTATCCCAATAATAACCCTGCCCTTCACATATATTATTCTTCCCTCACATTCTTCCCCTGCTCCTTTGGTTAACAATTATTAAATATTATTAAACAACTGACAACTGAAACTATCCTTCGACTGATGTTTGATTGTTCGAGAGAATTCAGAATAATTTAGGTAGCAAAAGGCTGGCAGCATCCCATCTTTGAGTCTAAACACATTTAATAATACTGCATAGATATAGGCCGGAAAAGATTCCTACGTTATACATGTACCAATTTTATAAACAAATATTTAAAGGCTTTTGGGATATGGCCTGGAAACGAAAGCATTTTGGAGGGACGGAGTTACGAAATACCCGACAGAGGATTTCCCGCAGAGGTTTCTCGTATGATGACAAACTCGCTGATCAATTGGCAGCTATAAACCTATATGGCAATGATGCAAACACAGCTTGGTAACTCTACATCAAGAAAGGAATGTCCTTTATTAGGAATGTTATCGCACTCGAAAATAATTGTTATCTAATAATTTATTAAATCCTCTCAGCTTTTACTCATTATTTGCAAACTATAACAATTTCGTAGCGTAATATTCGACGTTTTCGCGGTGATGTTGGTATTTGAACGAATGCAGATAGTCATTATTAAAATTCGCATGCAGTGCATCAAAGTAGAATGACATATTTCGTTAATTGTAATACTTGAACTGCACTAACACAATAAAGAAAGAGGAAAAGGAGTTTGCGGCCAATAACGCTATAGCTATATACAATATCCTGGTTACACAATGCTCCGACTGAGGCTTTGGCATCGTAAAGTTCTGATGAACATCTCAACCATAGTCGTCCTAAAAAGTAAGTTGATTAAACATTTACAGAAAAGCATTTTAAATCATCGCTAGTGGCTAGAAAGATGGTTGGATGTCACGAATGTGCGCTGTTAAAGCATTATTCTACTTGAGTTATCTGCAAGTTTTTATTTACCGATGTGCATTGATTTTTTTTGTATAACAAGTAAATTCTAATTACTAAAAATATATAACAATCACTATCAGTTGAAGTAATGGTCGATATCAGACACTCTCATTAAATAGTATGTCAATATTATTGTTTGTCACATGTCATTTATATTTCACAAACATGTGTTGGGAAATTTGACAATTAGTGCAGTTCTTATTGCAAAAGTTGTAAGAATAATTGACATGAATAATGGATTTCGCTCTAATCGCTTCCAACGTTTTTCTCCAACAAACATTGTGTAATTTTATCAAAGCTGTAAATATTCAAACAATACTTGAAGGTAGTTTTATAACCAAATGCTCACAACCAGAACAACCTATTTTATCTTATGCTAACAATGTTACCACTGGAGATGAATTTTGTATTGAACATAAAGAGCTATTTACCAATTACTAAGGGAAATAGATAAACTAGTCAATAGGACAGAGTCAAATACTAAAGCGTAACTGTACTTTGAACGAACATTTGTCACACATATCATATCAATTGACATTCATCTCCTAATTAACAAGCAGACAGTGTCGGCTATATTATACTCCCAGCTCCAAGTGAAACATATGTTACATTATATCAAACATGTGTTACATTATATCGAACATATGTTACATTATATCGAACACTAGTTATATAGAACCATGTTCTGTAACAAACCCTTAATCACTTACATTTGTGTATGTTTAAAATAGGTATAAGGTATTCAAATCATTGGTACTAAATTCTACCTATACAAGACTATTGTTCCACGTGCCAAGTTCAGTTGAGCTCATCTTTACATGTCACAAGTTCTGATCCTGAAACGGAGCTGTAATTGCATTTTCATAGAAACAGTCAACATTACAACTCACAATATATAATTTATTTAACTCACAAGATAATATATTTAATTAATACCCCTCAAAATATAAACACATGTAAATGAACTGAGCAAGAGCTTTTTTGTTCTAAGTTCTGTTCTTTATAAACATCTAAGAAATTGAAAATCCCAATAGGAACGTCTACGCCTGATTCCTATTTCACATATCACGTTTCAACTATGTAAACGGTCCAAAGTAAAGGTAAGAAAGAGTTGAAAAACCACGAGCCACATCTACATCTGATTATTGTTTCACTTACCACGTTTTTTTTAAATTTCTGCTCCCCATAGCACAATTCTATGAAGCGTTTCCATGGAAAAGGCTCAAAATAAAAAAATCTTAGGTGCTGAAACCCCAAGAGGCACATTTATTTACATATGATGATTGTTTCATATACCAAGTCGTTTAAGCTAGATGTTATCAGATTTTTATTCTGCTTCGGAAATAAACTTCTAGGTTCAGGTTCCATGGAAAGGCCAAATTTAAAAATAAAAAATGATGAAAACATAAGAAACCGTATAGATCATGTTTGCTTAATTACATATATAAACTTTCTTGAACATATTATCAAAAGTTTTGAACCGGACACATAAAAGATGCACTGACAATCGGACCTACGAAGGGAGGCAACTTGTGGCGAAGTCATCTTCCCACGGCAAGGTGAAAATGCATCGAAATAAATTCTATGCATTTTTTACCTTGCCCTCAACATCACAGAAAACTGTGTAACGAAGCAGCGACATCTATTGTGATCACGAGTTACGCCCCTTACCAGCTGTTTACAGACAGCCAATGAAATCACCGTTTACATTCGGTACTGCAGAAGTGATAATTCTAAAATTGTTATTTTTAGAAATATACGTTGGGTAAACGTTTCTTCTTGTATATTGCAATACTGTCATATAGTACTTTAATACATGAACATATATCATCATAAACATGCTAATTAAGAAAGAAGACCAAATGCGAGTCAGGAAGTGTTATAAGTTGATTGTTAAGTTTATAACAGAGACATATGTAGTTCATATGCAAATGAGAAATACCCACGTTCAAACATAATTAAAAGATTTGAATACAAATCCTAGCATTGAATAATACTATTTCAATTAGTATAACGTGCTTATTTAAAAAAATTAACGTTTATAAATAAGAGTGAGTTAGAGTACAGTTTATCAAACAATAAATCAAATCACAGTTTGTTTAAAAGCGTTATACAGCCTGTATTTTCGGTATGTAGTTCAGTATTAAATAATTGAGATTGTTTAATCGAAATACCATGATGCCACACGAGTTATTTGGTATTTTGTGAAAAAACTTGATTTCGGAGTGAATAACACATGCTAGTTATTTTTTTAACTTATATATGACTTTTTAAAAACTAAGACAACCAACTAAATTGAATCATTCAACGTACTTCCAGCTGCAAAATTGTGAAATTAACAAACGATACCTGATAACATGCGCAAAATCATACGCGAAAATTATGAATGTATCCAGTTTGGCAGTCATCATACAGTAACATCGTAACAGTTCGTCCACTCCATGTGCCAACTTTATTGGCTTTTGAAGCTGTCCGCTTCGACGTTTTGATTATCGATTACAGGTTTATGAAAGCGAATTGAAATTATTTTATTGCCTCAATTGAAAGTTTGTACAAGTCCTGGACTGATCAAAATACTGTCAAAAGTGTGCTACAGTTTGCGACCCAAAATTAGCGGAGAAATTGGACGAATTAGAAAAGGTGTTTTCCAGTCTAAATATAGATCAAGTCTATTACGTCAGAAGTTCATATTGCAAGCTGTCTTCTGATTGGCCTATCAGATTAACCTGCAGTACGTTAAAATCTTAGCACTGAAAATAGGAAGGATGAGGTCAAGGGCGGAGTGAGAAGATATGGAAATCTTTTCGTTACGCCCGTGACGTTGTGAAGATGTGGCGAAGTATAATACACCTCTTATGCTTAAAACATAAACACACTTGTATATGTTGTAAATCAATTCCATAGAGGTATCATTTCTTTTCTCACATCATACATTCACCACTTAATTACTAACCAAACAATTATTCGATCCTTTTCACATATTAATGCACAGAACTATAATACATTCTACAATATCAAGGTGAGAAACGATCTCTATACAATGAATAAGATAAAAATGTGACGTTGCTGTTGTTTGGAGCCCTGGGTTGACTTTGAATGCGTTTCGCCGTGCAACTAATCTATCAATCGAAACATAACTTTGGGTAGAAATTTCACAGGTCACATTTTTTTCGTAACACCGTTTATTCTGAATTGTCTCCCTTGCTTTGTTTATGTTTTTGTCGTCTGCTATCATGCCGCCTGTCAACACGGGAACTGACACCTGACCAACGAAGTTTAATTGTTGATTTAAATCAACAAGGCCAACCAAGCTACAAAATTTCTGATTTGACCGGTATAAACCCTAGAACGATTCAGAAAACTTTGAAGCGCTTTAGGAACCACGGTTCAGTTCAATCGCTGGAGAGAAGTGGGCGGCCCCGAAATTCATCGCCAAGAAGTGAATGACGTCTTCTTCGTCTTGTAAAAAGGAATCGCCGTCAAACTCTCGGGGACTTGACAACAAAATATAACAATCATGTGAATCACGTACAGTTAGAAGAAGATTGTTCACTGCTGGCTACCAAAGACGAGTGGTTAGCAAAAAAATCACCATTTCTCGAGTGAACCGTGAGAAGCGTCGTCGATTTTGTAGAACAAAATTACATTAGAACTCAACCTACATGTACTTTCTCAGCCAATCAGAAGGTCGTATTTTCCTGACAAAATAGACTGTTAATGATTAAGAACTCAACACTAAACCGCTCTTCATGACACGCCCTCGCTGTGCCTGATTGGTCAAAAACAAATGACAACAATGTTTTACAACTTTTTATTGACATGTACCCCATGCACGTGACTCGAAGTAAACACGCCCTCGACACTAGGCTACACAGGCGGTATAAAGATACTGGCAAATGAGTTTCGAACTATTTTGCATGCAGCATGCATATGTTAGTTAGCATAATTAGTGTACACTTTGTTTCAGCCTTATTAACAATCAAAAACGTTCAGTCTTTTAACGAACTAAAACCAAAAAACCCGACTTTAATTTTATTATAAAATTATGAATTAATTATATTCTATTTTTCTGTAATCTTAACACAAAGCATTAATAACTAAATAGATATATACTTCCATTTGCATTAAATTATGAAACAATAATTCCACAATTGATTGACACAACGGTTTCTACATCGTACATTGTACATGGTTAAAAATAACCTATTTCCGAATACAATGAAAAATTAGCTCACCTCAAAGACAGACGGGGGATTATCTCCAGTTTTACCATAACAAATGTTGCGATCAAATACGTTTTTCGAAAAGTGAGAGTTCATAAAAACACGTCCATACAGCTTTGCGACATCGCGTCATATGAAACGATTACGTAGGAAATCTCGGAAACGGTGACGTCATTGAACCTGTCAATCAAAAGTAGGTGGAGTTCTAAGTCAGTTAGAACCTATGAAGAGAAATCTTCTTAATCACGAAGAATTCTTTTCATAGGTTCTAACTATTACTTGGAGAAGAAATCAGTGGGATAATATTATTTTTAGTGATGAAACTCAAGTCCAGATAAGGAAAGATAGAAAAGTTTACGTGTGGAGGAAGTCTGATGAGCGATTGCGACCAGAGTGCTTGGGGACCCGGGCCGATCATGAACAAAATTCGAAGTTTTCTGTGATGTTTTGGGGGTGCGTGTCGGCTTATGGTGTTGGAACTTTGACTGTTGTTGATGGTTACATGAACACAGATAGATACATTACCATTCTTGATAACCATTTGTGGCCTGTAATTGCCAGACATTTCGTTAATCGAAATTGGATTTTCCAAGAAGACAATGCTCCTTGCCATGTGTCCGTTCGGGTCAATCGTTGGAAACAGGAAAATCATATTCCTACTTTGCCGTGGCCACCACAAAGCCCTGATCTCAATATCATTGGAAATGTGTGGAAAACTGTTAAAAACCAACTGAAAACCAGTTTAGTTGACATTGACTCGAGACAAGATCTCATCCGTGTGGTGAACGATATTTATTTATATAAGTCCGGTCTACATTCGCAGTTTATATGACAGTTTACCAAGACGACTCCGAGATGTCCTTAGAGTTCAGGTCATATTTCGAAGTTCTGAATTTTTAAGGTAAGTACCTATTATATTTATATAGATACGTACACTATAACATTGGGGTCAACTACGCTATAAATAGCCGTGACGTCACCGGTGCGAACAGACTTTTGGCCACCGACTGTACGTGTTTACCCGTTGGGGAGAAAGGACGGCAATGGATGTTATTGATCACGCATTTATAAAGGAAGGTGAGATGTATGCAATAGTGTGTCGTGATCCGTATCACCTTCTGAATTAATGGACAGATCAATGCCGGTATTGTTTGTACTATTAAAAGTCACTTTACGTTTACTTAGCTTAAGTAAATGGTGTCCTACCTTGAAGTCGACAGTAAACAACACACAAAAACACCAGCGAGTTCGTTTCAGTTTTTAATTGTTTCAGAATTGTGCCATGTTTTGTTTCTTAAGTGGGCGATTCATACGTAAATATTTCATATGCAAATTTGCTACGTAGTTATCTAACTTGAACATGTAAAGACATCGTATCTGAGGAAGGAAGAACTGTAGAACACACTGTCAAACATAGTGCTAACAAAAACATTGGTAAAGTACAACTTATTTTGCAGTTTTGATTTTAATACTTGTCAGTGTCAATAGGAATAGACTGGTAAATAGATTATTTTGTCCGCTGTTAATAATATATTTTGAAATTTGAATCAGAAAATGATCAATTCCTTGAAGTTATACGCATAAGAGAAGCACGAGAGAACTACAATTTGATTGTGAGTTGCAAAACATGTACAGAATTGTGTTGTTTGTCTAATAACATTTCTGCAAACAATTCCCCATCGATTGCGTTACACGCTTGTCAATTGTCTCTATGAGCACGTTCGTATTACCATTTGTCTCTTTCTGTATTGCTTATCAGTATTTGACAGGTTCCATCTGACTTCCTGTTTATCACATTACAGTACTTATCCATTCAATGGACACCAAGATCAACATCAATATCAGCCTTGTGTGGTTTTAGGAAACCAATATGATAATGTACTAGAATACTGATTTCCAGACTGTGTGAAGTTGGATTAAACCAGTGACATTCCTGGCAAACAGTTTGTTATTCTTCGTCACAACACTTCAACTAACTAAAGAGCAGCATGCAAAGTAAGATTGGAAAATAACCAGTTCCTAAGCAGGGAAAATCTTCAGCAAAGACTGTCAGCAACAGGCCCCTGACACACAGACATTACGTTTGAGTTGCAGCCTATGTCATGCCATTTGTTGGTCGGATTTCCCTCAGGGGCGTACACTCCCAGACAGTGCTCGACTCCACCAGGTTGTCCACTCGCCCAGAAGGTCGTTTCCATTACAGAGTTATCTGCCCATGTCCAGTCTGTCCCTTCAATGCCGCCAGTCCAAATTGGCTTTCCTTTATGGAAGTAAAACAGTTGAAGAATGAATTTGTAATAGTTTTACACACATGTACACATGCACAGGAATTTTTTATTCAGATTTAACAACACACGTATACCATTGGAGCCAATATTTTACATTGAAAAAAATTATCATGTCCAACAGTACATACATCGTTGTATACATAACTTAAATTCCTATTCCTATTCCTATTTAAAATCCGATATGTATTTGAATTTACACATTTGGAAAATAATATAACAATGACGTTACAGTGTATTTAAGAAATAGAAGACGAGTTGGGGTGTTTTATCGTAGAGCATAAAACACGAAGGACGCATAAGCCCTTAAACAATTACTGGCATTTATATAAAAACCGTTGAGATAACATGTTACTTGTATTTGAAAATAATAATTCCTCCTGTCGACTAGTACAACACATTCACTAGCAATTGACCAATCAAAGTGGCGTCAAAATGAGATCATTTGCTAAGCAACGCTCTAATTGACGTCATTAATCACGAGCATGTTTTATTGTTTTATCTAGCACGTTGTTTCATTGCCGTGGGCATAATATGTACCGATGCGACAATGGGTCATGATAAACAAACATTTCAAGTCAAGTCTAACATATATATTTAATTTTGTAGGTACAAAATAATTGCAGACAAGGAAACCACTTCATGAACTTTATAGTTTGATATACATGTACGTCGATAATTACATCAGGACGTTATTGTAATCTACAAATAGGCAGATTTCTATATTCATTCTAGATGTTTTATTACATATCACACATCGTAATAATTTGGTCCATACATACCATGTACTCCAACAAGCCAGTTCATGAAGTCGTTAACTGCCGAGCTATCCACCGATATAAGATGTCCACCGTCCAAAACACACTGGTCCTCCGCCGCTTGCCACGTTTTCTCAGTCGGGTCCACTTTGTAGCACAGGCCAAGAGATCGGTACCAGATGTAACCCTGGCCACAGTAGCCTGAGAAAATACAGTTACACTCAACCGCAAAAGAAAAGTCACCATACAAAATGCAAGATAATTCAATCCACGAGTGATGAACACGACTGAAACAGAGATACATAATGTCTTCAGGGACCAACTAAACACATCTTGAATTTTTAAAACATTATCTGTTCATATTTCTGAGACACACGCGTTTTAAGAATTGTCGTTTTTTAATCTAGACGAGACGAGGAGAGTCAAGAAGGGCTTTTTTGACTTGTTTTCTGTCGTCCTACAGTAAATACGTCAATAAAATTAACTTCAAGAAGGGTATTTATGTCGACAACATATTTTATTAATTGCATTTGTACGTTTTACACATTTTTTACTTAAATGCCATTTGACTCTGGCCAAAATGCATTTTGAATAAGCGATTTCAGCACCACAAGTGTATTTGAACTGACATAGAAATAAAAGTATCATACTCTGATGCATGAAATTGTGAGTACGTCTTTATGAAACATGTGTCTATCGAATGCATTCAAAATCTATTTTCTCGGGCAGCAGTATTTTTTTTTTTTTACACTGTTGAAAATTCTGTGACGTTTCTTTTGCGGTTCAGTGTATATCACGTCTCTGTAATAGTGTTCAGGGGAATAATATAATGGGAAATATTGTGTTTCGCTGTGCGAATCCTCAGTCACGCGCACATTGAAGGCATCTTGAACTTTAAAAAGGTGTTGTCCGGCATGTTCCCGTTACTTGAATACTGAATGACATTGTATAATAAAGAATTTATCACGCTCGTTTGTTTTGGGATGGTAAATATCCTAGTAATAAACATACAATGTCTGTTCCAAATGCAGGATATTGATCATCATAACCCCTATATTTGTAAGCGACGATACACTTACATGTAATGTATGTTTCTGAAAGCTTGATTTATATGATAATTTAACCAATTAAAGATAACTCATATAAAGAAATTCGTCAGTTTTCGCCCCAACAATCAATACACGTGTATACATACATGTATATGTATAAATTATCTCCAAACTAAACTCAAAGGGCAAAAGAAACTATATACCCACATTTATTTCGTGTTATCAACGTTAACACATATATTGGATAGATAAAGTGATACCGGTTTGACAGACGATTCATTTTACCATGTTTTGTTCGCTATTCCACAAAATTATCATGTACATTATACGCAGTGTAACGTTAAACATGGAACTGTCACTTTGCAGAACAAACAGGTTATTAAAAACAAAACAGAACGCTATATCTTCCAGATTACATATCAGATGACGTTATTGAGGGTGTCTTGAAAGAATATCTGTTTTGTTGACTTGGCGATAGATGAGTTTTTTCCCTTCCTTATTTGTCAAAACAAATGGTTCAACACGTTTTTGAAGGGTGTTAAGTCGGACAATCTTGCAAGATAATGACATTATTTGCAGATGGAAGTCTCTTGTGATCCAGGGTGTATTGGGGTTACATTGACCTGGCGTCATCCTGCAGAAGGGTTGGTAGCATTGGATACTGTGTTCCAAAACACGCCTGGTAACTGTACTTCTGCTGTCCACATGACATTAGACCAAAGCTGTTGATGACGTCACAGTGACGAAATGATGACGCATTTGTAAAGTATAACGGTGTAAATTTTCTTTGGCGTTGATGGTTTTTCTAATTTTTGGCATGTTAATGGTCTGGCATGTTTGTAGCCTAGTTATTGTGGTTTGGGCGCAGTCAACAATGTAATCAACCTGGGCAATTCGTGCTCCCAACTACATATTTCCCTCTCTCGCTTTTATGCAGTCTTGGTATGAAATATTTGTTCTTAACAGGATGATTGTTTTTTTGTTACTGTTTGGCTCCATCTTGTTTTTAATTTGTTTAGGTGCATTACATTATTGATGAAAAAAGTTTGTTAAATTCAATGTTTGGGAAGACACATGTTTTTTTACTGGGTTCATTTAAAGTTGTGTCCAAGTGATGTTGTTAAATTATAAAATTCCCAATGGAAACACAAATTTGATATTTTTGGAAAATAAATTTAGTTGGTGTAGTTTCTTTTGAGATCTTATTTGATCAAAAGGACAAAATGCAACATCTAATTAAAATATTAAAAGAATTAGTTACTCGATACTTAATGTCCATGCCGAGGTGAAGCAAAAATAGATAATTAGTTGAGTCGAACAATGTGTGTAAGGGACGAACAGAAGAGCGGATCCAACACACAATAAAACACAACGTTGTTTTGGGTAACATAAAGAAGCTCGAGAATATCACTTACCTGAAGTCCAAACGAAATACTGTAAACCACTAACAGGTCCAGTTTCCTGGCTTATGGCATATACTGCGTTTGTTTGATGACACGTTTTAGCATCACTGTTGAAGAATACAGAGGAACAAGTTGTGTTTAAATAACATAAAGAAATACATCCAAGCCTTGACATCACATGTGTTCCTGTAGGTAGGGATGAAATAGAGAGCCCATGTACAAACGCTAACATCGTTAGCGGCGCCATGATGTTCTCTACCCGCATCTAATGTACATGTATTGTCATTCCACCATCACCCATTCAAATGGAATAGATCCACTACAGAATGGATTCAGCCGCATTGATATCCTAAATATAAATGTAAACAATAGTTATCAAATATCATACAAGTCCTTCTGCAAAAACCAATGTTGTTAAGCGAGACATAATTAATTGTAAAGGTAATTGATTAATTGATTTTTATAAATGCATGATTTATGAAGGAGTTTTTTAAAACTCGGCCATGTCATCTCTATCTCATTATGTAGCATGTCATTAGCGTGGTGATATTGTCATTGAATCTCGTTTATGTTTGAAAACAATATTGGCTTAAAGGCGCACTCGGGCGCAAATTTACACGACCCACGATTAATTACCACCACAGCTTGCCGAACGGGAAAATTCAATTAGCGTTCTGTCTACTCAGCGTAGTTTTGTCTGCGCAACCTTACCTGCGCAAAATTACCTGTGTTGATGAATGAATATGTTTTCTCTGATCCAACGTTACTGAGAATCAAAGCTTTAACTGGAAGGCGACTTTCCAGTTCTTTAACCGTTATGTAATGGCAGCGTTAAGAGCAATGTTACAATAGTTCACTCTTTATTCTCTCTCATACCCTCTACCATGTATATCTTGAGTGTCCATGTTATGATAATTGGCGACACAAATTACTGCTGTAAGCTTTTATTACAAATTTCGAGCGAAGTGTAAACTTAAACTTTTACCACAAAAAAATGAATTAAGTGTTTATGTTTTGCCAAGTTTACATTCTTTGCTTTCAAGCAACTGTCCATACTATAACTTTTGTTGGCCAATCAAGTCAGCCGGAGAGCGCTCATTCAAATACAGCGCACCTTTAGTTTGGAATGCACTTCCAAATGAACTTCGAGATGCACCATCGCTCTACAGTTTCAAGTCTGGACTAAAAACATTCTTGTTCAGACAAGCCTACCCCTGACTGTTCAAAATTATGAGCGAGAAGCGCAACGAGTCCTTCGGGAGAGTTGCGCTATATAAATGCGATCCATTATTATTATTATTATTATTTCAAATACGATTTTCTCGAGAGAACCATCCTTGTCGACAAGATTGTTACAAGATTAAAAAAAACCATAGACAATATAATTTGTCTATTCCTCAACTGATCTAACTTTTACAACAAATGATGGGTTCGAAATACTGAACATTCCCTAGTCTATATTTCTGCATGTACGTCCTAACCTTAAGTACCGATACTGTTAGTATCAAGGTTTAAGATATGATTGAATTGAGTGTGGATACACGGTGCTCTGCATGCTGTAGAGGTAGACACGCTCTGTAAATGGAACATTCCACACAAAATTAGTCAACTTTCTATTTTATTTACATTGCTAAGTAATATTTGACTACAATATTTTCGTGTGTAAATTATTAACAATTAAACGTTTTCTTCATCCAGTGGATATTTACATAAGAGGTTGTATGCGCTTAACCTTATTGACATACAACATGTAACATTTATCATATTGTATGTAATGTTTCGGGTAAGGCTTATTCAAAGGAAATTAACATAAGTTGAATTTGGATATGCTTCCCATTGATACAATAACGTAGAATTCGGCATAATCCAGACAGAGAAAGACCACTTCACCACCACCACCAACAACAACACTTTAATGTGTATCTTATAACGGATATCACATCAAAAGATCACCGAAGCTGTACATTATTGTACCCCATTTACCCCTTATTTCAACTGCCCTTGTCATAAAATCTACATTTGAGAAGTGATTTAGTCTTTAATATTTACCATAAACAATTTAGAAACTTTACATATCAAATCTACATTCAAGTACCAATAACGATGTCTGAATTTCTTTTATCGTGGATAGGTAACGATACGTCTGTTAATAATAAGAATACTTATTGATTCATTAACACTAACTTGTGTTATAATGTTCATTACTAGACACCCCGTGAGACGTTGTAAAAGTGCACCATGTATGTGATGAATTATTTCAATGTAGAACGTTTCAAAAACGGATTATTTAAAGAGACAAGCTGAATGCCAAGCAGGGATGACAGAAAGATAAACCGATCCCAAAATAAGAAGAAACTGATAACGAAACAAAAACATATTAACAAATGAAATAATAACGAAACACACCAAGAAAATTATAAAGAAACAGGAAAATGATAACAAAGAGGAAAATGATAACAAAACAACCAGGAGTTAATAATTAAACAGGACATTCTTAGATGCCTAGCGGATAGAACAATCGAAACAAGAGTCATCAGAAGATGACATGTCCCACCGGTCCCACATAATTTGTAAAACACATCTTTGACAGATAATTGATAAATATACTACTTCAGTTAGTGGGTAATGAGTTTCAGATATGATGAAGGGTTTTGGAGTTCTGCTCCTGAGCAGACCTATCTCTGAACCAAGTTCAAATTCAACATGTTTCTATGGCAACGGAATTGTTTTTTTCAGAAATGTGAAAATATCAAAAGGCACCACTTCAGTTGGTAGGTAAGACATGATAAAGAGTTTTGGAGCTGTGCCCCAAAAACAAACCTGTCTCTTAACAAAGTCCAAATTCAACACGTTTCTATGTAAAACGGAAAAAAAATATAATTTTCAGAAATATGAAAATATCAAAAGGCACCACTTCACTTAGTGGGTAATACAAATGCAAAGTTTCAGGAAGATAAATTTATGATGAAGAGTTTTGAAGCTGTGCTCCGGAAACAAACCTGTCTCTTAACAAAGTCCAAATTGAACACGTTTCAATGTAAAAAGGAAAAAAATATAAACTATATATATACATATATATATATACAACTTCACTTAGTGAGTAATACACATGCAAAGTTTCAGGAAGATATGATGAAGAATTTTGGAGCTGTGCTCCAGAAACAAAGTCCACATTCAACATGTTTCTATAGAAACGAAAAAAAATATCATGAACGGTTTTCGAGTTCTGCTCCGGAAACGAAATGATTACGGACGGACAGGGTGACGGGGTGATGACTATATCCCACGGTATTAAATACCGGTGGGATAAAACGTACTTTATAAGACAAAAAAGGATAAGTTTATTGATGACATAACAATTGAATGGCGTTCCATGCTGCCCCCTTGTAATCAAATGTGTATATTGTAATGTAACGTCGATTCGCGTCAGCCGACTGCACTCATACAGCGTCACCAATACAGTGTGTCCTCCTTGTCGTGGTTTGTAAAAAAATAGGTAAAAAATAGCGGTGGTACAATGAACATCAACTTTTATGATTGCAGCAAACATTTAATTTGGTCAAATGTACGTTCCATAATCAGGCTTAGACTTGATCAAACTCTACCGATAATTCTTATTTGAATCTTAGTCACGCTTTTACACATGGAATGACCATCTGTTAGCCCTTTTCATGGATTATTAAAGGCGCTGTAGCACTTTTTTTTGCATATTTGTTTTCTCAAATTTGCTATTTCTCATCAAAGTTTATACAATATATTTTTACTTTAGAGGGTAAAACATCACATATAATTTCTCCGGCTGTACTGGGGCACTTTGTCTCTTCCCGGGCCTCCTAGCGAGAACGTAGGCCCGGGAAGCTGAATATGGGATATCCGAGTCAACTGAATATCAAGGTCATCAATGGCTGAATGGCGAACTTGCATAACGATGATTTTAGACAAAATGTCGCATTACAGCCGAACAAATTGTGTAGTGTAGGTGTTGTAATATGTGTTAACATCTGTAGTTTCACTCTGCGGTTCGAATCTGCCGATTCATAGGTGCTGTCAACATTGCTGGAATTAATAAACGAATATAAAAGGTGAGTTTTCGCTGATGTTCGTGAGCATCGAAATTGGCTTGAAACTGTGGAGGTTGCGATATACGGACTGTTTTGTCGCAAAACTAATAATAATGATCCGATTGTGACCATTTATAGCTCATTTTGTAGGGAAACCATTTAGCTTACCGTAGTCATCGACTGTGCCATCAAACTAGTTTTTGATGCGAAATTATGACTTGTATATAACATGACATATGAATGAGCATGGGTTGGTTTCGTCGTTACATCCCTTTTATATAGTAATAGGGTAGGGCCCATATACAGGTCTGTATATGTTTTCCAAACGCGGTTTCTAAGAAATACTCGCCCTTGTGATTATTAAAGGATCTTCATCCCCCCCCAAAAAAGTAAGGGGCTGATAACTATAATTGTTTAGCCTCAGAAAACATCGGACATAGAAAATGTCACTCGTTTCTTATGAGATGGAGTATAGGGGTGAGATTATTGACTATTTGGAATAGTAAAACATATTTAAGTGGATTTGTGCTTTATTTATATATTTCATTGTATAGTTTTTTTGTTTATCTCTTCATGCCCAAACAAAAATGTCGTAAATAATTTTTTTTAAATCGCATCATCGCATCATTTTTGTCAATCTGTAAAGACCAGAAACTTTTGCGCAACCTGTATGACATCAACATTTCGCTTTAACAATCAAAAAGCTTTCTTAATTTAAATATATGGTACAACACAAGGGATAGCTTAAATAGCAGTTCAGTATTTTCAGTTTGAAGAAGCATACGGAATTTGACGTGATCCTTAAAAAATAATTCAATACATTTTTAAGAATGTAACAATGTTGCAGTGAACAGAATATGTAATCCAATGAAAATATTGGACATGTTCAATACAATCTGTAGAAGGTTTTAAAAAAACTATTTGGTCAGTCAGGGTTATTCCAGATTGAGCAAGCTGTACAAATACGACGAAGAAAGGACCAGTACCAACTTCGAATTTCACGATGTGATAAAATATATTCAAATATCCACACTAACAGTAACATTTTCTACATGATATATTCCAAATAGTTTGTCGATCTACATATGTCCCTATAAAATTTATAGACATGTATTATTTTAATAAATTGATAATATACTCCAGGTTATAAAGATTTTCATCTTTGACTTTTAGAGTCCTGGGAAGATACAAATCTTTCAACTGAAGACAGAAGGATCTGTATTAGACTGCAGATCAAAGACGATTATAGGTAAATACATTCTAATGTCCTAAACAAGGATGAACTTGAAGTACTTAATTGACTTTAAATGCATATTAATACCATTTGCAGCAGACAACAATTCGAAGTAATTTGCAAGTGTTGGCTTAAACTAAGAATACTCTTCGTATAATCAACATGATGATTTCCGAAATACCAACATCAATCGTTGTTGTATTAGTATATGTTAGTGCTTTTCATCAATATATTTCACATGGATTCGTAAATCATATCTCACACGAGAAAACTAAAGGGAACATTTTCATCAACGAGTATCGCCAAGAGTCGTTTCTCAGTGATACGACTTCAGAAAATGTTGCACAAGGCATATCTCGCTCACGTGTATGTTGTGCTGCAACGTGTAGCCACATTGTGTCGTGTAAGGCCTTCATATGGAAAAAGAAGACAAATGTGTGTGTGAAATTTGAATGCATTACTTATTCTGAGACAACGACTGCTAGTTCTAATTTAAAGTTCAGGGGAACACACACAATGTCATTGACTCAAAATATACACGTCAAAATGGGTAAGTTTGGGGCGCAAGGAAAATCTATGTGAAAGACTAAAAGAAGAAGCTTTTACTTTAATGATATCTTGATTAAATAACGTTAGTGATAGGAAGGCAAGTATCCATTATGTATATGAAAGCTATGACATTGTAGGAGGCACAACAGAGTTGGTGCAGTAAATATATACCTTGTGAAATGACATGCAAGAAGGTCACACTTTAGATTTGTTATTTTTATTGTTTGTCTATATTTAATATGTCGTATGAAATTGGCCTAAGACTTTTTGCCAAAAAAAACCCCCGAAAGAAACAATATGTTTTTTGGAAATTGGTTGTAAACGTAATTGTAAAGTAATAGGGACAGTCCCTTGTCGAATAACAAAACGAATCATGCCTAATTTTGTGATTGAGGACAGCCGATATTTATCCTAATTGAAATAATTTACTTATTCTTTCGCTGAGGTATCAAACACCTTATCTGCAAAAGAGAACCGCTTGACAGCAACAGGACCAATAATGAAGGTAAACATCTTAACATAAAATTTACATACAAGCTTCTACGGAACTTACATTTATGATAAACAATATGCATTTAAAAAAAAGATGTTGTATGTATTTATACAAATAGTATACTGTTCTGGATTGCGTAATGAAACTTTCTCTTATACTCAATTTTGGGAAGAAAGGACATGAAAATTGCATAGTATCATTACTAACTCTTAGTGATTCCTGCTTATTAAACATAAGGAATTTGCCCATTAATGTCTTCTGATTTTTGTTAAATCGGATGTTTTATTACTTTACGTTTTTAACATGACTAAATAGTTTACATGCACTCTTCTCTTGCTTTCATTAGTTTGGGATAACTGTGGTAGACCAAACATCCCAAATGCAGATGTGTATCGCCTACCAAGCGATGAAGAGAATGTTGTCCGCTACAAGTGTAAGCCTGGTTTCACATCCTGTAGACCTGTAGTGAACAACACGATAAGGTGCCTACCATCGAAACTATGGACCCGGGTACCTGCTTTCTGCTTGCAAACTCTTTGGGAGAAAAAAGTAAGTGTTGTGTAGGTGACACAAATGAGCGAGCTATTTCCTTGTGGTATTCCACTAATAGAGAATATTAAACGAGGTCTCATAAGATACGAATTATACGAAACGAGTGTCCTTCCGACTGTATCTGAACAAGCGAAAGCGAGGTCAGATACCATAGGAAGGTCACGAGTTTCGTATAATTCGTATATAATGAGACCGAGTGTGGTATTTTACCTTTTAGTATTACACACGTTTTTCATACGCGGATTCGCCAGACCGCTTACTTTTATTACCTTGTATTAGGGAAATAATGTCTACGTAACAGAAACCGGTTTCAATAACCGAGTGCGTAACAATGACGTCAACTGGTCCGAACGCTTTTTTGCACCTCCTAATGCGTACACCTACAACGAAATAATGTAATTCATGAGATTCAGTTGAATAAATCAGAAGTGGACTATAAAAATGGACAAAAAGGTTTATGCAAATGAACTGTTTTTGTTATGTTATGTTGTGCAAGGTATTATTTTTAATGCAAACATTCACAATATTATTGTCAACTCGCTCGCTTTCGCCTCGCGTCGCAGTCTGTCGGCTCTACCCTGAAAAGTCAAGGCTGTCAAGGCATGGGGGCTAGCAACAGCTGACGTTAGTTTTGTTTGACGGAATTTCCTTAGATATTACCAGTTCCAAGTTGTATATACAACAGTCATCAGAAGATGAGATATCCCACCGGTTCCACACAATTTGTAAAACACATCTTTGACAGATACTTGACATGTGTATCTACTACCGTACTTCAGTTAGTGGGTATAACAGATGCTGAGTTTCAGGTGTGTTAAGGGTTTTAGACTTCTGCTCCAGAAGCAGTCAAAATCGATAACAACCAACATCCCGTATTATGTTTCTATTGAAACAGAAAGAAAAAAAAAATTCAGAAAAAATCTGAAAATATCAAAAGGCACCACTTCAGTTAGTGGGTAATACACATGCAAAGTTTCAGGAAGATATGGTGAACGGTTTTGGAGCTGTGCTCCGGAAACGAACCTGTCTCTGAACAAAGTCCAAATTCTACAAGTTTCTATGGAAACGAAAAAAAAAAAATTCACAAATCTGAAAATATCAAAAAGCACCGCTTCAGTTAGTTGGTAATACACATGCAAAGTTTCAGGAATATATGATGAACGGTTTTGGAGCTGTGCTCCGGAAACGAACCTGTCTCTGACAAAGTCCAAATTCAACAAGTTTCTATGGAAACGAAAACAAATAAAATTGTAAAAAATCGAGTTCTGCTCCGGAAACGAAATGAATACGGACGGACGGACAGACGGACGGACGGGGTGATGACTATATCCCATGGTATTACATACCGGTGGGATAACAATCTACAGAAAGAATGAAGCAACAGTGCCAACTTTTTAAGTTTGGATGAACAGCAACAACCGACGCATTATGACGCATTATGTAATCGTGGCCTACGGCACTGACTAGAGAAAGAACAGTTGTCGACATATGCGATCGGCATATGATGTAAACATAAACATCGAAGGGCAAGGTCAACGCAGAGTGAATGTGTTTGACTTTGGATATAAGTGGCTATCTATATATTGCAAGCTGTTCATTACGTTCTTGATCATGGTAACATGATGTTTGCATTTAAAATTCGCCGCATTGGAAGCCCTTTGACACCGTCAATGAATGTGAGATGTGTCCGGATTTTCATACAACCATTGAACTGTTAAGTACGTTCGCCGAAACTTACAGCTATATTCGCGATATCAATGCTGTAAGCTGGTCAAATGTGGAATTTCCTAAAGCATTGACAAACTCTGTTGACGTATGTATCGTTATAAAGTTTATATGTATATACAGTTGTGAAAATGAAATGTTATGTGCTTTGGATTCAAAAGTAGTTCCGTTTCAACTTGACACTAACTGTGAGGTCATTGATTATCAAATCAGATTCTTTTATAAAATATCATTGCTGCCTCTTGTAATATGTAACGATTTAATTCACACGAAAATTGAGCCTATTGAATTTCTTCTTATATGAACGTAAATATCCTTAACTCTTGATGTTCTATCCAAGGTGAAGGGGAAGGCGTTAACTTTCCCCTGTCAAGCACAAAACGGTTCTTGCCTCGTTGTTAATGGGAAGCTGTTCTCATCAGATATGTTAATGTAAGTAGATACATATATATATATATATGTAATACATGTTTATTTTATCTGTAATCGTGTACGAAAATATTGACAAAAGTATATCATTTACCATAATTTATAAGTTTTAGGAGGATTGAGGGTTAGGCTGGGGGTACTCAGCGGAGAGATTTAGGTCTTGAGGGGGGATTTACGACGAGAAAGGGGGTTGTAGTTACCTCTGTGTGAATTAGTTCTTTGCATGTAAGCAGAACAGTTTAAGAAAATAATTGTTTTCCTCCAAATTTGGTACCATTTTTATATCATACTGATTGTTTTGGAGACCATGCACTTCTTTAAAATATCTGACACCTGACACCTTTTGGAGGCCGGTCGGCGCGGATTACATACCCTCCGCTTATTGCTTGGGAAGCATACATTTTTAATTGTTAGATATTAATTGGGGTACAGGGTTAGATTTCGATACTTAAATTGTGCATGTTAAAGTGTAAATAAATAAAATTATGCAAAATTTAATCCAAAAACTGAGGGAATCTAAAAATGCCAGAATGTTGTATGTTGTCTCCTTAACTGTTCTACATGACAGGTGATGGTTGGAAGCATCAACTGTAGGTTTTTCTCAGAATTAACCTTTCTTGTTTTCTCAGGTTGACAATCACTCTGAGAGGTACAAACTGTGTCTTCGTCTATACCTTTTTCGTGCATCAGAAGAGGATGTCATTTAAACTTCGTCTGAAAAAGCAGTTGGAACGGTACAGGACTATCTACTCAGAAAGAAAGACAGTCATACAAAACTCTGATCTAACGTTCAAAATTCGAATATGGATTTATGAAGATTTCTTTAAGGTAAGTTGTTATAAACGAAATAACAAGTAACGAAAACTTTTCTCTTTATGTTAGACTACCACTGAGAAAATGTAGACGGCTTGACAAAATGCAAAATTGATCTTTCGCGAGATGATAATCAGACAGAAGACGGCCGAGATGTGATGTATCGTCTTACTGTTGACAGGTAACCTGGAACGAAGAGGAGCTTGGGGTGTACCCTGTGATGATGAACATCAGGGTGCACTTACTCCTAGTAGAAGGGAAGGCTGACATCATGTCAGCTCAAATCATATACTTAGCGTTTGGACGCACTGGTCTTTAAGGCGTTACTATCCAGGAGCTTCTAATACATATAGTTAATTATGCGCCTGTTGGTAGATGCACGTGGAATACCTTATAATGCCTTACGCTAAAATGTGTTCAATTCAATTTCAATTTATTGAACCACATCATAGTCAATGCATTAACAGATTAACAGGGGACTATGTCACAATCTAAATGGACCTTGACCTTATAGATTGAATGCTAAAGGTAAAAGGTACTTGACTTAGAATCAACATATTCTGTAACAAACATCGTAAAATATAGTTAAATGTATGAACGTTGTTTATTTTGTTTATTTTAATAATTCATGAAAAACATGTATCTCTCTCGACTCTTAAATCTATCAATAACTTAAAATAAAATACTTTTGAGTACAAACAGTACAGACTTCACTTCCTTGAGATAGGGCATCAAATTCCATACTTTTTGTTATGTCTCACGGTGCTTTTGTTCTATAAAGAGTTTATCATTACATCAATCCCAATCATGCCATTTCCTTAAAATCAATAAATGATGTATACATTGTATCTATTTTCATTTTTTAAAATCATTTCAAGAGTTTCAAAGCGTTGACAGTAACCTAAAACAGTTTGAAAACATCATTCAGTAACAAAAAAATAACGATTCCTTCATCCCCCAAGGATAGGAGTGGAATTCGTTTTTTTTACACGGAAGCTTTCGTTGAGCAAGTCAGCTTTGATAAATAATTTGTTAAATTTTCACAGACTGAGACCAATCATATCCTGTGATAACCGTTATACCAAGTTGTACCTGTCCAAAAATGAGAGTGTTATTAAGTGTTTGTGTCAACTTGTTCATTTTATGAATAATATTGAAATATTTTATTGTTATATACATCTGTACAATATGTTTAAACTACCCAAAGTAGTTACTGATCGTAAAGTTTTCTTCCTCGCCTTTATTTGTGAAAGACAGTTATGCTTAAATTCTTTTCCATCATACAAAAGTTAAATGGAATAGCAATATCGATTATTGTAATACTTTTGAGAACACAGAGTATAGCAACTGCGACATTAAAAAATAAATACAACTAGTTTTGGTGACCTGACCCTTACGAAATATCCCTCTACACGAAATTTAACTTGTATGTTTGATTTGATTTGATTTCTTTCTATGCGGATAGTGTTTTCATTTTGATTGTCAGGTCACCCTTCTAGTTCTTGTCTGTCCTGGAGTGCGACAGTCTGAATCCAGTTCCATATAGAATGTACACGATCCTATAGGTGTTATAGTGAACTACTACCGGAAGGTATGGCAGATGTATACGTTCATTTAATTATACATTTAAGTTATCGAAAACAATATACTGTCGTGACACTTTAAAATCTTTAAGAAGAGTGAACATATCTTTGAAGATTTATAATGTTGTGCTGAAACTTATACCTTCCAACTTAAATATTTCAGAGATTGCATGACAAGTAGATTGTGTTTCCCTCAGACTATCTGTTAAAATCAAACGTTCATTAACTGAACTCCAGGACCCATATTTTCGAAGCTCTCTTAGCGCTAAGATAGTCGTGAGTGCCATACATTAACATTGACTTACGACTATCTTAGCACTAAGACAGCTTCGAAAATATGGACCCAGATGTGATAACTTTTTAATAAAAAGTACCAAAATATTATACTATAAATCTCTGTCATACTACAAAATTTAATAAATGTAAATGTATATTTACCAAACTAACAAACACGACTATCAATAAACCACAACTATCGTCAATAACTCCATATTTGGAACAAAGTTAACTCCCATCTCAGCATTGAAAGTTGTAGTTGTTCCATCTTTGACGGTATATAATATATGTTACATCTTCTATAGGGCAATTAAGGTTAATCATTTTCAATTTACCACTCATTTTTCAAAGCAGCATATTTTGTTCGTCAAATTGAAATTATGTAAGTATTAAACAGTAAAGCTGATAATCTTGATAAAGTTAATCTTATTTTGGATTTAAAAAAAGGATAATAACAACGAGTTCGTGAGAAGCTTGAGTTCATAGTTACGAGCATGCATCTTTGGTTGTTATATTGAGCATCATTACATAACACGGCTAGAATGTAAGACATCAAGGTGCCGACTATATATCGATATCAGAGGTGACAGTTTTGAAGATAAAATGTTTTTTATGAAGAGACAATGAACATATATATGATTAATATACCAAACCATGCCATAAATGATCATTACCTGTGGCAAATCCCGGGGGGGGGGGGGGGGGGGGGGGATTTGAGGGGGGACTCTAATGTCCATCCTCCAGACACGTAATGCTCATAATGTATTTGATCTACATTGAGAATATCTAAAATTTCATGTGACCTCGACTGTTTGTCCGATTCTCCAGAGCTTTCTCTGATTCTAGCGTTTTCAATATGTGATTTCCCACACTCCCTTCAGTTCTGAAAAAAAGACCATTTAGAACAGCATCATTTATATTCACATGAATGAAAAACAATAGCATCATTAATATTCACATAAATAGAATTAATATTAACAGGAATGAGAGAAATATTTGATACCTTGGGTAGGTGAAGAAAGATTTGTTTTTCGTCCATCCATTTCTGGGTCACTTCGAACAACATTTTCTGTGAAGTCACATAGTAACATTTATACATTGTAATCAACTGGTAGTTATACATCAGTAGACATTACACGCTCATCCATGTTTAGGATCAGTAACATGATGTACATGTACCTGACTGCAGACATATTCGACCGTGGGTCTGTTTTCCATCTGATGTTAATCTGTAGACTGTACATAACATTCGCTCCTTTTGGAATTGGAATCCACAACACGGTTCCACCCTGTACAAAGAGCAACATTGCAGTTAAGGAATTCGTGAGAATGTTAACAAACTCTCGAACATATATAATCTTCAATATAAATATAGTGATCGAGTAAATCGACCACACCCACGGTAAATAGCCACGTTATACACATATACATTTCGATAAACCAATGAGTGAGTAGATACCTACTTACAGATATGAATTTCATATCAACATATCAAGTACAGACTTTTGATGCTGGGATATACTTTAATGGAGTTCAATCAATGAAAGTGTGAGATAAACAGAAATAATAAAATAGTCTGAGGGAAACAAAACTACCTGTCATGCATGTGTGAAATATTATGGTTGAAAGATATAATGTACAGTACAACATTACACAGTTAGATCTTCAAAGATGTAGTCATGTGATAATATGTAAAATTTATAAATGTCTATAATTTTTTGGTAATCAGTTGTAATAGTATCACTTGTTAAAAATCTTAAAAAATCTATAAGATAAATGGACATATCAAATTATTGAGGACTCTTGATGGGAGCCTATTCGGGAAAACTGGTTAGAAAATAATCATGAATCAAAAGATGTTTTGAGATATGTGCAATTTTCTACCTGAAGAAAGGTTATTAGTCAATTTAATAATTCTTTTATTATCATCATAAAATGAATGTAAAATATGAATGGAGTTGTTAAATTTTCTTATCATCAGGCAAGTATCTACATTCATTTTAATTTTTCCTAATTATTAATGTTATATTCAATGGGTGTCTTAACGATCATATTTTGGAAATTCAAAGTTGAGCCATAATGTTCTATCTGATTGGCCTTCTGATATAAGGTAAAGAAATGTTTCTTATAACCATTAAACTACAGATCATTACCAATGATACAAATTCTCCTCAAAACTAAATGAGAAAATGATCATTAGAATTACTGTTTTGTATCAAATTTAAAGGTTCAATATGATAAAGATAATAATATATGACAATTAAATACAAACTAATCAGTACTAATATTTATTTCTTTTGAAATAGTTTTTACTTTTGTCGTTTCAAGTGCATCAGTTAGTATAAACCATATGGATACTATGGCCTCGATAACACTCTCTTTACATAGTTCTTTCGCCAATCAATGAGAAAATGTTTGGATGCAGTGGCCTTATGTATTTCATGTAATTGTTTCGTTCTCCATGTTTATGATATAAATATATGCACTGTTACAGTCTAAAACAGATGTACTCTTGTATTTAGCAAAGTTTATCAAACAATGAATGTATCGGAAATAAGTCATGACCTGCCTCAGACTCTGTACACACTATACAAATATTTAAAAAATGTGTTCTGTTCTGTTCTGTCTCTTTTTATCTCATATCGCCGATCAACGGTTCGGATATACAAGTATATCAAAGAAATGTTGTGTCCAGCCGAATGCAGAATATATTTTTATCCGATAGTTTACAAACAATGCACAGATTGTCTGCACATGTAGCTAGGAGTGCACTGCCGAATTACAAGCGATTTAAGTATTATGTCCTTATCAGTATGTTGCCCTTAGGCATTTTCTGATATGTTAATTTGAAAGACCTATTACAGAAATGAAATTCGTCAAATTCTATTATTATTAATTCTATCATCTATACATGTCTCCGCAAGACCCGGCTGATTTCCACCATATGTCACCCCCACGATAAGTTTAATAGCTCCGTCTACACCATGTACAGAAGAGGATTGAATCCAAAGTTTGTGAATCCGTTAACCTGACTGAAGATTGTCAAGTGTGTCCATCTACCAAGGATTCTCTATGGATGCGAGCTGTGGAACTCCTCGACATCAACTGAGATCTTGATTCTAGAACGAGCTTACAGACATGTAGTCAAAACGATCCCGAACGTCCATAGACACACTGGGACTCACATAGCTCTTGGACTGCTGGGGCTACTCCCTCTGGAGGCTGAGATCAATCTGAGGAAGCTGGGGCTACTCCCTCTGGAGGCTGAGATCAATCTGAGGAAGCTGGGGCTACTCCCTCTGGAGGCTGAGATCGATCTGAGGAAACTGTTCTCTGCTGGTCGTCTGTTGAATATCGACAGATCCTTTCTTCCACATTGACTGTTTGTGACGAGATTGCTGTGTAACATTCAAGATGTATCGACCAACAACAGAGGATACGTTCCTGACATCCTGAGACTAACTACCAAGTACAGCATCAATGAGTACCTGGACAACTTCATGAAAAATGGTATCTTCCCCTCATAGACAAAGTGGAAACAAACTGTCAAAAATGCGGTTCAGAGCTTCCAAAAATCCGCATGGAAGAAACGCTTAGCAGATGACTGTGAACTTGAAGCAGTCTCCCAGATCCATCCAGAACTGCTAGTACACCCTGCCTGGATCACAGCAAAGAAAGCTGCTTCATTGAGGACCTCAGCTAACCTCCATGTGAAGGTATGTGCTGTGATGAAGAACATTCATGGTATGATTAATCTGTGTAAGTTCTGCGGTAAACTATATGCAGACCAATTTGTGACAGAAACCACGATGTCAGAGAAGAACTGTGGTGTGACCTGGTGAATGTTGGGCCAATAAACTTGAGTATTTGTATGCATTCAATGAACGACACTGACTTCACTAGGTGTCTGCTGTCATGCAAACCTCCTATCGAACTGATTGAAAGTGAAATTTGTCATTCAGTGAAATTGCTGTCCGATATATCTAAAGACTCTGTAAGCTGTTCCTAAAGTAATGGACTGACCCATAGACTGAGCATGCTAGTGAGATCGATTTGAAGCAGATATGAGTATACGTGACGTCATGCCACTGTACACATGACGTCATCCCCTCTGTGATAATTCACTGTGTTGAGAAAGTGATATCAAACTGCAGTGGTGAGAATGCATTTTCTCAAACTGAGCTTAGCATACATTTAAAATAAATAAACTAATGAACTAATAAAATAGTCTGAGGGAAACAAAACTACCTGTCATGCATGTGTGAAATATTTGGGTTGAAAGATATAACGTACAGTACAACATTACACATTTAGATCTTCAAAGATGTAGTCATGTGATAATATGTAAAATTTATAAATGTCTTTAATATTTTGGTAATCAGTTGTAATAGTATCATTTGTAACATATCTTTAAAAATCTATAAGATAAATAAAGATAAATGGACGTATCAAATAATTAAGTTCTCTTTTGATAGGAACCTATTCGGGAAAATTTGTTAGAAAATATTCATGAACCAAAAGATGTTTTGAGATATGTGGGATTCTCTACCCGAAGAAAGGTTATTAGTCAATTTAATAATTCTTTTATTATCATCATAAAATGAATCTACAATAAGAATGTAGTGATTAAGATTTCTTATCATCAGGCAAGTAGCTACATTAATTTTAATTTTTCTTAATTATTAATGTTATATTCAATGGGTGTCTTAACGATCATATTTTGGAAATTTAAAGTTGAGCCATAATGTTCTATCTGATTGGCCTACTGATATAATGCCTAATGTACACTGAAGTTTAATTAGGAGATAAACCGAATGCAGAAGATATTGTATCCGATTGTTTACAAACAATGCACAGATTGTCTGCGGTACTAAGAGAGTTGCGCTGCAGAATTACATTGTCAAGCGATTTTGATATTGTGTCCATATCAGTATGTTGCACTTAGGCTTCTTCTGATATCTTGATTTGAAAGGCCTATTCCAGAAATCCAGTTCGTCAAGTCCACAATTACACAGCGGCTGCATATACTTATTCCTCTTGATATAAAACAAACTCTATCTTCTTCCATCTAATTATCAATCCTTGTATCACTTATCGCAGTTCAGACACTGTCAGTATAGATGTGGATATTCAAACAGAAATTTAAATACCTAAGTTGAATTGAATGGAACTGAAACTACATGCTATAATTAATTAAATAGTGACCAAATATGATAGTTGGGATCACACTAACTGCATGAGTACAAAACTTTGTTTTTCTCACACGAAAACGCAAATCGACTCAATACTCGCCATCAGTGACTAATCCCAAATATAACAATATTAAATTACACAGTTATCATAATTCAATGCCTCTTTATCCATCTAAAATATATCTAATCGCAAAAAGATGTAATCTTATGTCCATTGGCTTCTTGTTGTCACAATCACGTTAGACCAAAGGGGCATTGAACCTACCCAGACAAAAGGTTCTCTTCGCCGCAGAAGGACTTGTATCTGTATACATTACACTACCGCCATTGATATGAGTGGCCCCATGTACCATTGGATAAGATCAGCATGTTGGTGAATGCACATATGTAATATAGACATAATGAATTTAGGACAAGTGGAATTAGAGCCATTTAGCTGCTCAGAGGACTGATAACATAAACTAATGGTGAATGGCCCGTGTGGTGGCAGCAACAAGATTTGCCATATAACGTTTCCATCAGACTCTAAAATGCATTATATAACTTGACAGACTTAAGTGGGTTGAATGAATTCGAAATCTTTTTTCTGCCGGATAATCCTCTGTGATTTTCAAAGCATGGATAACTCTTAAGTTACATCTACTTTGACTATTTTATTTTTAGTTTCAAATTTCACTTCTTCTTCATCATATTCTTCTTTTGACATACAGTAAATATCTGCTGTGGAGTTTGAAGGACATATTACCTAATCCGGAATAGATAATGATAGTTAATAATGTCAAACTTGTCTATATGAATTCAAAAAGAAGTTCGGAAAGCAGCATCATTGTTTCATAATATAGAAATGGTGTAATTTAAACTTCATCTTGCAGTAGCTTAATTTTAAGTAGTGTTATTCACGTAACGTAACACAACATATAGCGTATTTTTGTCAGTGTTTATGGTATTGCATTGGCCCGTAGTTTGGTATTTTAGTGACAAAGAATCATGAGCAGTGAGAAACAATATTCTTTCCAACGACTTCACGTTTGAAGATTGATTACAAGCAACTTTCTATTGGATACTTATCATACGTGAGGTGACTTTGGGTTAACGGCGCCTTCAAGATTGTTTAACTTATATCACGGCTCAAAATCTTATTGCAGAGGGGAAGCCGACAATACCATTGCGGTGAAACCTGCTCATTTGAAAATGTCACCAATTCTTAGCGTAAATTTTGACCTAATGTTGAATGGACCCTTAGATCGGCAATATGGCTGCCCTTGCTCCTTTACTCTATGTTATATAGGGTGTCGTTGTTTTTTTACCTACGTTTTATCTACGTTTCAATTACGATATCGAGATCCTGTGGTAATAGTATAAACATGTAACCAATGATCAACCTCGTGACTATGTTGCCTGAAGTTGAGGTTTTACGTTCGTCACTTCCAGACGTTTCATTCACATTTATTTCTGTAATATGAATGAAAATATTGTTTACATCTCTCTTAACATCTTTAGTGTGATCGGCATTGTCAAATAATCTACACGTCGTAATCAACAGTCATATTAGACACAAATAGTGACAACCTCACACTCTAGATGATAAGCGTCAGTGCATGTGGAAGTGTTGAAAGCCATGGCATATTAAAATATACTCTTGTTGCCGGGATAAAGAGTCTATATGTTTACCTTGACTGTCAGCATTCTTAAGGACATCTTACTGCTAAAAACGAAAACAGTTTTCAAATCATATATTCCCACCTTTCCTTTACTCTAACTATGTAAAAGGTATGTTCTCATCATATAAGTGAATCCTACGCCCTGGTCCCTCTTTACTCTTCTTAAAGGTACATCCATTGTGTCGTTGGGGGTCAAATATGACAAACGTTGTAAATGGTCTTATTTTATCGAGAAGTACCAACTGTTACCGAAAACAACCATTTTAATGATACTGGACTTAGTATATTGACGATATGAAGGTAAAAGTAGTGATTTCTGATCGAAAACCGGACAATACACCGCGTGTGGCGCGCGCCACAGAGTCAAACGTAATTTTTGAATCTTATTTACACCAGACAAAATAACAAAATTGGGTTAATAATGTTCAATAGGTCATATAACTACTGTGCATGTAAATAGGACTGTCAGTTTCGGTTTCTAAACATGCATAATGATTTACTCGATTTTAATTGGAAAATAGTAAATATGATATGTTTGGCGATTGGGGATGAATATGCAAGATAAGTGAATTTATTTGTATTGTAAACATCACATATGGTGTGTTGGAACGCATTAAAGCCAAATAAAATTTTCTGAAACACAATGGATGCACCTTTAAACATCGTACATAAAACTTGTTTTAGATGAAATAGAATCCAACACACTAAATTTTGAATCCAAATCATTCACAGGTGACGAACCATCATGCAATTGTGGGTGATAAAGTATACATACGGTAAATACTTACCTTCGGTTTGGTAATGGGCATGTTTCCCTATAGTTTTTATGCATGGTGTGCTTTGTTCACTTTAATCGGGAAAGTTTCCAATTGTTAACTTTAATAACCATTGCTTCATTTAAATATTATAGTCTATAAAACGTTGCCGAATTACAATGTTTGCAGTCAATGAAGATCACTCTCGATGGTAGTTTCTATTGAGGAAGCCCATTTTGTCTTTCAGACATTTCTTAGTGACGCACTTACAAACTAATGAGAGGAATCAGTAGCATTGAAAACACATTCAATTTAATATCAATGATTTAAATTTAATATGTCGTTTAATATGTTCGATTTGATAAATATCTATGTTTCATGTGAGTAAATATTCATGTCCTCATTGTTAAACCTACGCATAAATGTCCATCCTCATTGTATACAATACCCAAATAGTTTAATCTTCCTGGCTCAGTTTCCTCAAAATTGTTTATATTCTTCATATAAATGGACCCCACCTTGTAAGACCGACATTACACTTATTGAAGGAGTCGCATATACTCCAAAACATTGTGTATGTTTATAATACAAAAAAAGTTGTTTCCTTATGTATTCCATTGCTAAATGACCTTCAAAGATTTGACAAATTTCGTTGTATCGATATCACTTTTTCCATTTCAGCTATGCAATTATTTATCGGATTTTATATCAAGTGATGTATAAAGAGTTCTTTATTATGCCTTGCAAAAGATTTCATCACTTCAAGGTCATAAACACATAGACAATTGCTACACTTCAAGCTATACATACTGTCGGACTTTGTATTAACTGATACATAAAAAGTTCTTTATAATGTCTTGCAAATGATTGTATCACCTCAACGTCATAAACTCATAGACAATTGCTACATTTCATGAATGATTTAATTATGAATGGCTAGTATTTCTGCTAAAGGTTGTCTGATTAAATTTCACTCATTGGATCTTTTCTTTTGGAAGCGACAGATCCTGGTTAAAGCTGTAAACATGTACACCATAGATTTTGCTTATGTGTGTATCTCTCTGATAGTTTCTTCAGCTGAGTCAGCACCTAGACATCAACATTTTAAAACTAAGCACTATTCTGGCACCGTCTCAGCATCAGTCACAAGACTTACCCGGATGAAGGCGGAGTCTGTTCTCACATGCAGTTTCCACTGCTCTGTGCTGGAACACTGTTCTGGGTTCTCATATTCTAAGAAGTTACTATCTTGCAATTTATTTGAGAAGACAGTAGGCGGCACAACCACCAGCAAACATGTGTACTTGAAAACAGGTTATGTATCTCGGTGTCATTTTCTTGAGTTTGTTTCCTTATAGGAAAATGATTTCTTGTGATATGTGATAAGGAACAACCTTACCAATTATTGTTACATTTCAATTAGCACATATGTGGTACGTGCCACATGATTGGCTGGTGGATTTAAAACTCCAATGTAAAACAGTTGCCATTTCATTAGCAGATAAACAATCCAATTGCCATTTCTCTTCAGTTTTATATTAAGGCAAAGATCAGCAGTTCCTAAAAGTGAAATGAAAACCTTTATCGAGGTTTATCAATAAACATATTTTGCCTGTACACAGATAACAGAGCTACATCACCAGGTGGACCAAGTGTGGAAATCTCACCAACACTTAAACCAGGTTAGTGCCATTCGTACTGTGTTTGAATATCAGCGGTATATAACCGAATTATTATAGCTCGAACGCGTAGTGTGATGCTTCAGATGGATAATTGGGGGCATATACGGATAAAGATGCAAATTATAGAGGTCAAGTGAAGGAAATACTTTGGAAAATTAAAATGACGTCACACGCGTTAACATTTCGAACATTTCGAACGCCTGTAATAACGGGAGAGAGCTATATACATACAAAGTTTGAGTCACATATTCATTTTACCGAACGTCAATCTTCACTTCCATAATGTGACTTGTGTAAAGAGGATTTTAGAATTAGCAGTTTAATATTCCGTTTAGCTCTCCGCGTGATATATGTCGCATTGAGTCGCCATTTGCTACCGAGCGGAGGGGAAGCAACTCTCGTGCCTTCGTGACTCACCCACATAATTACACGATGTCAAGCGACAGGACGCCGTCCTGATGTTTAATAATTTAATAAACGTATTTTGAAACGCATTAAATCATTGACAATTAAGATCATACCAACAAAACACTTATTTTAACTGAGCGCATAATTTAGGAGGCATTATTTTGTGTCAGTTTACCGTTAGGATAGCACGCTGTTCATTTACATATATCAATACGCGAAGTTAAAAGAAAAGTTCAACTTTGAAATTAATGGTCAAGCTGTTTTGCGCAAAATGAATTTAGGAAAGACATAATATATGATAAAGAAGTTATCATGCTCGTGTGTTTTGGGATGGTAAATATCCTGCATTAGGAATATACACTATTTATTCGATTTTCATTGGTGAAATACGGCATTTATCGGTTAAAATAAAATCCGTATTTTCACTGAGTGAAATAACATGTTATTCTACTCAGTGAAATAACACTTTCAATCATATGACATCAACAATAGGATGACGTCATAGGATGACCGTGGAAAGGAAGGCGATTTCGGAGGCCCCGTTTATAAAATGAACGTCATTTACCAACTATGCATAGTTTGTTAAATCTAATAAATAGAATATTTGACATGTCACGTCGAATACCATGTATATCTCATCTCGTGAAGTAGAAATAATACATTTACACTCGCCAAGGTTCGCAAAATACAATGTTTATTCCTAATACAGGATACTGACCATCCCAAAACACACTCTCATGATTACCTCTATATATTATTTATATGACGAATTTGGTAATATCGAGTGACGTAACGTGTTATAAGGCCTTGGAAAACAACAAAAGTTTTCAACTAAATTTAAGAGAACTCATTCTATTCTGTTAACGGTAGCATTTTGCAACCGGCGTCAACATTCATGATAATATCTGCAATATTTTCAAAACTGACTTTGGAATTAGGGAGTGCCATGATGGACTTTAATTCTCGCTGAGTTTGCCTGCTTTCTGGAATTCCTAAACAACATCTCTGGTAAACTTGACTTATCAGTTGACTTCAACCTACACGTTGATGACCTCCATCACCCAGATATATATACAAAAAGGTTTTTTAAGTATTCTCTCCTCGCATGGACTTGTTCAGCACGTCTCTGTCCCGACACATGTTCGAGGACACACTCTTGATATTAGAAATCACTGGCGTTGACCAGTCAGTTCAATCTGATCATTTTGCTATCCCTCATACAGCGGGTTTTTTCATACCCAGAATACTATAAACGGAATCAGAAAGCTCATCTCTTAAGCTGCTTTTGATTTGACAACAATGGGGTCGAGTCGGCGCATGCGCTTTGACGTTTCAGATTAAGTGGTGGCACGTGGTCCTGTGCATAGCTCAGTCGACCGCTATCAGTGAAGCTCAGCAACAATGGGCGCAGCTCGCTGCATTGGTGGGTTACCCGCTACATTGCTGGACAAACTGAGATTTTGAAGGGTCATTCCCTGCCCCACACTGAGACATGAGTTGAGAGACTTTTGGTGTCACCCTGGGTAAGTTCGAAGTGTGCCTCTGTCCACCCAGCAGTGAATTGGGTACCTGGAATGATACGATGGTAATCTGAATTTTAACCTTAAGCGCCTGACAGGCGACCGGTTGTATTCTCCCCAGGATGTGTTCTGTACTCGCTGACCAGGGGTAGTATGTCGACCAGCGCTTTGAGCATGCAATGTGCATGGATATATGTGCTATATAAATGTACTTTTATAATTATTTTATTATAAATCAAACGCATCGAACATGACTCCGAGTGTTGACTCACAGTATCAAAATTCCCTCAGCTATCAACACAAGCAAATTGACATAACTTACCTAAATATAAATACGTATGTATGCAATACAATTTAATATTTGTGTGACTAATTCGGATAGGCATCTACACTACCCACAATGCATGTGACGTCAGAAATCGAGTTGTTTTCGCAAATTAGAAGAGTACGTTCTTGCTCTACCCTATAGTCGAGTTGGCCGTGTTGGCTGAGAACAAGCGTTTGATTTGCAAACTCGAGACTCGACTGACGAGTCTTCAAATCAAACGCAGCCTCAGTGTCCAAACAAATCATGCTCCTTGCCCATATGACTCCTCGAGGGCCAATATTTCAAACGATCAGTTCGCGCACACGTCTGCATCGTTCACTTTTAGAAATGGGTGCTCAGGAGTTTCTTGTACAATAGTGGGGGTATAGTGAACACATAAATTAGGAAAAAACTCTAACGATCTCTATACTTGGTTGGAAAATACTATTGCTAGGCAACTTATAAACAATACTAAAACATGTTTCAAACTGCTGCGGTTTTGAATCTTGAACCTTGAACCTTGTTCGAAAATATTATACGGTACAATGTACATTACACAGTACAGAGGTTTAATTGACGATGGAGTCAACGAAGGACCAATAAGCTTCAAGCTGCTTTTTTTAAAAGTACGAATTTACGTGCAGAATCGTTTTCTGAATGAAACGCGTCGATAACTATATAAAAACCGCTGCACCTTCACACAGAACTTAATGCTTTGTTTCAAACATAAAATTTAGTCAAATTTGAAGGTCATGTGAGCATACATGATTTATAAATGACACGGTCTATACGGCCAATCAATAATAGACGATAATACATGTATATTAACGTAGCTTTTGCTTCAAGAATATGCTTATTCCTTTGAAAACATTAATATTAGCACCCGATAGACTCGAAATGTGACAAATGAAGATGAGTTGTTATAATTGAAAGATAGAATACAGTCGAATCTGCATCAGTTGTAAATGAACACATATCAATAGCCTGTGATACTTATCTTCTAAATCTGAATACAATTTGACACAAACAAATTCATCAAATGAACGGTTTTCTGAGATTTGCGCTCTCTATTACTTTGTGTAAACTTTTAACATTGACTTAGTCATTTCGTGTTGTGTGTATTTTGTTAATTGAATATGATATATGGTATACATGTCATCTTTTTTTTATAATGCTATACTTAGGCTTTTTTATGAACTAAAACAGTTATTTGCCTCTGCTATTACATGCATGTGCTTTGCCAAATAATTCTATTGAATAATATTGTCATGCAACAGCTTAGGCATCGTTATGCAGTTTTAACATTATCAACGGGGAGCCACATAGTTTCCATTTAATCGAGCAAGGATAGATCATATACCATATTTAAAGGGACATATATAATCATATCATAATCACATATATGTCTAATGTTATAATTCGTGTTATTCGATTGAGAATTATCAACTTTAACCAAAAACAACCAGTTTAAGGTCAATCAGATCAGTATAACGAAAATACAAAGTCATGATCATGATCGAAAACCGGACAATGGACATTGGCTTGTCAAACTTTAATAAGTAAGATAGGAAGACAAATTTGCTTCTTTTGCATTTAATAGGTCTTATAACGAGTAAATGCGTGAGATAGAACAATAATTGTCGGCTTCTACACTTTTATGAGACAGTTCCTTGGTTTTCATTGAAACATATATAGTTGATATATTAAGTATTTGGCATTCTCTTCCCACAGAGGTTAGTCCCTACAGTTTTCACCGGAAAACTGTAGGGACTAACCTCTGTGGGAAGAGAATGAGTATTTGGGGGCATATAACCTAAAGATATAACCCAAAAAGCACCTATGGTAATTTGGTACATTTTAGAACCCCAAAAATAACCTGCAAAACTGATCATGCATCTTTAAAGGTGATAACGGGCATGGAAATATACATCAATGTTGAAGTTAGCCCACATACATGCAGTTTGCAAGATTTGCGTATCCCTACGCTGGGTGTAGAAGTTTGATGGAGCAATTTTAACGAGGATGTTGGTTACTTCCGGGTCAAACATATTATTATTCAAATACTATTATTTCAATCGATTGTAACTAGCAAACAACATGGTGAAGGTTTAGCATTTCAGTTATCTGTTGGTCAGGATTGTTCTGGTTGAGTTGCTGGTAGCTGTGTGATGTGCATTAATCATTGTCATTTAGAATTACAGGTCAAAAAAGGTCATTTAACGTTGGTATCAATGGGGATAAAACTCTAAAACGAGACATTAGTTGTTTACGGAAATCATCGGAAGAAATCAGAATTTCAAAGGGGTTCATAAGAAAGTCTTACAAATTAATTTGCCAAGATACCTCAAGAGCAGAGCCAGATCTGTTTCATCCGTTGATTTTCAAGCTGCGCGACACAGAATAGATGGGTTATTTGCTCGATGTAATGACAAACTTATGGGACGTATAACATTACAATTAGTTTGATCTAGATTGCATTTGACGAGTACTGTTAAATTGCTACAGTCCTCCTGTAAGCGGGCTCATTCCCCTTCTTAACTTTCTTCTCCAGGCTATTGATAATGGTGGTGCAGCAGTACTTGTAAACCTTTATCTTTCCTCAGCCGTCGATACCACCGATCAAAATACTTTTTTTTAATACTTTAGAGGACCAAATTAGATTTGTTCTTGAGATGCTTTACTCTGGCTCAAATCCAATCTGTCCCACCGCTTCCAGGATTTTAATCTAGACGGCTGTAATTCTGAAATGACAACACTGAAGTATGGAGTTCCTCAAGACTCTGTATTTCACAATGTACACTTCTCAACTTGGAGATATTGCTAGAGCACACAATTTCCGCATTCATCTGTATGCAAATGATAGGCAACTGTACTATATGTGAAGGATAAAACCTCAACCAACACTGCTTTCTCCAGAATAGCAGAGTGCACAGAAGAGTGCATAGGAAATAAGATATCAATATATCTCCGTCATTTCCTTCATAACACCAGGGAATAAATTGAAACCTAAGTAATGCATCTAAATGACTGAGGTAGTTTGGTTGATAACATAACGAGATATTTGTTTAATGTTGTGATTTATACACGAGTGATATTCAACACTCACGACTTATGTAATCTATTTATTACATACGCAACTTGATATTCATTTGAGACAAGCATCAGACTATGCGCGACATTACCGCGTAATAGTACTTAATACTGGGTAATTAATCTAGTTGGAGCCGTGAAACAGTACAAAAATATAGTCCCGATTTCCGTTACACTCTCTTTATATAATAGAAAAAATATGTAAAATAGCATATATTAACACAATCATTATCACAATGTCTGTCGTCATCAATGTCCTAAATCAAGATATCAAGAAGCACTTTAACAGCATACACTGACGCTGTTGATATCAAGAAGCACTTTAACAGCATACACTGACGCTGTTGACGTCGACGAAGGTCGTCATTCCTTGACCGGCTGTTTTCATACAGCCGTCCATGCAAGTTTCTTATTTTGAACTTCATACGTGTATACATGTATCTGGACTTTGATCACATCAATAACTGATTATGCATGCCGATTCTATACGCAATCATTTATAAACTTTATGATTTTACTCCTATTAAAAAAAGGAATTCGTGTTGACAAAAACACGGCCGTTGTAAACAAAGGGGGATAACTCTTCCTAGCTAAATTGAAGTAAAATATCATTGTAATCTCATTACATATTCAAGCGAAACCCGAATTCTCTATTTTTAATTTTGCACATCTATTTTTGCTATGATGCAAGTGTATTACAAGCAAAAAAATACTTACAGGAAAAAGATATGATGAACTGAAAAAATGTGGCGGATGCGTTCGACTGTACTCGATCAGCTGATGGCGAAAGTAGTACGGCATTATGACGTCACTATCGTTGAATAACTTGTTTTATTACACTCTCGTTGAAGATACTACTGTTGTGAAAGATCGAAATGTTATTGTAACACTGTTGTGAAACATTGCACGTGAAAGCCATTGCAGTCGGAACTACTTTTCAGTAGTCACATGGCCTTTTGGATCGCAATGGATTTCTTGGGACATGTTTTTTCACGCAATGTCGTTATGATTAATATTGTACGGACGCTTCTATCACAATTTATCGTCAATCAGTATCACTTGGTTGATTCAGAGTTAGTTCCCTTGACATGTAATCTCGTTACGGCTTTCGCGATTTGACAGCCATTTTGACGTAGAAAGGAATAAACTTCATGTTGAACCCACGTATCGTGCGACAGTCGTCAGTTGAGTATTATTGCTACTACATTGTAATCCTTATAGGTACATTTTGATATTTCTTCTCCTTTTGCGGAATGGTTTTGATTGTTTAGAATTTAAAAGATGAGCTTCGTGTCGACATGAAAGTTGTCCAGGTTGACAATGTTAACTTCATCGGCAACAAGAACAATGATCCCCACAATTTCGCTAGATAAAACTAGATGCAGAACTGTATGTAACTTTACTCCCCAGTATCATTGTCGTCAGGGTGTTACAGAGCCTTTTTTTTAGCAAAGCATTAGCAGCTGTAGCTACGTACAGCTAAAACTATCTGAATCGCGCTTGAAAACAGTCGCATTCCGATGACGTCACAATCACCATTCATAAGATCTAGTTACATTAATACGATGTTTTTGTTTACTCGCCAATTTGCGCTTCCTATAGTTTCAACATTATGACAATGAAATGAGTGTTTTGAAATTGTATTGTTCAAAACAGAAACTGTTATTAACGGATATTTTTTATTTTTGGTGTTTAGTGAGATGACGTTATGCGTCCATGGTAAGAGATGTATCCCTACGCACATCTACGTGAATTAAAAGTGAACTTAAATTACACGTTTCATTAATTTAGAGTGTGTAATAAATAAAATACTAAACTCCGTCCCGTTTAATAACATATTTATGAAACTCGTGGATGGTATTGTATTGGATACAAAAACCATCCACTCGTTTCATAAATATGTAATTAAACGGGACATCGTTTAGTATTCTCTATTGTGTTACGTCACTATCGTTGAATAACTTTCAACTCGTTTCACAACACTTGTTTCAAAAAACCAAAATTATCTCATAACGATATTGAGAACACATATTTAATAAAATATGTGATGGCATTTCTGTGCTCTAGTTAACTTAGCATCATCATATATTTTCCACATGGATAATAAGATAGTGTAAAAATAACGAAGCACTTCCAGTTTTAATATTCGTGTTGCTCATAGCTGAACAATTAACATAATTCATATATTCCCAACCTCAGTTAAATGTGTGATTTGTGTGTGATAACACACTTTATGAATGCCTCTATTGATTAGTCACACTCCGCTTTTACCTGCTTCTATTTTCTTGTAAATATGTTTTACATGTACTTCATAATTATTTATTGTAATGGTGTTCAAGAAATGAAAGCGTCACTATTGCTGAAGGATTTTTCAAATCATTTCTGTCATCTCAATCGTATTCAGCAAGCATTTGCTTTACATTATATCAGTTTGTTAATCAAGAGAATAAGAGAAGGCTTGAACTCTCCAAGGGTGTGCGACCGCTCTACAGCTGCGTGTCGAGAGTTTCTTCACCTACATGTGAATCTTAGTGCATATACCATGTACATTGAGTCCATTGTAACGTCAATAATATTTCACCACATACAATGACAATGAATCATCATACATCCATGATCAAAACATTCTTAAACGTATCCTGTGATCACCACGGCAGTCGTTTATGTTTATTTGGCATAATAAAAAAGACAGAAGGGGACACTTTTTTTAAATCCAAATTTCATTAATTTCGAATAAAAGTTATCAGATCGACTTAATGAGATAAAAATCATCACATGAATAGTTTACAGAAGAAAATGAAAACTGTAGTTTTGAAAAGATTGAACCCTGGTTACTTCAAAGAGCTGCCAAAATTGTAACTGTTTACTATGTGATATCAAATCAGATTATGTTTTGGGACACTCAACTGTCTTGTTATAATGCAAAAAATGCGGTCTACATTTCGCGTTGATACGACATGCCAAATTATATGATATTTGCACAAAAATACACCACCAGGTGAACAAACTTTCGGTACGCAGCTGTACATAACTCAACGAGTAAATAAAGGTTAACGGTTTCAATAGTGGAACAAAGAGGAAAACATTTAGTCTGATCGAGGATTGTGGTTGTTTTTCAGAAAAGAGGAGATGTGGCAAGCCACGAACACAGAGTATCAATATAACAGGAGAATACAAGGAGCTTGGAAAAGAAGTCGAGTATGCTTGTGCAGATGGATATACTCTTTGTGGTTTGAAGAAAAAAACGAAAATTACCTGTAAGCCAGATGGACAATGGAGCCAACCAACAAGTTCCTGTCACAGATATGCATGGCACGACTTTGTATGTATTTTTATATTATGAAAATCTAACCCTCTAAGGTATGACATAAAACCTAATTAAAATAAGAAAGAAAATCATTGTGGCTGTATAAATTATAATTGAATTGATTAACTGGATCTTATTAATATCATCAATATATTGCAAATAACTACCTCTCACTGTCAGTAGATGAGGGGGCACAATTATAAACTAAATACTAAAATGAATCTGTGCGAACTAACGGTTTAAATCCACCTTATAACATCACCTAAAACCACTCAGTCAACAACTAAGATGTGAAAATATTTTGATACCACACTGCTACTAGGTTGGTTGATAGGTGGTCATACATTTAGTTTGATCATAGCTTTGTGAGATCTCTACCATTATGACATAATGCTACCTTGACGTCAAACAAAGCAGTATAGTGTTATACTGTTGGTAATATATATAGAGATCATTACCCGAAGAAGCGTCGCATATGACTTTTACAACATGAGTGTGAATTTGTGATTGCCCGAGCGAGAGCGAGGGTTATACTCACATTTACTACGTTAAATATTCATCAAAGTGATATGGCACTTTTTCGAGTGTAATAATTACTAATAATAACTTTATTCCATCTAAGTCCATCTAAAAAGCATACAAATAGCAAGGCAACAGCCCACTTCTCTTGCGATGGCAGACTATTATGACGTCATATTGTTTATTGTGAGTTTATTATGACATCACAGGCGACGAAATTCGGCAAGCCGCGCTGAAACAATGGTTGCTAGGCAAACACGATATGTGCTCGTATCGAACATATTAACTCGGTTAATTTCAACAATATGGGTAATAATATGATATATCATTCTAACCGTTCAATTGATAAGAGATATTGATATTGCATGTAGAATAATCTCATAAAGAACATTCTTTCGAGGCAGTCATTTCTTTTAAATGGATCATGGCGACGGGACACTTCTATATTTAAAGAAAGGATGTTCAGTATATGGGCGTATTACCTAATCAGATTACATAACTGAAAATATGTACACATAGGCCAAGAACTAACAATTTCTAACAAATGACGTTAAAGCAGAACATGAATGTTTGTACAAGCTGCTTTTCAAACTGATTTATGGCACTGTTATTTCCACACATTAATACGTTTCAGGTAAAGGGTAAGCCCAATGACGTGATCATAACGTGCCCCATCCAGAATTCAGCTGTAATCTACATAGTTGGGGAGATTGAAAACTTCGAGGATGAGATGATGTACGTATGTATATTGCGAATGTATCATTTAAAAGTAAAATGCCTTGAACATATTCAGTGTTCAGTGTATTCAGTGTATTTAGTGACTATGCCTTTTAATAAGCATATACAGATAACATATTATGATAGAGAATAAAGTATGACAGAGAATATAATATGCCAGAGAATATAACCTGACAGATGAGCTAGTATTTCAGAGAACATAGTATGACAGAGAAGAATGTATGACAGTGGACATAGTTTGACGAAGATCATTTTTATGACAGATAACATAGTAACACAGATAAATTGTATGTTAGAGAACACAATGTCAAAAAACACTGTATGACAGACATGACACTGAACATAGTATGACCAAGAAAACAGTGTATACCAGAGAACGGTTATGACAGAGAATATTGTACAACATTGAAATTATATATAAAATAAATATATTATCCTCTATACATGCAGAGTCCGGATCAATGTCTCCGGAAAGGGAATTATTTTATCACACACATTCTGGCCGAAGAAAACCAAGGCCGCTGGCTTTGAACTCAGATATAAGTCGAATGCTTCAAAATGGAAAGCAAAGTATCACTATACATCATTGTTTAAGATGAAGGAGAATACAACCATCCACTTTAAAATAGAAGTTTACAGGAAATCAGTCTCGGTGAGTCACATGTTGTCAAGGGTGACTTGATCTCTATACTAAATGAAATAAAATTCAAATAAATTTTCTTTCACTGAGAAAACATTTATAATGCTACCTTATCTTGACGAAAACAGCTGTCTATTCAATTGTCTGTATCAAATTAATCTTCAACGAGATCATTTAAGTGTTGCTTAAAAGTGTTGCTGGTAAATGAATGTATTTACAAGGAATGAATACTCAACTGTTGGCAACTAGAGTAACACTTTAATTAAAATTACTGCTTCCAATTTGAGAAGCCAATTTTTTGTTTTTAATATTTTCAGTTCCTTATAGACGGGAAGCCGTGTTCTAGGTATGCAGCACGAGATCGTCTCAACCTCGATAAAGTGTCTGTTGGTAGCGAGTTCTACATCCAAAATATCCACATGACTTATCGATTCCCTCGCGCGCGCAGATAATGATAGACAATACCTGAAGTATTTACGAATATTCTGCCAACAAGTCACTGGATTATTCTTACTTCGATCTCCAAGTCAGTCTATTGTCTGCTGAAATGTTTCCTTTTTCAAAAGTAATTTAATATAAGTTTTATTTCAAACAGGGAATATTCGTGAATTGATAAACAATGAAACAATGATATACGACGACACACATCGTTCTATAAAATGATTGTCTGTGTTGTTCCGATCATCATTTGAAGTACACTTTATGTCATGTTAATGTTAAATGTGTGAAATCATTTAGATTTCTGCTAATCATTTTCTAAGATTAATTTGATTGTTTGTAATTTTGTGCAATAAATAATTGTATTAATATGTTATGTGTGCTTATATTTCATACAGAAAGCTAAATAATTACCTTATATACGAAGATAAAGCTCTAGAGACTTTCCAATTTAATTTTCCCTGGCATATAATGCGGGAGGATATAGTCGTTGACTCCGTCTGTGTGTCCGTCCGTATGTCTGTCTGTCTGATCACATCGTTTCCGGAGCAGTTATCGAAAACTACTTGACCAATCCTCACTTAATTGTGTCCTCACATCATGAAAAGATGTCCCCTTTGAGGGTTGAAACTATTTTTATCTGTTTCCATGGCAACATTTGTCTTTTCAGAAAGGTAATAACATGAATTGAATTGGGGAAAGGAGGAGACCTCTTGTTACGAGCAAAACATCTCACAGTTTTAGTTATATACTGCTTAAACTGATTATTCAACTTATGTGGGACCAGGGGGATATACAATCTCTCCTGATGGATCTTGCTCTATTGCATTTTGGAGACTAAAACCAATTTTAAATCTGGTGGGGTTGAATTTCAGGTAATCCTGTTTAATATGTTTAATCTTTACAGACCGCACTTTCAACTTTCAATTTATCTTGTCCAATTCCAATCAGGGCAAAATGTCACCTTTTGCGTCTTCTGTTATAGATTTTCTTAAATCGAAATTCCTTCTAGAATTCCATAAGAATTTTTAACTTGAATACAGGAACCAGTTTAATGTAGAAGTATGAAGACAGTAGTCTTTGGGTGGTCTATGTCTACACTTGTTGAAAGAGAGATGTTTCTAAATCAAATGGCTGAAGTTTAGTTGGCTTTCCTATTGAGCACATCATTCTGTTAGGACCGAATATAAACAATACAAACTTGTACATCCATTTTGAAAAGAAACACTGGCTGCTTGGCATAGATATATTAAAGGTTGTGTAGCGAATGATATCAACATCAATGGAAAACGTTTGCAACCACTCTGTTTAAATCACCAGTCTTACAACCGTGATTTGATCACCAACAACTGGCTCACACAAGGAATGTTTAAGTCATGTTAAAGCTGTATGTGAAGATCGAGTTTCTTACATTTGAAGAACTTAAAACAAAATATGGTGTTATGTGGACAGTTATTGATCTATGCAATGTCATCCTTACTGATAGAAAAAGGAAATATGTTATTCGAACAGGCAACCTCTCAACAATAAATTGTTTTCAATATATCAATATACTGGAACAATCTTATAAAACTTTTAAAAGGATCAGACTATTTCACGATAATCTTATACAGTTTGTATCTAAAGCTACGTGCAACTTCTAGCAATGATTTATAATGGGACAGCGAACTAAATGATCATTATACATTCAGGGATATTGAAGGATGTTTTGACATCGAGAAATTTATTGCAAGAAAAATTGTGCTTTTGAGACTCACCTAGGGACATGCTTTAATTGTGCCATGCAGTATCAACTTTTAAATGACAATATTCTGAAATGGAATTATTAACCTACAAACATCAAACAGATAGAAAAAGACAGAGAGAATGTGAGTGATTAGATTTCATACCGAGTTACGCCCCCTGCATATGAACATTACAAATCCTTTTTTTTTAAAAGTTCAATTTTACTGCAGCTTTTGTACGGCTAAAATTTATCAAAAGCCTGGGGTATCCATTCAAACCGTTTTCAATTTTCTAACGAGCTACTGCATGGTGCTGTTTGTTTTGCCGGTTTAGAGGAAAAGATTGTAAAAAGACCGTACACTAAAAACCGGGAAAATACCCAAATTTTAATTGATTTTCCAAACAGCAACAAGCATACACGGTGATGGGGAAGGTTGTTTTGTGAAATTATCTTGATTAGATGTCGGGATTTTGTTTTGTCGAGGGTTTTAAGTTTTTACTTCAAGGGGAGATAACTGTAGAAACAGAAACAGGCTCCCTTATCATCTAAGTTGGGTCACAGGCTATCAACCTTTAAAGTTTCAAATAAAAACGGTTCATAACGGAATAATAACTAGGACTGACTTCAACCTTCTGCTTTGACTTTCGGCTCCATTTTTGACCAAAGAATGTCATCGATATTGTTCTGTCAAAATGTAACATGAATCTCCTTAATCTTAGGAATTCAGACATTTTTAAAAATGTCTCCCATATTAAAAGTTGAAACTCTTATTTTTTTATCATTTTTAACCTAAATTGTGACCGAAAATTACTTTAACACAATTTTATTACTGATTCCTATAGACAGTATATTTGTCTAGTAGTCCTGAAAACACCATGCAAATTTGTGTCCGTTTTTTTTAGTTATTGCCCCTTGAAAAGTTGCCTTATTTTTAAAGGTCACTGTCCAAAACGTATAGGAGATCACGAATGAAAACAACACGTTCACGAATGCTTCAGCTGTAAAGATCTGAAAGCTGAGAGGTGCAAGTACTTTCAGAGCATTGGAGTATAAAATTTTAAAAAGTGTCGAAAATAAATATGGCGGCTAAACCACGTGACCTGCGAATTTGCAGTGATTTCCTTTTTTGTTCAAATTGGGATTGCGCATTTTAAAAAAAAAAAAGTTACAAGTCTCTTAGTGCATTTTGAACATTTAAAATTCGGAAGTTCATTAGCAGATAACTAACGAATCAGACCAATAATACAAAATCGGTCGATGTCTAAGTCAGTTAACATGCTGACATCTATGAATGTTTCATGAAAATGGTTTGAGCTGCTACCTCAGTAGTAGCGACAAAAAATTGTAAAAGTAATAATAAGAATATCCTGATATGTAGCATCACATTGACCAGTGTCATCGATCGTAACAAATGAATCTAAAATTCCTAAGATTTGATTGGATATCCAATGACCTCTTTATTAGGGTCAAGTTAAAATGAAACTAATTTTAAATTTAAAACAGAGATGCAACATTTAATTTTTCAACTTTGTATGCTTGATAGAGTTTTTCATTGCTGCCACTTCTTGCTTGTGTGCAATATTGATCCTGGATAGCTGTAACTATCGGCGAACGCTCCATATCTACTTACAGTTGTATACAAATCCGGTCATATCTCACATTCATTGTCGGCGTCAAAGGGTATCCAATACGAAATGAAACATAATGTAACCATTACTTAGAACGCTATGAGCAGCTTGCCATATATAGATAGCCAACTCTAGCCCAACTTCCCAATGCAAGGCATAAATCTTGCCAGTCTCCTTTACTGACTGATTTAGGCCTTGCAGTATTTCCCTCGCTTTGTTGTGCCAAGATAGTGGACCGCTGCACCTGAAATGCATAGTGGGCCCGGATTTTCAAGCACGGATACCTTAAGGTAATACTGTAAGGCCTAAATCAACCAGTATTGGAGACTGGCAAGAGTTATGCAAGGAAGTTGACTCTAGCCAAACTCAAACACATGTCCGTGTGATCATAATGCCGATTGGGAATGGACACAATTACTGTCCGAATGTTCTCTCTACCGTTGGTCACGAACACTGTCATAATGCGGCGATTGATTATGTTCTTTAAACCTGGGTACATTTGCTTTATTCTTCCTGCAGATAGTATTTAAATTTTGGAACTTGGAAACTTGGTAATATCTAATGGTTGCTTCAACTATCAGCTGTTGCCCACACCTTGATGCTTCAGCTTGGCGAAATCGTCGAGGCGATTGAGTTGGCTATAGGTGTATTCAAAATGTTTACGGTTTTAAATTTACCTTGCACAACATATACCGTAAAAGAAAACCGGTTCAATTGCATAAACCGTTTTGGACAATTTTTAGTCCACTTTGATTTATTCAAAAGAATCTCAGAAACCAGGATGCATTAGGAAATAAGCTTCCGTGCCTGTTTACCTGTTACGCATTGGATTATTAAGACGGGTTTCAGTTTTGAATGATAGTTTCCTTATCTCATGCAATAAGGTTATGCTATGACGAATCCGCTTATGAAAAACATGTGTCTCATTGAAACGCGGTCTCATAGGATACGAATAATGCGAAACTCGTGGCGTACATACACATGTATGCATCTGATCTTGCTTTTGCTTGGCCAGATACCGTCGGACTTGTTTCGTGTAATTCGTATCTAATGAGACATCGTGTAGTATTCATTTAGTTCTAATTTTATTTTTCACGCACATAACCTTACCTCTTCTTTCTTTGTTTTTTTTAAAAAACAAATTTAATCTTTTTTTGCTGTTTTATACTGCTTTATCTGTTAAATTCATATGATTGTATACATTTAATATTCGGTATCATTGTTAATGTAGTATGCATAGACACATAATGATTTATGTGACTATCTGCACAGAGACAATCTTCCAGCATGTAATAAAAGGAACTTAAACTTTTAACAGAAACATTAATGCAGACTGAGATGATTATAGTGCGTAGCATGATGCATTATGGTTTTATGTTTCACAGTTAAGCAATTTTAAAAGAAGTACCAAGAACAGTACTAGTTCTTGGAAACTGACAATCCGTATGTGCATTTCTAGCAGTGAGACCTTGATAACAATTTTCTTTGTACTAACACATTCCATCAAAATGGCAAATGTGTCCCAACATGTCTCCTCCGTTCCCTGTGAAGTGATATGTCATACAATGTTCCAATGTGTGGCTGTTGTGAAGATCATGGAGTGTTTGAAGCTCTGTAACATGAAAACAAAGCGAATAGATGAATCTACCCTTAAAGATCTTGCAAGCAGGTCTGGTAAGTCATCACATTTAATAATTTGTATTAACCAGTTTTTATTAACTCAAATACAGATCCTTGAAGAATTGGTTACCTGAAAACCGCAATCTGAATGCATTCTGATCGCGGTCAACCGCGGTCCGACTGCAATCTGATCCCGGTTGATCGCGTTCTGACTGCATTCTGATCGCGGTCAAGCGGGATAAGACTGCAGTCGGACCGCGGTCAATCCGACCACGGGCTGAGCATGATTGTCTTGCAGAAGAAGTGACAAATTCTAACATTAGTGAAACGCGAATCTGCCGTATTCGGTCCAAATTTATTTTATTTGAGTCAGACCGTGATAATTATTGTTTTGTGTGACATAACGAGTCAAAATCATTTGATGTGTAAATCAATTGGGGTCATCTCAAACAGTATTAACATGCAAGTTTGCCAAGCCTTATATAATCATGTCGTTTAGGCATTACATACGTGTAACGATTGGTGTACCTCGAAGCCCGATTTTTACTTTTGACTTAAATGTAATTCCCCTTGGAAGTCCAAACTACAACCCTTAATATCTCGAAACCATTCAAGATATCTTGATAAAACCTTCACCACAATATGGGCAACAGCATCCCCCTCCCGAACTCAAAGCACAATTACAGCACAATTTGAACATTTACAAAAGTAAATGAAATTTGTTGTTTTCGAGGGTTTTGTCTTTGGAGAACTTTTGTTCCTAAAACGTTAAAGCTTCAATCATTATGGCATCGTCCAGGGTCCTCAGATAAGCATTTCGAGCATTTTCATGATCAATAAAAACAAAGCTAAGAATCAAATTAAAATGTTCAACATGTGCTACATGTAAGTCTGCAAGTAACACTACATTCATTTGAAATAAAGTGCATACATGTCGACTGATGTTAAAGCATACTTAGATAATAACCAACTCGGTACGAGTGATTTCGGGAAATATGCACGAGTCGAAATGATGTTCACAGTCGCGAGCCATACCAAAGAACGATAACTCTAATCGGATTTAAATTGACAATGAAGTCGATTTAGATTACGATTACAACAACAAAACAGGAAGTGTGTACCTTGGGAAATATGTACTGTAATGGATGTCGAATGTAGATACACTGCATGCAAAGGGACCTGGTGAACGAATCTATTGAACGTGGCGGGACTGAACTGCAGACTGCAGTCCCGATGTCAAACGACAGGTTTGACCTCATTCTGCACGCTTATTCCGATTCAGAAACAACGAGAATAGTGCAGAGATTGTCCAATATTTTCTGATGTTGTCTCTCGTTGATGGTTGGGTAGATCTAATTATTTATGGATTGAACATTCTCGTGTTCGGAACTGTTCATATTTTACGCTGTTGGCAGCCATGTTTGTTTACAAACAACGACAACGTGAAGCCGTTGAAATTATTAAAAATTATCGTAAATAACGTGTCAATTAAAGTAATAATGAAAAAATAGAGCCATGGGCTCTGTAGCTCATCAGAGTTTATTTTGTTTGATGATGAAGACAGAAATATGTTGTCTCAATATAATGCACAATCCCTAACCCTGACAAATCTTAGTCTTGAAATTGAGAGAGAGCACTCAGCAAGGTCAACAAACATGAGATTATGCAATATTCTGACCCCTGGCTCTGGTTACAAGCCAGCTGTGTTTTTTGTGTTTTACGGCCAAATTATGTAATAGACTCCTGCTTGCACTAAACACTGGCAGCACTGATCTAACTGTATAAGGCTTAAAGAGCACAGGCAATGTGGTGAATCTCATGGTACATAGTACAATTTAGAATCACCTTGGCTAAACAATCTCTGCACAATTTTATCGGTTCTAAGCCTTGTCATCCAAACATCTAAACATTCTGAACGCAATATTCCTACTAGTTTGTTCTGGATGAAAACAGGATTTTAGGTAATGGCCTGTGAGGCCCTTATTTGGGGTCACAGGGTCACCAAATCTACAATTTAGAATCTCCATTGGCTAAAGACTCTTTACACAACATGACAACCTTCTAGGTCTTTTCGTTCTGGAGAAAAAGATGAAAATAATCTTATCTTATCATTTCATAACCAGTCATATGCAGTTCACATATCTCATGTAAAATATAAGAATTCTTAACTCCTCTTCAATTTAGTCCTTTATGACTTGTCACAATTTTCAGTTCATAGGCTATTCAATAGTTCTCGTTTCACATTGATTACATCAATTTGACAAACATGTCCACAATGTAGATTGTTATCTCAAGTCGACATATATTTCAAGTAATTGTGATTGAAGTGTCATAAAATATCAGTTCAAAATTCATTTTCAAAGGTTTTTTAGGCTGTGGCCCATATTTGGGGTCACACACCCGAATGGGTAATATCTGTGTTTTCCTTACCTCCTATATGAAACAATAACTAAGTTTAAATGAATACCACTTGATAACTGCTGCTCGAATGTTACAACGCTTTAGTGTTAAAACATGATACGTAAGTAATTGACTTACCTTCAATGTTGATCTTGCACGTTGAGGACTAGCCAAAATTATAACTATGCCCAAATTAAAGGGAAGTAAAATAGTTACAAGTACCTTATTCCATCGTCACTTGTATTGACTGTACACATGCAGAGTTGCATGTAGGTACACATAATATATATAATGTTCCAATCGCCACCAAATAAAATATTGAAATTGTCGTTGACCTCATGAATGAATATTATGGTATCCATTACAGTGTGCATGTCCAACCCAGGCAATTGGGACCCATCAAAAGATAACAAAAAAATTAAGAAAGGCAAGTATACATACGTGTTTCCGCACCCCATCCGTACCAGTCTTCATCATTTGCTAAGCTAAGCCTTGCTTCTGAGGAAGCCTGTCAGCGCGCATTATGAAGTTTAGCTGCAGCCCGCTGCTACGCTACCACATAAAGTTAATGAAATGCAGTAAATCTTATTTAGCCAGTGATGGAGACTGGCGTGTGTAATGATTTACGGGAGATGGTTATGCGATAAATATATCTGTGTTTGTGCGTGATACAAATAGAACATGTGATATTGTTATATCATAAGATAATCTGTTTAAATATGTTACTCCAGGCCTCGTTTATTACACCCCCGACCTAAATACCCCTACGATTCCGTCCGTCCGTCCGAAGACAATTAATTTTGTCCGATCGATTACAGAAAAACTATTCATCTCATCCTTTTAAATGTGGCACATGTCTTCTTCACCACTAGGAGAGGTGCAAAATGTAACACGATTTGGTGAACTTTTGAAATTTTGGCGATTTTTGGTATTTTTTTACTTCGTCAAATTCGGTGCTTGAATGAATGAAGCTACTTCTGTGTTGTGATTTATTGACTTTATCATTTTCTTTTTCATGTGACTTTCATCAAAAGCTACTTCTGTGTTCTTGTTGATTTTATTATTTTATATTTCCACTGGTTATATTTTGGAAAAAGTAAAATTTTCATTCCTTTCAGCCATAAACTGCTGTATATCCCTCACTATGCTTACAGGGGTGTGCTTCCATGTACCTGTTGTTTCAGGTCACTCGAATGAATCATTATGATGGATTAATTTCCAAAATAAAGTTGAAATCAGTGGTAATGGCAGTAGCGTATTATGTTACCCCTACCTTTTCAAGTTACTATCATTCCTACTTTTACTTTTTAAACCACCTTTTTACATGAAGTTACTTGTCCTACCTTTTTCACAAACACTTTAATCTTAGCAATTACATTCCATAGCTTACCAATCCTTCGGTGTGCAGACACCTCTCTCTATAAGTAAAATAAAAATTCAAACTTTAACAGTCGGGGGTATTAGTGAGCCACGCTCACGTTTTTGCTTGTTTATTATTGTTTTATAATCGAAGATTTATTATGATTTTATGTGTGTATATTGCATCATAAATATCGAAAATCACATCTATTCTATACGTTTTGTAATTTAATATTTTCTATCTTAATTGAGTAAATGTGTTTGTTTATATTTTATTAGTTTCCATATGAATTATCATAATAACCATACATCCTAATGACAGGTCCAAAGGCATGTATTATAGTACCTTATGCAGACATTGAGACAAGAGGGATGTATGGTGCTATCGGGGAGGCGAGACCTTACACATGTAGATACGGACATGCATTCTGCCCATCAAATATCAAGGGTTCAGAAGAAAGGAAGTTAGTGTGTCTACAGACTGGACAATGGAGTGAACCGCCTGTGAAATGTATCAAAACAACTTGGGTCAGTCCTATAAGACTTTCATTTATAAAATCCTTATTAAAAAATTAACAATAAAGTGCTTCATTATTTAAAATTTATATAAAACCACCTTGATATAGTTATTTTTATCAAATTATGTACATTGATGAACAAATATTGATTTTATATTTTAAAAGCTAACTTCGTAGTGTAGTGATATGTAAATATGCTTTTGCAAATTGAATTTTTTTTTATCATCCTTTGTTGGTACTAGGCATTCTTCCAATCTTCTAAAATGTATTCCAGTAAGTTTTAAGGGGATAGATCATTTTATGAGAATACTTTCAAAGTTGGTTGCTATGAACTTTATTTTTATAGGCAAAAGCGGGAAAATATGTTATTATCCCTCTCAACTGTACATTTAATGTGCACTGGCGGATTTCTTCACATGCAAAATTTGAGATCAAGCCGATGTAAGTATGAAATGTTTAGTTCTTTATTGTATTTTAGCCCTGAGAGATAGTATATTCAAATATGCACTTAATAGCTCCGTGTAACATTTGTTATTGTTCTCTTAGAATAACATGGTATCTCAAGGGCGATGAAGTAAATTTGAAATTGGTTTTCAACTTCAACACACAAGTTCGGAAAGGTACACTGGTAATCCAGGAAGAAAGAAAGTCTGTGAAGATCAACGAAAAGACTGTACCAGTACGCATTATGAACCAAGTCATGGGCTTGGAAATACGGGCCCAAACTCCAAATCTGTTGGTGAGCATAACGTCAGAAATTTTAAGCACTATGCATTTATTAAGAACCCCCTTATTTTGACAATAACGGGTTTTGCTAAGTGCTAGGGTACATTAGTGAACTATAACAACCCTGGCTATATTTTCTGTGTTATTAAGGGAAATATTGATTTTTTTTTTCCCAAAAGAAAGTATTCCTCTCCTGTTAAAACTAAAGTTAGGTTTAACCAATCCAAATCATAGAGTATGCGACCAATGCTTTATGATAATAAAAATTGAGTTAGCTTTAATAATGCAAGATTAAAAGGAACCTATACGACAAAGTTTAAGCCCATTTTCCGACACGTTGGTTTATAAAAACATCCTTTGTTTGGGACAATAATAAATCAACATTGAGAGATTTTTACATAAATAGTTTATTCATTTGAGTTTATTCGATCAAATAAACATTTGCCTTCGCTAAAGAATGATAATAACTGGGAAAAGTGATTGACTTGTTCTGCAAAAACAGTTTTACTGACTTTCAATGTGTTGTGCTCAATAAATGCACAGGGGTATATGTCAAAATAGATAAAGAACTGAAAGCTGTTATGATATATACCTATTAATTTGCAATACAACCCTGAACATATATTTTGTTTTCTTTTTTTCAGATATACGCTAACTGGGTACAAATAGGAACGTACAGGGTTCCTGGGCTCGTAAACTTGGTGTCTGAAGTTCAAATAATAAGTAACGTCGAGATAACCCGTGTTCGTCTTACATTTAAGTAACACGAGTTCATTTGAGTTCAATATGGTTTGGTAAACTTAGATTCAAACAAGAAGAACTGGAAACATGTTGACCATGAGCGGCAATAAAATGGTTTAAAGCAATATATCGCTATCTAGTTGTAATATGCTATCTATACTAATGTACAAATAATGGATGGTATACAATTTCAGGTTGTGTTAGATATTCAACTAATCCCATCAAAATCAAATCGGACATAACACTCGTACCTCGACAGCCTATCAGCGACGAGGCTATGAAGTCGTCCGACCTGCTGTGTCATTTGCTGATAATGCTGTATTTAGGTCGTCTACATTTTAGACCTGATCTGTGACGTAATGTACTGTTTTTTCGGCTTTAAACAAATTTTGTAAGGCACGCCATAGTATCATTCGATCTTATCTATATGTGGTCGTTCAGTTGTGAGCGAGATAAGACATTGATTGATATGTGAAAGTGTCCTGCAACTACTATAGAGGTTAACCTGATACTACCGTACTAAGCCTGCCATGTTGTAGCCAAAGTCGGGTATGTGTTCAATAGTGACTTTATTCTAGCGAATTTACCATTTATACATGACATATGTTTAAAGACATGGAGTACACTATTTTCATGAACCCAACTTATTGAATAAGTTTGGCACGATGTCCTGTATGTCGCAACAAGAGAACACGCGAGCAATATACATGTCCTCAGTATACTTCTGTTTTTGCTGTCCAAAAATATGATCATATTTACATCCGAAGTTTTTATTCCCAATCCGAAGACTACAGTGTTACGAGCTTTAATAAGATTTTAAACATCATCATGTACACGGGTAATGATTTGGACTTCTATTGTGACCATGTGGAAACTACTTTTGGATAAAAACAGAAACCTCAGAGGATTGATATGTTTTGAAAGTGTTATTCACAACGTAAACATGTAAGATTTCACATTGTGTCGTCAAAATATTAATACGTGAATTTGATAATGTGCCTTATTCTTGTGAGTGGCCAGATGTTTACGGTTTCGGCACAAGTATCGGTAGGACAGAACATGATTAAGTCAGACCTCAAAAACTAATCAACATTGCAGTTGTTCAAGAGATCCTTGAAAGAATTTATGGACATATTCTGTCCTTGATGTTCTATACATTACGTTGTTGTGAAGTCATTCCTAAGTTACATTTTTTTTTAATTCACACAAGCGCAAACCGTGAAAAATGCTCTTGACAGAATACAATCTCATATACACGTGCATGTAAAACCCATACACAAAGAACTTGCATCACAGGCATATGGATGTAAAGTGGCTGCAATCATTTGTTGGAAAATGCCACGATTGACTAATTAATTCACAACCGGCCAATTCCCCCAGCTACTGTGCATCGACGCTTGAGAAGAAATTCGTTACACGTTCGCCCAATTCTAACTGTTCATCATCGACAATGCAGTTACAATGGGCACATCGGCACCTAAATATGTTCAGATAAAGCGTTTAACAGTTTGGCGTCTGCGAAATGAAAGATGTTGAGTTCATTGTGCTTTGGAGGCTTTGGAATCGTCTATCATGCTGTCGGTTGGAACCATTTGGGGAAGACGAGTACCCACTGGTATCTTTTTTTAAAAATGTCACAGCAGAGCGCTATGCAGACGCAGCTATCAGACCTGTTGTTCTCACATTGTTTGCTGCTAGGTCCCAGCTGACTGTCCAGCAAGATGACGCCCGTACTCACACTGCACGACTCAACCAACAATTTCTGGCTGTTGATAAAATCCAAGCATGCTTAAATAAATTCAAGATGAATTGAAGCTGAAAGTTCGCTTAAAAACACCGATTTATGCAGCCAAGAATCTACTGGGAGCTCTGTATTGGAAGAAAACGTGATACAGTCAACCTATTTCTTGTTATTGTTTTTAAAAACCTGTTTTCATCAACATGTTCGTTTTCCAGAGATGTTACAACTCTCAGATCTAACATCGTAACCTATGTTGCATATGGAACACAAACTTCATCAGTACAGTGCACACATATCTCTTACACGACGATTGGCCGTAGATGTTACACTGTGTTCGATTGGATAAAATATTTAGGGGAAAACGTCCGTAGCTTCTGGAAACATGATGACTCTTTTAATGTTTATCACACCTGGAGTTAACTTTTTTGTATCGTTTTCTGACGTTTCGGTTGCACATGAGATTAATTATGACAACATTACCTAAAAGAACTGTTTGGTCTTTCAGTAAGTGTCTGTCTGTGCACGTTCAGAATAGCATTCGCCCATGTTTGCATATATTGGTCCTGTTGTTCTTGTATTGGCCAAGTTTTCGGTATTTGCACAGTTGCTAAGATATTTTGTCGAAACAGTATATGTGCCATACACATTGTGGTACATAAAAATGTACTCTACTGTTAGTTCGATCCTGATCCACGTAGGTAGACCTCTGAGTATGTAGGGCAGACTATCCTCACTACCTTGGTCTTTATATTATCACCTCCACCTTTCTTTTCGTTCCTTAAGTTAAATAAATTTGTTCAGAAATCATCCCACAAAATAATTTATGTTTATTGATAAATGTTTATTGCCATGCACTGTTTTCATTTAATCATTTGGCACATGTTCGATAGGTCACATACTAATAGTGACTAATAGTGACTATGTGTCTCAGTTCACCCAGCTGGAAATGGGTACCCTGTGAGGCATAGAATGGTCCCTAAACTGAGCGCCACATATGGCTGCTGGTTGAATACTCCCCAGGGAGTTGAATTGGAAAAAATGATTGGACGGTGAAAGAATGCCATTGACCAGGGGAAACAATGTAAGCGCCTTGAGCAACCACTAGTGGTTGGATATGTGCGCTATATAAATATCCTAATAATAATAATAATAATAATATCTGTTAATAAGACGAGTTCATCAGAAACTTACATCACTATACACGTTTCTAGTTGAAGCTATAATTAGAGTAATCCCCCTTTCTTACTCTAGACGCTGGCGTCAGCCGCCATTGAGGCTTGTTTACATTATAGTGTACACGCCTACATTGTATGGAAATCAACGTAACGATATAATCCACGAGTGATATAAAAAGACTGAAAACCAGTTTCAACACGTCTAAAGAAACAACTAAAATACATGTTCAAACATTATATATTCTTGTTTAAAAGGGTAGATAAATGGATGGTCAACCTTTTTAAAAGGTATTATGTCTTACAACAATAATGTGTCAATGAATTAAAAGTCAAAGTTGATACCTAATGTCGATATAACTTAATTCCAACATTTTATTTTTAAGTTTCAATGCAATGCCGAACACTCTGTCCAAAACCATTTTGAAACAACGATTTCTGCATCTCGTGTATGTTTGTAACTCGATGTTAACGTAAAATATAAAACTTATTAAGGCCCAAATGCAAATAACCCTCTTTGTTTGGCGCTCTTTACACTTTGAGTATTATTATATGAAATTGGGATATCATGGGATTGTATTGATGCAGTCCATGACGGTCAAAGTAGGCGAATGAGTGTGACGTTACCGCTAATAGATTCTATAGTGGGTGCAGTAAGTTGCCTTCAGATCTGAAGTATGAACTTAACTTTGTGTCATATAATGTTTCTTACATTGTGACATGAGTCACCAGGTTTAAAGAGCAAGAACACCCCAAACTTAAAACACAGTCTCTGGAGAGTTTCAAAGCTAACTTAAAAACACATCTTTTCAAAAAGTATTATCCAGAGTGACATTTCATCATTGACTTGTACAGCGCTTTGAGCATATGACTTATGGATAAGGCGCTATATAAATACTCATTTATTATTATTATTATTATTATATATTGGACAATTAGTGAACATAATGTAGAATACACCATTCTTTCTCAAAAGAGGTTATAACATTTTGCCCAAACAAACATATCCTATTATTTGATGTGATTAAACAAGGGAGGTAACTGTGTTGCATAAATTTCACTGGAAGAGATATTTTGAGGAAATCAGCGACATAATTGTCTTGTAACATAGATATTAACGAATATATGCCTTAAATAATCTACCGCGTATCAATGGCCAAATCAGTGTTACATGAAAAACAATTTGAGGGTCAGATATCTTTTCCGTCTCGAAATCTATTACATAGGATACATTATAAGTTGTATGCTTCTCGCGAGGGCAATATGGTCTCATGTACCATCTGTGTACCAGTGTCTCCCGAGCCTTCAGGCGAAGGATGACATTGGTACAAATATGGTACACGAGACCGTATTACCCGAGGGGTAAGTAAACACCGTATGTACCTTTCCGCCATGTCATGGCCCTAAACGTAAACAAAATGGCGTCATCCGTCTCGGTTGAAATGTTAAAAGTCGTATAACGCATTACTACAAGCTTTTAAATGCCTTAAACGAGGTATTGTTAGTTTAATTGAGTGTACAAGCAATGCAAAATATTATTTGTTTCCAAACAAAGCAGCAACCGTTGTACCAACATGGAGTTTTATGGATTTCAATTGATGGGTTGGTTTGTTCTCACAATGTAACAAGAGTTGAACTCCACAAGTTGTAACTACCGATCGTACCGTGAGCACGGCCCGTAGGGCGCAGCAGAGTTCGCCACTGTGTAAAGAATGTTCTCAAATGCTTCTGCTTAAGCGGCTGTCACAACCCGTCGTACGTGCAGCTGCGTGCTGTCTACCGACAAAAACGTGGGGTAAATTGGGGAATTCGTGCGTCCTCGGTACCGACGCCGTACCGATTTTGGACAAATTTGGAGCACGCAGACTCGTCGTAGAACTTTTAGTGCATGCAGAACTTTCGCTGCGTGCAGTCTACGAACAGGCTGCGAATTTTCCTCCGTACGATCGACGTGCGTGCCCTGTACGACAACCGCACGCACAACGCACCGACATCGTGCGTTTTTTTTCAAGCTTACCCACTCACACTTTCTCTACGAACGACGCACGTTGTACGTGCTTAGTTCGTGCTTACTCGGCACGTCCAAAGTTTAACTATCAAATAATTAAAGAAACTCACGTCGATCGTACCGAGTAAGCACGTACAACGTACCGAGTAAGCACGTTCCCCAATTTACCCCACGTTTTTGTCGGTAGACTGCACGCAGCTGCACGTACGACGGGTTGTGACAGCCGCTTTAATCCACCCTACGTTTTCAGAAAAACGTAGCAACCGTGGCCTCCCCAAAAAACGTACGAACGAATTGCACGCACGATGGGTTGTGACAGGGGCTTTATGGACACAACGATTTTTTACGCGTGGATTTATCACACGTCTTGTGGATTTTGCCATGCCAGGGTTAGCAATTTACACAAAAACAAAATAAATTTGTTGTCCATTGGTTTATTTTCAAGTGTAAAGGGGAATAGTTTGTTGGCCTCACTAAATAGGTGAGGTTGAATAATGTATTTCTCATAATATATTTGATCTGTCACTGGACCGTATGTACTCGCGGTTGCTAGTCTCGAAAAATATTTACAACTTCAACATTTCCATTAGCGTTCAAAACATCCAAATACACAGACTTTGTTATTTCATAGTTTCCAACTGTCATTCGGTAACAAGTCACCTGCAGATAGTAAAATAATTATTATACTTAAAATATACATGACAAGGAATATACAGTATTTACATGTGTCAAAAACGTTCTACACGTATGTGTGTATGTCATGACACACTTAAATCAATTTAATACTTAGCAAAAAAAGAGTGAATATCTTGAAAATGAAGCCTTTTTAGATTCACGTTCGGCTTACAGTGTTAGATCTCTATTAAGATGAATCGTTTATGTACCATGTAAGACAATAGCGGTCCTATCAGTATCACTTACTTTAACACTCCCAGTGAGAATGAAGATTTTGAGTTTGAAAATGCTGTTTACTGTCGGTGGCAGTGTGCAGTTTGTGTTAAACACATTTTTCAAACTTCCAGATGCAAAACTGTAAAGAACTTGAAAAGACATCTCCCTGTCTTGTATTAAGAACTTGTGAATGAAAGTATCATTTCTTCCACTTAAAATCACCTGCCATCTGAAATACATAAAAGAAATGCGGATGCATTTTAGAAAGGTCTGTGAACTGTTAGTTACTGAGTATTATGAGTTTGGAATTTATTTTGCTAATGTCAAGTTTGAATTACATACAATCACACGTGATTTTTTTCTTTTTCTTAATTCGGGTATATAAACATTCTTTAAAAATATCTTCCATCTATATAATAGCCCAGCGATATCTCTCTATCATCTGAAAGAGTGATATTCTTTATCAGAAGTAATTAAAGGTTATCTATCAAAAGATATTCTTACTTGGTGATTTTAGAGTACAACTTCCCATACACAGCAATACGTGAACCGGACGAAGCTGAACAGGATAAGTTGACCGACAGAGGCTTCCCCTTCACCTTCAAGGAAAAACTAAACATATGGCTATGCTTGATTGAGGACCCGGCGTATAACCCGGCGTATAACCCGGTGTACACCGCCGAAAGCAGCGTAAATGGCGAATCACTCGATTGGGGCCCGACGTTCGCCATAGGCAGGAATAATCCGGTTTAAAGTAAAAAAACATGTCTATTGAAGCTAGTTGAAATGAAGCTGGCGTCTTCCTGTCCAGTCTGAATTAAAATTGACCTTGTTCCGAAGAATGAAATTTGCAAAATTTCTTTCTTCAAGGTCTGAGAACACCACATATAGGCGCGTGTTCTGTGCCAGTTGAGTACAGACAAAAGCAAATCACATAGCTGACCAATTACATCATGATTTTTAACGTTCACCATTTTGAAAGCATTCAGAATAATGTGTTAACACATTCCCCATGTTACAGAAACCGATGAACTTGTGGCTTTTTGGAGTTAACTGTCACTGGCATCTCGCAACGGAAGCTTTAGTTGGAGATCTTATGATTTGGTAAGTGAATTGTATCAGAACATGAGAGCATTTTGGCGTCATCAGACGTTCTGGCGAGAAAACCTCCGAACGTTAAGCATATACATTTGTACTCAGGTAGATGTAGTATTTTGCAACTTTTTTCTCCTCGGAAAACGGTCGATTTTAACCAGACTGTCTGTTCGCCGAAACACTTGATTCAACTCGAGCCTTGTCCATAAACGGCATGCGCCGGTCGGTAACCTCCCATAACCAGACGTCCCATAACTCAGACGCGTTAAAACAACATCTGTTATGGTTGGTTGCACTGAAGATGACTCCATTGTTACCTTTCCCAACTAATGGACTGGCCCAAAGAATAAGAATTAATATTTATAGAGAATGAGTTTATTCTTGATATTATTCAACATAAAAATAATAAATAAAATTTATTCATCAATAAAATTCTGTGTAATATACTACTCTTTAGCACAAAATATACATTCAGTATATTATTCAACATATAAATTCCATAATTCCATAATTGAAAATTATATGACTCTATTCATCCAGCCTGTTGTATGTGTCCGTGGTTTTGTGTTCTATGCTGTTACCATCATATAAATCATCATGGAATAATGATTTCTCCCCCACTAACCAAAGTGAGGCTCTGTGTCAATCAAGCCACTTTTTGTACAGTCAATATAGAAGGCATGTGGTGGGGCTAAGATTGAACCCAAACTTGATCTCAGTCAAAACATTTTAACATGGATAGCGAGTCATAATAAAAAGTCTTAGCACTGTGAATTAATTAACTTCTCTGATAAAACAATTGAAAGGGTGGTAACAGCACAGAAAATACTTTATCTGCTGTTACCTCCATTTCTATGCTGTTATTGTAACTTAAAAGTAAAAAAATAAAATAATGATAACTTTGTCTTAGCTGGAAGGAATTCATAATAAAAACATAGTTATCAGTTATATGAATTGATTACTTTTTTTTTAAAACTTTTTTTTTAATGGCGGTAACAGCAATTTTAATTAATCATTTGTTGTTAATTACCAAACAAGTTGTCGTTATATGCTTGCATATTTCTATTTTTTTTTATTTGGAAATGAACCTTGTTTCAATTATGACAATACATTATCACTTTCCAAATGATTTAAAAAAAATATTTCATGGTATTGAAAATCAGACTTTTTTTGAAAATTATACCCATTTATGTTATATGCATAAAGATAACTTTATTCAGTCTGATGTCAATCAAACAAGTCATGACTATATTCATCAATAACATTCTGTATATACTACTTTTTAGCACAAAATACACAGTACACATAGCACACAATGAATAATATGGTCTAAGCACTTTTTCAAAAGCACATAATGTCTCATTAACAACATGACATCTAACCAAGTTAATTAATTTACTCTTATGGACATATTGCTCACTATCACTCGCAAAAAGTTATAATCTTGTTCTGGTCAATGCGTCTATCCCGTTAGTCTATGGGATAGGTCCATTATACTAATGGGTAACAGTAGGTTGTAACCACAGTCACACCTGACTGATTCGTCTGAGTATTGGGCCGTATGGATTATGGGACGTCTAAGTTATGGGGGTAAACCCGCCGGTCACGTGTTCCGTGTATATGCCACTTAAACGAATCAAGCATAGCCATTGTCACAAAGGGGAAATGACTCCAAACTTCAAACTTAAAACAAAATATCATGGTCGCCTAAGCGGACTGTACATGTACATGTACGATACAACCTGAAATTATTTTAATAAGTACATCATTACGCCTTACTGCAGTACCCACAAGATGAATGACTGACGCACGGGTGTAAGTGACTGAACAGCACAGCATTGAACCGAAAATTGGAAAAACCTGTACATTTTTTAAAACGACAACGGTTAATATTAGTAATGCCCACACGAATAATCTACAACGAACTGATAGAATCGAATGTTTATTTTTATGATTTGATCAATATTTCGTCTCAGGAATGTGGATTCAGGGCGGGTTCAGTTCACGTCTCGTCATGTCCATCAAAATAAAAGAATGATAACTCTAATCGGACGTTTACTGACGGTGAGGTCGATGGAGATTACGATTTAATACAACAACAAAACATTGGACTCGGGAAGTGTGTACCTATAGGGAAATATTAAGTGTAATGGATGCCGAATGTAGATACGCTGCGTGCAAAGGAACGCCATGTTGACAGATTCTTTCGATCGTGGCGTGATTGAAATGCAGACTGCAGTTCCGATGTCAAATTACAGGTTTGATCTCATTCTGCACGCTTATTCAAAATTCGATTTAAAAACAACGAGAATAGTGCATAACTTGTCCAATATTTTCTGATGTTGTCTCTCGTTGATGGTTAGGTAGATTTTAATTATTTATGAATTGAACATTCTCGTGTCCAGAACTGTTCATGCTTTTGCTCTAGATTTGTTGACAGCCATGTTTGTTTACAAACATGCAACGACAAGCCGTTGAAATTATTAAAAATGAACGTCAAACACGTGTCAATTAAAGTAATAATGACAATGTAAAAACATAAATATATAATAATTTCGAATACAAAACATGTAATAAACTAAATATGTTTATATTCTTGCTCTCTGTTTTCATTTTTAAAATCGAGATGTGTGACCGAGTTCGGTACGTTCTATTTATCAATGAAACAAAAAAGTAGTACCGTCAACCAATCGTCATGTCATTCTCTGGCTACTGACCAATCAGCGTTGAGAATCACTAAAGAGCACATGTGCTAATATCACAAAAATAATCACCTGTGTATCCTAACCCGTATGGGTATTATATGAAGGTAGTCCAGTAAACGGTTCTTAAACAATCCTGCTGCCATGCTTCCTCGCCCAAGCTTACCTTGAGAATAATGTCTTGCTCAGGAGTTTTCTATCTGACTAGAGTAAAGTTTCAAAGTCTGACTGTAAACATGAAATGAAGTTCGTATGACCTTTCTGGCCATCCATGGCTTGCAGTTAACCAATGACCCTTTACACTGATTAAGACAATAGATGTTTCATCAGATTAACCTAACTCAATTAAAAATGACTGGAACGAGATTGTGAATTGTACAGCTGGACAACAACAAAACGTAATCATTCCAATAAGTGCATACCCAAACTTAATGATCTAGACAAAGTGATTTGCTGCACTGCTAAACACATGTATGAGCTAACAGTAATATGACAAACAGAATGAATTTGCTGGAGGCTAGCAAGTCTCAATGACGAGAAATGTGATTGGATCAAATTAATAAACGACTGATAGTTTTAGTATACTGTGATACAGTGAACGGGATTAGAAGTTACGTGTAAGGCCCTCGAATGGTGGGACTGTTCAATACTTACAAACCCGCTCCACATACGTTGCTTACAGATGACCTGGGGCTGACTCCACTTCCCATCAGGTTGACAGAAGATTGTGTTATTAAACTGAGCACCGCACCCTCCGTACCCAAACGCACAGCTGTACGTCGCCTTCTTAGAAGAAATTCTCTTGATTGTCGTGTTCGGAATGTATGGCCTGCCACAAACTCCCCATCCTAGAGAAAGTTAGCCACTGGTCAGCTTTTATTTATGCACGTGGAAGCAACTAACGATAAAAATGATATTCTTAAAGAGCATAGGCTTTATTCACTACATTTTTGCTACTGTTATGTTACGTTATGCTATTGTTGCCTGGATCCATTGTTTTCAGCAATGGACAGTTGCACAGAACATCGAGTATTTAAACAGTTTCAATTCACCATATACTACATATTTAAATACATAAAATATATAAAACACAAGGTTTTTCATCAATTGTTAATCTCTGTACATAATTGTCATCATTTAACATTAAACTTATGGAATGACATTCGTAATTCACTAAATGCTCTTCTTAAAGTTATATACTATAGTTCAGATCCTTGTTTCGGTACATGTGTATAAGGCACAGAAATATATGCTTAAGAATAAGGAACTTATCATTTCCAACATCTGAAAATGTCATAGCAAGAGGAAAAAGAATAAATCAGACGCCTAAAAATATTTACTATTTCATCTGGTTTTAAAATTTTATATGACTGGTACGACCAGTTCCTCCTAAAACAGCATTTTTGGAGGAAGCAAAGAAATGTTTAAACAATAAAGCATGATTTTTTTTCAATTATATTTAACAATATATTTCGGACAATTATATTAATATTTAAACAATTAGAAAAACATAAAGGTGATTTTGTAAGCACAAATAACAAATAAATCATCATTTCAAGTGGCAATACAACCTTTTCTCAGTTCATGATATATTCAAGTATTTGCTATTTGCTGACAAAATGTTCAATTTGAAACCTTAGCTTTGCCGTTGAGCGTCGGCCAAGAAAAAGCAGTTTAATCCCTACTCAGGAAAATATTGTTTTCATATGTAATACATATTTGAAAATAGACGTTACTTAATGGTTAGGAATGCTAGTAAAATCTGAAAACATGTCTGACCGGCAAACATATACTTCAAATACAGTTGTAACAGAAAACAAGATAACTGAGCTCTCATATACAATTAACAATTAAGTTACCGACACAAAAATAACGATAATATCTTTTAGACACACCTGTTGCTACTAACATGTTACTGCTGTGATATCACTCTAATCAAAGTGCCGTCAGAATCCATTGCTTTCATTATCACCTTGAAATGTTGCAGTAGAAACATGTAATAAACTCTGACACAACAGCCATTACATACTCTGGTGCATCAATACGAATTGGTATTTATTAGATATTGGAACCGTTTTAACTTATGCAACGGCTCAAATAACGTCAACTCAGACAGGGAAAACGTGATAGAATTACGTGAAATTAATTCTTACATTAAAGCTAACTTATAGGGTTGAAATGCAAGCATCATTCATACACAGAAGACATATTCCCAAGAATCAGAGGCATTCTTGGTTAAACAATCTATCAGAATGAAGTATCCATCACTGACACCAAATTGCCAACTCAAAAACGCGAAAAGAATATCATTATAATTATGTGATGTAATATCAAATGAAGATTGAAAATAAATGAATTTTCTTCATGATTATATGTGAAATAATATACATTATAATGAAACACTGAAAGAAAGAAAACAAACAGGCAATAGACTATTCAAGAATATCTATCTCAATGATTAGATACGTGTGTATGTAGTACAGTACTGTATGTAGCGGTAACGCTTGACATTATAAACGTATAATCCTCTTATTTGGAATGATTAGTTATCATTTTAAAGATATACATATATTACCAATCTTTCTCGGTTTCCGTTTCCTTTTGTTCATTCGGTCTAGATGAGAACAGATTTCTTCATCTTTCACACCTAAGAGATAAATAAAATATTAATTCTCTTTGACCGCCAGTCATAGTTTACTGTGGAGTAGAAAGAGTACTAAATATGGGAACTGAATAGGTGTCAGGTGACTTTCTAGACATTTATGATTGCATTGTAATTATCACAATAAAGCACTCAAATTTCATCTCGGTATGGAACTGCTCAATGTTACAATTCTATTCAATGATATTTTCGTAAATATTTGCAATATTTCTTTTCTGTTTTTGCTTTTTGATTTCCAATTTAAAAAATTTATTAGATCCTATATTATTTGTAAACATAAAACTTGAAATCAGACATACTCACCGAACTTGATGTATATCACTAAAGTACAAGAAGTTGACATTTTCCTTTTTGGTGCAAAATGTGAAACACATTCAAATATATCGCACACAGTTTCTTTCTTCTTAAATCGAAATGCTTTGCAGTTCCTCTGTTCAGTACAGAGTCGAGCACATGAGAGGAAGGACACCATTCCTTCTATCTGAGTTTGCCCCACATGCAAATTTAGGACAATATTACGATGGTACTGTGTACTTAGAATCTTCGATGCACTCATATTTGAAAAAAATAGTTCCTTTGCGTTTGAACATGCAATAACAAATATTGTCAACACAATTCCACAATTTTGCATGTTGTTAGAAATAGTCCTCCAACAGTCGGGACGTCTGAATGTTGTAGAATGTGGCGAGTGTCTACTTTTGTCTTTATATCAACAATATAGACACATCATAGATTTTCTAAACTTATTGTTTAATGGATATAACATTGATTCACAAAAGGATAACTGCGCATGCAGTCAATATAACTGAAAATAGGAATTAAATATTTAATGGTATTATACTCATATTGGATCAAAAGTTGATGTATTTATTTACTACACTATGGAAACGACGGATTCAAATATGTTTTTCTCCAATGAAATTGTCATAAGAACTCAGTTTAAACTTAAAACTAAAAGGTTGGAACGGCCATTTATCAGAATAATTTTCTAAAAATAACTCAACTCGTTTTCAATATCTATCATTTTAATGTCTGCTCTCGTCTAAGTCTCGTCAATATCTGGAGTGAAATGTGTCTATATGGCACATTTATCGACAATTAAACAGCAAAGCGTCCATTCTGTTCTCTGATAAACATTTAAATTATAAATATTTAATTCATAACCACCATAATGAACGAGTCAAAGACATTTACTAATCACAGGAGTATCTTGAACCATTTACTTTCCCTATTATTCTCTTAATACTCTCTTGGAAAAGTTGTGATCTTTATGCTTTAGGGCAAACTGTCCGAAACTCGGACACCAACCAAATCGCTCAAACTTCGAACGATAGTTTCCGGCCTCAGGAGATCGTGGTATTGTGCAGTATTTGGCCGATACAAAAACACTGATGGAGCAGGATGTGTACTGATAATATCTTATGATTATCTTGAACAAACTAATCTAGTAACACTCATCACTTCCCTAGACATGACATGTTATCATCCTTATGTTTGAGTTGATAATTAAATCAAATTCTAAGTGAATAACAACGACAACAAGTTTACAGATCTACAGAATGATGTGTCTCATTCTATAGCATTTTATTTTTGAATTTCAAAGTTATCTCTGATTCTATCATATCACAATGCCAACAATAAAATTTGTCAAAAGAGAGAAAAAATATAAAAGTCAAGGTCTGATGAATTTTCTCCGAGTTTGAACGAGTTAAGAATACTTTACTATGTGTTACATAAAGACAAGGATTCTCTGCATGCTTGGTTAAATCAAATAAAGATATTTTTCTTGGCAAACTAACGGCCTGTTTCACTACTTAATACATCAGATACGTTGACATGAACAGTAAAGATTTTTTTTAATTCTCCCTACGATAAAGCATGAAGATCAGAAGGGATTTGTTCCGGCTAGATACATAGGAGAAATTACTCATTTTAGATTTTAATACATTATTGTGGGCAATATTCAACACATTTTATCAACATGTTTAGATTATGCTAGATGGTGACCAGACGATCCATTTATAAAACAAGGAGAAATATAAAAAAAAATGTTTATTTGTGATGGCCCATCAACAGGAAATCATCTAATACTACAAAACAAACGTTTATGACTGTGCAACAATGCCAAGTTCTGGACAACCTTTTTGACTATACAAGTCTAAAATCTATACCATGAAGGATATAAGCAACATGTTTATTGTAGACATGTTATGTCAAATGTTATCTATACACTCTGGCTTAAGTACCCTGGAAGAAAGATGAACATTGGAAACCAATATATGTCAATCGATAAAGACGAACATCGATTTAACGTCGAATTAAGAAAACTAAGTGACAAGTTATGGTAGATTATTTCTTAATGTATCGCAGGTATGGTGGATTATCCGCTGCCCGAGTCAGGGGAATCGATAAGCTACTCGAATATTGTGGATGTAAAATTCGCTGCTAACGGACACTTTATCAATGATGAACGTTAATGGATCCCGAGAAGCGTACCTCGCACAATTAATCCCGTCTCTCAGCAACTGCAAATACACAGAATTATCTAACTTAAACAATTTGATCTTGACTCAGTTCTTTTAGGGTGTTTAAACAATTCAGGGTGTATTGTTAATACCACATTTAAAAAGTGAATCACAATAATGCCATAAATAACCAGCTTCAACATACGTTTATTTAATTAATTTCAGAAGGCATAATATAATCTATATGTTTCACCACGCAATGAGTGCAATAATCAACCCTATTTGCTAATGGTTCATTATTCTATTTTAAATGTGATACACAAATACATTTGCATGATTAGTTTTGATCAGTTGAAGAATATCAAAATCAAATTGAATAGACTACATGTATGTGTTCCACAAAGACAAGGATTCATTACATGCTTGCTTAATTCAAATACTCAGTCCTATTCTTAAATAGTCAATATTACTTAGTGCTATTCTTAAATATCATAATTATGTTCAAAATAATGAAATTGTATTTGGGTTATCATTTCATTCATAAATGAATTCATTCTTTGCAGAACATGTTACTCACCGCCACTGATTTCGATCTCCTGTTAACATAAAATTGAAAGTGGATGGTTGTATTTTCCTTCATTCGAAACAGTGATGTATATTGATACTTCACTTTCCATTTAGAGTGATCATGTTTAGATTTGAGTTCAAAGTCAAAGTTCTTGTTCTTCTTCGGCCAGAGTGTGAATGATACAATAAATCCCTTCCCAGAGGCATTGAGACGGACTCTGTATATATGAAGGATTTTATGGATAAGTGCCATGTCATACTATGTCATTTGTCAGCCTATTTGCACTCTGTCATATACTGTATACTATGTAATCTGTTAAAGTGTATTCTCTGTCACAATAATTTCTCTTTTATATGTTATTTTTCTATGTTATGATATTTTCTTTTTCACACCATGATCTCTGTCATACAATGTTATCTGACATAATATATTATCTGTGCTACTATATATGTTCTGTCATACTGTGTTCTCTGCCATACTATATCATAAAATGTTCTCTGTCATGATGTGTTTTATGTCCTACTGTTTCTCCGTCATACTATATTCTCAATAAAATATGTTCCCTTTCATTCTTTATTCTCTTCCATAACATGTTCTCTGTCATACTACATTTACATTCTCTGTCATATCAGATGATATGTCGTGATATGTTATCTGTCATTTTATTTCCTATTTCACAATAGTTTGTCTTCCATACCAAAATCTCTGTCATAATATGTTCTCTGTCACATTAAGTTATCTGTCATACTAAAATCTTTGTCATAATGTTTTCTTTTTTCATACTTTGTTCCCTGTTACAGTTCCTTGTCATAATATGTTCCCTCTCATAATATGTTCTCTCTCAAAATATGTTCTCTACCATACTACCATACGCTTATTAATTAGTATAGTCACTGTAGAACAAACGTTTCTTCATACCCATCTTTCATGACGTAACACAAGACAACATATCTATTGCAATCTGATCATTATATTACAATTGTTAATTTTACAATCTAACTTCAAATTGTTCAAAATAGAGGTATATGTTCCTACATGATCAAATTGTAATCTTAATACATACTTGGTGTTATGTTTGAATTCTTCAATTTTTCCAACGATGTAGATTTTAGCTGCTCTCTCAATTGGACAAGTCAGAATCACATCATTGGGTTTTCCCTTGTCCTGTGACGGACATGAACTTGCGGGAATGACTGTGTATCATATCAGTTTGAAATAAGAAAATTCAAATTCAATCATAATATCACCAGTTGCATTACAAAAGGTAACCAATGCTTGGACACTGAGTACATCATTTCAGTTCTGTCATCTTATTTGGTAATTCGCCCATAAACTTAACATCCTTTCTTTACATGCAGATGTTACACATCATCGTAAATCATCATCATATTTCAGTATTACATTATCTAACGAGCTTCCCCTTTCATATCAAGTTTATATCCCGAGTGAAATAATTTTGCTTTGTCTCGAGCCTTGGCGAGAGACAAACCAAAATTATTTCACGATGGACATAAACTTGATATGAAAGGGGAACGAGTTATGTATGTTATTTATTACCAACATGTATTTCATACGATTTATTGTGTTTTAAAATATATTTCTGTTTTCCCTATAAAGGAACGGAACGGCTGAGTAATATTAACACAGTCACATCATCTATAAGTTCATAATATTGCGACGTTAAATATTCACGCTTTTAACACCAAAACATTCTATAATCCATGATGTTCGGTATGGCGAAACCAGTTGCACTAGGCATGCTAAAGGAAGCGTACGTAATATAGCATCTCCCTGCTCGAGAACATGAGATGAGGTTTATGTCATGGCGGCTGCCATTCGCATGTTTCTCGTCGTCGGAATGTGTAAACAAGCTCAAACAACCTCGTTGAATGTACGTTTTAGATGAACATCGCTGTTGAAATGGCTTTCCTTTCGGTTATGTTTGTCTTGTGAGTATAAATTCACTGTGCACCGTTACGAAGACGTTATTTTCACCGAGATTCTGAGCGTTTGGTGCAATGTCATTCCAAACGGTAAGACTGAGAGAAAAAACTATTGCTGCATTCTACACGTTGTGCTTATTAGCTCTGCTCTAGTCATGGTGTATTTGTGAATTATTCATTTAAATCAACCATTGTGGTGAGTACGAGTTCTTGAAAATTAATCAACTGAACAATGAGATAAATATCAATGATAAGTGTTGTCGCAAAATTATACTTGTAATTGTACTTGTAATCATGAATGAATTCACGTTTGTTTTATGAATGAAAAACAGAGCCATGGGCTCTGTAGCTCATCAGGCTTTATATACATTTAATTCAAAATGTCAACTTCTAGGTGAGAGGTATAACACAAAGGAAGCACTTTAAATGGAGAAGATGAAATAGGTCTCTGATCTATCTTTGAGGTCATAAATTCCCTTCAAATAAAGTCACACTTGAAGATTTAATTAATTACTGTTTAAAGAGCACATAAAATCTCTAGATGAAATAGATTTTCAGGTCATGACGTCTGTGACCTATATTTGGGGTCGCAGGATCACTAAATCTACAATTTAGAATCCCCATTAGCCAAGGAGTCTGCACACAACTTTCAAGCTCTCTATACCTTTTGGAACTTGAGGAGAAGATGAAAATAGGTTTTTGGGGTTGTGACCCCTGTGACCCCATTTGAGGTCACGGGGTCACCAAATCTACAATTTAGAATCCCCATTAGCAAAGGAGTCTGCACACAACTTTTCAGCTCTCTAGACCTTTTGAAACTGGAGAAGAAGATAAAAATAGGTTTTTGGGGTTGCAACCCCTGTGAGCCCATTTGAGGTCACAGGGTCATGAAATCTACAATTTAGAATCCCCATTAGCAAAGGATTCTGCACACAACTTTTCAGCTCTCTAGACCTTTTGGAACTGGAGAAGAAGATGAAAATAGTTTTTGAAGTTGTGACCCCCTGTGACCCCATTTGAAGTCATGGGGTCCTGAAATCTACAATTGAGAATCCCCATTAGCCAAGGAGTCTGCACACAAAATTTCAGCTCCCTAGACGAAGTGGTTCTGGAGAAGAAGATGAAAATGCGAAAAGTTTACAGACGGACGGACGGACGGAGTGACGCCGGACACCATGCCATGCCATAAGCCCATCGGGCATTTGAGGCCAGATGAGCTAACAAAGTAGTCCAGGCAGTGTCAAAGGTTATCGTTAGCCAATCAAATTACTTGAAGGTGTTGTGACACATATGTGTCATAACAGTTTGTTATGAAACCCCTTTACGAAGTACCATGTGGGTAATAATAATCATTTTCTACTTGCAATATCAATATCGCTTCAATTAACAATGCTACGGCAATATGACAATGCCCGCTATGGCTTCATAAAGTTGACGTCACAGAGCTACTGTGATTCACTGGTAGTAATACCACACTGTTATGGTCAAACTATGGTCAATGTTCACGACACCTAATGGTAGTATTTTCGTATTCAAACAACTTCATATCTTATTAATTGGATGATAAAAAAAGGGTTTAGATGATACCGCGAGATGAAAATAATATGTTAAATTCACAAAACCTCAATTAAGCATTTTAATTCCTACATAATTTGAGAAAATTATATGTTTCCACTACCATAAAGGAGTGTACGGTTTAATTAAAACACTGATAGCGTTGCTCATTGTATAACAAATAAAACTTATCATTCTAGTGTCTTCCCAGGTGATAAACTTGCAGAGTAAATTGTTATTTTGATAAACTTGTGTAAATACTTTTAGAAGTAAAAAGCATTTCAGTTCGTATTTCTATATAAACTGGCAGTTATATCGATGGTATCTAGAAACTTCAGTAAATCAATTCAATTATAGTCTTTAAAGCCAATATGTAATTTTATCATATTATCTTTGAAGTTTTAATCCATTATTAATGATAGTATGATTTTCGTAAAACAATACATACAAAGTCGTGCCACGCACATCTATGACAGGCACTTGTTGGTTGGCTCCATTGTCCATCTGGCTTACAGGTAATTTCCCTTTCCTTTTTAAAACCACAAAGAGTATATCCATCTGCACAAGCATACTCGACTTTTTGGCCAACCTCCGTATCTTTTCCTGTTATATTGACACTCTGCATTCGTGGCTTGTCCCATCTCCTTGTTTCTGAAAAATAAATAAAAGGTTGTCCATATTGCAAAATATATATTTCTGTTCTTCTAATCTATAATTTAAATAATTTATGAGATATTACCTTAATTTAATAATACTATTTAAAGATTATTATACAGTATACAGTTTTGTAAAACAATTATAATTTTGCTCGTTTAAATCTTTTTGAAAATAAAGATAATTTCTTTATTTCTCTTAATTGTTGAATACTGCATATACTGTTAAAGATCCCGTGTAATTTTTCTCAAGAATGACAGATCATCATCTCTACGTACATTATATATCGGAATCAATTGAGCATAAAATCCAGACAATATTCACTTGCAATTGATTATTAAGACGATTTTAATTTACCCATTTTAACAGTGCCTCAATCACCGCCACGACCCGTTTGAAGACAATCCTTGAGGCGTGATGGTAATTAACCACAGACGAGGGGTCGACAATTTGAATTTGGAAATACACGCCAGATCGACGAAGCTTTGATATACAGGTGTATTTATACAAGGGATTAGCACCAGCGCATTAATCCCACTGTGTTGTTTTAGTAGTTGACATCAGCTAGTCAGTCACAGAACACAGTTCACATTTTGATATACTATCAATAGATTTTGAGATGGAGGTCGGAACATGTTCCTAGCCCCCTTATGCACTAGTTCAAATTGTTTCAATAGAAACCAGAAAAAAAATCAGAGTAATCCAAGAAGCAAAAGGCACCACTCCACCACTAGGTCTTACCACATACCAAGTCTCATAAGAAACTGCATAGATTTTGAGATAGAGGCCGGAAAAGGTCCCTACCCCCGATATGCACTTAGTTCAAATTGTTTCCATCGAACACAGGACAAATATAAAAATCAGAGTAGTTATAAAGCAGCAAAAGGCACCATTCCACAACTAGATCTTACCACAAATCAAGTCTCATAACAAACTTCATAGATTTTGAGATAGAGGCCGGAAAAGGTCCCTACCCCCGATAAGCACTAAGTTCAAACTGTTTCCATGGAAACCAGAAAGAAATATAAAAATAAGAATAATCTAAAAAGCTCCACAACTAGGTCTAACCACATACCAAGTTTCGTACAACAAAAAATCTGTAAATACCTGTAAAAGAGTTTTTTTTAAACCCAAAAATTTAAAAGGTTCGTAAAAAAAATAGTGAATGTGTTTCTTAGATATGGCCAAGAAACGAAAGTATTTTGGAAGGACGGATTTACGGACGGAGACGAAAACATTATATCTCCCGCAAAGCTTTGAAGGGGACATACAAATATAATACATATATTTTGATGATTGTACCATTTACTTGTACATGTATTTTCATTACCTCTTACATGTAACCCGACATTGCATTTGCCGATTGGTAAATATATTGTATGTATTTTATACATGCTACAATAAACAAAATGTTAAACTTTATATCCCTGTACACATATATCGGAAACGTCCATATGTTCATGTGGTCACAATAACAAAGATGTAGTTCACTATCTGTTTATTTGCCGAAACTATCACCATTTAAGAACAAATATGTAATTTTATGATCAAGGTTATGTCATAACGACAGTATTATATATGGTAATAGTCTGTCTCATTGATTTTGTATCCAGCTTTTCGACATATATATGTAGCGGAGCTGCGTTGAAATAAGTCATTTTGGCTTGTTCGCCAATCTTATTTTGATATTTATGAAATAAAATACGTTTAAATCATATGTTTGTATTTTTTATGTGCCTAACCCAGATACTGTCGTCAACTGTTTTTATAAGGGTCGGGATTATCCATGCGCTAATCCTCCCAAGCCAATGGATTTTCTCGATTAGTAGCGGTGCATTAATAAGCCGACTTTTAAAGCTGACTATGTTAAAAAGAGAAAAGTGTTTGATAGATGTGTTCAGTGCGTCAGTGCGTCAGTGAAACTGTGAATATGATAGATAATATTTCTGAGAAACAACAATCTACATTCTGGAAAGAAATTGGGAAGATTTGGAGTAGGTTTTGAGCGACAGAATAAGATACCGGAGGAAGGGAAAATAGGTGACTCTTTTACAAAAAAAATTCTCTAGATTCTCTACCTGATACATGGAAAGAACATTTTAATGTGTTACTTAACCTAAACAAGAAACCGTATCATATATCTGGTAAACAAGATCCTGCAATTGACTCGAACTCTGATCCACCGTTCACTATGGAAGAGATAAAGATGGCCATTTCCAAAGTCAAGTCGGGGAAAGCTACAGGAGCAGATGGCATACCCGTAGAAGTCTTCAGAAATAAAACAAGTATCTCATTTCCACAAAACCTTTAATATATGTTTCAAATATGGTGTGATTCCTGACTGTTGGTCACACATTGTTTAACAACCTATTGTGGAGAACTTTAACTGTGACCGACGTGACCCTTCTAACTACAGAAGAATTGATATATCCCAAGTCAGCTATAAACTCTACTGTTCTGTTATAAACAATTGCTTGTCGGGATGGTGTTAAGAAAATAATCTTATAGCCAACAAACAAAACGGATTCAGAAAGGGACGCTCTACCCTAGATGAAATATCTACCCTTACAAATATCATCGAGTCGCGGAAAGCACGACTACTACCTACGTATGCTGCATTTATTGACTTTCAAGAAGCCTATGATCACATAGGTCGAGATTTAGCTCACGGATAATTGGTGCTCTGCGAGGGATCTAACATTCTGTGAAGTGCTGTGTCCGGATAAACCACCTCAATACAGACTGGTTTTATGTGGGTTGTGGATGTGTGTTATCACCACTTTTATTTAATATGTATATAAATGACCTAGTCACGTGCACGTGTATAACGGATCAGGATGGAGGCATGAAAGTGGGAGGTGAACGTATTAGTATTCTATTATATGCCGATTATGTCGTCCTTTTAGCTGAAAATGCAGAAGATCTACAGCCGATGCTCGATGAGCTACATTCCTGGTGTGACAGAAATGATATCAACATAAATGACTCAAAAATCTCAAGTTTATCACTTTCGACAAGCCAGCGCTTCAGTTTCTGGACACACTTTCACGTGCGGAGAGAATATTATGTCTACTGTGAGTCAGTACCGTTACCTGGGACTGACTATAACGTAACACCTCAAGTACAAGGTTACAGAGCCTAGTCACGTGGCAACAGCTGCTGGTCGTGCTCTCGGTCTTGTGATGTCCAAGTGCAAGGCAAAATGGTAACACTGCTTTTAAGACTTTTACAAAGCTCTATGATGCACTTGAGTGGCCAGTTATTGCTTACGGTATATCTATCTATGGGACTGAAGACTTTACACTGATCAACGCGATACAAAACCGTGCTATGCGGTTCTATATAGGTTTAGGCAAATATGCACCTATGAAGCAGGTATTGGCGATATGGGATGGACCCCTGTGAGAGTACGACAAGATATATGCTTAATCCGCTACTGGAGGAGAATGGTGAATATGGACCGAGAACGTATTAATTTTTATCTTTTTTTTATTTGGGAAGTAATATACCACGGAATCGATTCAAAACTTGGCATTCATCTTTTTACCTTCGTATGGATGATCTTGGGATCACCAAAGAAGCTCTTTTAGACATCATCATTACTGTACGAGACTGTGAAGAATTGTCGCTACAAGCTTTTAAAAGATCGTGGGAAAGCTCATGACAACGGGAAAATGCTAAAAGAGGAACGGGAAAAAATAAGCTAAGGCATTACAGAGACCATAAATCAACATTCTTAACAGAAGCCTATCTTTTAACTCATATGCTAAAGTCCCACAGACGGGCCCTCGCTTTGTTTAGGACAGGTTCTGCTCCCATAACGCATTGAAACCGGCCGTTACGAAGGGATTGATGTAAAAGATAGATGTTTCCATTGCCCAAACCGAATAGAGTCGGAACACCATGTTTTACTCGAGTGTCCACTTTACAACGACATAAGAGAAAATCTATCAACAGAAGCATAGTGTTTTGTACCTCGTTTTACTCTCATCGGAAACTGAGAAGTTATCACTCCTTTTAAGCTCTTAAGATCTTATTAAAATATGTTCCAAAAACTGCTTTAAAATACTTTCAAAACGCCAGCAAATGTTATACAAATAGTTTGTGTTTAATTTAATATTGTGTATACTTCTTTATACTGTATGTATGTACATAATCATTTTTATTCACAATTGTCGTTATAATAACATTGTATGTTTCTTTTATTGCTATGTAATATATTTAAATCATCTCTCATAACTCCATTGGAGGGGCATATGTTCATTTATTATCAATTTTGTGCTAGTTTTATATAATCATTCAGTTTATGTACATATGGTGAGACGTTAATAAACAATCTGTTTGTCTGTCTGTCTGTCTGTCTGCAATACACGCGGGATTTGCCCATTTTTGATCCGAATTTTAGAAATTTAAGAAAAAAGTTAAAAACTTGTTCAGGATAAAGTTATGAGTGAGTTGTTTTACTTCTTGGAGTTGACTGTTAAATAGAGAGAAAGGGAGAACTGGTATGAATAAACTTAGACTCTATAAGCAACTTTTATACAGAAAATTATATTGTCCAGTACATGCCAAGACACTATAGGTCGGCCTTATCAACATTTCGATGTGGTGTTGCTCCTAAAAGGGTTGAGACAGGCCGTTACGAAATATGTTACTGGAAAATAGAAATTGTTTTAATTGTGTTAACGAGGTTGAAGATGAATTACATGTTTTGCTTCAATGTGTATTGTATGTTGACTTGCGACAATTTCTTTTTAACCAGTATAAATCCGAACTTTAAATAAAAATCAGAGCTGGAAAATTGTTGTTTTATCATGTTTATATTTACCAATTCTAATATATGTTTTGATACAGCTAAAACTGTTTTTTTAATTTTACAACGTAGAAAATATTTTTTACGTATTGTCATTATTCTGTTTTGAATGATTCTGTACATGTTTTAAAATGTATTAAGTGTAAAAATGTAAATGTCTTTTAAGCTATCTACAGAAGTGAGACGTAAATAACTAATGTCTGTCTGTCAGTCTGCAATATACGTGGGATCGACATGATTTTGCCCATTTTTAATCCGCAAACTGAAATTGTCTGTGACCTGCTCCGTGGACCCTCATTAATCAATTAATGATGATTATCATTGCCGCTAGATGAATTTATGAGGTGTGTTAACTCGCCAAAACCGTTTTTATGCAATCATTATATAATTGTCATCTATAGGAATAACCTAGTGGGATATCTAAACAATCGATAAATTTAAGTTGTTTTATTGAAGATTTGTTAGTGAAATTAACATTCAAAATGTTGTGAAATTACGCTGAATTGAGACTATAGCCGATAATGAGATTACTCCAGTGACGTCACAGGAGTCATCGATTCAGGGACCACGGCCCCGCAGATATCATTCTGGTCGCCGGGGCAATATTAATTAGGCGTTTTTTAAAAAAGCCGCATATAAGTAATATATGGGTCGATTTAATAAATTTAAAATCGAACTATTGTCAAATTGACATCCCATTTTAATGAATCCGAATGTGACCATATGTCATTAAATATATCCTTTAAATCAATAAGTATTCTTATTATTAACAGACGTATCGTTTAAGATCAACAATACTATTCTTCAGACATAGGTTATTGGTACTTTAATGTATATTTCATTTTTAAAGCTTCTTAATTTCTTATGATAGATTATAAAGACTAAAGTACTTCTCTAATTTAGATTTTATGACCAGGACAGATGCAATAAAGGATAAATGAGATACAAACATGTGCGACTTCAGTGATAATTAAGTGCGATAGCATTTATCGCTTCAGGGACCACACCCCCGCAGATTTTCATTCTGGTCGCCGGGGCTGAATTAGGTTGTTTTTTGTTTTTTTTAAAAGCCGTATATAAGTAATTTATGGGCCTATTTCAGAAATTTAAAATCGAGCAAATTAACACCACCCTTTTTAATGAATCCGAATGTGACCATATGTCATTAAATCTATCCTTTAACATAAGTGCTGAATTTTAAAACTTAAGTTTACCCAAAGATAGAATCAATGCATGATGCTAGAATTCATCATCCATAATTAATTACTTTATAAAAGTCTTACATTTAAGAGAATTGTTTTTAATTATAAATTATTATTCATAGATCTTTTCCTTCATTATCCACACACAGACATAATTCGATTACTGAGGTTAAATTTCATTTCCAAGCTCTTCTTGAATAGAAGTTTTGAAAAAGCGCCTTTATATGAAATAAGACTAATGATATCAGGAAACATGTTTGGTACGCATTCAAATACGGAAACATGTTTGATACGCATTCAAATATATAAAAAGTACATCTGGTCAACAAAACATGACATTTGTAGAAATGGTGACAGGTGAAGAATATTGGATTTTTATGTAAACATTCTACTAAAGGTGTTAAAGCCATAACCTTTTCATTATTTTATAATAAGCTTTAGTGACTATATTTTTCCACATGGACTAGAAATTAACTTGATAAACATTCACTTCAATATTTATTACACTTAATAGTATGATTATCTTTCTTCAGTTAACAGGACGAGTGTCCTGTAAACATGATCCTGTTTTAGTAGCTCTTATTTTTAGGTTCAGAATAAAACCTTTGAACTAAAATTGCAAAAGCGATGTCCAAAACACAATTAGATTTAGATGAAAGAATATTCTCGAACTGATCAGAATACATTTATCATGCAAACATTGGATCCATAGATAAATCTTGTGTGTGTTTTACGCCACTAACCTGGTTTAAGTGTTGGTGAGATTTCCACACTCGGTCCAGCTGGTGATGTAGCTCTCTCATCTGTGTAGACAAATATGTTTATTGATAATCCTCGATTGAATTTGTCAGTTCTCTTTTGATGTGAAACTAAAGGGGGATGACAATTGCATTTTTATCAGCTGACTGGAAGATTTTAAAATCAACTAACCAATCAATTTCACCTTTCATGTATGTGCTGGTTAAATAAATCATTTTTTTTGTTTAAACTTACCATCTATCAAAAATGCTCATTTTGATATAATGAAATATAAATAACACAGTAACACCAAACATATAGAACACAAGCGTGGCATATACACCATACGTAACCTGTTTTCATGTAAACATTTCTAACGTTGCCTGTGCCGCCTATTGTCTTTTTAAATAAAATACAAGATTGCAACTTCTTTGAATACGAGAACCCAGAACATTGTTCCAGGACAGAGCAGTGGAAACTGCATGTCAGAACAGATACCGCCTTCATCCGGGTAAGTCTTGTGACTGATGCTGAGGCATTTCCAGAATAGTGCTTAGTTTTCAGCTGTTGATAGTCAGACGCTGAGTTAGCTAAAGAAACCATCAGAGATACACACACACACGCTAAATCCATGATGTACATGTTTACACTTTTGCCCAGGATTTGCAGCTTCCGAAGTCAAAGGTTCAGTGAGCGAAAGTGAGCGAAAGTTAGCGAGACAACTTTAAGAGACACTAGCAATTCATAAGTAAATATTTCATGAAGTGAAGCAATTGTCTATGAGTTTATATCGTTGAGATGGTAAACTTATTTCCAAGGTACAATAAAGAACTCTTTCTACATCATTTGATATAGCAATCCGACAATGTGTATAGTTAAATTGGAAAAAGCGATATACATATATACTATTTTAATGTAATGAAAACCGTAATGAGCTATTTAAGCAAACTATTTCAGAAGACTTTGTGAAGAAAACTAAAAAGGCGTTTTTATCATACTTATAGTTAATGATGGAGAACTGATTTGTGTTACACGCATCTTTAACAAAAACAATTACAACATATGGGCAATCATTGAGGTACTTCCTTATTCGTAGTATATGCTGTTGTCTTGGAAAGTTGAATTCTAAAGCTGTCAGAAGTCCTTCAACTATAACATACATTTTTTTATATTTAATTTAACATAATTTATTTTTTTTTTAAATAACTGTAACATTTTATATTGAACTATATCAAAACATGTTTTTACGAATACAAACCTATTTGTATTGACCGTATTGTTTCTTTCTATTATGACAAATATAAGACACTTATCTTTAAATATTGAAATATTTACCACATTTCTTCGTTAAGATTATAAAAATAATAACGACTTTACATGCTTACCATGCATGTACCTATTGGTTGTTGAAATATCAATCAGTGTCTGTATCAACCTTAGATACAAATCGCATTCTTTTTCAAAACTCATCAACGTCTTTGAAATTTCGAAACCCAAGCACACACACGTAGAAGTTAATTTCAGTTAAATGTTGAATTGAATTGAATTGGTTTAGTTGATCTGATGAAATGTTCAGAGGACAATTGCAATCAGGGGACTTGTGGATAAAACCTACACTTCTGGAAGGATGGTTTTGTCTAGAATTCATCACCATATTCATTGGACTACACAGATGTGTTCAAGAGCTAAAAGACATGCCCATTACCCCATTCGTTCAGTCTTTTATTGGAGACCGTCTTAATGTATTCATTACATTTTAATATGGAGTCTTTTCATGTATCAAACTCGTAAACATGTTATTCTCCATATCAAATAAGTGTATCAGTTTTATAATCTTTTGTTTTGACCACGTTGCAGAATCTATATAATCCAGACATTAAATATACCTAAAAATATCCATTGATTTAAATGTTGGTAGTAGAATAAGTAGACAAATACAATTGTAATGCTTTCTACTGTACAACATCTCAGAACATGAAGATTTTATGGATAACAACTTCTTCAAAGGGAAAATACACGACGTTTCGGACGATATACTCACTCCTTCATCACGCGGAATGTAAGAAAATAACAAAATGTTATACATTTATATGGCAAACAATCAATGATGCGTAAACTCAATCAGGGTATTAACAGGCACGTGACTGGTATTCAATGGGGATTTTAAATACAAACATTAGGGGGGTAAAGCATAAGAATGGTATACAGTGGTCGGTATACTTTATTGAAGATGTAACTAAATACAAATTGATAAAAAGAGGGAGACAGATTGGCTTTATTGAAAAAAAAATTAAATAAAAATAATTACAGTTGATTGGAGGAGAGGCCAATGGTTGATGTGGGTGACTTTCAGTTGTTGGCTGGTGATTGGAGCTCCGCCAGGATATCCATTGAGTGCGATGAATGTGTTCTTTAGCCCATCACGATGACCCAAACGATCTCTACATCTCAACGCCCAACATCCAAGAATGAAGTTCACCATGGAAACAGAAACTGACCACTATCTCCCCTTCTTAGATGTGGCCGTGCAAGCTACAGAGATGATATAACTACACTGACACCAACAACAATATATTGGTGCTTAAAATAGATGTGATTTCTCGTTGCTTCTGTTCGTACTGGTCAATGGTCATGTAATGGTGAAATGCTTCATGCCTTTATGATAAAATGCAAGCTAGTTTCTTTCTGGGAATAAAACTGATATGGATATGTGTTCTAAATATGTTTTAGATTTTTCAGTTCATCATTGAGAACATTATAGTTTGAAGATAAAAATAGTTATATGTCTTCATGTGTGTATTTGTTGATGATAAGTTTACTTGAAAACCCCATATGAAAATGTGACTAACTAATATGCAAGTTTCAATAGAAAAAAACATGCTCACAACACCGATAGAAGTACACATTTAATGGAGGTCTTATTTGCGTTAAAGTTTCACTGGTTAAGACAGCAAACTATTTTACAAAAATGAAGATCAGATAATATTTTGCTTTGAAATTGTGTATTTGGATTAAGGATATTGTAAGAGAAAGTTTTACAAAGTGACATGTTTTGTGATCTCTCTCGAAGTTAAATAATTCTGGTATACATATCTTTGAAGTAAACTTTCAATTAAGAAAACGCGGTTTAAGAAATTGAAACGTTTAACTTAACGACAAATTAAATTCATTTCAGGAACCCTAAACTGATACTAAATCTAGTGGTTTTCTATTGCTACTGAATGCGTTCATTATTTTTCAAGTGCTTCATTAAAGTTATCTGGTAGACAAAATGGTGTTTCTTAATGGAAACTATTTTCAAGATATAGTTGAACACATTATCATTCAACAAAATTTTATAGACTAAAATATTTAACTGCTTCCTGGATCCATATTTATTAAAGTATCAATTGAGAACTTTCAAAACTGAAACGAACAAAACACAACTTACAAAGAATATCAAGAGGAAACATGTTCAATGCTAAACAGAACACATTCATTTATCTTTCGTTGACAATATCAATTTGTTTGACGGAAATGGTAGACTGTGAGAAAGTTAAGGGACTAGTCACTCACAATTACATCAGGGATGTTTCTTCACTTGTGAATGACTTGTCCAATATTAAAGAACCTTCGTTACTTAAATGTAGCATTCAATGTTCAGTATCCAAAAATTGTGTTGGTTTTTATATCCACCAAAAAACTGGTTTCTGTAAGATGTTTCAGAAGAGTAATGAGGGGAGGGGATATAGAAGACGACTGTACTGTCTACAAGGTGAGGACATAGCTGTGCAATGTGCGATGGTTTCAATAATTACATACACTGATGCTTATATTGTTTACAAAGTCAGGGAAATATGGTTAAAACCGTTTTCATTATCTGCGAGTGATATGACTGTTCATGTGTAAACTGTTTGTGACAATCTTCTTTCATAATACAGAAATACATCTGGATGAACAACCTGAAAGTGACAAACGTATGACCTCTACGACTGCGTATGCCTCAGGTAAGGCCATTAAAAGGTTAATCATTGGTTTCTTGCACTAGTTAAGTGTTTACAAAAGGTTCTGGAATTGGCGTGCTAATATAATACGGGTGTGTGAACATTCCGATGAAAGTAAGCTATGCTAGGGTGTTATATCTCTCAATGACTCAACTGATTGCTTCCCATATTATCCCATTAAAAATGTTTAAAAATATATTTAAGAGGTTGCCGATTTCATCCTACATGTTTCAACTTTATCCTCAGGGAGGTTTACATTACAATGAGTATGCAACAATACACTGATTGTGACGTCACTGTTCTGTGACGTCACAGGCGCGGCTTTTGGCTGTAACTGACTTAGCTATTAATGGGATGGACACAGTGTTTTAATAAAATGTTCTTTCTTAATTTTACGCATTATTGCACTTGCGTTTGCCATTTTTTAAAATGGATAAATTGTAAATTTGATATCCTTATTGGCAGCGCATGTATCTAAATGTTCACTCAGTGGAATACACCATTTGAATATATACTGACTGTACATATATATATATCAATTTAATAACATTGTTTCCGGACTTGGGGGTGATGAAAAAATCACAACATAATGTATTCTACAATACTGTTAAAACGTGTTTTCCGTGCTGATGGTTGCGTAATTTTGTCATTGTGCTAATATTCGATAGCACGTGTTCCCCCCAAATGTATGACGTGAAGAACATTTTAACACACAATTCTGAACAGCCGGTGCTATTGGCACGCCTTTCGAATGTGCAGCGTGAACGTGCCTTTGGCATGCTCGAGGCAGGAACGTCATTAACTGTCGTTGTGAGGGCAATGGGATGCAGTTGTCACGCTGTTTATGACTTACGAACTCGACTGGAGAAACTGTCACCACTGCTGATCGCCGAAGAGCTGGTCGACCATGCGTCACGTCACAGGCAGAGGATCGTCAGAGTGTCCTACGTTACCCCTGTAACCGTTTTTGGCGGCTATAGGCACCGAGAATGAGTTGTTCAAAGGTCGATTGTCGGCACGAACCATTCGAAACTAGCTTTGGGCTGCTAACCTTCATCCTCGACGTCCATACGTCCAAGTAACAGTTCTGACGTCATTTCATCGACGTCAATATTTGCTTTGGACTTACGCTCGGATTTGCTGATGGTAGGATGAGACTGTGATACGACGCCGTGAACGTTATGCTCAGTGTTTTGTGTAAGAGGTAGACATATTTAGAGGCGGAAGTGTCGTGTTAACGTTTTTGGGTGCTTTCGGTGTTATATTGCCCGTCCACGACTACTGATTATCAGTGCGAACCTTATAGGTGCAGGTTAATGCGATCAGATGCTCGCCCCTGAACGTATTCCATTCATGACGGCACGTGGTCAAGGTCTGCATTTCCAACATGACAATGCTCGACCACATATACTGTCTTCTTGACCAGGAACATTTTGCAACACGCAGGAATCAACGTTCTTGTCTGGCCCTCACAAGGTCTCCAGATCTCAATCTCACCGAGCACATTTGGGATGCTCTTGGTAGGCGTGTAACAACTCTCAGAAAACAACCTGAGTTTGCAGGATCTTGGTGCTGCTTTGGATTAATGATGGTGACGACTGTAAAACACTGTGTTTACACGTCTCCGACAGTCAATGAGTCACATCAGTTGTTACTGCACAGGGTGGCCATACACTTCACTGAAAGTTTAAAACACCAACTGGCATTGCTTGTTTACTCTTCTTATTGACACCAAACACATACAATAACAAATACATCATAACCTCAATACCTGATTCCTGTGTCCTTTATTATATTCTCATTCAAAATAAGTGTGAAGTTTTTTTTATTTTGACTCAGTATATTAAGGCACTCTATTTCACACGTAGAGTATTCTATGAAAACGAAGCATTACTCCATTTATATAGTAGTTAGATTATAAAACTACACCATGGTATTTTGCAACCATAGGCTTATTACTGCTGGTGGTAGCTTAAACCATAACTTCACCATACGTACATTGAATTAAAAAGTTTTGAACTAATTCTGTGTAAAAAGGGCATTTTTACGTAATATTTAGTGTAGTTCTTAAAAGAGAATATATATGAATATGAAGCTAAGTATGTGTCCATTAAAATATAGCCATATTAATAAACATTCTGGCTACCCTAGGTTGTGGAGCACCAAATGTTGAAAATGCCTATATAAAAGAAAAGTACGGAGAAATTGGTCAGGATGTACAGTACACTTGTCACTACGGGTACAGTCGATGTAGGTCTGCTATCAAGGTCATGATCACCTGTATGCCTGGTGGACAGTGGAGCACACCACCGGGGCTTTGTCATAAGAATATGTGGAATGAGTTTGTAAGTATGTGTGTCCTTATGATTACCTATCGATCCCTATTAAGCAATATTTTGGGCAACACACATCGGCTCTACCTTTGTTGAATGATCACAGATATACAGTGCAATACCTGCCAATCAATTTTATAAGAAAATATATGTAAACCGAAAACTCGTTTTGGTACCGAATTTACCTAAATGAACATTGCATCAAGGAGAATCGAAAATACCACTATTTACAAGTCATTCATTTTCCAAACCTCTCAGCATATGTTTTTGTAGGTCAAATTGATTCTGTCTGGAAATTGTAAAGACTTATCAGAAGATGACAAACCCCACTTGTCCCACATTATTTGTAAAACACGTTGTTGAAAGATACTTCTTTAAAGTACAACTTAAAACAAAAGGGACAAAATATTAAAAAAGCACCACTTCAGTTAATTGGTAATACACATGGAATGTTTCAGAAAAATATCACGAACGATTTTCCAGTTCTGCTCCGGAAACTAAATGATTACAGATGAACGGACAGACAGACAGACAGACAGACAGACAGACAGGGCGACGACTATATCCCATGATATTACATCCCGGTTGGATAAAAATGGAATTGGAAAATGAAACAATTGATGGAAATATTTTTTGTCAAATTTAATTACACAATTTGTAATAGCACTTTAAGATATGTTTAACATAGTTTTACTTCTTGGTAAAGGTTAATTTAAATTCTACTGTTGTCTTTGCCTATCACGTCAAGAGGTTGTTTCTAAATGGTCACAAGCAATAATATTCCAAGAATAACTTGAGGAAACGGTCATCTCTACTATTCTAAATAACAATATCGTCTATAAATTGATGTTATGACAATTACTTACGCAGTAACACTGGTCTTGGGTTTGTTATTAGTTTAAAATTTTATTGCAGCCAAATCAGCATGTGATAGACGTCACCTGTCCTATCGATGACGGAGCTCGTATCACTATTCAAGGGTGGACCGGGAACAGTTCTAGCACAACGTATGATAAGTATTCAATAGAGAGTCTGTAATAAATCTTCAAATATACACATGGGAATGAATTAGGCGACATCTGATACATATTTTGTAACAGTTTTGTGCCTTTTAAATATTTTGATGTGTTAATGATGTACAGAATTTAAATGTTTCCATTAAAGAGTTTTCAACATCGCCGTTAAGCACTTAATACGACCATAACATAAATTGCATGAAATTCAAAGTGGCCAAGGATTACCGAAGAGAGCACTTTCGATCGGATGTAACAAAAGCTATAAAATGTTAAGATTTAAGAATTATTATATCACAATTTAACATTTTAAAATTATGGCGTCCAGCACTTCTGGTTCGAATCCCGCCAGGGGCACGGAAACTTTGTCTGCAGTAGAGAACTGGTCAACATGCAGTAAGGTTTGTTTGCAATGTTCGGGGGATGGTGTTCAGACCAAGGTAATCATCCAACTCCCCTGGTCTACTGTGTGGCAAGATTGTAAATACCTTGGACCAAGTATGGGACATCTATCGACGTCAAGCCAAATAATGTTGCATTGCATCGTGAGTAGCAGCAGCTGTAGGCTCATAGACTCACTGGAGGCTTGAGGAGAAAGAGGTCTACGCCATCACCCGGGCTCGTGGCACACTCGCTGCTGACTCTTTGTTGGCGATTTTTCATCTTGAGACTCGGATTAACAAATTCAAACAGAAAGGAACGTATCTTGACCTTAGTCGATCTCCACAACAGCATGCTGTATGTTTTACTCATTTTGAAGAAATTATCTTATGTGAATCACATTTTGGAAAAGAATAAGACATGTTATCATCAATGACCATTGTGTGTAATCCCTTACTCAATATGGTCAGCTTTCATGGGTGACAGACTCATTCCTGATTTACTTTGATGGCAGTTGGAAGTCAAACTTAAGAACAGTTGAAAAATGTGTATGTCGCTAAATTAATGTCCATGTGTGTATATAAAATTATTGGATAACCATTTATTTGAAAGGATAAGGGTTTCTCATTGCTGTGATTTTTTTCATACCATAGCCATACCATACCATACCATAGCCAGGTATCCAATTTAAGTTTACTTTACGACACTACGGGAACTGATTCCCATTGACGATTGTGTTTGTCCTGCTAACCAAGTGGTCAGTTTCAGTGGTTATTTCTATATAAAGAGACAATGGTGATGCTTTCCCAATTTCCTTTGAAACCAATGTTCTAAAAGATAAAATAATTCAATAGACTGTTTTGACATTATCAATTATCATTATCTATTCTAGATTGTGCAATATGTCCTACAACCTCCATGGCAGAGGTATGATTTACTCGCACTCGTTTGTATGTCTAAAGAAGAAGATAATGATGGAGAAGAGGAGGAAGTGCAGTCTGAAAATAAAAACAAGAAGAAATACATCAGAATGGACGGAACTGAAGCCAGTTATTAAGGCTTTTGAAATCGTAAGGGATCATCTTGTAGAACTATCATTTCGAATTCTTGGGAATACCATTGTGGTAAGTAATGTGAAGAACATGAGACAATACTTTTCAAACAATGCCACTCCCAATATGTAACATGCATTTAAAAGCATTAGCAGGTTATAACCCTGGTTTATATGAAAACAATCTTACAATGCAAAACGTTTCTTGTAAATAACGACAACGTACTGCATGCTTCCTTTTGTTACTATTTAGTTTTAAAAACATTGTCCAAACACTGTCCTATAGTCTATAATGAAAGTGCATACTTATTGTTCTTTCAGGTTCAGCTTGATAATAAAGGCATTACACGGTACAGCGTTTCAAAGAAGATTGAAATCAATAGAATATCAATCAACAGTGACTTGCAAGAACAAAAGGTCGTGGTCACCTATAAAGTTATTCGTCCTTTTTTCAAGGGATGAATAGGTGAAATCGTGACCTTCTGATCATGATGATTTCCATCTTACTCTGTAACCATCGTTTTTGTAAATCGTGTACATACTAATTGTAGACTATTGATTAGCAGAATAGATGGTTCCTGTTGCATTCAGATATGGATACTTCAAATAATTATAGAATCACACCGTCACCTGAATGTCTGTAAATGTCATTGTATTGTTGGAAATCGTGGTTTCACTTCATTCAGCAATACCTATAAAGTGAGCAGTAACATAACATGGTTATATTTTGGGATAACACTACCTTCAATAGTACAAATTCTTGTACTTTTTCGGGCCGAGTCCCATGCGGGATTCGAACCCACGCCCTCAGAGTAAGGCAACTATCGGCAGCATTGACTGTACCAACAGCTTACCACACGACCATTTCGACAGTAAGATCATGTAAGAAGCAAACCAATGGGAGTTTAGTATCTCTTATAATCACTTATTCCTAGCTACTTGAAAACTATATATATGAAATTGCCTCTGTCACAGGTTATACAGCTTAGTTTTCCAGATGCCCCTTTCGATAATGTCCCTTTGGCCTAACCAGATATCCACACATACGCTATAGTTAATGTTCAAAGGTTAGTATCTATTCATTTAGCAGATGAAAAGCTCTAAGCCCACTTATCCAACATTCCTCTGTTATATGTCCAGTGTGCCGCTCATAGCAATGTATAGTGTTTAAGGGATAAAACAAGGATTTGCCAAGAGATGTAAGAAAAGATGGAACACACTTCTTTAAATATAAAGAATGTGTGGTTTATTCAGCTTCTATGTAGTATTCTAAAATCGCATTTTAGACCTTGTTGATATATTAAATACGTCGAATGAAGATAACACTAACATTATGGTATGACATTTAAGTAGGAGTTGTCCTGATGAAATATTCTAGCGGTGGATCGAAAGGTATTGCCAATGGTTACCAAGGATACGGGCATTATTATTTGCTGTATTAGAATTCTAAACTTTGGACTAGAGGAATTAGTAACATTAAATTGAACTTATTAGAGTAAATATAGCATATCTTGATCGATAATGTAAATTATGTAAACATGTAATCATTTGAAAATTAGGTTGTTGGTCTACTTTAAATCTTACAACAGTCAATAAAACCGCAAAACGTCAAAATATGACTTTGTCATTTGTCCCTTCAAGTTGTGTGTTCATCAAATGAAATTGTCACTGAAAACATCTGGCAGGATTCTCCTCATATTCAAAGAAGTTGATTTCAATCATATTTTTATTTCACAAAATGAAATCTGGATTGGCGAATAAGCAATAATGCTTTTTGGAACACTGCTCAAGTACAGTACAGGGAATAAACCAGGAAGTGGAATGTCCACGCCTGTCTTCCAAGTCAAACAAGGTTCTCGTCCAAAGTACAATTTTCGCAAAGTCAGACAAGAAGACAGTTTGAAATTATGTGGTAGCTGTTTGTTGTCACCTATGTATTATGTTCCGATCCTCTAGGCTAATCTGAATTTTAAAACCTTGACCACAGATAAGCACCTCTATGTTTCATCAATACAGGACAAACGAACTTTAATTATATATATAATTGAGTTAATTAAAATTTTCGTTGGTCAAATACATTTATGTTTGTACTATTTTTGCAATAGTAAATTCACTTTAAAGGAAAAGTTTGAACAAAGATAACTTTATTTGGTAAAAGACAATATTACTATTTTTTGCAAGGACACCCTCTAATAGGTTAACAACATTTTTTATGGAATACAACATATACTCAAGCATGTAATAGTTAGAGAGATTAAACTTATTAAGTCCACAACACTTGATCAGACCTGGTGTTTTGTATTTTTAGGCAGATTTGATATGTATTACTACTGGTATTCTAAGTAGTAGGTACAAAAAGATAACTGGTTCCTTACTTCTGTAAATGGCGTGATTAAGTAAAGATACGTAGCTCTCAACTGCGTCTCAAGATATACAAAACTTCGCCTTGCCACTCACATGCATTTAACTTTATTTAAAGATATCAAAATACATTAATTCATTGCAAAATGAAAATATCAATGTTTACATGTATAGTCACACTATATCAAAGAAGCTTATATGTTACGTTTTTCACTATTGTAAATTGTATGTATAAATCACATAAACCTGTAAACAAATGTTATGATGTTTCAGTTATTGCACCTAATCTGTTAATTTCATCAAATAAATTTCGGTATTGTACATGGGCCTGTGGCCTTTATACTGAATAAACTATTTAATACATAGATAAATACGTAGGTCAGTCCAATATATTAAATTAATAGATCAAATCTATATTTCTCAAAGATGATCGTTAAAAAACCCATTGAATACAAAATTAACAATTTAGAATAATTAAATGAATGTAGATACTTGCATGCGGACAACAGTAGCCAATTCCATAAATTTTATTACAGTCATAAAAGAAGTATAAAATTTACTTAAAACTGTTCATCGATAAATCACTTAAATGCGCTATAATGTTTGCAATTAGATGTACATATTAGCTTCACGTACATATTCCAAAACAGCTATTGGTTCTTGGAAGAAAGAACTAGTTTTGGTCATGAATACGATCTTATCACAAAACAGATAACATTTTGAAACGAAATATATGTTGACTATTTAGTTATCACTGAATAATTTCATATCTTACCACTAACGTTCACAAATTAACTGATTAAGCTAAATTGTGTTTCCCAAAACAATTTGAGGTGTTTGTTTTAATCAGCCGTGTATATTGACTGAACCCCAAGTGAAAGTATATCACTGGATCCAAAAGTCTAAACTTTATCACCATAATTAAATCTGAATGTCTGTGGGTACATAGAGATTGGATCTATCGACTCATTGGTCTCACGATCTATATGGTTTAGAGTGGCTCTTAACTCTGGGTGTGGTCGTGTTTCTCTTATCAGTTTCTTTATAAACCACATTAGCAATTACTGGACATTCATTCGTATGGTGTATATCTACAACTGTATTTAGATAGGGGAGCTTAGGTCTCACTAAAAGCATCCAAAATGGTTGTGTGTATATTCATCCTAATGATGTTGTCAATGGTTGAGTGTAAAAGTGAAATACATAATCCAGTTATTGTTGGGCAATATGTGAACTCTTTTGCCGTGCCTATGGTCAAAAAGTTGTTCACAATCTCACAAATTTCTACACTGAAATGTGGCTCCCTTTGTACAAGGATTGATCCTTGTTGTGGATTTCAATTCCAAAAGGAGCAAATGTTATGTACAGTCTACAGATTAACATCCGATGGAAATCAGACCCAAGGTCGAATATTTCTGCAGTCAGGTACATAATTGCGGTAGATCCTAAACATGGATGAACGTGTGATGTCTACTGATGTGTACCAATGAAATGATTAAAATGTATTAATGTTACTATGTGCTTCTTATATTATACAGAAAATGCTGTTCGAGATGACACAGGAATGGATGGCCGAATAACAACTCTTTCATCACCTACCCAAGGTATCCAAATGCTCCTCTCGTTTGTTTATTTCGAAAGGAATTTCATTCATTTGAATCTTAACGATATTATATCAATTGGGTTGTTTTTCAGAACCGATGGAGTGTGGTATACCATATATTGAGCATGCAAAGATCAGAGAACGCTATGGCGAAATCGGACAAACAGTCGAGTTCAACTGTAACTTTAGATTTTGTCGATGTGGATCAGATGAGAATAAGACGATCACCTGTCTGCCGAGTGGACAATGGAGTCCTCCCCCTGGGAATTGCCACAGATATATTTGGCATGGTTTGGTATAAATAGTTCATTCTTCAAAATAACGGCATGCCTTACATGCGGATGGTTTTATGTAGTGATCCCTAACATGATATACAAAGATACAAAGCCACTCCACTGTGGTAAATATATTGTTGCCCAAAATTAACTTTAACAAGAGTGCCAGCTTTATCAACCTCATGTTAAAGATAATTTCACACGGATAGAAAAAAAATTAAAATGCTAATTTGTTATTTTTTTATCAGATAAGCGGTCATCTGAACTTTATTAACTTTACCTGCCCAATTGAAGATGGAACATACCTTGTCATAGATGGAATAATTACAACTTCCACTGCAGATACACGGTAAGCTGGAGATTTTCCTTGGTCCAAATAAAGTCGTGTTTGTTTCATAGGGTAGAAGAAGATTACTTATAATATGTATTAATTTGATAGTTTTTATTAAAGGCGCTGTAGCACACGGTTCTTATTGAAATAAAGTGTTCTCACAAAATGGCAAGTAAGTGTTACCAATGGCTTAATTATACATGGTTCAGCAAAGCGTAACAACATATTGAAATAATTTGAAAGATAAATGACAAACTGGATATAAAAAAAGATGTGCAAAAAACGTGCTGCAGCGCCTTTACTATTGTAAAGTGTGAAGTTAGAATATTATAAGGGATCTTTGTTAATACTTCCAAGGAATTTATCAATGAATAGACGATGAAATTCCATAAGGTACATGTATCATAAGGTAACAGTACACTTTTGCACTATCTTGTGGTTATATTTCACTGAAACGCATGCTTCAGGTTCGTGTACATCCTGTATGGTACTGGCTTCAGCCTCTCTCACACCTTCTGGGCCGACAAGAATAGGAAGGGTAACCTGGCAATCAAAATGAAGACAACATCCACATGGAATGAAATTAAATCAAACAAAAGTTCTTTTTGGATGGAAGAACATGAAAACTTGCAAGTTAAATTTCGTGCAGAGGGACATTTCGTAAGGGTAAGTACACCAACACGGGTTTTATTAGTTAGGGTTTTTTAATATTGTAGTTGCTATACCCTGTCTTCTCTAGACAAGTATTATGATAATCGATATTGTTATTCATTTTAACGTTGGTATGATGGAAATATTTTAAGCATAACTGTCTTTCAAAAATAAAGATCAGGAAGAAAGGTTTACGATCAGTAACTACTTTGGTTAGTTTAAACATAATGCACAGATTTACGTGGTAAACAGTTATGTATCAATAATATTCGTTAACTCAACAAGTTGACACAAACACATGATAACAAGCTCATTCTTATTGCAGGTACAACTTGGTAGAAAGGTTATCACAAGATATGATGTGTCTCAGTATGTGAAAATTAACAAGGTGTCCTTGAAAGCCGACTTGCTCAACCTTAGGGCTAATGTAAAATACCCCAATCGCCACATCTATTCTTGGGGATAAAGGAATCGTTTGCTATTACTGAATCTAGTTTTTAAAACTATTTAAGATTGAGCGTCACCGCTTTAAATTTATAGGTAACTATATAATGATATGATATAATAACTGAAAATAGATACAGGAAATATCATTTATTGATTCCAGTGAATGTGACAGGACAAACTCATTGAAATAGAGTATGACAGCCAAAATATATATATTATATCATATATAATTATTGTTACTGAATATTTGTAGTCTAAGTCGAGCACATGTTCATCATTTCGTCTAAGGTCAAGGTTCCTTAATGTTGTGATATGGCACTCTGTCTTCACCGGGTGTACGGTTAGTACACTCTGGTAAACATACATGTATATCTGTGGCCAGGGTTTGGATTGCATCGATGTGTTTCTTCTATAATTACCAATGGAAATAAAACATGTGAACACTTGTATTATGTGTAAATATTTAAGAGGTATTCTACGTGAATTGGAGGCACAGATAGTTGCTGTCAGTATTATACGCTCTAGGATAGTAACCCCTGAGTCCAAACGCTAAGTATCACGACTACAGCTGACATGATGTCACCCCTCCCTTCTAGGAGTATGTTCACACTGATGTTACTCATCACAGGGTACAACCCAAACCCCTCTTCGTTTAAGGTTTCCTGTCAACAATAAGACAACAAATTACATCTTTGCAGTTGTCTGTCTGACTACATATTGGATTATGCCAAGCCAATTTTTAATGAGCTGTCTAATATTTTCTCAGTGGCAGTCTAACACAAAGAGCAAATGTTTTTTATTCCTTGGTATTTCGTATGTGAAATTCTATGCGTGTGGTATCAATGTAAAATTTAGCAACTTGTAAGTCTTACATTGTAACGAAATTGTCTGATATTAAGGTGGTTTAATTTTTTTCGCTATAACACCTGCTTTGGATGTCAGCTGTTATTATTTCCTTGATATCCGGAAATAAATTAATCCAGCCGCTAAAACACATTTTGTTTTGCTCTTTTATTGATCGTAAAGTCACCATAATTTGTTGGTGAATATTCTAAATAGGATTGTGTCTAATTTGAGTCCTTACCATAAAGAAAGGACATATATGATGGTGATTGAAAGGCATTACAGGTGAGGTCTGATTCGTTTAAGTAATTGGATGTGAGAAAAAACTCAAGAAAAGTAGGTTGGATACATTGCAGCGGCCGGGCCGGTCCTGTGTTATATTTTAAACTTCATAGCAATATCAAATTGGGTGTCTGTAAAAACTATAATCTTTCTCTTCTTTCAACTTTTAGTGTTTCATTTTAGATATGTATGCATGGCAATCAAACGATAGACTTCTGTAATCCTAGAAAAATATGTCATAGAATTATATGTTTAACTTAGATTAAAGAAATCTTCATAAATCCAATTTCGAACTTTGAACGCCAGATCAGAGTTGTGTATGGCAGTTCTTCTTTTTGAATAAATAGTTCTGAATGTTGCGATGGCTTTTTCACACGAAGTCTAAATGACATGTTACACGTTGACATTTAATGAAGAAACAGTTACACCACTCAGAGTGATTGTCAAAAGGGGAACATAAAGAGAACATACTGCAGTTGATGCTTCAAAGCATCCTTTGTCCTCATGCCCTAAAAGGATTTGTGGATTTTTAGATAAAATTTAGATTAGAAATTAAAATTTCATCAACTTTCGAATAAAAGTTTTCATATCGACTAAATGAGAACGATTTCACCACAAATACAATTACTGAGTTTAAGAGAAAATATATGATGTATGCATATTATGTTATGGAACTCTCAACTGTCTTCTAATAATGAAAAGGGGCGGGATAGTGCGGTGGTTAGCGCGTTCGGCTTCGGATCAAGAGGTCAGTGGTTCGAATCCCGCCAGGGGCACGGCAACTTTGTCTGCAGTAGAGAACTGTTCTACACGGAGTAAGGTTTGGGTGCAATGCTACACTGAATTTCAGTACAGTACCACCCATGGTTCGCTAGTTCCAGCCGCTGCTCGCGTGCAGTGCATAGCCACATGGCATTGCGGGCTTTCTCCCTGCCATAATACCAACTTTCCAATGCAAGGCATAACTCTTGCCAGTCTCCATTACTGGCTGCTTTAGGCCGTAGTAAGGTTTGGGTGCAATGCTACACTGAATTTCAGTACAGTACCACCCATGGTTCGCTAGTTTCAGCCGCTGCTCGCAGGTTTCAGCGCAGTGCATAGCCACATGACGTTGCGGGCTGTCTCCCTGCCATAATACTACGTATAATACGTGATATAAGTGAATATAAGTGGCGTTTAACCCAAACTCACTCACTCACTCTAATAATGAAAAAATGCAAAATGATCTTATAACTTTTCGCGTTGATACGATGCTTCAAAGACATGCCAAAGATATTTGCACTGATTTAAACAAGTAGGTGAAACAATGTTCAGTATGCAGCTGTATAACGCCGAACTGACTGACTGAGGAAGGCATATTCTTCAATAGTTCAAATACTGTGCACTATATTCTAAAAAGCAGCGGATCTCTAATACAAGCGGAGGGCATGTAATACGCACCGGCCGGTGTCGGAAGTGAAACATCTTTTAAAGAAGAAACTGCCTGATCTCCAATTAGATAATCATGACACAAAATGGTACACCATTTTGAGAGAAAAAAATTCTTCCGAAGTTACTTTACCTTAAAATATGTCTTGCGTACATGTAGATGCGATATCTACTTACATTGACATTTCTTATAACGATAAGAACCGCTTACATAAGTAGGAAATCAATAGTCTTAATTTCAATGTTGTGTGAATTGAATCGTTACATTTGTAAAGAGACAACAATGCTATTTTATAAAATACTCTGGTTATTATCCCCCGCCACGAAGTGGAAGGGGGATATAGGTTTGGGCTCCGTCCGTCCGTCCGTGTTTCCGTCCGTCCGTCCGAGATAAAGGGGACAGCTTTTCTCAGAAACCATTTAAGATAGGGTTACCAAATTTTATGTGTTGCTTGAAGACATGAATACCTTGATGGAGTTCGAAAATGAGAAGCGTGCAAATATTTTTTCCAGAGTTATTGCCCTTGTTCCGTATTTCTGGCGTTTTTTCATCGTATCTCCAAAGTCGACAGTTTCTCTCAGAAACTATTTAAGATAGGAGAACCAAAATTGGTGTGTTGCTTGAGGGCAAACATACCTTGATGGAATGAAAATGAGTAATGCACAATTATTGCCCTTTTTCCCATTTATTGGCTCTGGCGGGGGATGTTGATGACTATGTATTCTTGTTTATACGGTGTTCTGAAATCTTCTTTGAAAAAAAAGATGCGTAAACATAACAAGGCCTTATTTTGTTCCATCAAACTGCAGTGCAAATATTTCAGGTACAGGTTTGACGACGTTATTTAGAAAAGATCATGTTGAAAATGTTACTGTTAGTGTTAATATTGACAAAAAATCTGAAGGATCTGTTCATGTTTTAGTACGTCATAAGCTTTCTAATGGATACTGGTCATTTCTTCGTAATATTTGTTTAATTGGCTCAATCAATGCTTATTCATCAAATTAAAAAATCTTTAGATGTGCTACTGGTTAACCGGTCATATCCATATTTCATTTATTTACATTCATTACATTAGTTACATTCTGAAATAGGTTTTTCATGTATTGAATTTAGTGTTAGTTTGGGGAAGGAGACAGATGAACACTGCACTTCAAGTTCACCTGAAAACCGGGAATCTTAAGGCGGCAGCCATATGCTCGGGCAAAACAGAGCGCAGCAGCTCTTATGTATAGCTAAAAGGTAGATGTAGGGACCTTGAGGGAGAATGACGTTGAAATTCGACCGACGTGGACATGTATCAGCTTCAAAGCACATTAATCTGGAGCACTCAAAACTAATGAGCATGGGAACTGGAGGAAATGACAATCATGGCGTCGGTGCATCCAGACTCCCCCGGAGTGAAGCAAGGTGAGAAAGCAAAATAGTTTAAAATAGCTGACTTCTTGTGGGAAGATAGATATAATGCGAACATTGAACTTGAGATTTCAAACTTTGATTTATACTTAGGTTTAAATGCAATATCATTATACACTGTAAGTTAATACAGAGGTGTATTTGTAACATCATCAAGTGAAAGTTTTACCACTCAATGCAAGAGACAGCTAAATTATATTTATATAGCTGAATAAAAACTCAATGTAGGATATGACCAATTAACGTATCAATTAGATTAAACTGAGTAAAGTAAAGTAAAGGAGCTCGAGTATAATAGTGTGTGATTCCATTTTAAACATATTGTATAATTATCGAGTCAACATATTATATATTGTTTACCCAGATGTCACCGCAATAGCTCATCGGAAGGTATAATATAATGTAACACGAGTCGGCATGATATATCCTTCACAGACGGTGATTGTCAGAACGTTCTGTGTCTAACAACTAACACATCTCGAAATCTGACATTAGGCTTGATACTAGTATACTTGCTATTCTGAAACCATGTTTGGCTGAATGAAAGCATATTCGTAATCACTCAACATAACATTTGGGATAAGGATATCACCCTATGCTAAATTTAAATAACGTTCAACTTCTTACATTTGAAGAAATGGTCGTTTGCCTTTGTTAAAACTTCACATTATTTTGTGACTTTACTATTTGTGGTTTTTTTGTGTGTGATATACTATTTAATGTCACAATCTATTGTTACTGACTTGTGTTTGTACTTTTCGTTATCATTGTCTTGTTCCGTTATCATTTTCTTGTTAACGTGTGATCGGTTTATCTTCCTGTCATCTCTGCTTGGTATTCAGCTTGTCTCTTGAACTTTGAAAATATTAATATTCGTTTCTGAATCCTACAATGAATTAATTCAACACATACATGATGCACGTTTATAACGTCTCACGGGGTGTCTAGTACTGAACATGATCACACAAGTTAGTGTCAAAGTTCACGTGTAATGCATTTTTCAGATTATTACCTCTACGGACATTATATACCAGAATCAATTGAGCATAAAATCGAGACAATATACACTTGCAATTGATCATTAAGACGATTTTAATTTACCCATTTTAACAATGCCACAATTAGCACGGCGAACACTTTGAGAAATCATTGAGGCGTGACTGTGATTAAAACAAACGAGGCCCGCCAGACAGCTGGCGTTCGTGACGCCTCAATAATTAATTAATGATGATTATCAATACCGCTAGATAAATTTATGAGGTGTGTTAAATCGCCAAAAACACATGTTTATACAATAATTATGTAATTGTCATCTGCGGAATTACCTAGTTGGATATCTAAACATTCGATATGTGGAAAATTTAAGTTGTTTTATTGAAGATTTGTTTGTGTAATTAACAATCAAAATGTTGCGAAATTACTTTGAATAATGATTATCGCCAATATTGAAATTACTCCAGTGACGTCACAGGAGTCATCGATTCAGGGACCACGGTCCCGCAGATATTCATTCTTGTCGCCGGGGCTATATAAATTAGTTTTTTTTAAAAAGCCGTATATAAGTTATTTATGGGCCGATTTAAGAAATTTAAAATCGGGCAATTGTCAAATTGACATCCCATTTTAATGAATCCGAATGTGACCATATGTCATTACATCTATCTTTTAAATCAATAAGTATTCTTATTATTAACAGACGTATCGTTAAAGATCAACGATAATGTTCTTCAGACATGGGTTATTGGTACTTTAATTTATATTTAATTTTTAAAGCTTCTTCATTTCTTATGATAGATTTTATAGACTAAAGTACTTCTCCAATTTAGATTTTATGACCAGGACAGATGCACTAAAGGATAACTGAGATACACAAATGTGCGACTTCAGTGATAATTAAATGTGATAGCATTTATAAGATACATAAAGTTTTAAAGTTAAAGTAATTTTCCTCTGTTATCTAAATTCCGAATTCTTCGTTACTGTTATATTTCATATATTAAATTTATTCTATCAATTGATACCATATCCAATTTCAACCTTTGCTAATTTCATTTGAATGAAACAGCATTTCCTGAAACAATAATAAACTATGGTAGATGTAGAACTTGGCTGTGTCGGTCAGGATAATAGACACACACATTTTAAACTCTTATGTTAATATACATTGTTTGATCATTTACACACACACACGCATTGGAGTGAATTTAAAGGAAATAGCAAGTTGAATAATTTTATTTTATACATTTTAATTTATAAAGAGTGTATAAGTGAAAAGCACCGCTTCAGCAATTCAAGCATTATCTTAGACCTTGATACTAACAGCGTAAAAACAAAAGTTCGCGTTTGACAGTCTCGGTACCTCATGTTAGAATTTGGGTATAGGGACCAGGACCCATATTTACGAAGCTCTCTTAGCGTTAAGATTGTCGTAAGTGCCATACATTAACATTGACTTAAGACTATCTTAGCACTAAGACAGCTTCGAAAATATGGGCCCTGGATATGACTGTTCAGTAATTCGAACTTGTCATTTGTAGTAAAGGATTTATCAGTTGAGGAATGGACAAATGATATTTGCTATAGGGTTTCTAATCGTGTAATTTGTTTTTAACGGGGCAGTAGCACGTTTTTGCAAATTTTATTTTTTCAAATTTCCCATTTATAATGATAGTTTATGTCATTTATATTTACTTTAGAGGGTAAAACATCTTCTTACCCAAACCCATTATCTGTAGTGGTAATACGGTTTTGCTTATAAAGCAAAACTTGCATGGCGGCCATTTTATTGTGAACACGTTTTATTATTTCGAATGACAAAAATGGCTTTTTCAATGGATTTACGGAACCCTGCACGCTCATTTTGTAACTTGATTTTCCGAAGAGAGAAGGGTGTTTTACTATTGGTGACATTATTTTTCAAATACATTTCATCGACTTATTTCAACCAAAAAACGTGCTACTGCCCCTTTAATGTTAATTCGGATCACGAGGTCTGGGATTCTTTTCCAACCAGAATCTCGACAACTCTACTCTACAGTGAACTGCTCTACATGCAGTAAGTTATGAGTGAAATATCAGCCATGATAACAGTGAAGCACTCTTGAAAGTGGCATTTAGTCGTAATTCACATCACCTTGTTTATCGTTGAGAGTTGCACATTTTCTCACGTTTCTTAATATTTTCATGAAAAGTATATTCTGAACTGTTATTATTATTAATCAATCAATCCGATTCTTGGAATCAACATGTCGTTTGTAACTTTAAAATATTTCGGCTGAATGAAGAAATGTTTCATTCTGCCTTGAGTGATATGACATGTCGATGATATCAAACTCGCTCTTACAGTACTGAAATGAATTGAAGATATTATATCTGATTTAGACTGGGACAAAGTTGAAATAGAGTAGTTGCATATCAGTCATTCAGGAGAATAACATGCCGTGTTTGAAAATCAGAGACATGTTATACTGAATTGATAGTTAGTACATTTAAAATTGAAACCGAAGGTGTATCAGTTAAAGTTCAGTCCACAAAGAATTTGCTTTTTCTAGAGAACCAATCCGAATTATCCACCTGATGTCAAGGATTGGAAGTATTTCTTCATGTATTCTTCAACAGTTACGCTCGAAATGTTGTGTACAAACTATTGAGCCTATTTAACGGGGATTATACATTGTAGATTTGGTGACGAAATAAGGGCCTCACAGGCTATGACCCAAACAATATGTTCATCTTCTTTCCCCGAAAGAAAAGGCCTATACAACTGAAATGTTGTGTACAGGCTCCTTGGCTAATGTGTATAATTAATTGTAGATTTGATAAATTTGAGGGCCCAATTTAGGGCCTCATAATATGTCATTACCTAAAAACTTATTTGCAACTTCTTCTCCAGAACGAAAAGGCCTAGAAAGCTAGAATATTTTGTACAGACTCTTCAGCAACTGGAAATAATTAAATGAACCAGTGCCACGTGTGCTCCAGGGAGACACGTGCCGATAAATGGTGTGCTTCTGGACGTTGTCTTGGCAGTCATCCTCTGAACCGAATATAAAGATATCATAATATCACTCTAAAAATTATATATCACATAGAGAGAGAGAGAGAGAGAGAGAGAGAGAGAGAGAGAGAGAGAGAGAGAGAGAGAGAGAGAGAGAGAGAGAGAGAGAGAGATTCTTTATTTCCTCCAGTTTACACCGAAGATCGAAGATTATACACAAAGGTGAAAATGTACGATTTACAAATTGGAGTACATACACATATTTACAAAAGTGTTAGAGAAAAGTAGCCGTTAGTGGACACTCAACATTTAAAACATGTATATGCCAGCTGTAAAAAACAATTATAGTTAATATATACAATATATTAACCATTAAGTGTAATATTGTAACAGGTGGCGTCTTATTAGCAGCTCCGACTAAGTCGGAGCTGCTATCAGTTTTTGTGCAGTTTCCGTCGCCGCCGCCGCCGCGTTTTGTATTCGCTATAACTTTTTTCCTAGAAGGTTTTGAGAACTCATATACTTAACTTCTTACTTATGCCCCTGGGGAATTTTTTTGACGTGTTCACATTCAAGGTCAAAGGTCAAGGTCATGAGTTCTGAAATCGCTAAAAAAAATCCTTGTAAACACGATAACTTGAAAAATATTTGTGATATCAGGCTCTTATTTGGTGTATATCAACTATGGAGAAAGCGAAAACCTTTTCAAATCTTGGCCTTACAACTTAAGCATGCTTTTGCGAAAATGTCTTATTTCAACTATTAACACTTTGAATCATTACATGATTTTGATACACAATGAACAGTGATCATTGATAGTGTGACCTTGAATTTTAAAGGTCAAGGTCACGAAATAGGGTCAAGGTCACCAGTTCTGAAAACACTAAATAATTTGTTTCAATGATGGTATCAACACATCATATATATAGCTTTCTTTCTTCACTACAAAAATCCTTTTAAACACGATAACTTCAACAACTTCTGTGCTATCAGGCCCTAACTTGGTATAAATCAACTATGGAGAAAGACTGAGATTTGAAAAGGTTTTCGCTAAAAATCTGTCCAAGGTCAAGGTCACAGCAAGGTCACACCTTAAGCATGCAGTTGCGAATAGCCTTATTTTAACTATTAACACTTTGAATCATTTCATGATTGTTATACACAATGAAAAGTGATCATTGACTGTGTGACCTTGAAGATCAAAGGTCAAGGTCACGAGATATGGTTATGGTGACCAGGTCTGAAATCTCTAAATAACTTTTTTCAAAGAAGGTATTAACAACTCATATACATAGCTTCTTTCTTATAAATCTGGTAAATGATTTTGACATGTTCACTGTCAAGGTCAAAAGTCAAGGTCATGAGTTCTGAAATCACTACAATAATCCTTGTTAACATGATAACTTTAAACATTTTTGTGCTGTCAGGCTCTTACTTGGTATATATTAACTATGGAGAAAGACCAAGATTTGAAAACGTTTTCGCTAAAATCTGTCAAAGGTCAAGGTCACAGCAAGGTCACAACTTAAGCATACTATTGTGAATATGCCTTATGTTAACAATGAACACTTTGAGTCATTGCATGATTGTTATACACAATGAAAAGTAATCACTGATGGTCTGACCTTGAAGGTCAAAGGTCAAGGTCATGAGATATTGTTTAAGGCCATGTTAATCCTTTGATCCAATTTTGAAATCAGAAATAGGTTTTAAGTACAAACTTGTGAAATGTGGCCCCAGTGATGATTCAACTTATTAGAATAACTTGAATAATGAACAAATTTTTGTCCAAAAAAATTCCCATTTTATTTATGCTGAGGAGAAGTCGGAACAGGGAAAGGCGAGACCCAAAGTTTCGGAGCTGCTCTGCTTTTGCGGTGTCCCGCAAACGCTCATCTAGTTTTGAAAACATATAGTGAAAAGTTGAGAACAATGGTTTCCCAAGTTTCGTGTTCAATATATCGGTTAAAATCAGTTATGCTCCCGAGAAGGAAAGCTAACATGTCTGTTTCATCTTGTAGTTCAAATGCAACATACGTTTCCACTTCAAGAAAATCTATCATAAACGGAAAAGAAATTATTTCTGTCACAGTTAACATGTTCACAATGTAACAATAAATGAGTATCATAGTCGAACGTCTGTTTATGGCAAAGTTTGCACTCTGTAGATGAAATTTGTATGCAAACTCAAAGGGCAGATTTAAAGTCAGGATGTAGATATTGTAATTGCCAGAGAATATGATAGGTTCGTTTGTTGTGAACACGTTGGTATAGACACATATTTGCATTAAAGGATGTTCTCATAATCCATGAATGTTCCTCGTAACTATGTACAGATGTATTTACAATTCGTCGCCATTCATCTTTCGAGGGGAATACGCCTTAAAGATCTAATAATATCAAATTCTACATCGCATATGCGCGCTGAAGATTTACACCCCTTAATTACAATCGACCTTATCAAAATGTTTTTGATAATAAGTATTTGAATTTTCAGCTATACCCACTAGGATACCTTGTATTGTTTAACGAAAATTTAAGGTTCTTTTCAACATAATATTTGTTCTAACATAATAAGAGACTAGAAGTGTATTGAGTTTGGAACAGTTGAGTAAAGTGAGTGGCCACAATAACACCAGATAATCTAAACTTTTGAAAGGAAGTATATATTGTTGGAAAAAAAAGAGCAAATCTTCCGTAAAGTTATAGATCATTTTAGGATAGCTTTTTTTTTAAACTAGGTGATTCAATTTTTTTACATGGCATATGGATTTACATTTCAAGATGTATTTTACGCTGTAAAAGAGTTTGTTTAACCAGCATTGCACAGTTATATAATAAAGATGATGAAGGTGAACTAAGCAAATTTAAGTATTTCTGGACAGTAGCATTTGTATGATAATAAGGTGGGATATATTTCAATCTTAATTCTGTGTACACCGGGCATATAAGGAGAAAATGGTATTCGTTTTCGATGAGCTGCAACTGACATACTTGACATATTCTTTCTTCGTGTAATAAACCTTCCCATCTTCCAGTGTTAACTCTTAAAGGTAGTTCAGATAAGCGTAGCTGGAACAATAGCCTTCTCAGATCTTTATACTTAATTGTCGAAAGATACAATTCTGGAATAAAAATGGATTTAAAATCTTTGTAGTATGTCATTTTCTTTGATGTTGATATGTCATCTCTCCATTCTTTCAGGTTACAATCCCTTAAGCCTTGTTCTAAAGGAATTGATAAATTTACTAATATCTCCAACATCTTGGGACATCCAAACGAATCCATAGCCATACTTGAACAAAAGTTCTCTTACATCAATGGCCCACGTTCTTCGGTTACTAGCATCAACTTTAAACATCATAGAATAGACTTGTTTTGGATATCTGTTCATCGGCATATGTAACAATTTACACCAGTATTTGATGCACTTTGTTTGATAGTCAATGTACAATCCATATCGTCCACAGTCGCCAAGAGCTGCTGAGTTCGAAACATGATTTCCAGACGAGAGGATGAATTTACAGAAACTGGCATGGAATTTTTCAATAATATGTCTTCTTTGATGTACCCATATTTCGGCTCCATATAAAATGATAGGCTTAATCTGAACGTCGAAAATTTTGAACAAGATATTTGGTGATAAATTCTTCAATTGGCTCTGTAGTGTTTTAATACTGAAAAGTGCTTTCCTTGCTTTGGCTGTTAGAACATCTACACCTTTACTCCAAGATAGTTTGGACGAAAACATCAGACCTAGATAATTATAATGAGTAGTAATCCTTATATCGATTTCACCATATTTCCACTTTTCGGATCCTTTCACGATGCCACCATTTCTGAAGACTATCATTTCTGTTTTCTCTAAATTAACTTCAAGTCCCCATTTCATACAGAACTTCTGTAGAACATCGATTTTACGTTGCATTTCTATTACAGTGTCATCGAAAATACATAGATCGTCAGCAAAGAAAAGCAGCAAAATGTCTAGAAACTCTTGTCCAACGAATATTCCTCTCAGATCAGAATCTTTTATCATTTGCTCCAGTTCAATAATGTAAAGAGAAAATAGGATCGGGCTGAGGTGACAGCCCTGTCTCACTCCAGTGTCGGTGTTAAAATAGTCAGTAATAGAAGAATTAGAAATTTTCACCGCTGATTTTACTTTTGAATAAATGTCCATTAAGATGTTAAAGAGTTTTCCATGGATTCCTTTCTTCAATAACATAAACCACAACAGTTTCCTGTTGACACAATCGAAAGCCTTGCGAAAGTCTATAAATAAACAATAGAATGCAATCTTGTATGAAATTATTGCAGTAATAAAGACGAGTCATATAACTAAAACGTTATGGAAACGTTATCGCCATAACGTTTTAGTTATACTGAAGACTGTTAACCATTGAAGTAGCTAAGAAAATTGAAAATATATTGTGGTAATTATAATCATATGTTTGAAATCAAATGAGGTTTTGAACAAAGTGAAATTACAGAAGTAAATAAGAGTTTAATCTTCAGTCAGTTTATTTCTTGCAAAGGAGACAGAGATGAACATCACTTGTTACAAAGAAGTAATTTAAAATAGGTTCGTTATCTATTATTTCAGACGGTTAATGATGAAATGCTATATCATCTGAGAAAACAAATTCATCTCTGTAATTTGTAGTGAAAAGTGCGGTCCCTGGTGTGATTTTACTTTTCCACAAACAATCCTCTTATTGATTGCCAGGAAAAAATGTAAAGGAGTTGAAACCAAATGAAAAGAAAAATCATTTTAGGAGAATGAAGTATTTCGAAAGCCAAATCACTGCTTCAGTGTTTGTCCTTTCGAAGGAATAAAAAGAATAGAATTAACCACGAATAATAAGGAGGTACAAAAGACAAAGGATCTAAATGGTCGAGCATATTTCTTTTCACGTGTTGCCGTTTATATTTTGTAAATTGTATAAATGTTCATGTCAAAGATAAGCTTATCAGGTTCTCTTCATTCAGAATAAGTACAATCAAGTTCTTTTTTTTAGCTTCATTCATGAGGTGTGTTAAATCGCCAAAAACACATGTTTATACAATAATTATGTAATTGTCATCTGCGGAATTACCTAGTTGGATATCTAAACATTCGGTATTTGGAAAATTTAAGTTGTTTTATTGAAGATTTGTTTGTGAAATTAACAATCAAAATGTTGCGAAATTACTTTGAATAATGATTACCGCCAATATTGAAATTACTCCAGTGGCGTCACAGGAGTCATCGATTCAGGGACCACGGTTCCGCAGATATTCATTCTTGTCGCCGGGGCTATATAAATTAGGTTTTTTTTAAAAAAAGCCGTATATAAGTTATTTATGGGCCGATTTAAGAAATTTAAAATCGGGCAATTGTCAAATTGACATCCCATTTTAATGAATCCGAATGTGACCATATGTCATTACATCTATCTTTTAAATCAATAAGTATTCTTATTATTAACAGACGTATCGTTAAAGATCAACGATAATGTTCTTCAGACATGGGTTGTTGGTACTTTAATTTATATTTAATTTTTAAAGCTTCTTCATTTCTTATGATAGATTTTATAGACTAAAGTACTTCTCCAATTTAGATTTTATGACCAAGACAGATGCACTAAAGGATAACTGAGATACACAAATGTGCGACTTCAGTGATAATTAAATGTGATAGCATTTATAAGATACATAAAGTTTTAAAGTTAAAGTAATTTTCCTCTGTTATCTAAATTCCGAATTCGTCGTTACTGTTATATTTCATATATTAAATTTATTCTATCAATTGATACCATATCCAATTTCAACCTTTGCTAATTTCATTTGAATGAAACAGCATTTCCTGAAACTATGACAGATGTAGAACTTGGCTGTGTCGGTCAGGATAAGAGACACACTCATTTAAACTCTTCTGTAAATATACATTGTTTGATCATTTACACACACACGCATTGGGGTGAATTTAAGGGAAATAGCAAGTTGACTAATTTTAGAATTTGGTTATAGGGACCAGGACCCATATTTTCAAAGCTCTCTTGGCGTTAAGATAGTCGTAAGTGCCATACATTAACATTGACTTAAGACTATCATAGCACTAAGACAGCTTCGAAAATATGGGCCCTGGATATGACTGTTCAGTAATTCGAACTTGTCATTTGTAGTAAAGGATTTATCAGTTGAGGAATGGACAACTGATATTTGCTATAGGGTTTCTCATCGTGTAATTTGTCTTTAAAGGGGCAGTAGCACGTTTTTTGCAAATTTTATTTTTTCAAATTTCCCATTTATAATGATAGTTTATGTCATTTATATTTACTTTAGGGGGTAAAACATCTTCTTACCCAAACCAATTATCTGTAGTGGTAATACGGTTCTGCTTATAAAGCAGCATGGCGGCCATTTTAATGTGAACACGTTTTATTATTTCGAATGACAAAAAACGATTTCAATGGCTTTACGGAACTCTGTACGCTCATTTTGTAACTTAATTTTCCGAAGAGAGAAGGATGTTTTACTATTGGTGACATTATTTTTCAAATACATTTCATCGACTTATTTCAACCAAAAAACGTGCTACTGCCCCTTTAATGTTAATGAGGTCTGGGATTCTTTTCCAACCAGAATCTCGACAACTCTACTCTACAGTGAACTGCTCTACATGCAGTAAGTTATGAGTGAAATATCAGCCATGATAACAGTGAAGTACTCTTGAAAGTGGCATTTAGTCGTAATTCACATCACCTTGTTTATCGTTGAGAGTTGCACATTTTCTCACGTTTCTTAATATTTTCATGAAAAGTATATTCTGAACTGTTATTATTATTAATCAATCAATCCGATTCTTGGAATCAACATTTTGTTTGTAACTTTAAAATATTTCGGCTGAATGAAGATATTTTATGTTTCGTTCTGCCTTGAGTGATATGACATGTCGATGATATCAAACTCGCTCTTACAGTACTGAAATGAATTGAAGATATTGTATCTGGTTTAGACTGGGACAAAGTTGAAATAGAGTAGTTGCATATCAGTCATTCAGGAGAATAACATGCCGTGTTTGAAAATCAGAGACATGTTATACTGAATTGATAGTTCGTACATTTAAAATTGAAACCGAAGGTGTAGCAGATAAAGTTCAGTCCACAAAGAATTTGCTTTTTCTAGAGAACCAATCAGAATTATCCACCTGATGTCAAGGGTTGGAAGTATTTCTTCATGTATTCTTCAACAGTTACGCTCGAAATGTTGTGTACAAACTATTGAGCCTATTTAACGGGGATTATACATTGTAGATTTGGTGACGAAATAAGGGCCGCACAGGCTATGACCCAAACAATATGTTCATCTTCTTTTCCCGAAAGAAAAGGCCTATACAACTGAAATGTTGTGTACAGGCTCCTTGGCTAATGTGTATAATTAATTGTAGATTTGATAAATTTGAGGGCCCAATTTAGGGCCTCATAATATGTCCATTACCTAAAAACTTATTAGCAACTTCTTCTCCAGAACGAAAAGGCCTAGGAAAGCTAGAATATTTTGTACAGACTCTTCAGCAACTGGAAATAATTAAATGAACCCAGTGCCACATGTGCTCAAGGGGGACCACGTGCCGATAAATGGTGTGCTTCTGGACGTTGTCTTGGCAGTCATCCTCTGAACCGAATATAAAGATCTAATAATATCACTCTAAAAAATTATATATCACATAGAGAGAGAGAGAGATTCTTTATTTCCTCCAGTTTACACCGAAGATCGAAGATTATACAAAACGGTGAAAATGTACGATTTACAAATTGGGAGTACATACACATATTTACAAAAGTGTTAGAGAAAAGTAGCCGTTAGTGGACACTCAACATTTAAAACATGTATATGCTAGCTGTAAAAAACAATTATAGTTAATATATACAATATATTAACCATTAAGTGTAATTAATATTGTAACAGGTGGCGTCTTATTTTGAAAACATATAGTGAAAAGTTTAGAACAATGATTCCCAAAGTTTCGTGTTCAATATATCGTTTAAAATCAGTTATGCCCCCGAGAAGGAAAGCTAACATGTCTGTTTCATCTTGTAGTTCAAATGCAACATACGTTTCCACTTCAAGAAAATCTATCATAAACGGAAAGAAATTATTTCTGTCACAGTTAACATGTTCACAATGTAACAATAAATGAGTATCATAGTCGAACGTCTGTTTATGGCAAAGTTTGCACTCTGTAGAGATTTTACCACGTGATGAAATTTGTATGCAAACTCAAAGGGCAGATTTAAAGTCAGGATGTAGATATTGTAATTGCCAGAGAATATGATAGGTTCGTTTATGTGAACACGTTGGTATAGACACATATTTGTATTAAAGGATGTTCTCATAATCCATGAATGTTCCTCGTAACTATGTACAGATGTATTTACAATTCGTCGCCATTCATCTTTCGAGGGGAATACGCCTTAAAGATCTAATAGTATCAAATTCTACATCGCATATGCGCGCTGAAGATTTACACCCCTTAACTACAATCGACCTTATCAAAATGTTTTTGATAATAAGTATTTGAATTTTCATCCATACCCACTAGGATACCTTGAATTGTTTAACCAAAATTTAAGGTTCTTTTCAACATAATATTTGTTCTAACATAATAAGAGACTAGAAGTGTATTGAGTTTGGAACAGTTGAGTAAAGTGAGTGGCCACAATAACACCAGATAATCTAAACTTTTGAAAGGAAGTATATATTGTTGGAAAAAAAAAGAGCAAATCTTCCGTAAAGTTATAGATCATTTTAGGATAGCTTTTTTTTTAAACTAGGTGATTCAATTTTTTTACATGGCATATGGATTTACATTTCAAGATGTATTTTACGCTGTAAAAGAGTTTGTTTAACCAGCATTGCACAGTTATATAATAAAGATGATGAAGGTGAACTAAGCAAATTTAAGTATTTCTGGACAGTAGCATTTGTATGATAATAAGGTGGGATATATTTCAATCTTAATTCTGTGTACACCGGGCATATAAGGAGAAAATGGTATTCGTTTTCGATGAGCTGCAACTGACATACTTGACATATTCTTTCTTCGTGTAATAAACCTTCCCATCTTCCAGTGTTAACTCTTAAAGGTAGTTCAGATAAGCGTAGCTGGAACAATAGCCTTCTCAGATCTTTATACTTAATTGTCGAAAGATACAATTCTGGAATAAAAATGGATTTAAAATCTTTGTAGTATGTCATTTTCTTTGATGTTGATATGTCATCTCTCCATTCTTTCAGGTTACAATCCTTAAGCCTTGTTCTAAAGGAATTGATAAATTTACTAATATCTCCAACATCTTGGGACATCCAAACGAATCCATAGCCATACTTGAACAAAAGTTCTCTTACATCAATGGCCCACGTTCTTCGGTTACTAGCATCAACTTTAAACATCATAGAATAGACTTGTTTTGGATATCTGTTCATCGGCATATGTAACAATTTACACCAGTATTTGATGCACTTTGTTTGATAGTCAATGTACAATCCATATCGTCCACAGTCGCCAAGAGCTGCTGAGTTCGAAACATGATTTCCAGACGAGAGGATGAATTTACAGAAACTGGCATGGAATTTTTCAATAATATGTCTTCTTTGATGTACCCATATTTCGGCTCCATATAAAATGATAGGCTTAATCTGAACGTCGAAAATTTTGAACAAGATATTTGGTGATAAATTCTTCAATTGGCTCTGTAGTGTTTTAATACTGAAAAGTGCTTTCCTTGCTTTGGCTGTTAGAACATCTACACCTTTACTCCAAGATAGTTTGGACGAAAACATCAGACCTAGATAATTATAATGAGTAGTAATCCTTATATCGATTTCACCATATTTCCACTTTTCGGATCCTTTCACGATGCCACCATTTCTGAAGACTATCATTTCTGTTTTCTCTAAATTAACTTCAAGTCCCCATTTCACACAGAACTTCTGTAGAACATCGATTTTACGTTGCATTTCTATTACAGTGTCATCGAAAATACATAGATCGTCAGCAAAGAAAAGCAGCAAAATGTCTAGAAACTCTTGTCCAACGAATATTCCTCTCAGATCAGAATCTTTTATCATTTGCTCCAGTTCAATAATGTAAAGAGAAAATAGGATCGGGCTGAGGTGACAGCCCTGTCTCACTCCAGTGTCGGTGTTAAAATAGTCAGTAATAGAAGAATTAGAAATTTTCACCGCTGATTTTACTTTTGAATAAATGTCCATTAAGATGTTAAAGAGTTTTCCATGGATTCCTTTCTTCAATAACATAAACCACAACAGTTTCCTGTTGACACAATCGAAAGCCTTGCGAAAGTCTATAAATAAACAATAGAATGCAATCTTGTATGAAATTATTGCAGTAATAAAGACGAGTCATATAACTAAAACGTTATGGAAACGTTATCGCCATAACGTTTTAGTTATACTGAATACTGTTAACCATTGAAGTAGCTAAGAAAATTGAAAATATATTGTGGTAATTATAATCATATGTTTGAAATCAAATGAGGTTTTGAACAAAGTGAAATTACAGAAGTAAATAAGAGTTTAATCTTCAGTCAGTTTATTTCTTGCAAAGGAGACAGAGATGAACATCACTTGTTACAAAGAAGTAATTTAAAATAGGTTCGTTATCTATTATTTCAGACGGTTAATGATGAAATGCTATATCATCTGAGAAAACAAATTCATCTCTGTAATTTGTAGTGAAAAGTGCGGTCCCTGGTGTGATTTTACTTTTCCACAAACAATCCTCTTATTGATTGCCAGGAAAAAATGTAAAGGAGTTGAAACCAAATGAAAAGAAAAATCATTTTAGGAGAATGAAGTATTTCGAAAGCCAAATCACTGCTTCAGTGTTTGTCCTTTCGAAGGAATAAAAAGAATAGAATTAACCACGAATAATAAGGAGGTACAAAAGACAAAGGATCTAAATGGTCGAGCATATTTCTTTTCACGTGTTGCCGTTTATATTTTGTAAATTGTATAAATGTTCATGTCAAAGATAAGCTTATCAGGTTCTCTTCATTCAGAATAAGTACAATCAAGTTCTTTTTTTTAGCTTCATTCATGAGGTGTGTTAAATCGCCAAAAACACATGTTTATACAATAATTATGTAATTGTCATCTGCGGAATTACCTAGTTGGATATCTAAACATTCGGTATGTGGAAAATTTAAGTTGTTTTATTGAAGATTTGTTTGTGAAATTAACAATCAAAATGTTGCGAAATTACTTTGAATAATGATTACCGCCAATATTGAAATTACTCCAGTGGCGTCACAGGAGTCATCGATTCAGGGACCACGGTTCCGCAGATATTCATTCTTGTCGCCGGGGCTATATAAATTAGGTTTTTTTTTAAAAAAGCCGTATATAAGTTATTTATGGGCCGATTTAAGAAATTTAAAATCGGGCAATTGTCAAATTGACATCCCATTTTAATGAATCCGAATGTGACCATATGTCATTACATCTATCTTTTAAATCAATAAGTATTCTTATTATTAACAGACGTATCGTTAAAGATCAACGATAATGTTCTTCAGACATGGGTTGTTGGTACTTTAATTTATATTTAATTTTTAAAGCTTCTTCATTTCTTATGATAGATTTTATAGACTAAAGTACTTCTCCAATTTAGATTTTATGACCAAGACAGATGCACTAAAGGATAACTGAGATACACAAATGTGCGACTTCAGTGATAATTAAATGTGATAGCATTTATAAGATACATAAAGTTTTAAAGTTAAAGTAATTTTCCTCTGTTATCTAAATTCCGAATTCGTCGTTACTGTTATATTTCATATATTAAATTTATTCTATCAATTGATACCATATCCAATTTCAACCTTTGCTAATTTCATTTGAATGAAACAGCATTTCCTGAAACTATGACAGATGTAGAACTTGGCTGTGTCGGTCAGGATAAGAGACACACTCATTTAAACTCTTCTGTAAATATACATTGTTTGATCATTTACACACACACGCATTGGGGTGAATTTAAGGGAAATAGCAAGTTGACTAATTTTAGAATTTGGTTATAGGGACCAGGACCCATATTTTCAAAGCTCTCTTGGCGTTAAGATAGTCGTAAGTGCCATACATTAACATTGACTTAAGACTATCATAGCACTAAGACAGCTTCGAAAATATGGGCCCTGGATATGACTGTTCAGTAATTCGAACTTGTCATTTGTAGTAAAGGATTTATCAGTTGAGGAATGGACAACTGATATTTGCTATAGGGTTTCTCATCGTGTAATTTGTCTTTAAAGGGGCAGTAGCACGTTTTTTGCAAATTTTATTTTTTCAAATTTCCCATTTATAATGATAGTTTATGTCATTTATATTTACTTTAGGGGGTAAAACATCTTCTTACCCAAACCAATTATCTGTAGTGGTAATACGGTTCTGCTTATAAAGCAGCATGGCGGCCATTTTAATGTGAACACGTTTTATTATTTCGAATGACAAAAAACGATTTCAATGGCTTTACGGAACTCTGTACGCTCATTTTGTAACTTAATTTTCCGAAGAGAGAAGGATGTTTTACTATTGGTGACATTATTTTTCAAATACATTTCATCGACTTATTTCAACCAAAAAACGTGCTACTGCCCCTTTAATGTTAATGAGGTCTGGGATTCTTTTCCAACCAGAATCTCGACAACTCTACTCTACAGTGAACTGCTCTACATGCAGTAAGTTATGAGTGAAATATCAGCCATGATAACAGTGAAGTACTCTTGAAAGTGGCATTTAGTCGTAATTCACATCACCTTGTTTATCGTTGAGAGTTGCACATTTTCTCACGTTTCTTAATATTTTCATGAAAAGTATATTCTGAACTGTTATTATTATTAATCAATCAATCCGATTCTTGGAATCAACATTTTGTTTGTAACTTTAAAATATTTCGGCTGAATGAAGATATTTTATGTTTCGTTCTGCCTTGAGTGATATGACATGTCGATGATATCAAACTCGCTCTTACAGTACTGAAATGAATTGAAGATATTGTATCTGGTTTAGACTGGGACAAAGTTGAAATAGAGTAGTTGCATATCAGTCATTCAGGAGAATAACATGCCGTGTTTGAAAATCAGAGACATGTTATACTGAATTGATAGTTCGTACATTTAAAATTGAAACCGAAGGTGTAGCAGATAAAGTTCAGTCCACAAAGAATTTGCTTTTTCTAGAGAACCAATCAGAATTATCCACCTGATGTCAAGGGTTGGAAGTATTTCTTCATGTATTCTTCAACAGTTACGCTCGAAATGTTGTGTACAAACTATTGAGCCTATTTAACGGGGATTATACATTGTAGATTTGGTGACGAAATAAGGGCCGCACAGGCTATGACCCAAACAATATGTTCATCTTCTTTTCCCGAAAGAAAAGGCCTATACAACTGAAATGTTGTGTACAGGCTCCTTGGCTAATGTGTATAATTAATTGTAGATTTGATAAATTTGAGGGCCCAATTTAGGGCCTCATAATATGTCATTACCTAAAAACTTATTAGCAACTTCTTCTCCAGAACGAAAAGGCCTAGAAAGCTAGAATATTTTGTACAGACTCTTCAGCAACTGGAAATAATTAAATGAACCAGTGCCACATGTGCTCAAGGGGGACACGTGCCGATAAATGGTGTGCTTCTGGACGTTGTCTTGGCAGTCATCCTCTGAACCGAATATAAAGATCTAATAATATCACTCTAAAAATTATATATCACATAGAGAGAGAGAGAGATTCTTTATTTCCTCCAGTTTACACCGAAGATCGAAGATTATACAAAACGGTGAAAATGTACGATTTACAAATTGGAGTACATACACATATTTACAAAAGTGTTAGAGAAAAGTAGCCGTTAGTGGACACTCAACATTTAAAACATGTATATGCTAGCTGTAAAAAACAATTATAGTTAATATATACAATATATTAACCATTAAGTGTAATTAATATTGTAACAGGTGGCGTCTTATTTTGAAAACATATAGTGAAAAGTTTAGAACAATGATTCCCAAAGTTTCGTGTTCAATATATCGTTTAAAATCAGTTATGCCCCCGAGAAGGAAAGCTAACATGTCTGTTTCATCTTGTAGTTCAAATGCAACATACGTTTCCACTTCAAGAAAATCTATCATAAACGGAAAGAAATTATTTCTGTCACAGTTAACATGTTCACAATGTAACAATAAATGAGTATCATAGTCGAACGTCTGTTTATGGCAAAGTTTGCACTCTGTAGAGATTTTACCACGTGATGAAATTTGTATGCAAACTCAAAGGGCAGATTTAAAGTCAGGATGTAGATATTGTAATTGCCAGAGAATATGATAGGTTCGTTTATGTAAACACGTTGGTATAGACACATATTTGTATTAAAGGATGTTCTCATAATCCATGAATGTTCCTCGTAACTATGTACAGATGTATTTACAATTCGTCGCCATTCATCTTTCGAGGGGAATACGCCTTAAAGATCTAATAGTATCAAATTCTACATCGCATATGCGCGCTGAAGATTTACACCCCTTAACTACAATCGACCTTATCAAAATGTTTTTGATAATAAGTATTTGAATTTTCATCCATACCCACTAGGATACCTTGAATTGTTTAACCAAAATTTAAGGTTCTTTTCAACATAATATTTGTTCTAACATAATAAGAGACTAGAAGTGTATTGAGTTTGGAACAGTTGAGTAAAGTGAGTGGCCACAATAACACCAGATAATCTAAACTTTTGAAAGGAAGTATATATTGTTGGAAAAAAAAGAGCAAATCTTCCGTAAAGTTATAGATCATTTTAGGATAGCTTTTTTTTTAAACTAGGTGATTCAATTTTTTTACATGGCATATGGATTTACATTTCAAGATGTATTTTACGCTGTAAAAGAGTTTGTTTAACCAGCATTGCACAGTTATATAATAAAGATGATGAAGGTGAACTAAGCAAATTTAAGTATTTCTGGACAGTAGCATTTGTATGATAATAAGGTGGGATATATTTCAATCTTAATTCTGTGTACACCGGGCATATAAGGAGAAAATGGTATTCGTTTTCGATGAGCTGCAACTGACATACTTGACATATTCTTTCTTCGTGTAATAAACCTTCCCATCTTCCAGTGTTAACTCTTAAAGGTAGTTCAGATAAGCGTAGCTGGAACAATAGCCTTCTCAGATCTTTATACTTAATTGTCGAAAGATACAATTCTGGAATAAAAATGGATTTAAAATCTTTGTAGTATGTCATTTTCTTTGATGTTGATATGTCATCTCTCCATTCTTTCAGGTTACAATCCTTAAGCCTTGTTCTAAAGGAATTGATAAATTTACTAATATCTCCAACATCTTGGGACATCCAAACGAATCCATAGCCATACTTGAACAAAAGTTCTCTTACATCAATGGCCCACGTTCTTCGGTTACTAGCATCAACTTTAAACATCATAGAATAGACTTGTTTTGGATATCTGTTCATCGGCATATGTAACAATTTACACCAGTATTTGATGCACTTTGTTTGATAGTCAATGTACAATCCATATCGTCCACAGTCGCCAAGAGCTGCTGAGTTCGAAACATGATTTCCAGACGAGAGGATGAATTTACAGAAACTGGCATGGAATTTTTCAATAATATGTCTTCTTTGATGTACCCATATTTCGGCTCCATATAAAATGATAGGCTTAATCTGAACGTCGAAAATTTTGAACAAGATATTTGGTGATAAATTCTTCAATTGGCTCTGTAGTGTTTTAATACTGAAAAGTGCTTTCCTTGCTTTGGCTGTTAGAACATCTACACCTTTACTCCAAGATAGTTTGGACGAAAACATCAGACCTAGATAATTATAATGAGTAGTAATCCTTATATCGATTTCACCATATTTCCACTTTTCGGATCCTTTCACGATGCCACCATTTCTGAAGACTATCATTTCTGTTTTCTCTAAATTAACTTCAAGTCCCCATTTCACACAGAACTTCTGTAGAACATCGATTTTACGTTGCATTTCTATTACAGTGTCATCGAAAATACATAGATCGTCAGCAAAGAAAAGCAGCAAAATGTCTAGAAACTCTTGTCCAACGAATATTCCTCTCAGATCAGAATCTTTTATCATTTGCTCCAGTTCAATAATGTAAAGAGAAAATAGGATCGGGCTGAGGTGACAGCCCTGTCTCACTCCAGTGTCGGTGTTAAAATAGTCAGTAATAGAAGAATTAGAAATTTTCACCGCTGATTTTACTTTTGAATAAATGTCCATTAAGATGTTAAAGAGTTTTCCATGGATTCCTTTCTTCAATAACATAAACCACAACAGTTTCCTGTTGACACAATCGAAAGCCTTGCGAAAGTCTATAAATAAACAATAGAATGCAATCTTGTATGAAATTATTGCAGTAATAAAGACGAGTCATATAACTAAAACGTTATGGAAACGTTATCGCCATAACGTTTTAGTTATACTGAAGACTGTTAACCATTGAAGTAGCTAAGAAAATTGAAAATATATTGTGGTAATTATAATCATATGTTTGAAATCAAATGAGGTTTTGAACAAAGTGAAATTACAGAAGTAAATAAGAGTTTAATCTTCAGTCAGTTTATTTCTTGCAAAGGAGACAGAGATGAACATCACTTGTTACAAAGAAGTAATTTAAAATAGGTTCGTTATCTATTATTTCAGACGGTTAATGATGAAATGCTATATCATCTGAGAAAACAAATTCATCTCTGTAATTTGTAGTGAAAAGTGCGGTCCCTGGTGTGATTTTACTTTTCCACAAACAATCCTCTTATTGATTGCCAGGAAAAAATGTAAAGGAGTTGAAACCAAATGAAAAGAAAAATCATTTTAGGAGAATGAAGTATTTCGAAAGCCAAATCACTGCTTCAGTGTTTGTCCTTTCGAAGGAATAAAAAGAATAGAATTAACCACGAATAATAAGGAGGTACAAAAGACAAAGGATCTAAATGGTCGAGCATATTTCTTTTCACGTGTTGCCGTTTATATTTTGTAAATTGTATAAATGTTCATGTCAAAGATAAGCTTATCAGGTTCTCTTCATTCAGAATAAGTACAATCAAGTTCTTTTTTTTAGCTTCATTCATGAGGTGTGTTAAATCGCCAAAAACACATGTTTATACAATAATTATGTAATTGTCATCTGCGGAATTACCTAGTTGGATATCTAAACATTCGGTATGTGGAAAATTTAAGTTGTTTTATTGAAGATTTGTTTGTGAAATTAACAATCAAAATGTTGCGAAATTACTTTGAATAATGATTACCGCCAATATTGAAATTACTCCAGTGGCGTCACAGGAGTCATCGATTCAGGGACCACGGTTCCGCAGATATTCATTCTTGTCGCCGGGGCTATATAAATTAGGTTTTTTTTAAAAAAAGCCGTATATAAGTTATTTATGGGCCGATTTAAGAAATTTAAAATCGGGCAATTGTCAAATTGACATCCCATTTTAATGAATCCGAATGTGACCATATGTCATTACATCTATCTTTTAAATCAATAAGTATTCTTATTATTAACAGACGTATCGTTAAAGATCAACGATAATGTTCTTCAGACATGGGTTGTTGGTACTTTAATTTATATTTAATTTTTAAAGCTTCTTCATTTCTTATGATAGATTTTATAGACTAAAGTACTTCTCCAATTTAGATTTTATGACCAAGACAGATGCACTAAAGGATAACTGAGATACACAAATGTGCGACTTCAGTGATAATTAAATGTGATAGCATTTATAAGATACATAAAGTTTTAAAGTTAAAGTAATTTTCCTCTGTTATCTAAATTCCGAATTCGTCGTTACTGTTATATTTCATATATTAAATTTATTCTATCAATTGATACCATATCCAATTTCAACCTTTGCTAATTTCATTTGAATGAAACAGCATTTCCTGAAACTATGACAGATGTAGAACTTGGCTGTGTCGGTCAGGATAAGAGACACACTCATTTAAACTCTTCTGTAAATATACATTGTTTGATCATTTACACACACACGCATTGGGGTGAATTTAAGGGAAATAGCAAGTTGACTAATTTTAGAATTTGGTTATAGGGACCAGGACCCATATTTTCAAAGCTCTCTTGGCGTTAAGATAGTCGTAAGTGCCATACATTAACATTGACTTAAGACTATCATAGCACTAAGACAGCTTCGAAAATATGGGCCCTGGATATGACTGTTCAGTAATTCGAACTTGTCATTTGTAGTAAAGGATTTATCAGTTGAGGAATGGACAACTGATATTTGCTATAGGGTTTCTCATCGTGTAATTTGTCTTTAAAGGGGCAGTAGCACGTTTTTTGCAAATTTTATTTTTTCAAATTTCCCATTTATAATGATAGTTTATGTCATTTATATTTACTTTAGGGGGTAAAACATCTTCTTACCCAAACCAATTATCTGTAGTGGTAATACGGTTCTGCTTATAAAGCAGCATGGCGGCCATTTTAATGTGAACACGTTTTATTATTTCGAATGACAAAAAACGATTTCAATGGCTTTACGGAACTCTGTACGCTCATTTTGTAACTTAATTTTCCGAAAAGAGAAGGATGTTTTACTATTGGTGACATTATTTTTCAAATACATTTCATCGACTTATTTCAACCAAAAAACGTGCTACTGCCCCTTTAATGTTAATTCGGATCACGAGGTCTGGGATTCTTTTCCAACCAGAATCTCGACAACTCTACTCTACAGTGAACTGCTCTACATGCAGTAAGTTATGAGTGAAATATCAGCCATGATAACAGTGAAGTACTCTTGAAAGTGGCATTTAGTCGTAATTCACATCACCTTGTTTATCGTTGAGAGTTGCACATTTTCTCACGTTTCTTAATATTTTCATGAAAAGTATATTCTGAACTGTTATTATTATTAATCAATCAATCCGATTCTTGGAATCAACATTTTGTTTGTAACTTTAAAATATTTCGGCTGAATGAAGATATTTTATGTTTCGTTCTGCCTTGAGTGATATGACATGTCGATGATATCAAACTCGCTCTTACAGTACTGAAATGAATTGAAGATATTGTATCTGGTTTAGACTGGGACAAAGTTGAAATAGAGTAGTTGCATATCAGTCATTCAGGAGAATAACATGCCGTGTTTGAAAATCAGAGACATGTTATACTGAATTGATAGTTCGTACATTTAAAATTGAAACCGAAGGTGTAGCAGATAAAGTTCAGTCCACAAAGAATTTGCTTTTTCTAGAGAACCAATCAGAATTATCCACCTGATGTCAAGGGTTGGAAGTATTTCTTCATGTATTCTTCAACAGTTACGCTCGAAATGTTGTGTACAAACTATTGAGCCTATTTAACGGGGATTATACATTGTAGATTTGGTGACGAAATAAGGGCCGCACAGGCTATGACCCAAACAATATGTTCATCTTCTTTTCCCGAAAGAAAAGGCCTATACAACTGAAATGTTGTGTACAGGCTCCTTGGCTAATGTGTATAATTAATTGTAGATTTGATAAATTTGAGGGCCCAATTTAGGGCCTCATAATATGTCATTACCTAAAAACTTATTAGCAACTTCTTCTCCAGAACGAAAAGGCCTAGAAAGCTAGAATATTTTGTACAGACTCTTCAGCAACTGGAAATAATTAAATGAACCAGTGCCACATGTGCTCAAGGGGGACACGTGCCGATAAATGGTGTGCTTCTGGACGTTGTCTTGGCAGTCATCCTCTGAACCGAATATAAAGATCTAATAATATCACTCTAAAAATTATATATCACATAGAGAGAGAGAGAGATTCTTTATTTCCTCCAGTTTACACCGAAGATCGAAGATTATACAAAACGGTGAAAATGTACGATTTACAAATTGGAGTACATACACATATTTACAAAAGTGTTAGAGAAAAGTAGCCGTTAGTGGACACTCAACATTTAAAACATGTATATGCCAGCTGTAAAAAACAATTATAGTTAATATATACAATATATTAACCATTAAGTGTAATTAATATTGTAACAGGTGGCGTCTTATTTTGAAAACATATAGTGAAAAGTTTAGAACAATGATTCCCAAAGTTTCGTGTTCAATATATCGTTTAAAATCAGTTATGCCCCCGAGAAGGAAAGCTAACATGTCTGTTTCATCTTGTAGTTCAAATGCAACATACGTTTCCACTTCAAGAAAATCTATCATAAACGGAAAGAAATTATTTCTGTCACAGTTAACATGTTCACAATGTAACAATAAATGAGTATCATAGTCGAACGTCTGTTTATGGCAAAGTTTGCACTCTGTAGAGATTTTACCACGTGATGAAATTTGTATGCAAACTCAAAGGGCAGATTTAAAGTCAGGATGTAGATATTGTAATTGCCAGAGAATATGATAGGTTCGTTTATGTGAACACGTTGGTATAGACACATATTTGTATTAAAGGATGTTCTCATAATCCATGAATGTTCCTCGTAACTATGTACAGATGTATTTACAATTCGTCGCCATTCATCTTTCGAGGGGAATACGCCTTAAAGATCTAATAGTATCAAATTCTACATCGCATATGCGCGCTGAAGATTTACACCCCTTAACTACAATCGACCTTATCAAAATGTTTTTGATAATAAGTATTTGAATTTTCATCCATACCCACTAGGATACCTTGAATTGTTTAACCAAAATTTAAGGTTCTTTTCAACATAATATTTGTTCTAACATAATAAGAGACTAGAAGTGTATTGAGTTTGGAACAGTTGAGTAAAGTGACTGGCCACAATAACACCAGATAATCTAAACTTTTGAAAGGAAGTATATATTGTTGGATACAAAAAATATCAAATCTTCCGTAAAGTTATAGATAATTTTAGGAAAGCTTTTTTTTTAAACTAGGTGTTTCATTTTTTTTAAAAACTAGGTGTTTCTTCATTTAGTGTTCCAATATAATCGGCGTGTACCTAATTCAAACACGCAATTGATGAGGACATTTATAAGAAATAATTTGATATTATTAAGAAATAAAGATTTGAATGACAAATATGGAATTTTATGTTGTGTCTATAGTCTTGCCAAAGTATAAGGAAGTATAATGCAATCTTGTATGCAATTATTGCAGTAATAAAGACGAGTCATATAACTAAAACGTTATGGAAACGTTATCGCCATAACGTTTTAGTTATACTGAATACTGTTAACCATTGAAGTAGCTAAGAAAATTGAAAATATATTGTGGTAATTATAATCATATGTTTGAAATCAAATGAGGTTCTGAACAAAGTGAAATTACAGAAGTAAATAAGAGTTTAATCTTCAGTCAGTTTATTTCTTGCAAAGGAGACAGAGATGTCACTTGTTACAAGAAAGTAATTTAAAATAGGTTCGTTATCTATTATTTCAGACGGTTAATGATGAAATGCTATATCATCTGAGAAAACAAAATCATCTCTTTAATTTGTATTGAAAAGTGCGGTCCCTGGTGTGATTTTACTTTTCCACAAACAATCCTCTTATTGATTGCCAGGAAAACATGTAAAGGAGTTGAAACCAAATGAAAAGAAAAATCATTTTAGGAGAATGAAGTATTTCGAAAGCCAAATCACAGCTTCAGTGTTTGTCCTTTCGAAGGAATAAAAAGAATAGAATTAACCACGAATAATAAGGAGGTACAAAAGACAAAGGATCTAAATGGTTGAGCATATTTCTTTTCACGTGTTGCCGTTTATATTTTGTAAATTGTATAAATGTTCATGTCAAAGATAAGCATATCAGGTTCTCTTCATTCAGAATAAGTACAATCAAGTTCTTTTTTTAGCTTCATTCATGAAGTTTTCTGAAATTTATTGCTTAAATGACTCCATGCAGTTTTCATGGTATACATACTCATGCTATACATATCACTATTTCCAATTCAAGCTATACATATTGTCGGATTGATATATTAAATGATGTATAAAGAGTTCTTTATTATGTCTTACTGACAATGTTACCACCTGAACGTCATAAGCTCATAGACAATTGCTTCATTTCATGAATTATTTACTTATGAATGGCTTCCGTCTCTAAAAGTTGTCTCGAAACCTTTCACTCATTCCACCTTTGACATTGAAAGTAACAGATCCTGTGCAGAGCTTTATACATGTACATCATGGATTTAGCGTGTGTGTGTGTATCTCTGATGCTTTCTGTCGCTAACTCAGCACCTGAGCTTCAACAGCTGAAAACTAAGCACTATTCTGGAAATGCCTTAGCATCAGTCACCAGACTTACCCGGATGAAGACGGTATCTGTTCTGACATGCAGTTTCCACTGCTCTGTCCTGGAACAATGTTCTGGGTTCTCGTATTCAAAGAAGTTACAATCTTGTATTTTATTTGACAGAACAGTAGGCAGCAAACCAAAAATTAGAGATGTTTACATGAAAGCCGGTAATATATGGTTTATATGTCACCCTTGTGTTATGTGTTCCAGGTCTTATCTTGTTATTTTTAATTCTTTATATCAAAATGACATGTGGCTTTTGACATTATTAAATCAATATGGTTGACATTTTAACTAGTACATACAGGAAAGGTGAAATGTGATTGGTAAAATTCGCCCAGTTTTGGATACTCCCCACAAAAATCAAATAAACAAGTTTTGCCTGTACACAGATAACAGAGCTACATCACCAGGTGGACCAAGTGTGGAAATCTCACCAACACGTAAACCAGATTAGTGCCATACAACACTCTTGTTTTTATGGATCGAAATTGTGCATAAATGTGTTTTGATCAGTTTATAAAACCTTCTCATTTTAATCTAAAGTTGTTTTCGGCATCGCGTTTGCATTTTTCTATCAAAGGTTTTATTCTGAAACAAAACAGAAGAGCTACTAATATAAATAGGTACATGTAGACAAATATATAAAATCCAAGTTTCCGAAATAGTCATGGATCACCAATACCATCAACAGAAAAAGGGGTAATTACCTTAATTGTGGTGTAAAATGAAAATACGGAAATTAAGGTAGGTTAATTGGCATTGATTTCTAATAATAACACATGGTATTACAGTTATCTTTGGTGCTTCTGGCTTGGTTTTCAAAGGAAATAAAATACGTTGTATGAAGGTTACAGCGTCAAACTTTTCCCCCATCTTAAATTACACTTGTGACGTCATCCTATTGTTCTTTCACTCCATTATTTTTCAGTAATTGAGAGTTACACATCACATACTATTTTTGAAGTAGAAATTTAATTTCTTTAACTTTTTAAAGCAATTGTGATAAGAGCAATACTTTGAGTGTAATTTAAGTAGGGTAATATCCTCGTAACTCTCCATTCCTTTAAAATAATGGGCCTCGGCTCCATTATTTTTAAGGATTGGAGAGTTACTCGGACATTACCCTCTACACACCAAACCACCAAAATGAAGCCTCTGGTATACGGTCCGACTTCAGGCAGTATATGAGAAAATACATGATTTAAAAAAAGACAATTTAAAAACTCTAATTACATTTTGATATGGTGTTATAGACAATGTTAATCTAATTCCATGTCATGTAAAGTTAATTGCGCAATGCAGTTATACAGCCAGCAATTGTTGACTGTAATCCAGTAGATTTTCTTTGTAGGACATTCGTAATCTAAGCTTTACAATGAAACATCATATCAATGAGTTTAATAAAAGTTCAAGAAAGGAGATAAATCTCTCCCAAGTAATTACAGACCCATTAGTCTACTGTCTATACATGGCAAAATTCTAGAAAGAATAACGTTAAAACATTTGCATAACCATTTTTATAAGTCTAGTATATTAAATAAATTCAAATCAGGTTTTACTGAAAATCATTCTACTACATCCCAACTCATTGAAATCTATCACAATATTTTTTCATCTCTACATAGCCACCACTTTTACTGTATGGTATTTTGTGACATTTCCAAGGCTTTTGACAGAGTTTGGCACAAGGGTTTATTGCACAAATTAGAACATTACGGTATTCGCGGTGGCCTTCTGAATTGGTTAACGGATTATCTATCCGATAGACGACAACGTGTATGTATCAACGGTACATTATTAAAAGAACTACATGTTACTGCAGGGATTCCCCAGGGATCTGTCATTGGCCCTTTTTTATTCCTTGTGTATATCAATGATTAACCCGATAACTTACAAAACGTCACTAGATTGTTTGCTGATGATGCATTACTTGAAGCTGCTTGAAAAGATTTAAATTCTGTTGAAACTTCTCTTAACAATGACTTAGCCAAATTACACAATTGGGCTAACAAATGGTTGGTTAACTTTAACCCCAATAAGACTAAATTCATGCTATTTAGCCATAGTAATAGTCCTCAGGTACCTAGATTAGTATTCAATAATGATCAAATGGAACGTGTACATCAACATAAATATCTTGGCCTTATCTTCTCGGACAACACTAAATGGTCCAATCATGTTGATCTTGCCATAGAAAAGGCTTCAAAACTAATCTCTTCTGTACCTGTGTTAAAGTATTTTTGAATAGAAGTATTTTTTCACGAATGGATGAAATGTATATTCGACCCATTTTAGAATATGCTTCTGAGGTCTGGGATAACTGTTCGGATGTTTTGTGTAACAAATTTGAAAAGGTCCAAATTGAAGCTGCAAACCGGCTTACCAAAGTTTGCTTCTAGAGATAGCTTATACAAAGAAACTGGTTGGTTGCCTTTAAAATTTAGACGTGAAATAAGAAACTTTGTACATTTTACAAAAGTATTAATATAGAAGCTCCAGATTATCTGATTAATTTACTTTCACCAGTCACTGAATCTATTTCTCATTACAACTTGCATAACAAATCAAATTTATCTATTCCAAAATTTCGAACTGCAGTCCTTCAAAAGTCGTTTATTAATGACTGTGCTTATCTATGGAATATACTTTCCTCAACAATAAGATGTTTAAATTCATTATTGTCATTTAAAGCAAAATTATCTGAAAAAGTATGTAAAATCCCAAAATATTTTCTATTCGGTGATAGGAAGATGAACATTATAGTATGTTACATTACAGTATGTTAAGAAATGATTGTAGTTCCCTAAACGCTGTTCTGTATCGTGTCAAGTTATCTGAAAGTAAATATTGATCCTGTATGGAAATCCAAATCTTCCACAGTCAATGAAAACATATTTCACCAGCTTCATAAATTCATTGGAAAGAGTCAACGGTTCAATTAATACATAAATACTAATGTATGTTTTTACCATATTCAAAGTGCATTTTGTCATAAGAATAACATTTCTAATTGTGTGTATTTTAGCCTTGTCAAATAGTTGTCGATTACGTGGAGAGGGCTTCTATAAGTTTCATAACTTGTGCCCAATCCATTTCTTAAATGAATAAAATATGTTTTCAAAATCAAAATAAACAATGCCTAGCCTAGGAACCATTGTTTCACAGCCCCTTCCCGTATTTCGTCATCTGTGATGTCATAAACCAATTGTTCGTGACGTCACTGTGGCTTCCTGTCGCAAGAAAAGTGGACCGTCTCCTTACTAGTTGATTGCCCTCGAAAGTGAGCTTTACGAAACTCGTGCAAATTTGTGTATAACCGTCGCTCCCCGCTCGGGCATTACACAAATTCTCGTTTCGTTAAAGTCATATGACACACTTCCTCGGGTAATAATCTCTATAAGTGAATGCGTGGTAATATTAAGTTCTCGTTCAAGAGGTAAAATAAAGTCATTAGGGTATATTATGAAATAATAAACATGGTATGACTTTATCACCTTTGCTAGAATGAATACATAAAACACTATAAAGAAGGCATATTTTGTCGACAGTATGTAGTACTTATGTATTTAATGTGTACCAAACACATTTTCAAATTTTAGCATTATTTCACATAAAGTTGGCATTTCAAATGTTGTTCTATTTGTAAAGATCTAGGAAATATTTGAACCTCGGTAATTGAATTAACATGTCTGTGTGTGATAATATATACGACATTTCTGATAGTTTTAGTTTTATTTTATAAAGAATTTGATAAAAATATAAGTAATATAAGTAATTATTGATGACGAATTTGAGCATTGTATCATATAATTGATTCTACCATTAGGTCAACTTAAGTGTTTAACCCAGTACTCATTATTTATATTATAGATTTGAAGAACAGTATGAATACATATTTTGCAACATAGACAACGTTTTGTTTGTTTTTCAGAAACCAAGAAATGTGCTAAGCCACTAAATCAGAATATCAGTTTAACAGGTGAATACTCAGAGGTTGGCGAAGAAGTCGAGTATGCTTGTCCAAATGGATATACTGTATGTGGGTTTAAGAAAGACAGGAAGATCACCTGTATGCCAGATGGACAATGGAGTCAACCGAAAAGTACCTGTCATAGATGTGCGTGGAATGACTTTGTATGTATTTTTTTACTTTGAAAATCATATCAGCTATTAACTACAAATGCAAACCTTCAATGATAATACAATGCAATGAGAATTTAGCTATAATATGTATTCAAATTGATCATGATTAACTGAAGATTCTTGATACCATCAATATCACGGTAAATTTATATAGAGAACATCACCAAATGTCTGATATTTAAAAGTGTAACAGTTGCCATGGCAAGTTTCCCAACTGAGAAGACAATTTGTTGAGATATTCCATTTGTTATATAATGAGCAACACAATCGGTAACATTAAACCGTCAGTAACTGGAAGTAATTGCACTAAAACGTCAATTCCTTAGTCATAATGTTATTATGTTATTTTCTCAAATTATGTAAGAATCAAAATACGTTTGGTATCATCTAAAACCCGTCTTTATTATCAGTCAAATAAAAGGATATGAAGATATTTGAATTAAAAACTACTAGGAGACCTGACAAATGACCATAGCTTAATCACAGTTGCGTGGTATTTCTTCCATTAAAACACGTCAACTTTTTCCCTTTTTTTATGCCCATAATTGTATACAGTTATTTACAGGCAACATTGAATGTAGAATTTAACACTCAAATAAATGGTATATTTTACAAACAAGCAGTTGCAGTTTCAACAAAGTCATTGACATAGCAGTGCAGTGTAATTTTGATGGCAATTTACTTTTTATTATTTATATCATATATCATTGCCAATTGTAGCAATATAAATGTGTACGTCGGTACTGATTAATGTGATAAATCATAGTTATGTGTTGAACTTACACATAGAGAAATGATGTTAATTGATGAGAAATTACGGAAACAGAGTCCATTTTCATTTTCCACTTTGTTATGCAACTGATAATGTTATGTTCTCATTCCCACACGGTCATGTTCGCTACAGGTAAAGGGGAGGCCCAATGATGTGATTCTAACGTGTCCAATTGAGAGAGCTGCTAAAATTTACATTGTTGGGAAAATTGAAGAGTTCAAGTATAATACCACGTACGTATTCAGATTGCGAGTGTAGGGACTTTAAACATATTATTGTCTTTTGAACTATTTGAAGTCAGGTTTTAAAAGGAGCAATGGTAACAATTTGTAAAATAAAAATTTTAACATTCCAAGGCATTCATTTAACAGATTAACAATCACTCGTTACCAAGCCTGTTGATGTCAAAACTTTTTATTGTCCTTAATGAAATTATGTAAGAGAAGAATAATATATATAAGAAATAAACCCGAATGTAAATATACATATTTATGATGTTTAAGACTATGATGTTTGCACGTGCATTCGCAGTTGTCCGATTTTTGTGGTTACAAAGTCAATGATTGCTCCTGACTTCACAAATTCCTCACATTAAATGAGTCAAAACCATTACTTTCACAACAAATACTGTTTAAAATATTTTTAATGAACAGACAGAAACGATTTCAAAAGTTTACCTGTGTCAAGTTTTCAATTTTGCTCAGTAAAATTTTACAAAGAACTTTGTGTGATATGACACATACATGTAATTATAAAATCCTCCATATTTGCAGATTCCGTCTCAATGTCTCTGGGAAGGGAATTCTTGTATCATTCACACTCTGGCCGAAGAAGAACAAGAAAGCTGAGTTTGAACTCAGATTTAAACACAGTAATTCTAAATGGAAAGTACAAGAGCAATATACATCACTGTTTCAAATGAAGGAAAATACAACCATCAACTTTCAATTTGAGGTCAACATGAAATCAGTCGCGGTGAGTGAAATGTTCTGTCAAGGATATATTCCAATCAAATTATTACTGAAGTTATAACTCAGATACATTTCATTACCGTGGACATATTTATGATATATAAGAATGGGATGAATATAGCTGTCTATTAAATTTAAGTTTAAGTAGCAATGCATCATGTTCCTCAAACTAATCAAAATTGATTTTCAAACAGATTATTTAAGACACTTAAAAGTAATGCTTGTATTTTTTGCACAGTATTGGAACTATTTGCCAGTAGGGTAGGATATGCACGCATTGTGTAGTGAACCAAAAATAGAGAATATCACGCAAGTGCCTTCTGATACCAAATAAATAAACGAATGTTTCATTTTGTTATTTTCTAGAATTTTGGTAATTCAGGCGTTACAAGTGGTATTACCAATGTATATAATGTTTAATAATATCATTTGAGAAACATTTATTCTATTATCAAACACTCTTCGATTATGATTCATTTCATTTAAATATTAATCAACTGTTTTATGATGTCTATATAAAATTGTAGATGTCATCCTAGTGGTGTGATAATCCCATAGTACTACATGTGTACAGATTAACAGACATCTTTACTAAAATGCATCACCCTGGATTTTTAAACACCCTAATGTAACTCCTAAAGAGTCAACATTAAACTTGGAGATAATTATGTTTAATTTCAGTTGCTGATAGACGGGACGCATTGCGCTAGGTACGGTTCTCGGGATCGTTTCATCATTGAGAAAGTGTCTCTTGGTAGCGAGTTCCACATCAACAATATTCACATGACTTATCGATTCCCTCACCGGGCCAGAGTATAATCTACCACATTTCTGATTATCTGCCATAATACTAATAATATGTCCATTTATAGAGCCCACTTATCCATCCACTCAGTGGTTGCTCAAGGCGCTATAGGAGTATTATTGTCCTGGTCGAACCAAAGCTGACATAATTGTCACCTCCATCACAGCTGTTACCAGGTACCCATTTACTGTTGGGTGAACAGAGGCATATTTTAATAAAGTCACTTACCCAAGGTTACACGATAAGTCTCTGAACTCATGTCTCAGTGTTGGGCAGGAATTTACCGCTGAAACTCTCAGTTTTATCCAGCAATGAAGCGGGTGACCCACCCAGTCAGCGAGCTGCGCCCGTTGTTGCTGAGATATGCATAGGACAACGTGCAACCACATAACTTGTCACATCAATATTCTGAAATCGTCATTTAATCTATTTACGTCTCATGCCTTTTATTTCCCATAGTTACAGGGTGCTTACATCCAGATTGAGTTTAAATGTTAAATTTCAAACATGTCTTCAATAACCATGGTGCTAATATCATGTAATATAGATCTTACACTTATTTGAGAAAACTCTAATCTTTGTTGTTTAGTATTATGTTGAAAGGCCTCAAAGGCGCTGTAGCACGTTTTTGCACATTATGTTTTCTCAAATTTGCCATTTATCATTAAAGTTTATACAATATATTGTTAAGTAAATAAGTAAAATATATCCATAGCAAACGGCTACCCGTATTCGTAGAAAATGGTGCAACGTTTAAAGCGTCAGTGGTGTGGAACTCTTCAGCGTGAGAGGTAGATGTGTAGATCTAATGAGAATTTGAGGGTTCAGACAGCAATATGATTGACCATTCCATCATTGTACCATACTTAAAACTCTACTCTGAACACATGAACCACCTTCGAGTGACCATTTGAATGTGAACACATTAAAATGACCGCTCGACGGGAAATGCACTCGCATTGCTTAGCCGAACTATGTACATTCGTTTTAAAACTCTTTTTATTGATTTAGAAGTATTATTTAGCAATTGGAAACACTTATTTATATTTTTGTGAGATCACTTTATTTCTTAAAGAAAATCGTGCTACAGCGCCTTTAAAATATAACATAATGTATTTTTACATGAATTTTGAATGTATTCTATGCTGCCTTAGCAGTTCAAATAAAGACGAAATTCAGTGGCCCAGTTTATTTTTATTGCATATCTTAATAAAGTAGATACAGGAAGATTACAAAGATTAAAACTTAAATAATGAAACACAATCATAAGTAAGAAGTCCTAAAGATCACCAGAACACTTTTACAAACCCAAATATAATGTAGATTTCCAAAAGGTATATACCAATGATCACTGAAAAAATCCAAAGGTATTCCTGAATGCATAATGAAATATATACTTCATTTGGGATTATGTTAGATGTAAATATAGACGATTTAACATAACCAATTGCAGGGGAGAGAACTTAAATCAATTTCATTTGGTATATTTTACATATCCAAATACAGAAAATTGACAGAAAAGCTTCATGACCAGAGGAAACCTATTTCCTAAAGTAGGAAATACATTTCCTAAGTTCATAGAAAATAAGACACCCCATGTAAACTTTTCATATTCATAAATTGTTTTCATTAGATGCGTTTCTCCTGCTATTTGATTAAAAGGAACATCTTTTACCCACTTTGCATTTTGTCACAGTATTGGATATATTGATTTTTTGCCGGAGACTTGTTTTCTTTTAATTTGTTAACAAAATGATCTAATGGTTCCTTTATCAAATATATACCTTACATGCATCTCTTAGCATTGTTGTCACATTTTGTGACAGGAACCTTTTGCATTCCACATCATGAACCGATTTTGTTTGGTTGATTATCATATTTAACATAAACCATATAATTGCAATGTTCATTCCATAATTCACTATTCATAACCCTTGGATGAATAATTAATACCGTGAAATTTGTTCCATTGGTGACAGTGAGGCGAAGCAGAGCTTGACAAACAGGGAAGTAAAAATGCCTGTACAACACTGCACAAATGTGAAGTTGTTCTCTTCCTTAGTTGTTATGCCATTGCATGTCATTTAATCGCACGTTTCAGAAACTGCAGTGGAAAGAATCCTTACTTAACATGTTTTGACAGTATTTACTATTAAAGTAAGTTTCCCAACAAACTAATATATAAAACGTAAAATGATAAACTATATCATTACTTCTAGATATTACTTTTATTGACTAATTTTGGTAATTCAAATGAAACATGAATTGTGCCGCCGCATATTTTTAGACCACATGACCAAACAAGTTAAGAGCAGAATCAACCACTCGAAATAGCCACTTATGAACTAAACTGAGTAAAAATGAAACTTGACACTTAGTTTTTCTGTCACAAAAATTTCAATATTTGTTTTAAATCAATGTTTGCATTCGTATATTGTGCAAAGATCAATTGGGTATAATTATAAGACAGAAACACATAATCACGTTTGTCTATAAAGTCGATAACATGACATTCACAGAATGAAGTGAATTGATCTGAGGTGATCAGTAACGAGTGTGTCCACCTCTACCTCAGGACAAAAAGTGGTTGCTGGATTCCTCCGGAATCTTCAAGATCGGAACATTTTTGGGAGAATCCGGAAGGATCCGGCAAGCTGATTCCATCATTTTCTTCTGTGATATATCGTCTCGTACAGCCACACAACGTCTCCTCGTGGATCTTAGAACGTTAGTGAACACTGCCCGAGGAAGACGTCGCCATTGTTCATCAAGTTGACGTTGAAGATCTTGCAACGTCTGTGGTGGATTAACTTGTTGACGAACACGTCGACCCAGTTCGTCCCAGATGTGTGATCGGATTGAGGTCGGGGCTTCACGATGGCCAATCCAGGACTTGAACACTAGCAGGTGTGCGAAAATTATGTGTTGTCTTGCGGAAACGTTAGTCCAGGGCCGTATTTCTCTGCATAAATGGAAGGAGAGCAGAGGTCAAAATGGGTCTATGGGTCTCATTTTGGTAAAAATTCAAGGTACCAAGGTGTTCCACGAGCACATTTACAGTCCTTGCAAACTGTTCAGCATGCAATCGGCCAATATCCGAGTTTCCGAATTTTTTACGGTTTTTTTTGCCACGCATTAACTTCTTAAACATTGAGGCTGGAGTCATTTGAGTAATTTGAATTTTACCTGATACCCTTTGACTTTGCAGTGGTAACCATCTGTAATCTACAGTGCCAGTAGCTCAACATGTTCTCTGACATTTACCAATGATATGACAAACCATGGGCTGATATGCAAAAGAAACGATAATCCTTAAAATTCGCGTTTCTTTTGCTGTTCAGTATACATTCTTCGACTCTAAACTAGATAAACTAGAAGGATGTATTGCTGATTTAGCAACGAGGGGTGTGCACTTATAGAAATTATTATGCATCTCAGTAAGGTCAGAGTGTTATTTGGCACGTGTACAACTGTAAACTTTTCTGAAAATTTATGTGCAGACTCCCTGGCAAATTGGGCTATCTAAATTGTATATTTCGTGACCCAAATAGAGTCACAGGGTTCGCGACCTTAAAAAAGAACATTTTTTACTTCTTTTTAGCTCATCAGGCCTGAAAGACACGATGGGCTTATGACATGGCATGGCATGGTGTCCGGCGTCCGTCCGTCCGTCCGTCTGTGAACTTTTCGCTTTTTCGTCTTCTTCTCCAGAACCAATGGGTCTAGGGAGCTGACATTTTGTAAACAGACTAGATTTTGTGATCCAGTGTCCCCACGTAAAGGCCTCGCAGGCCATAACTTAAAAATCTACTTTCATCTTCTCCTCCAGAAAAAAATACCTAGAAGGCTGAATTGTTGTGTACTGACTCTTTAGCCAATGGGAATTCTAAACTGAAGATTTGGTGACCTGTGGCCCGAAATAAGGGCCTCACTGGCCATGACCTAAAATCCTATTTTCATATTCCTCTCCAGAAGAAAAAGACCTAGAAGGCTGTAATGTTGTCTACGGACTTGTTAGCAACCGAAGATTCTAAATTGTAGATTTGGTGACCCTGTGGCCCGAAATTAGGGTCTCACAGACCATCACCAAAAATCCTCTTTTCATCTTATTCTCCAGAACAAAAAGAACTAGTAGGCTGAAATGGTGTGTACAGACGGTTTTGCCAATGGAAATTCTAAATTGTAGATTTGGTGACCCTTGGGCCCCATATAAGGGCCTCACAGGCCATGACCTAAAAAAACTATTTTGGTTTTCTTCTCCATAAAGAAAATACTCAGAAGGCCGTAATATTGTGTACAGACTCTTTCGCCAATGGAGATTCTACATTGTAGACCTGTGGGCCAGAATAAGGGTCTCAAGGGCCTTGACCCTAAATCTATTTCAGTCTTCATCATTAAACAACATAAGCCCTGAACTACAGAGCCCATGGCTCTATTTTTGTAACAGAGCTACACTCAGTTTAGAAACATATGGTAAACAGGTTGCTGTCTTGGTAATCAAGAATGGCGCAAATGTCCATTTAGACCACATCATTAAATAAAAATTGTTTGTTCTTCCAGGAAAAGTTTATGCTTAAAAGTCAATTAAACACGTTCTTAAAACCCCTTTATGTAATTTGATAATGTAAGGAAACAATCTTCAATCATTTATTACATCTACCAGTGAGCTATATGAATATCGAAAATAATGAATTTTGCGTCATTCTAAACTACCCTGTTTAAAAACTAAGATAATTAGACCCAGCTTGAACATCGTGTTTTTGACTGTGCATAAACAAATGTTAAACACTAGATTCTAATGAACTCACCTATAAATGATGATTGTTTCTAAATAACTAACATCAAACATATTTCTGTTGATTCGGATTATGAATCCGTTGACTATATTTTCTTTTATCTTGAATGCTGATTTGAGGGTCTTTAACCTCATGCATCTCTTCTAAATAAGACAGTGAAGTTATTCTTTATGTTCTTCTTTAACCGGGACTTAAGGGTGATTCGATTCCCAAAATGAATTATTTCCAGTCTGGAGTAAGCATTTACTGCCATTAGAGTTCCTTACAATGACATATGATATATATTTAAATATTAATCTAGGTCCGTTAAACAATTATCATTCCCTCAAAAAAGACGTTCTGCTTACTGAAATAAAATGATCTCACGAAAAAGTAAGTCAGTGTTACAAATGGTTTGATACAACTCCTCAATCCATAAATATAGTTCTAAAACGAATGAACATGGTTCGGTTAAGCCATTTCCCTTCACTCAAGGGTAGTGCAATAGATCCTACTCAGTAGAGATTTGAATATGGTACAATGATGGACTAGTCAACCATCATGCTATCTGAACTCTCAAATTCTCATCAGTCCTACAAATCTACCTCTCAAACTGAAGAGTTCCACACCACTGTCTCTTTAAGCGTCGCACACTTTCTAGGGATATGGTTGATCTCGTGTAAAAATATGTTTTACCCTCTAACGCGACAATATTCATGTATTGTATAAAATTTGATAATAAATGGAAAATTTAGGAAAAGGAAATTTACAAAAGACGCGGCTTTAAAAGCATAAACATCCAATACGAATTTACCACTCCCTTTAACGATGAGTTGTGGTACAGTCATTTAAACAGATTGTATCAAATGACGTCTTGAGATTGGTTATGTTCAGCCGTTCTTAAAAGATAGATGCAATGACGTATGGTCAAAATCCGATTCATTAAAATGGGATGTCAATTTGACAATGGCTCAATTTTAAATTTCTGAAATAGGTCCATAAATTACTTATATAGGGCTTTTTTTTAAAAACGCTTAATTTAGCCCTGGCGACCAGAATGAAAGTCTGCGGGGAGTAACCTCGTTATCGGCGATAGTAATAAGTCAACGTAATTTCGCAACATTTTTATTTTAATTTCAAAGAAATCTTCAATAAACCAACTTAAATTTCCCATATATCGAATGTTTAGATATCTGACTAGGTAATTCCGCAGATGACAATTACACAATTATTACATAATCATGTCTTTTTGGCGATGTAATAACCTCATAAATTCATTTAGCGGCAGTGATAATCATCATTAATTAATTAACGAGGCTCGGCAGAGTAGATGTCTAGCCGACCACGTCTGTCGCTTATCACAGTCAGGCCTCAGTGAGCATTTTCAAAATGAATCGCCCAACTAATTGCGGTAGTGTTAAAATAGGTGAATTAAAATCGTCTTAAGTGTCAATTGCAAGTGTATATTGTCTCGATGTTATGCTCAATTGATTCTGATATACAATATACGTAGAGGTAATCATCTGTCATTCTTGAGAAAAATGCATTTCATCAGATCTTTAACAATTTAGGAACCATATCTTCCTCTTAACAACACTATAGAGAAGTGATGGTAATATAAGTTTTAACTTAGATTTTCAGCGATGTTTAGATAATGATAACTTTCAATTATCGAGCAGGACATGTTCTACCTTGTAATTCGTGATTTTTCAAAATCTGTTCCTGGAATCTCTTTTTGATTCGAGGATGGTACATGTACATTGAAGGTACCATCATAATTTACGTTCTATCATATCAGTAAATATCACCATGCAATGTGAAAACTTATTGTATTTAGGATGAAAATGTTGACGTTTCACATGTATTTAGCTTACCAAGTAGAATATGTAAATCTCTCAATCGTTACATGTACATGAGCACATGAGCCTCTTTTTTTCAATTGGAGTGGGCAGTTTAACGATTTTGAGCTGGTTATTCATCTGAAAATATAAAACCTAGAAATTAGAGGAAAATGGTAAACTGAATTATTCCGTGTGCCAATTTAAATTTTATCACCAAGGAATTGACTCGAATGCATATGATGTTTTACTATAGACTGGCATAATGATGATTAATTGACCACAGGTTAAAAATAAAAGTATAACGACATACGACATTATGCCAGATGTTACTGTAGCAAGGTTCTCGGGGCACGCTCCATTGAGTCCATTGTCCGTTAGTCTGGCAAGTGATTGTGTTGCTTGTCTGAGGCCCACAACGTATATAGTTATTATTAAGGCCGGTTCACACTGTCCCGAATATAACAAAAGATGCCAACACGAATTAGAAAATACTCATTTCGAACGAATTTGGTTCCGATTTTGGTCAAAAACTTAGCGGTTAGCATTACGATGTTATCACAACGGAACTAAAGAGGGCATATAATCAATACTAACAAAATAATGTGTGTGTGTGTATATATATATATATAATATATATAATATATATACAATCAATGGTAATCGAGTCCACTGCACACTTCTTCCTCCTGGTTGATGGTCCAAGAAAGATTACTTCTGTCTTTTCAGGATTTAGTTTCAACATATTGAATGCCATCCAGTTCTGTGTGTCCTTACAACAAGAAGACAGTACACGTGTTGATTCCAAAGATGAGGTGTCATTTGGTTTGAAAGATGTAGAAAGTTGTTTATCATCAGCAAAACTGTGACGTGGGAGTTTGTGCTTCTGGATAAGGTCGCTGAGGGGTCTGGTGTACAGACAGAAAAGTGTTGGTCCAAGCACTGAACCTTGTGGTACTCCACAGTTTAGAAGAACATGTGACGATGAGGTATTGTTCACTATAATCGACTGAAATCTGTCACTGAGGTATGAGTGGAGTGCTATACCATGTGGCCCAGGTTTATCGTGATTTATAGCGTCGAAAGCGGCACTTAAATCCAACAGTACAATAAGGGCACAGTAACCATCATCAATAACAGAACGGGTATCATTGACTATCACTGACTATTTTATATATATATATATATATATATATATATATATATATATATATATATATAATACATGCTTATATACATGTATGTAATGAGTTTTTTCAGTACAGATAAAGTAAGCGTATGCATGTAAACCTCAATGGTAAATATAGGTACTATATATTTCATTCTCATTGTGATATATAGAGGTATTGTTACATAATTACACAGGTTATAATATGTAATATATATACCATTACATATCTCATATTGACATAAACCTTTTGATGTAGTAAATGCCCTCGTCACCAAATCAATACGACATGGTATAATCACAGTGTGCATTCTTGCAAGGTATGACCGCAGTCGCGTTACTTTCTTATGACTTCGGTCATTTTCGTGTTACTTTCGTATGGCCTTCGCTTGTGAAATCTGCCCTATTGTCCCGATGGACGGGCGAAGGAAAATACGACGATGATACGAAGCATACGATGTCATCTCGATAGACGTACGAAAGGCACGATGAGGACATGAATGCATCACGAAACTAATATGTCAAATATTTGGCTCGCTCTCCCGATGTTGCTGCCGAACAGAGAAAAACTCTATCGATGACCAAACGAATGCTTAAGATACGTTTACAAAAGTCCTGTTTGCTTACCATCTTTTGCGAATTTGAACATTTTCAAATTCGTGTTTCCATCTTTCGACAAATTCGGCACAGTGTGAACCGGCCTTTACAGTTATACACCACCGACTCTCCAATCTTTCCATATCTCTGTCACGAAGCCATTTTAAATTTTGTGACTTATATATCCACCTGGTTCAGAAAGACTAATACCACAGAGAGAAATACGAAAATGTTCTCTTTTGGTCGGTATGTACACTTTTATTTGAAAACGAATGAAATTTTAATGTTCAAAATTTGATCATTTCTGTCTAAATTTATTTCATTATGACAAATTGCATATACATGCACCACTGATTCGACGATCACGGGATACGTCATTGTCATTGTATGTGATGTAATTTTATTGACGTTACAATGAACGTCAGTTTACATCATATTCAAACTAAGATACACCTGTAGGTAAACAAACTGTCGGTATGCAGCTGTAGAGTTTTAAATATGGCACCATAATGGAATGATCAATCATATTCCTGCCTGAACTCTCAAAATTGCTATGGGCCTACACATCTAACTCTCACACTGAAGAGACACCAACATAATATTGTCGCATTATACGCCATGTTCTTCGAATGTGGATAACCGTTTTCTATGGATACGGCTTATTTGGTTGTGTAATGAGATATTTTACCCTCGAACGTAACATTATATTGTATAAATTTAAATGATCACTGGCAACATTGAGAAAACATGATATGCAAAAAACGTGCAACAGCGCATTCACGTAACATATCAATAATACTTTCCGCGCACACTACACACGTCAGTAAGCAAGTACGTTAGATATTGCGTTTTATACAAAGTTCATATAATGTGCTATATATCTCAAGAGTACTGTAGTCTACAGATATGGAAATCTCTTAATATTCAAATAATAGTCTTACAAAATATGTTTAAGACATTTCAGTATTATCTTCAAAACAAACAAGATGTACATGTATATGTCGGCAACAGTAATATCAACAACAAAAATTTCTCCAAACTATATAAAAAGCGGGGTATGTAATTATTGATCAGGACATAATCAGAGTGCGCATTATACATAAAACCTACGCACTTTCCTTCCATGTGGTTTGAGTGGGGAAACCCCCTCGAGAAGTGTAAATTATGACGTGACATAGTGAATCCTCCATGCGATTTCGTTTGCGATGCGATAAAATAGGTGCAGCACCTATTTATATCATATCGGATTGCATCGCATTGAAGCATTGGACGTAGTGTGCGCGGCCTATGACAAATACACTGTATACTTTTTTTAACGCATTGCGTGACGCATCGCAGGAAAAATCGGACGTAGTGTGCGCCCAGCCTAACTACCACTTACTTTTGTGAATGAAAGTTGCTACCAGGGGGGCAGGACATGCTTACCTTGTATCATTACGGAATTTCAATATTTTATTCATATTCCAATTGAATTTGTAGTTTTTAGGTACATTGAATATGCTTGCTACAAATATTAACTTAGACTATATGTGATATTCACGGGATTTATTCCTTAAACAGACAAGTGTCTCACAAGTATTTTTCTAAATCGTAACGTGATTCACATTAATTGAATTGGAAGGTGTTTCTACTCATTCAAAAGATACACAAATATATATTTCAAGTCAATGTAATGCACAAAGGTCACACATTTACAAAGAGCGTCTTAAGAAAATAAAAGGGAAAATAATGGTTCAAGATATTCCTATTCCTGTCAATGAATCATTCATTTTGGTGGTCTGGCTTTAAATGTTTATAATCTAAAGTCTATCAAAGAACAGAATGCAGACGTGGCTGTTTCATTTGATTAAGTTTCCATATAGACACATTTCACTCTAGATATCAACACGACTGAGACGAGAGCAGATATTTCCAATTACTTTATAGTACGTTAAATGTGATAGATATTGAAAACGAGTTGATTGTTTTTAGAAATAAAAATAATTATTCCAATACATGGCCGTTCCAATGTTTTATTTTTAACTTAATTAACTGATTTCTTATGAAATTTGCATCGTACAAAAACATATTTAAAAGTAACCTTTCCACAGTGTTGTTGTGTTGTTGTAAATAAATGCATCACTTTTGGATCCAATATCAATATAAAATCTTTGCATATTTAATTCCTATTTTCATCTCTATTGACATGTACGAATCAATTAAAAATCCATTAAACAATCAGTTAAGAAAATCTATACATTTTCAATATAATTGATATAAAGACAAGAGTAGTTTCTCGTCACATTTCACAGTATTCAGAGTTCAACTGTTCGGAATATATCTAACAACATGCAAAAGTTAACAGGAATTGTGTTGACAATTTTTGCTATTGAATATTCTGCAAATGCAAAGGAATATTTGAATTCAAACACAAGTAATATGAAGACTCTTAGTACACGGTACCATCGTAATAGTGTCATAAATTTGTATGTGGGGCAAACTCAGATAGAAGGAATGGTGTCCTTCCTCTCATGTGCTCGACTCTGTACTGAACGGAGGAACTGCAAAGCATTTCGATTTAAGAAGAAAGAAACTGTGTGCGATATATTTGAATGTGTTTCACATTTTGCACCAAAAATTAGAATTTCAAGTTCGCTGACGATTGCAATATACATCAAGTTCGGTGAGTGCATAACTATATAAGTCTTATATTTATGAATAATATTACATATAATATGTTTCATTTGTCTAAATAATAACTGAAAAAAATCAAAAATCAAATAATGAAAATTCTTTTTACAAAACTCTCGTAATATTTGCATAGAATTGTTATATTTGACCATTTCATATCTAGAGGAAACTTTGAGCTCAATATTTTACAATGCAATCGTCAATGTCCAGAAGACCAGCGATCGGTCAGCTGTCAGTTCCCACTTTCAGTGCTCTTTCTTTGGCGGAGGAACTAGGGAAATGTGACTGACGATCTAAGAGAAATTATTTTTATCTTTTAGGTTTGAAACATGACGTAATGTGTTCTAATCTAGGCCGAACGGACACGAGAAAAAGGAAACAGAGAAATGATGGTAATACATGTATATAGAGGAACATTTTAGCATGGAATGCTTCTATCATGGCAATTGGTACTTTAAGTTTAGCGTGAAGAGCACCTTCAGGGCACGATTTACATACCCACATAAGTAGTCAGATTTACTTCATTTGAGTACAATATATAATATCTACATTAATGGACTCCCGTAGGAATATACAAGTTTATTAATCATCTCCTATCCCTGCATTTTAGCAATTTTAGAAAGTGTCTAACCACATAAGGCCGTATGTGTCCCTTGCTTTTTTACCTAAATTAGGTCGTCAGGTTGTTGTTTAGGTTATAAAAGGCAAAGGCAAGTGATCTTTTAAGCATATTATGATGTATTTTGAGTATGTTAATATGATAAAAAAAAAACAATTATTGCCAAGACAAATAAAATCATTTTCAATTTAATAGATTTCAATTTAATCCAAAAATTCTCTTAAATCCTATTTCGCACCTCATTTCAAATTTTACCGTTCACCTGGATATGGTGCAGTTTTAACATTCTTAGAGAGTCGTAGCTGTTTCACTCATGATAACATAAGAATGAATAAGTAGAAAAAAATAATGTTATTGAAAATATTCTATTGCAGACAGTATATTCATAAATATCTTGATAAAGATTGATGAAAGTAGTTGTTGGTGATGCTAACAGCGAGTTTCACGATACAAAGAGGTCGCGCATATATATCATTCGAAATAATAAAATTATAAGTTTGCCCAGTGTTTTATGGGACACTACTAATTTAAATTCTTTCAATATAAGTTTGATGGATAACGTTTTATATTTCACATATAATTATTTAGAAAAGGACTGTATTTTAATATTCATTTGATATTATACATTTAAATAATACATTCATTTGCGTACCTGTTTGATTTGACAATATTGATGTCAATATATCAGTATGGTCAGCTAGGTTGATTAACCAATATGTCTCATCGAGAGTTGTTTCCTGTGTTTGAATGAATATAATGATGCTTACACTGCTGGATTTAAAGCCTATACATTATCTTTGATTAACATCGGAAGAGCAAATACAAAGTTTGCATGTTCATTTCAAGGTGCATATGTGTGTTCATCGTGACCTTCGCACGACTATCGAGATATCATCTTGTGATTAGTATCGTTATGGTATTTGTCCATCGGGACAATGGTGCGGGTCTGTGAAGTTAGCGTATCATTCCTGGTTCCTTATTCGTATATTCAAAATATGAAGCTGACAAATAATTCCTGTTCCATTATTCCTTAATCGAATTATTTCCATTTACTTATTCCTTATTTGAAAAATGAAGCTGTCAAAGTATTCCCGGTTCATTGTTCCTTATTCAAATTATTTCTGTTTACTTATTCCTTATTTGAAATCTGAAGCTGGCATAGCGATAGCGGAAGGCAGCATTTGATTTGTGGACTTGGGTGTGAAATTTGTATATCAAATGCTTCTTCTCGGCCAACTCGACTCGATTTTGCGAGAACAACTCGAGTTGTGACATCACGTGCATTATGGGTGGTGCATATTCCGCTCCAAATGAGTCACAACTACGCCTTCTGATTTAGATATGTGTTGATATTTAGATTCATTGTTAAAATTAAATTGCCTCTGTCGATAGCTGTGATGATTTTATATGAAAGTGCATGAGTCTACTTGACTCTTCTGTTATTCATAAAATGCAACAGACAGCCTTGACGCTGAAGAGAGAGCTGCACAAGCTGTAAATAGCACAACAGACTATTCGAACTGGTTTCTTTCTTTGAATCTGTTGCTACGCACAGTAAATAAAACAGAGCTTCCATGTCTGTACGCAGCTGTATATACGATAGTTCTATATATGATAATATGTATAAATATGATAAATATGTAGAAAAACAGTACCAATCCTGTTCGGTCCAAAACTCCATAACAGCTATATCAGACCAGTTCGGAAATCCTGATCAATATCAGGCCAGATGACATTAGGTTACAGTGATCTCCCTTTGTTTACAGGCACGCTAACACAGGGTAACGTCGCAAGCGAAACAATGTCAGATTAGTTCATTTCAGAGTAGTCTCCAAACACGGATGATGTTGATTTTATTAACATAATTAGATATGCTATTACTTGGAAAGCAAGGGGTGCGGCTCACAAATGTTTTAACAAACTTACAGCTGCTGAACAAAAGTTTGTCACATTGCTATGTTTACATGACTTTTAGGCATTGGTTCCTGGACATAGCGTCAGTCATCTTTTTAGGCAAAATACACAAATTATTTACCAACTTTCAAAGCTCATGGATTGAAGTAGGCATTCCCCGGTAGCTGGTTTACCAATAATGTCACAGAGAGACTAAAAAGGGTTTATGTCTAAGGAATTCCAAGGCTATTCCAAGTATGGTATATTCTGGACAGCCAAAAATGAACAACCACTCATGGAAAAATAAGCAGTGTTTTTATTTTGATGAAATATGATTTTTTAATCAGAAATACAAGACAGTCAGATCATGTTTTAGGTCATTGATGATAACATTCTGACATTTCGGGGAATTAAGGAGAGATGGGACGATGAAATCAAATATTTAAGAATTTATTATGTCTTTTATCCAAAAATGGCAGAAAATTTGGGGGTCACCAGAAGAATTGAAGAGTTATCGGCATTAATAATAATACAGCCGTCGGCAAATTACGTCATTTTTGACTGATTTGGTTATCTAAATTAACCGCTCGCTTTCAAAGAATAAAGTCCGAATCCTTTCATATACATTTCAATTACATATGGGGATGTATAGCAAGTCTACATTTTGACAATTAATGACGTTGGAAAGAGAAACAATATTAAGCAATTTTTAATTAAAAACGGCATTTTTATCATCGTGTTTCGCATGTTGAACATGATTTTTCACCAACACATATATTTTAGATATTTCTAAAACTTTAATATGATATGCGCAGTTAACTGAACAAAGAAATTCATAAATAATAATAGGGGGTCACTGAACGTTTTTCATCACTTTAACGTCATTTTTTAAATTGCCTACATAAACGTAAAAACCTGACGCCATGGCAGTTTTGATGATTTCAAATGTAACTTTGACGGTCTACCGTGTAATTATTATTGAACATATTATCAATCTAAGAGTGCACAGGGAACGAATAACTATCAGTTGATTATAACAGGTTATTTAAATTCGTCACTATCTTGAGATACGCATGTAATTTGAATAACACAGGTAGTGTCATATTTACCGCGAATATAGGTGACGGTAACGTAACGCGGCATGTCGTAAAATGACCGTTATAAAAGAGTAAATTTAAGCGATTCCCGTTAGTGGACTGATAAGCTTATGCCTAAAACAATGTAATCCAAATATTTTGAGACTTATTCACAACAATAATTGTTGTCGCTAAATATTACCGTAAGCGAGTTCGATTTCTGGGTCCCATCTCTCCATAAAGAATAACAACCAGCTTCAAAGATTCCAGGTGCCATTTTCTGACAATATTCCCAAAAATTAGCTTAGGGAGTGGGTGTTTTACAATCGCCTCTGAACAATAACTGCGATATCTCTTACTTTGGAGACTCCTTATTTACATCGTACTACTATTACAAAAATATTTGAAAACAGATTTGTCGGTCTAAGGAACATGGTTCCAATCCTGCCCCCGGTAATATCTGAGTGCACTTCTCTATTCTCTTCTAGGTTTTTTCTCCAACTATTCAAAATTATTTTTCTGCACGGGACGTAGCATTTAAACCCAAATTGTTGCAGATGTCTGGACATTGACATGTGAATGATCCGAAAACCAATGAATGTTAGGACTTGAGAACTGTTCATGTACATTAATTTCGTATCCATTGGTCTTCTTCATGAGTTGTGCATCATGGTTCGCAGGATCTTCATGCATCAAAAACATCTTCTGTGGCATGATTTTTTAAAATAAACTTCTTCACACCATGATTTGTGACGCTGCAATTGTCTATTTTGATCATTACGTTTGTACTACTAACCATTTCTTTTCGCTGTGCCTGACACATCCTCGGTTACCCATGTTTTTATATATGCTCCGTTACTCTCCACTATATCACCCATGGGAAAAGGAAAAGGGCGGGTAATTTGAGTACAGATTTTTCTGATAGAGTTTCCCATGGGTGATATTGTGGAGAGTAACGGAGCATATATAAAACCATGGGTAAACGAGGATGTGCCTGACAACGACATCCAGGTACTAAAAGATGAATTTCTTTGCTTCAAGATATTCACATCATATGTTGAAAAACCAGTTATCTGAGACAAGTGTGCCAATGGAAGCAGACAAATTTTTCATTGACAATATAAATTCTTAGAGATAACAGACATCAAGTTATGAAACTTTTTCAGAATCTTTGTCAATTTTAATAACTTCATATTGAATTAAATAAGGTATATATATTCAAAAGCACTTTCTGTGAGGAAGAAATATGCAATATTTATGTTTCAAAACATTTTAAAGTTCATATTTAAAAAAAGGGATGAACTCACCGAGAGACGGACAGTTGATACCTATAGTAGTCATCTATGTAACTGTAGCACTTATTTTAATACAATCAGAATCTAACTTAATATCTGCATAGTATCAATAATTTCCAAACTTCAATTGCTTTAAAAATGATTTGACTACCTAATTATTTATTATAAGTTATTTCGGAAAAGAATGAAACAAATGTTACGTGTGTTGAGAATGTAACAAACTTTTGTTCAACAGCTGTATATAATGGAGGGTTTAATCGTCCTGTAGGTCCCTAGTAGTAAATATTCGCATGGCAACAGCATGTTCTAAATATTTTTTAAAACAATTTGTCTTGCTTTACAAAAGAGGTATGATATATGATTAAAAAGAGAGTCTGGTTTCAAACAATAAACTGAATAAGTTTTAAAATGTACGTGTATACATTGTATTCTTTAATTCGCTGTCTCATAATTTGGGTCAGAGGGTCACAACAAAATTAACAGTTTAGAATCCCTATTGACTAAGTAGTCTTAACACAACATTCAAGCTTTCTAGGGCTTTTCATACTGGGGGAAAATTTAGGTTGTGACCCCTGTGACCCATATTTTGGGCTACTGGTTCAACAAATTTACCATTTAGAATATCCATTCGCTAAGTACTCTTGTCAACAACTTTCTCGGACTTCTTGTACTGGAGAAGAGGATGAAAATAGCGTTTTCGTTCAAGACCCCTATGACCGATATTCGGGGTCACATGATCACCAAATCTACAATTTAGAATCCCTTTTGACTAATGAGTCTGAACACAACATTTCGGTTTTCTAGAGCTTTTCGTACTGGCGACTAGTTTTAACGCTTCTTAGCTTCTCCAAGAAGGCTGTTTAGGAGGATCTGGTTGTACCAGTCATTTTATAATTTGTTTTAGATAAAATGATAGATATTCGTGAGTATCTGATACTAACATTTATTTTTTCATTTGCTCTCTTGCTTTGATATTTTCAGATGTTGGAAATGATAAGTTATTTACTCTGTTCTTAAGCAAATATTAAATAATGTATTTCAATTTCATCTTTAATGTTTCTGTGCTTAATTCAAATGTAAAATCATTACTTGTTCCTTAAAGGATCTGAACTACATGATATAACTTTAAATATATTCTTTAGTGAAATATGAATGCCATTCCATAACTTTAAGTTTGATAATCTACAAAGAAAAAATAGAAAATGTATTCTGTGTACTCCTCACTTGTAACACCTGTATCACCAAGAGATACCTTGCTATGATCTCAATTGTGTACAAAAGATGAGCTAATAATTATTTGTTTTTAATTTAAATTTAGAATACAAATATCATCTTAACTGGGTTAATACTCCTAATCACGAAATTCATGTAAATGCATCCTTGCATGTTACGTATATGGTACATATAATATTTAAACAACACTTTATTTTGTACAGATAATGGTACCAAGGTCCGAAGGGCCGATGCCTTTTATTTTTAAGGAATGGAGCATGAAATAATTACACTATTTAATTGCACTCTTAGTTTTGATTATGTAACATATTTACTATTAATTAGAAATAGTCATTTAAGTGTGCAATTGCCCATTGCTGAAGAATAATGGATCAAGAGAAAAATAGGATAACGTCAAAAGTGTTACTTGAATTTCTAAAAATGACTCTGTTCATTTAAATATGACATGTAGATTTAGTTCATGCTTTCACGTGCATATATATATAACCTAACAAAGTGATTAATATTTTCTAGGATGGGGAGTTTGTGGCAGGCCATACATTCCGAACACGACAATCAAGAGAATTTATTCTAAGAAGGCGACGTACACCTGTGCGTTTGGGTACGGAGGGTGCGGTGCTCGGTTTAATAACACCATCTTCTGTCAACCTGATGGGAAGTGGAGTCAGCCCCAGGTCATCTGTAAGAAACGTTTGTGGAGCGGGTTTGTAAGTATTGAACAGTCCCACCATTCGAGGGCCTTACATAACTTCTGATTACGTTTACTGTCTCTAGGTATACTAAACTGCCAGCTTTTGATGAGTGTCATCCAACCCAAGCTATGAGTGGCCGGAAAGTTCATACAAACTTCATTTCAAGGAAACAATCAGACTTTTACCCTAGTCAGCAGGATAATTCCCAAAACTTTATGTGGTTGTATCTTCCATATCCTGATGTTTCTTCTGGGGAAAAACGCATATGTTCTTTTTGGTAAGAGACAGGGTCAAGTCCTTGTTGGAGACCTTGATATTATGTTTTAAGTTTGAAGTGAAAATAATTGGTGGAGAGTCACTTCACCTTTGTGACAATTTCTTATGTGTTGCTTGAAGGTGATGGGGAAACCTCTGTCGGTCGACTTCCCCTGTACAGTCTCGTCCGGTTCATGTATTGCTGTGTTTGGGAAGTTACACTCTCAAATCACCAAGTAAGAATACCTTTGAATCTATACTGATAAATAAAATCACTTGGTAGAGAAATATTGCTGAATGATTTAATGGCGGGAAAGGTGTTCGAATATAATTGTTTATGATGTTAATGTATCTCAATTCAGAAAAAGAAAAAATTATGTGCTATTATACCCAACATGTTTGTATTAACATGATGAATTTGCATTTAATCTGTACATTAGCAAACTAAAGTCTAAACCAATACAATTTAATACATGTAACTAACAGGTCAAATGCTTTTCTGAAATGTATTTGTATTTCTTTGATGTGTTTCAGATGGAAATGCGTTTTAAGTGGAAGAAATGATACCTTCATTCACAAGTTCTTGATACAAGACAGGGATATGTCTTTTCAAGTTCTTTACAGAGTTGTATCCGGAAGTTTTACAAATCTGTTGAACACAAACTGCACACTGCCATCGTCATTAAACAACATTTTCAAACTCAAAATCTTCATTCAAACTGAGAATATAAAAGTAAGTGATACAGATAGAACAGTTTTTGTCTTCTCAACTAAAATTGAATTGTCTCTTAAAATAGTACTCCTGTGCTTTGAACAGTAGAATTGCACAGTTTGAATGATACCATTGTACACTGAATAGCAAAAGAGTATGGCATAGTGATGTTTAGTACCATCAATGTTTAATTTTCAATAGTAAAACATAAAGTAAGTAAAAGCTTGTTCTTTAGCTTCAGTCATCACTCTAATTATTAAAGAGCAGGTCATTGGTGCTTTATGTTTGATAAACATTGTGCATATACACTAAAGGACACGTTGAGTCAAATCTCATGAAATATGAATTTTAAATGAGATCATATATAGAGTTGAATTTGAATCAATAAAGGCTTCAGTTTTAAGATATCCACTCCTTTGCTGCTAAATAGTAAATTGATTTAAGTGTGTCATGGCATTACATACACATATATACATGTTTTTTATACACGTAAATACTATGTATGTCTTGCTCTGTAGAGTTTCTTAAAGTATGTTGATTATGTTATTCTCTGCAGGTGACTTGGGACCGAATGGAAATTGGGAACTATGAAATAACAAAGTCTGTGCATTTGCAGCTTTTGAATGCCGATGGCAATGTTGAGGTCGTAAATATTCGAGACAGGTAACCACGACAACATATTAGAACATACGTCCAGTGACAGCTCATATATTGTCAGAGTTTAAATAATTTCATCTCACTTTCATCAAAGAGCCAACACAATGTCCTCCTTTACTCTTCAAAATAAACAAAAAGACAACAAATATCTTTTGTTTTTATGAGAATTGCTTACCCTTGCGTTTCAAAAAATACAAGAGTTTTGAGAAATACAAACGTAAAAATCGTTGTGTCCATAAGTTCAAGGGGACATATTTGGCAAACAGTGGCGAACTATGTTACCCCTAAAAGTCCGTGCTCACGGTACGATTTGTAGGTACAACTAGTATAGTAGAACTCAAGTTACAACGTGAGAACACCGGAGTCGTATCACCTCCTCCCTTGAAATAGAACTCCATGTACAGACAGCGGTGGTAACTAAAATTTTACTGTTAGAACGGGTCGTTATTATGTAGTATATTTCGAGATGGAAACACATATCTGAATTAAGTTGGTTTACACGCAACACAAATTGAACCATTCATACTCAGATTACTTAAGACATATCTTCCCTAAAAACCCCTGTTATAAGAAATTGATATCCCTGGGTTGTTTAAAAGATATCTTACAGTGAAATGTATGCAACACAGTTAACCTCCCTCATTCTTATCACATCAAAGTAATAGGCGACCTTTGTTTGAACAAAACTTTAGTAACCTTTGTTGATAAAGAATAGTATTGTATACTCCGTTTCATAGTTTTCAGATATATCCCTTACTGTGTTTAAAGTTTGGAATGTTCTTACTCTTCAGTCCTTGTGACTCATGTCATTGTGTAAGAAACATTACATGGCACACAAAGTTAAGGTCATACTTTAAATTATTACTCAACCCTTGTGAGATCACTCATTAGATAACAATGAGTTGGTAACACACATGTGTGATACCACCGCGTGCTGCCGTAACGTCATAATCGGCGCATGACGTCATAATCATTTATGGTTGACGTCACAATGTAAGCCGCGCGACTGCAATAGCTGGTGACCTATTTGCAAGTCAGCGTCCCTAAAAACGATTTTACATACTTACATCATTGAGTAATAAATAAAATACTAAACTCGGTCCCGTTTGATAACATGTTTATGAAACTCGTGAATGGCATCGCTTTCGCTGGTTAAAATACCAAACCATCCACTCGTTTAATAAACATGTTATCAAACGGGACATCGTTTAGTATTCTATATGTATCTGATGAAAAGTACCTTATCAACAAACTTATCAGACTATGACATATAACAAGTTGCATATGATATAATGGGGGGAAAGATCATTGTCTTGAAATTAACATAGTCTGTGGCATCGTATATACTGTTTAGACAAAATGATTTAGCAACTGAGCAAATACCAAAACTCGGGCCAATACAAGTGAGAAAGGGCGAATACTATTCAAAACTTGCACAGTCAGATACTTATTGAAATACCAAACATGTCTGCAGCAGCAAACTAAACAGAATTAAAGTTTTGAAAACATTATCTGTTCAGGCTCCATTGTAACAATGATGCAACCATTGAGCTCGAGGAGTCTCTTTTCTAGCCGAGAAAGTGCTACATAAGCAACAGAAGTAACGATGGAAGAACTGAGTGTTGCAACATCTGTTAAGTATTGTATTCGTGTCTCCATCTTTGTCTTCACATGGTCATCTTGCGAATTTGTATCATAGCCATATTACTTTGAAGGTCCACTGGTATGTGCGAAGATAATACGAAGGAAAACAATGATGAGATACGATTGAATCTAAATGACTGCTGAATAGCAAGATGGCGACACGTCAGTAATACCACGAAAATTGCATGCCATAGATTTTGCTCGTTCTCCCGAAGAATCGAGCATCGGCCACATATAGCTTAAGATACGTTAATGAATGCACATTTTCAAATTCACGTTACGATCTATTGTCAAAGTTGTTCAGCCTTATGTTTGGTAACAGACATACATTGTATTTCATTCGTGTTATGCTTTAGTTTTGAACCATAATTAGTTTTTACATCGTCGCAATTTAAGTCCGAAACAAAATTAGTTTTTACATCGTAGCAATTATCCTTGTAAATGATGGCATTTCAACTTGTAGCAAAGCTCGCAGCTCTATAAGTCTTAGGAATAGGAATAAAAAAAATCGGATATAAGTATGACTTGTTATGTGGACAGCCAAAGCTTAAATATACTGAGGGAATTCGAAAATAAGGGAGAATGGTATATAAATATCTTGCGAGTTCTGTTATACAGCCTGCAAGGCACAGTGCCTTAAAACTGTCAATAAGATTGATTCATGAAAATAGTGCACTTCATTTTTTCAATCATCTATCGATTATAACTGGTAATTTCGTCAGATTAAAGTAGGTATTGAAGATGTACTTTCGCTAAATCATGACAGGCTCTAAGTACAATAAGATCAGGTTAACCTAGTTCTTGTAGAATACTTGTAGGTATTACTCTCCCATCGAAGATACTGCAGTGTAATATTTATTTGGCAATATTAAACTGGTCTAATAACACTGCAAGTATGACTTCACAATAATGTGCAGTTGTTAAATCACAATGGTCGTACCGCCATTACAGTGGTACATGACTCGCGGAAGTGTTAGTTTCAGCACACTTTCGCTTGATTATTTTTGGAAAGCAATAAACAGAACAAAAAACTTCCTTCCATATTATATTATTTTTATTAAACTTTCGCTGGTTTATACCAAATCATTAACTCGTTTTAAATGTTTAGCTCATCAGGATCATTAGTCCATCCGTCCGTCCATACTACAGTTCCAAAAGGTCTAGAGAGCTGAAACGCTGTATGCAAACTCCTTGGTCAATGGGGATTCTAAATTGTAGATTTCGTGACCCCGTGACCCCAAATAGGTTCACAGGGGTCACATCTTTAAAAACCTATTTTCATCTTCTTCTCCAGTTCCAAAAGGTCTAGAGAGCTGAAATGTTGTTAGCTGACTCCTTGACCAATGGGGACTCTAAATTGTAGTTTTCGTGACCCTATTCCCCAAATAGAGTCACAGGGGTCAAGACCTTAAAAACCTATTTTCATCTTCTTCTACAGTACATAGAGTCTGTGTACAGACTCCTTGGCCAATAGGAATTCTAAAGCTACAGAGCCCATGGCTTTATTTTTTTCATTTAATGGAAGGTCGTTTAGTATCTGTTATACATCATTCAATGTCTTCAGTATTCCGCCCATTTCTGAAAGACTTCATCTAGATAAGACCGAATGATACAACTGCGTGACTTACAAACTTGAATTAAAACCGAAAGAACAGAAGGTAACAAGACCAGGTCTAAAATATAGACGACCTTTTGTCGGCATACAAATGACACATTCTCATAAGTAAATGACACAGCAGGATCGGGGGTACGATACAATATTACATGAATGGAAAGATTGACTCCCTGAAAGTTACATGGGAGTTAGACATTTTCCTGGCTTTTGATTGGCTGTTAAAGAAAACCAAATATTTGATTGGTTGTCGGAACTTTTTCAATCATCTGACTTTCTCCGACGAGTAATTTAAGAAGCTGGCTTGTGTATTTACACACGTTTTATTTGTTTCCCGAAGTTGCCATTTTTTTCCTACATGTGCCAACGCATGTGCACATATCACGTTTGCCTAGCAAACATTGTTTAACTGCTACTTCCCATTTTTCTTTGTCTTTGACATCATAGAACAATTGTTCTACCGTCACTGTAGATTGCTGTCACAAGAGAACTTGATCCTTTCCTGTCTAATTTTACGCAAATCAAATGAAAAGATTGGGTAATATGCCATTAGATTTTTACTAAACTTGTGCAAATTTATGTATAACACTCGGTCTCACTCGGGCAATACAACCATTCACATTCGTTTCGTAAAAGTCATATGACACACTTTCTCGGGTAATAAGCTGTAAATATCCCGCTACAATGAATACATGGACTGGTTATATACCAGAAAGTATAATTGTTTCAATGGTATTCAAATGCATCCGGAACTAGTGGAACTATTTTTATTATTATTTGCTGATGATGTCATTTTCATTTCTGACACTATTTTTGGTCTTCAACATCGCATAGATATTTTACAATCGTTTTGTGAGGAATACAAGTTGTCTGTAAATTTAGATAAAACGAAGGTTGTCGTTTTTAAAAAAGGCGGGGTATTGTCTCACCAAGAAAAGTGGTATTTTAATGGAATCAAATTGGATTGTGAAAGTTCTTATAAATATCTTGGACTATTGTTTACGAGGTCCCTTTCATGGCGGAAACATATACATAATGCGGTGCTTCAAGCAAAAAAGGTGTTATATGGTATTTTTGCCTCATTACATAAACTAAGGCCTCTTTCGTTTAAGCTTTTTTTTTAAATATTTGATTCCCAAGTAAGTCCCTTATTATTGTATGGATCTGAAATCTGGGGGTTAAATAAAGGCATCTGTTCGGAAATAGAGGTTATACATATGCAAGCTTGTAAACGTTTTCTCGGTGTAAAGTCATCAACTTCCAACCATATTGTTAGAGGTGAATGTGGCCGATACCCTATGTATATTTTTGTATATAAAAGAGTGATATCCTACTGGGGTAAAATTTTAGCTATGCCTAATTACAGATATGTAAACAAATGTTATAATATGCAGTTACAAGCTATTAATAATGGTAATGTCAACTGGACTTCTAATGTCAGAGATATTTTATGTTCACTCGGGTTTCGGGTTTCGGTATGTTTGGGAGTATCAGCGTATTAACAATATTTCTATGTTCGTAAATTAATTTTTCAATAGATTAAAATTTTGTTGTGAACAAGACTGGCACTCTGCTGTTCAAGATAGTCCCAATGCTTATTTATATGCTATGTATAAACACAGTTTTTCCACTGAATTGTACATTACTGTTTTAACATGTGATAAATTTAGACATGCAATGGCTCGCTTACGATGTTGCTCTAGCCATCTTAGAGTTGAAACCGGTAGGCATAATAAGGAACCCAGAAATGAGCGAATATGCAATTTATGTAAATGTTATTATATAGAAGATGAATATCACTTTATTTTAATATGCAAATGTTATGATGATTTAAGAAATGAATTTATTCCTAAACGATATTTTCAATTTCCAAGCAGACATAAGTTTTATGTTTTAATGTCGTCATATAACCCAATTACCATCAAGTTGTTAGCAGCTTTCATTGTTAAAGCTATGCAATTAAGAGCATCAATTATATAACACATGCATTATGTACATGCTGTATTATGGGCCTATGGCCTACATACTTCAATTGAATAAACTTCTTCAAAAAAAAATACCAGAAAGTAGAGAGTGCACATGAAATACAGAATGTCTTCATTTAAACTGAGAATTATGATACAAGTCTATTTATGTGTTTAATATCAATCTCATTCAAATAGTTTCCAACGTAACACTCGTTCCGTGCTTCATACAGCAAGGGTCCGACGGCTTCATAGTCTCAAAACCTGAACATGAAATGGTAACGGCAGTACACTCCCACCATATTAAACTCAAACGAAGTCCTGTTACTTAAATGTAAGACGAACACGGCTGATCCCAACGTTGCCTATTATTTTAGCTTCAGACACCAAGTTTAGAAGCCCATGGAGCATGTAGCCTCCTATGTGTGCCCTGCTGGCATATACCTGAAATAAAACATCAAAATATGTTTTCGGTTCATGATTTTATTGCAAATGAAGAGATATCTATGATAGCAGCCTCTTCATTTTGTATTTATGACCACACCACAAATTTAACATGTTATTTCAAATTCAGTAAAATGATTTTACAAAACAAGCCAATCATATATACCAAAATGTTGGAAAGTTAGCTTAAAGTCTAACATCTAGTTTCTACTTTATCCTGCTTTATGAACGCTAGCTTATGTTATACGCGCGGCAAGGAATATAACCTTCGGCATGACCATTATGAAAACCTTAATACCCTGTACATCGTTGCCCACTTTGGTAGGAATACCCGAGTTATTCCATTTCGTAGGTACATGTACCTGCCGAAAGTTATATTCCTTGACGTGCCGGCATTTCTCGTCGTGTATTTAGATGCATACCCATTAATAATGTTGTGTAAGAAAAACACTAACCAACTCGGTGCTCAGAATTACGAATTATCCCTCTTGAATTGTTATGTCACAATAATTTAATTCCTCACAACTAGTTGATTATTTTTATATTATTCACTGGATTCTTTTCATATTTACATATTTCTTCCCCATAACGAACGTAATGTTGTAAACTAGTTTTGTGACCTTGATCTTCTTGTCAAGGTCACAACGAGATTTTGCAATTTTACCTGTACATTGGGATATTTCAAGTACCACGGATTCTACTTTTATCTTACACAAAGTTTTTCCTAGGGTCGAGCTGAATATATTTCTATGACCTTCACATTAAGGACACAGCGGGAACTTTTTATTCGCCATGTTACCTTGCATGTTAACTTTGTCAGCGGGATATCTCAAAACTATTCACATCCACAAATGTTCCTCTGCTTCAGAGCCCAGTCGATTTTAGTGACTTTATAATGATTTTTTAAATTTTGAATTATTAATTTGTGGCTGGAGATCATGTCACCTTAGTGACAATTAGTTGTTTATTGACATCTTGGTTATTTATTCGTTGATTTAGATTGGTTAAACCTAACTTTAAGTTTACCGGGAGAGGAATACTTATTGTTGGTAGAAATCAGTAACCTCACATATTTATCCATTTCTCCCTTAATAACACATACATATTATATCAGACATTGAGTCAGGTACAGTAGAAACGGGGTAGTTAAAGTTCACTAATATACCCTAACATTTCCATAGCAAAACATCTTCTTACAAACTAAGGGGGTGCTTAATGCAGGGGGTGAATATTTTCTGATATTATGCTCACCAACAGATTCTGACGTTGAGCCTGTATTTCAATGCTCATGAATAGGTTTATATGGCGTATTGGTATAGTCTTTTCTTTGATCTTCACAGATTGTCTTTCTTCCTGGATTACTAGCGTACCTTTCCGATCATGTCTGTTGAAGTTGAATATCAGTTTCAACTTTACTTCATCTCCCTTGAGATAGCATGTTATTCTGGGAAAAGAACAAAAACAAGTGGATATTTGAATAAATTACCGTTCAGGAATAACATACATTAAGGATATATATGTAATGTCATACTTACATCGGGTTGATCTCAAATTTTGCATATGTAGAAATCTGCCAGTGCTCATTAAATGTACAGTTGAGAGGGATAATAACAAATGTTCCCGCTTTTGCCTATAATGAAAAAGGTTCACAAAATCCAACGAATTCTGATATAATGATCCATCAACTTATATTTTAGAAGGTCGCAACATTAATGTCTGCTTAACAAAGGATATTAAAATTCTTTTTTTTTCAATTAGCAAAATATATTTAGCATTTGCATAAGTTAGCTTTAAGAAGGTAATACTAATATGTTTTTATCTATGTAAATAATTTTTCTGAATATATTTTATGAAAGATATATTCCAGCTTGTTTTAATATTGTTTTCAATTACGATAAAGCCATTTGTTATACGACCAGCAGTGAAATACTGGGATTTATCAGTGAAATAAACTGTCTATTAAGCTACAGTGAAAATAACTTCACTGCGAACGGTGACTGATATAATTTGACGTCATAAAACAATGATCTCACGCGGCGAATTGGCTTATGACGTCACAGTGTTACATTGGTGACGGGCTGTTCCTAGCGGCCGCTTGGCGTGAAAACGACCCTTTTCGGACGCAATTACATGGATACTATCATATAATAAATAGAATATCCGTCTTTTCTTGACAAATACCATGTTCATCTCATCTCATCTCATCTCATCTCATCTCATCTCATCTCATCTCATCTCATCTCATCTCGTGAGGTAGAAAAGTTAAATATTTCCACTCGTGGCTGCGCCACTCGTAAAAATATAACCTTTCTACCTCACTCGATGAGATAAACATGGTATTAGTCAAGAAAAGACAGATATCCTCTGTTTATTTTTTTGTTTTGGAATATAGGTTTTTCAAAATGAAAGCCTTACAGGATTGATCCAAATTGTTTTGATACATTTCACGGGCGGTTCACTCCATTGACCAGTCTGCAGACACACCAAGTTTTTATCTTCTAAACCCTTGTTGTTTGATGGGCAGAATTTGTATCGGTATAGGCATTTGTAAGGTATCGCCTCCCTGATAGCACCATACATCGTTGTGGTGTCAATGTGTTCATAAGGTACTAAGTGACATGCGTTTGGACCTGTCATTAGGATGAATGGTTATTATGATAATTCACATGGAAATAATGAGATGAATGGACAAACATTTACTCAATGTAGGATAGGAAATATTGAACTGCAAAATGTATACAAGAAAAAAGATTGTCCATATTTATAAATGATGCAATATAAAAAATCATGACTACATATGAATTCACTTCTAATAACTAAAATCTCATTAAAACATTTTATCAGATGAAATAATAAAAAAAACTACATGTAAGGTGTTTATCACTCACAAATATTTGTTCATCTTCATCACAATGCTTGCACAAAACTCCCCTGCAAGTAATTACTTGCGCCAGTCTCCATCACTGGCTAATTAAGACTGCATTTCGTTAACGTTATAAGATAGCGTAGCAGCGCAATGCAGCTGAACTGACAATATAGCACAAAAAGGTGAATGAATGCAACAAAGTTTAATGTACTTGCCTTTCTTAAACGTGTTATCTTGTGATGAATTGCCATTACCTGCGGTAGACATATACACTGTAATGAATACCATAATATTTGTTATAAGAGCAACAGAAACTTTTGAACTGGTGACAATTGGAACATTTTATATATTATGGGTTACTATATGCAACCCTGCGTTTGACTGCAGCCAATAACTGATTCCTGTTTCTGCAAAAAAAGGTACTCATAATTCCATAATTCTTTTATACAATGTAATTGGGATATATACATGGCTGAGTTCTCATTTAACACTGCTTTCAAGAGTATTTCAATTTTATCACGACTGCTAGTATTAAATCGATTAATTTGATTACTTTGCACGACATATTGGATCTATATCTTAGCTGCAAGTGCAGTAAATGCCCGGCTGCGTTCGCGCGATGCGTTTCTCAACCTGGAACAACATGGGTGAAACACCTAGACTGGGCTTAATTTTAAATTACGAACCCCGGTTATTTTGTTTTATTAAACTCTAATTTATCTGCAGTTTCTGTCGGTTTATAAGTTGGATAGCATGACACGTAGGCATTATTTAATAGTATGCTCTTCTCCCTTCGGAAATGTCCCTGGACCTTTGGTCTATCTTTCCAGCAGGAATCAGGCATACTTTTCAATAATGCCAGCGGGTCATGTTTTATCCTACACATAGCTTATAGTATCATGTTGTATCACTACAGTATTGTTACACTCGAGCAGCAAAAAATAATCAAATGATATTCATTGAGTAATGCTGGATATCAATGAAATATTATTTCAAAAGATGTAACGATAACACAAGTATGCTCACAGATCAGTAGAAATGCAGTACCAAATACATGTAAAGTCTTTATGTAAAATGGCATTTGAATTCTAGTACATAGAAAATACAGTTTAGATCTGACACAACAACAGACATAACCACAAAAAAATGTATATTCATTGAATAATGCTGGATATCAATGAAATATTCGTTCATAAGATGTAACGAATAACACAAGTATGTTCCTAGATCAGTCGAAATGCAGTACCAAATACATGTAAAGTATGTATGTAAAATGAATCTGATGTTGTTGCAGACCTAGCATTTGATTTTAGTACATATAAATACAGTTTATATCTGACACAACAACATAGATTGAAATAACCAAATAAATTAAATTTAATTACATGTGTGTTTTGGAATCATGGTTAATAAAAGTTGATGAATATGATGACCTACCAAGCCTGTTTGCGAGATCTCTGAGGGTAGATGCATCCTTATACCTTGCTGTGATGTTACAGAGCTCCAAGCACTCAATGATCTTTACAACAACCACACATTGGAACATTGTATGACATATCACTTCACAGGGAACAGAGGAGACATGTTGGGACACATTTGCCATTTTAACGGAATGTGTTGTGACTACGAAAGATTTTATTAAGATCACACTGCTGGAAATGCTTGTACGGATTTATCAGTGTCCTCTTCTTGTCAGTTCAGCTGCATTTCACTGCTACGCTACCACATAAAGTTAACGAAATGCAGTCTTAATTAGCCAGTGATGGAGACTGGCGCAAGTAATTACTTGCAGGGGAGGTTTGGGCAAGCAATGTGATGAAGATGAACAAATATTTGTGAGTGATAAACACCTAACATGAAGTTGTTTTTTTTATTTTATATGATAAAATGTTTTATTTAGATTTTTGTTATTAATAGTGTATTCATATGTAGTCATGATTTTTTAGTTCAATATTTCCTATCCTACATTGAGTAAATGTTTGTCCATTCATCTCATTATTTCCATGTGAATTATCATAATAACCATACATCCTAATGACAGGTCCAAAGGCATGTCACATAGTATGGACACATTGACACCGCAAAAATGTATGGTGCTATCGGGGAGGCGATACCTTACAAATGCCTATACCGATACAAATTCAGGGTTTAGAAGATAACAACTTTGTGTGTCTGCAGACTGGACAATGGAGTACACCGCCCATGAAATGTATCAAAACAATTTGGATCAATCCTGCAAGTCAGACGACTTTTTATTTTTTAAAAATACAAAAATACAAAAATAAATAGCTTTATCGTAATTGAAATTTTGTTTATAACAAGCTGGAATATATATTTCATAAAATCTATTCAGAAAAATTATTTACATTGATGAAAACATATTAGTATTACCTTCTTAAATCTAACTAATGCTAATGCTAAAAATATTTTTGCAAATTGAAAAACAAGTTTAATATCCTTTGTTAATCAGACATGTGGATGGATCATTATATCAGAATACGTTGCATTTTGTGAATTTTTTTCTATTATAGGCAAAACGGGAAAATCTGTTATTATCCCTCTCAACTGTACATTTAATGAGCACTGGCGGATTTCTACATATTTGAGATCAACCCGATGTAAGTATGACATTACATTATTGTCCTTACTGTATGTTATTCCTGAACGGTAATTTATTCAAATATCCACTTACAAGTCCCACAACAATTGTTTTTGTTCTTTTTCCCAGAATAACATGGTATCTAAAGGGAGATAAAGTAAACTGATATTCAACTTCAACAGACATGATTGGAAAGGCACGCTAGTAATCAAGGAAGAAAGACAATCTGTGAAGATAAAAAAAAAGACTATACCAATACGCAATACAAACATATTCATGGGTATGGAAATACAGGCTCAACGTCAAAATCTTTTGGTGAGCATAATGTCAGAAAATATTCACCCCCCTGCATTAAGCACCCCTTTATTTTGAAAGATGTTTTACTATGGAAATGTACCCCGTTTCTACTGTACCTGACTCAATGTCTGATATAATATGTATGTGTTATTAAGGGAGATATGGATCAATATGTGAGGTTACTGATTTCTACCAACAATAAGTATTCCTCTCCCGGTAAACTTAAAGTTAGGTTTAACCAATTAAATCAACGAATAAACAACCAAGATGTTAATAAACAACTAATTGTCATTAAGGTGACATGATCTCCAGCCACAAATTAATAATTCAAAATTCAAAAAATCATTATAAAGTCACTAAAATCGACTGGGTTCTGAAGCAGAGGAACATTTGTGAATGTGAACGGTTTTGAGATATCCCGCTGACAAAATTAACATGCAAGGTAACATGGCGAAAAGAAGTTCCTGCCGTGTCCTTAATGTCAAGGTCATAGAAATATATTCAGCTCTTCCCTAGGAAAAACTATGTGTAAGATAAAAGTAGAATCCGTGGTACTTGAAATATCCCAATGTACAGGTAAAATTGCAAAGTCTCGTTTTTACTTTGACAAATATGTAAATATGAAAACAATCCAGTGAATAATATAAGAATAATCGATTAGTTGCGAGGAATCTGTCACGAGTTAATTATTGTGACATATCAATTCAAGAGAATAATTCGTAATTCTGAGCATCGAGTTGGATAGTGTTTTTCTTAAACAACATTATTAATTGGTATAAATCGAAATCCTCGACGCGAATTCACGATCATAGATAAGACTTTCGAATACAAATTATGCTCATACGCCATTCAAAAGCTCTCTCACACCTTCATGATGCACACATGTAAATAATTTGCTACCTATCCTCTTTGTCAGTAAGATACTTATATAATAGTTGACTTTTATTCCAAAAAAGAATGTGAACTAGCAACCGCTCCGTTGCAATGCTAGGATAGAATTATAATAACGTCACTAAATAACGTTATGGTTAATGACGTCACAAGGCCATGTCGTCATGGAAGCTCAGCCCTCTTGCATGCTGCTTTGCCTTGCAAATTTAATAGTGTAAATGTGGTCTCGGAAAGATAGATTAAACATGAGTATCTAATGATAAGTTTTTTTTTACTGACGTGTTACTTGAAATATGTATGGTCGAAATTGTTCATCTTCGTCATTTAGTTTAAACAGGACAGCTACAAATGTAAGATATATTCATGAATGGGCGTAAATTAGTACTGTAAACCAATCAAAATGCAAGTTACATTTAGAAAAACTGTAATTTCCATGACCATTATGAAAACCTTAATACCCTGTACATCGTTGTCCACTTTGGTAGGAATACCCGAGTTATTCCATTTCGTAGGTACATGTACCTGTCGAAAGTTAAATTCCTTGCCGCGCGTTTAACATTAAGCTTGCGTTCATAAAGCAGGATTAAGTAGAAACTAGATGTTAGAATTTAAGCCCACTTTCCGACATTTTGGTATATATCATTGGCTTGTTTCGTAAAATCATTTTACTCAATTTGAAATAACATGTTAAATTTGTGGTGTGGTTATGAACACAAAATGAAGAGGCTGCTATCATAGATATCTCTTCATTTGCAATAAAATCATGAACCGAAAACATATTTTGATGTTTATTTCAGGTCTATGCCAGCAGGGTACAAATAGGAGGCTACATGCTCCATGGGCTTCTAAACTTGGTGTCTGAAGTTAAAATAATAAGTAACGTTGGGATCAGCCGTGTTCGTCTTACATTTAAGTAACAAGATTTCTTTTGAGTTCAATATGGTGGGAGTGTACTGCCGTTACCATTTCATGTTCAGGTTTTGTCAGCTTTGATTCAAAACAAGAGGAACATGATGAAATGTTCATTATGAGCACTGAAGAAATATCAGTAATAAAATAGGTTAAACTAATGTAATCGCCTCATAATTTTATTGTAATATGCTATCTATACTAAGTGAAAAATAAAGGATGGAATGACGTTTCAGGTTGTGACAGATATTAAACCAATCCCTTAAAATCAAGTCAAACGTAACACTCGTACCTTGATCTGAGTACTGCACAGCAGGGGTCACTCAAGTGACTTCACACTCCAGCCAATCACCGACGAGGCTATGAAGCCGTCGGACCCCTGCTGTATGAAGCTAGGAAGGGGTGTTACGTTGGATAGTATTTGAATGAGATCGATATTAAACACATATATAGACTTAATAATACGAAACGAATGTGAATGGTTGTATTGCCCGAGTGAGACCGAGTGTTATACATAAAGTTGCACAAGTTTAGTAAAAGTCTAATGGCATATTACCCAATCTTTTCATTTGATTTGCGTAAAATTAGTCAGCAAAGGACCAACCTCTATTGCGACAGCAATCTACACTGACGGTACAAACAATTGTTCTATGATGTCACAGACAAAAAAAATATGGGAAGTAGCGGTTAAACAATGTTTGCTAGGCAAACGTGATATGTGCACATCCGTTGGCACATGTAGGAAAATTTAAAAAATGGCAACTTCCGGAAACAAATAAAAACGTGTGTAAAAACACAGATGATTGAAAAAGTTCTGACAACCAATTAAATATTTTGTTTTCTGTAACAGCCAATTAAAAGCCAGGAACATTTCTAACTCCCATGTAGTTTTCAGGGAGTCAATCTTTCCATTCATGTAATATTGTATCGTACCCCATACCACCGTTGCCGATCCTGCTGTGCCATTTACTAATGATAATGTGTCATTTGTATGCCGATAAAAGGTCGTCTATATTTTAGACCTGGTCTTGTTACCTACTGTTCTTTCGGTTTTAAATCAAGTTTGTAAGTCACGTAGTTGTATCATTCGGTCTTATCTAGATGTAGTCTTTACGGGATACTGAAGACATTGAATGATGTATAACATATACTGAACGACTTTCCATTTAATGAAAAAAATAAAGCCATTGGCTCTGTAGCTTTAGAATCCCTATTGGCCAAGGAGTCTGTACACAGACTGTATGTACTGTAGAGGAAGATGAAACTAGGGTTTTAAGGTCTTGACCCCTGTGACTCTATTTGGGGAATAGTCACCAAATCTACAATTTAGAGTCCCCATTGGTCAAGGAGTCAGCTAACAACATTTCAGCTCTCTAGACCTTTTGGAACTGGAGAAGAAGATGAAAATAGGTTTTTAAGGATGTGACCCCTGTGAACCTATTTGGGGTCACGGGGTCACGAAATCTTCAATTTAGAATCCCCAGTGACCAAGGAGTTTGCATACAGCGTTTCAGCTCTCTAGACCTTTTGGTACTGGAGTATGAACGGATGGACGGACGGATGAACTAACGAGCCTGATGAGCTAAAAATGTAAAACGAGTTAATGATTTGGTATAAAACCAGAGAAAGTTTAATAAAAATAATATAATATGGAAGGAAGTTTTTTGTTCTGTTTATTGCTTTCGAAAATTAATCAAGCGAAATTGGCGAAAGTGTGCTGAAACTAACACTTCCGCGAGTCATGTACCACTGTAATGGTGGTACGACCATTGTGATTTAACAACTGCACATTATTGTGAAGTCATACTTGCAGTGTTATTAGACCAGTTTAATATTGCCAAATAAATATTACACTGCAGTATCTTCGATGGGAGAGTAATACCTGAAACTATTCTACAAGAACTAGGTTAACCTGATCTTATCGTACTTAGAGCCTGTCATGATTTAGCGAAAGTACTTGTTCAATACCTACTTTAATCTGACGAAGTTACCAGTTATAATCAACAAATGATTGAACAAATGAATTGCGCTATTTTCATGAACCAATCTTATTGAAAGTTTTAAGGCACTATGCCTTACAGGCTGTATAACAGAACTCGCAAGATATCTATATACCATTCTTCCTTATTTTCCCTCAGTATATTTAAGCTTTGGCTGTCCACAGAACAAGTCATACTTATATCCGATTTTTGTATTCCTATTCCTAGGACTTATAGAGCTGCGAGCTTTGATAAAAGATAATGCCATCATTTACAAGGATAATGATTTGGACTTAAATTGCGACGATGTAAAAACCAATTTTGTAAAGTAAAGCATAACAGGATTTAAATACAATGTATGTCTGATACCAAATATAAATATGGACGTTTTCGTTTTTAAAGCAGGCTGAAAAACTTTGACAATACATCGTAAAGTGAATTTGAAAATGTGCATTCATTAACGTATCTTAAGCTATATGTGGCCGATGCTCGATTCTTCGGGAGAACAAGCAAAATCTATGGCATGCAATGTTCGTGGTATTACTGACGTGTCAATCGTACCTCATTATTGTTTTTCCTTCGTATTATCTTCGCACATACCATAGGACCTTCAAAGAAATAATGCTATGATACAAATTCGCAAGAAGACCATGTGAAGACAAAGATGGAGACACGTATACAATACGTAACAGAAGTTGCAACACTCAGTTCTTCCATCGTTACTTCTGTTGCTTATGGAGCACTATCTCGGCTAGAATAGAGACTCCTCGAGCTCATTGGTTGCATCATTGTTACAATAGAGAATGAACAGATAATGTTTTAAAAACTTTAATTTAGTTTAGTTTGCTTCTGCAGACATGTTTGGTCTTTCAAAAAGTATCTGACTGTGCAAGTTTTGAATAGTATTCGCCCTTTCTGACTTGTATTGGCCCGAGTTTTGCTATTTGCTCAGTTGCTAAATCATTTTGTCCAGACAGTATATATGCCACAGACTATGTTAATGTTCTCTACTGTTAACGCAATCTTCACCAACGTAGATAGACCTCTGAGTATGTACATGTAGATGGGAAGATAGGAGTCCGGACTATCGTCACTAACTTGGTCTTGCTATTCTCACTTACACCTCCTATTCGTAATAAACATATATATATATATATATATATATATATATATATGATGGAACTTATGATAATAAAATAATTACAAATTTGTTGAGAAAGTATCACAAAAAAGTAATGTCGGTCAGTGTCGTTGAATATTCATTACTGAGCGTTATTTTCAAGACAATGATCTTTCCCCCCATTATATCATATGCAACTTGTTATATGACATAGTCTGATAAGTTTGTTGATAAAAACTTTTCATCAGATACATATAGAATACTAAACGATGTCCCGTTTGATAACATGTTTATTAAACGAGTGGGTGGTTTGGTATTTTAACCAGCGAAAGCGATGCCATTCACAAGTTTCATAAACATGTTATCAAACGGGACCGAGTTTAGTATTTTATTTATTACTCAATGATGTAAATATGTAAAATCGTTTTTAGCGACGCTGACTTGCAAATAGGTCACCAGCTATTGCAGTCGCGCGGCTTACATTGTGACGTCAACCAATAATGATTATGATGTCATGCGCCGATTATGACGTTACGGCAGCACGCGGTGGTATCACACATGTGTGTTACCAACTCATTGTTATCTAATGAGTGATCTCACAAGGGTTGAGTAAGAATTTAAAGTATGACCTTACTTTGTGTGCCATGTAATGTTTCTTACACAATGACATGAGTCACAAGGAGTGAAGAGTAAGAACATTCCAAACTTTAAACACAGTAAGGGATATATCTGAAAACTATGAAACGAGTGTACAATACTATTCTTTATCAACAGAGGTTACTAAAGTTTTGTTCAAACAAAGGTCGCCTATTGTTTTGATGTGATAAGAATGAGGGAGGTTATCTGTGTTGCATACATTTCACTGTAAGATATCTTTTAAGGAAACCAGAGATATCAATTTCTTATAACAGGGGTTATTAGGGAAGATATGTCTTGAGTAATCTCGAAATAAACTACATAATAACGACCCGTTCTCACAGTAAAATTTTAGTTACCACCGTTGTCTGTACATGGAGTTCTATTTTAAGGGAGGAGGTGATACGACTCCGGTGTTCTGACGTTGTAACTTGAGTTCTACTATACTAGTTGTAACTACAAATCGTACCGTGAGCACAGACTTTTAGGTGTAACATAGTTTTCCACTGTTTGCCAAATATGTCCTCATATGCTTCTACTTAAGGACACAACGATTTTGACGTTTGTATTTCTTAAAACTCATGTATTTTTGTAATGCAAGGGTAAGCAATTCTCATCAAAACAAAAGATATTTGTTGTCTATTTGTTTATTTTGAAGAGTAAAGGAGGACATTGTGTTGGCTCTTTGAAGAAAGTGAGATGAAATTATTTTAACTCTGATAATATATGAGCTGTCACTGGACGTATTTTCTCGTATGTTGTCGTGGTTACCTGTCTCGAATAACTACGACCTCAACATTGCCATCGGCATTCAAAAACTGTAAATGCACAGACTTTGTTATTTCATAGTTCCCAATTTCCATTCGGTCCCAAGTCACCTGCAGAGAATAAAATAATCAACATACTTTAAGAAACTCTACAGAGCAAGACATACATAGTATTTACGTGTATAAAACACACGTATATATGTGTATGTAATGCCATGACACACTTAAATCAATTTACTATTTAGCAGCAAAGGAGTGGATATCCTAAAACTGACGCCTCTTTAAATTCACATTCAGCTCTATATGTAAGATCTCATTTAAAATTCATATTTCAAGAGATTTGACTCAACGTGTCCTTTAGTGTATATGCACAATGTTTATCAAACATGAAGCACCAATGACCTGCTCTTTAATAATTAGAGTGCCAAATGTTATGTCCGTGATGACTGAAGCTAAAGAAACAAGCTTTTACTTCCTTTATGTTTTACTTTTGAAAATTAAATATTTATGGTACTAAACATCACTATGCCATAATATTTAGTGTACAATGGTATCATTCAAACTGCGCAATTCTACTGTTCAAGGCACAGGAGTACTTTTTGCTTCATTTTTCAAAGTACGGATGATCAGCAAAAAAAGGATATTTTTTAGAGACAATTCAATTTAAGTTAAGAAGACAAAAACTGTTCTATCTGTATCACTTACTTTTATATTTTCAGTATGAATGCAGATTTTGAGTTCGAAAATGTTCTTTAATGACGATGGCAGTGTGCAGTTTGTGTTCAACAGATTTGTAAAACTTCCGGATACAACACTAGTACTGTAAAGAACTTGAAAAGACATATCCTTGTCTTGTATCAAGAACTTGTGAATGAAGGTATAATTTCTTCCACTTAAAATACATTTCCATCTGAAACACATCAAAGAAATACAAATACATTTCAGAAAAGCATTTGACCTGTTAGTTACATGTATTAAATTGTATTGGTTTAGACTTTAGTTTGCTAATGTACAGATTAAATGCAGATTCATCATGTTAATACAAACATGTTGGGTATAATAGCACATAATTTCTTCCTTTTCTGAATTGAGATACATTAACATCATTAACAATTATATTCGAACACCTTTCCCGCCATTAAATCATTCAGCAATAGTTCTCTACCATGTGATCAGTATAGATTCAAAGGTATTCTTACTTGGTGATTTTAGAGTGTAACTTCCCATACACAGCAATACATGAACCGGACGAGACTGTACAGGGGAAGTCGACCGACAGAGGTTTCCCCATCACCTTCAAGCAACACATAAGAAATTGTCACAAAGGTGAAGTGACTCTCCACCAATTATTTTCACTTCAAACTTAAAACATAATATCAAGGTCTCCAACAAGGACTTGACCCTGTCTCTTACCAAAAAGAACATATGCGGTTTTCACCAGAAGAAACATCAGGATAATCCAGAGAACGTTTTGGGAATTATCCTGCTGACTAGGGTAAAAGTCTGATTGTTTCCTTGAAATGAAGTTTGTATGAACTTTCCGGCCACCCATAGCTTGGGTTGGATGACACTAATCAAAAGCTGGCAGTTTATTATACCGAGAGACAGTAAACGTAATTAGAAGTTATGTAAGGCCCTCGAATGGTGGGACTGTTCAGTACTTACAAACCCGCTCCACATACGTTGCTTACAGATGACTTGAGTCTGACTCCACTTCCCATCAGGTTGACAGAAGATTGTGTTATTAAACTGAGCACCGCACTCTCCGTACCCAAACGCACAGCTGTACGTCGCCTTCTTAGAAGAAATTCTCTTGATTGTCGTGTTCGGAATGTGTGGCCTGCCACAAACTCCCCATCCTAGAAAATATTAATCACTGTTAGCTTATATACATGCACGTGGAAGCATTAACTAAATCTACATATAATGTCATATTTAAATGAACAGAGACTATTTTAGAAATTCAAATAACACTTTTGACGTTATGCTATTGTTCTTTTGGTCCATTTTATTTCAGCAATGGACAATTGCACACTACATCAAGTTTTTAAATGATTAATTCGTTTTTAATAGTAGATATGTTATATAATCAAAACTAAGAGTGCAATTAAATTGTGTAATTATTTCACGCTCTTTCCTTAAAAATAAAAGGCATCGGCCCTTCGGACCTTGGTACCATTATCTGTACAAAATAAAGTGTTGTTTGAATATTACATGTACCATGTACGTAACATGCAAGGATGCATTTACATGAATATCGTGATTAGGAGAAGAAAACCTAGATAAGATGATATTTGCATTTTGAATTTAAACATTGTTTTTTAATTATTAGCTCATCTTTGTACACATTTGAGATCATAGCAAGGTATCTCTTATACAGGTGTTACGAGTGAGGAGTAGACAGAATACTTTTTCGATTTTTTCTTTGTAGATTATCAAACTTAATGTTATGGAATGGCGTTCATATTTTACTAAATAATATTCTCAAAGTTATATCATGTAGTTCAGACCCTTTAAGGAACAAGTAATGATTTTACATTTGAATAAAGCACAGAAACATTAACGATGAAATTGAAATACAGTATTCAAAGGGTCACAAATCATGGTATGAAGAAGTTTATTTTAAAAATTCATGCCACAGAAGATGTTTTTGATGCATGAAGATCCTGCGAACCTGACGCACAACTCATGAAGAAGACCAATGGATACGAAGTTAATGCACATGAACAGTTCTCAAGTCCTAACATTCTATGGGGTATTATTCAGAAAAGGGTTGGTTTTCGGATGATTCACATGTCATTCTCCAGACATCTGCGACAATTTGGGTTTAAATGCTACGTCCCGTGCAGAAAACTCAGTTGGAGAAAAAACCTAGAAGAGAATGGAGAAGTGCACTCAGATATTACCGGGGGCAGGATTGGAACCATGTTTCTTAGACCGACAAATCTGTTTTCAAATAGTTTTGTTATAGTAGTCCGATGTAAATAAGGAGTCTCCAAAGTAAGAGATATCGCAGTTATTGTTCAGAGGCGATTGTAAAACACCCAATCCCTAAGCAACTTTTTGGGAATATTGTCCGAAAATAGCACCTGGAATTTTTTAAGCTGGTTGGTATACTTTAATTCCCAGAAATGTCAGAATGTGATCACCAATGACCTAAAACACGATGTGACTGTCTTGTATTTCTGATTTTAAAAAAATATATTTCATCAAAATAAAAACACTACTTATTTTTCCATGGACGGTTGTTTCTTTTTTGGCTGTCGAGAACACACCATGATTGGAATAGCCTTGGAATTCCTTAGACATAAACCCTATTTAGACTCTCTGTGACATTATTGGTCAAACAGCTACCGGGGAATGCCTACTTCAATCCATGAGAATTGAAAATTGGTAAATAAATTTTGTTATTGCGATACCAAAAAGTGCTACAATACAAGCATTTATAAACTTGTTATTTGTGTCCTAAGTCTCCAAAGTCATGTAAACATATCAATGTGACAAACTTTTGTTCAGAAGCTGTAAGTTTGTTAAAACATTTGTGAACCGCACCCCTTATTTTCCAAGTAATAGCATATCTAATTATGTTAATAAAATCAACATCATCCGTGTTTGGAGACTACTCTGAAATGAATTAATCTGACATTGTTTCGCTTACAACGTTACTCTGTGTTAGCGTGCCTGTAAACAAAGGGAGATCATTCTAACCTAATTTCATCTGGCCTGATATTGATCAAGATTTCCGAACTGGTCTGATATAGTTTTAGACCGGACAGGATTGGTATTGTTTTTCTACATATTTATCATATTTAGACATATTATCATATATAGAACTATCGTATATACAGCTGCGTACCGACATGGACGCTCTGTTTTCTTTACTGTGCGTAGCAACAGATTCAAAGAAAGAAACCATTTCGAATAGTCTGTTGTGCTATTTAAAGCTTGTGCAGCTCTCTCTTCAGCTTCAAGGCTGTCTTTTGCATTTGATTAATAACAGAAGAGTCAAGTCGACTCATGCACTTTGATATAAAATCATCACAGCTATCGACAGAGGCAATTTAATTTTAACAATGAATCTAAATATCAACACATATCTAAATCAGAAGGCGTAGTTGTGACTCATATGCACCACCCATAATGCACGTGATGTCACAACTCGAGTTGTTCTCGCAAAATCGAGTCGAGTTGGCCGAGAAGAAGCATTTGATATGCAAATTTCACACCCGAGTCCACAAATCAAATGCTGCCTTCCGCTATCGCTATGCCAGCTTCAGATTTCAAATAAGGAATAAGTAAACTGAAAAAATTTGAATAAGCACATAACTAGTGAATTGTTAATGTCAGATGGTACCTTTTTCAGGTAAAAGTAAATGCCATTGTCATATAATTAATATATATAACATATAATAAGTTCTTTGAAAATACTGCACAATGGTTTTCTTAATATAAACACAAATACCGCCTGACCTTCTTCTGCCCTTTCAACTGTACTTTTTAACCACTGAAAAATGTTCATAATATGGGCGAAGATCAGAAAAAGGATCTAGACGATTCATTTACAAGTTTTTAAAGTCCGCAAACATTCCATGTAATTATGTGTATTAAATCACATGATACAGACGTGTTTCTACCCGGGCCGGGCCACACCCCTATACATCCGTCCAGCTTGGAAGTGGGTCTTTTTCCAGAGCGCAGATACAATCTTTACCAGAGTCAAATGTAAACGCTCTTCATCAACAAGCAATTTGTCACGAATCTCCTGACTTTAATGTACTTTTATGTGAACTTTAATTGGAACCCCCGACTCAGAACCTCTTCTGTAATCATGGTACGCCTGCACCACTTTCACTTGTGCTTGAATCGTCCAAACTGTACACAGATTGCTCTAGATGATTCTGATGTTTTTCTTTCTATTCGTACTGCTCGTTCAATAAGAAACTTACGGTTTCAGACGACCTTACTCAAGGTATCAAAAAGCAATGGGTACACGTATAACATAATTTTGATAATAGGTCTTTAGAAGTGTGGGTTGGACATTTTCAGCTAAAATGCAGGGATGGGAGATAATGTATAAGCTTGTATATTCGTATTAAAATCCATTAGATAAAGTTAATTTCTTTATTTTAATGCATTAATTTTTACTGCTGATATAGGTGAGTATATCATGGCTTGGATGCATGCTCTTCAGGCTAAACCGGAAGTATTGATTGCCGCGATAGGATGAATGCCATGTAAATGTAAGCGCCTTGAGCAACCACTAGTGGATGGATATGTGCGCTATATAAATATCCTAATAATAATAATAATAATAATGGTACAATGAGATCTGAGAAAATACAAATATTACCATTATTTTTCGGTTTCCGTTTTTTCTTGTTGATTTGGGCCGGTATAGAACCACTTTCTTCATGTTTCACACCTGACAAAGAAAGAGCACTTAAGATGGGAATTGAACAGCTGTGAGATGGCTGATCTTCTGGACATTGATGATTGCATTGCGATCAGGTTTTCATGTGGGTATGAAATTGTTAAATGTTACAATTCTATTAAGATACTACGTGAGTTTCGTTAAAGAATTTACATTACATGACTATCCTATATTATTCATAAACATAAGACTAATTAAATCTGACTCACTCACCAAACTTGATGTATATTGCATAGTCAACGAACTTGAAATATTCCCTTTTGGTATAAAATGTGAAACACATTCAAATATATCACACAAAGTTTACTTATTCTTAAATTAAAATGCTTTTCAATTCACACGTTCAGTACAGAATCAAGCACATGATAAGGATGGCATCATTTCTTATATCTGAGTTTGCCCCACATGCAAATTTAGGACAATATTACGATGGGATGGAACGGTACCGTTTGCTGAGAGTCTACGGAGCCCTCATGTTTGAAAGAAAATGTTCCTTCACATTTGTAGAATATGCAATGGCAAATATTGTCAACACAATTCCTGTTAGCTTTCGCATATTCCTATAAATTCCTCCAATAGCTCAAACGTCTCAATGCCGTGGGATGTGGCGAGTGTCTACATGTACTCCTGTCTTTATGTCAATTATATTGGAAATTGATAGAATTTAGTAACTGTTTGTTTAATTACGGTAATCTTTTTTATTCACAAAACGATAAATACATGTTAATAGAAATAAATATAGGACTTAAATATGCAAGGATATATATATATTTATATATATATATATATATATATATATATATATATATATATATATATATATATATAGATTGAATCCAGAATTGATGCGACTGTGGAAACAATAGTTTAAAATATATTTTATATGGAATACAAATTTCCTATTAATTCAGTTTGTAAACTTAAATTGAAATAAAGTTCCAAGCGACGACAACATGATTTAGTCGTATTTATGATTGATATAATTTTTATTAAATTATTTCAGCATTCTTCATCATTTCTGCAAGTTTTATGAAAATTTGTGAAGTCGTTTAGTTACAGCGGCCTTTTTAGAAAAAGACACCAGGGAAAGGAGACTTGAATAAAGTCATTTTCCAACAGTACCTTACTGTATTTGTTTGTTTCCAATTTCCTAATTGTTACAATTAAATAATACTTCTATTTTAAACATTTACGTACGTTTTGTGCCTTTTCTATTATGAATAGTATGCATGGCAATGCTTGATGAAAATTGTGCACATATTACAGAATGTTCATTGCTGTACTATGATGGAATTCAAGTAAAACGTGTCATGTGGAAAACTTTAAAATGAATTGCTCCAAACAATGCATCAAATTCCGATTTCGGTCAGTTATGTCTTCAGGTTCAATACAGAAGGTTAAAACACATCAATTGTGTTTCTTAAAATTTTATTGGGCTTTAATATGTGCTAATATAGCACTTGTGCTGATTTCAGTTAAAATATTTTCGCTCAACTTCAACTTCTGGTGCAGGACCAGAACTACATTTGTACACATCGCATATACATGCACAGACCTTTAAAGCATTATCAACCTTAATTAATTTTGTTTATATGTTGTAAAGAAGTTTCTAAAATTACGTTTGGCTTATAGATAAGCGTTGATCGTGGTGCATTGTCTGGTTTTCGATCAGAACTACTGAGTAGACTTTCTTCAAATTGGTAATTTTCGGCAACAGTCAGTACTTCTCGATACAATAACACCATCTATAACGTTTAACAGGACTGGCCCTTAACTACACATCAAAATGAAAGTCAAAGACCCTGGGTGAAGTAAGCGTTCATACCTATGTCCATCTTCTCTACAATAGAAATTACTGAAAAACAAATTAGGACGCTTCATAAAATATTTCAAATAAGTGTGTGAGTGACAGGTATTTTCAACCTTTGACAACTGAATTTGAGTGCTCACTGTGAAAAAAGCGAATTAGCAAATATTAATAAAATGTTCAATGTCACAATACTTTTAAAGGTCATTGTGAAAAAGGCATTAGGAGTTTGTTAATTAAATAACAAATTTGTTATTCCCCCAATGCTTTGGTTTCAGCGCTTAGATACAAATATCTTCAGAGTGGTGTTTCCGCAAAAGTGCATGGAGTCAAACAATTTGAAAAAGTAAAGAATTCAATATGGCGTCGAAACCACGTGACCTACGACTTCGTCATGGCAACCCTTTTTGCTTGTCTAGTTATTAAGAATCTTTGAAAACAAGTAGCAAGATTAATTCGACCAAAACTTCACATGGCAAAATTGGAAACATTAAAAGGGGCAGTAGCACGTTTTTTCGCTCAAATAAGTTGATGAAATGTAAATAATTTCACCAATAGTAAAACATCCTTCTCTCTTCGGAAAATAAAGTTTAAAATGAGTGTGCATGTTTCGGTAAAGCCATGGGAATCGTTTTTGTAATACAAAATGATAAATTGTGTTCACAATAAAATGGCCGCAATGCAATTTTTGCTTTATATGCAACATAGTTTTTACCACTACAGATAATTGGTTTGTGTAATAAGATGTTTTACCCTCTAAAGTTAATTTAAATGACATAAACTATCATTATAAATGGGTAATTTGAAAAAATAAATTTTGCAAAAAACGTGCTACTGCCCCTTTAAAGTAAATTAATATGGCGGCTAAACAAAGTGACTTACGAATTCGTCATTATTTACTTTTTTACTGTTATTGTTATTGTGTATCTTTTTTTTTTAAAGTTTCAAGTCTCTAAGATCATTTTGAAAATGTTCCCATGTTAAAACTTAGAAACCTTATTTTTGGTCATTTTGTACCCTTTCTCAAGTCCGGAAATGATGCGATCGATATTATTATTGATTCCTGTGGACCAAGCTTTAGTCTAGTAGTCCTGAAAATATCAAGCAATTATGACTCCAGGTTCATGAGATATTCGCCTTTAAAGTTGGCTAATTTTCAAAATCACCATATTTTGAAAGGTTACTGTGAAAGACGTATTATGAGTTCTATAAGCCTATAAAGTATTAAACTTAACATTTCAAAATATTAAAATTGAAGATCCATGGCGTCAAAACCACGTGACTTACGACTTTGCCATGATTTACCTTTTTGCTCCCATGGTCATTGCGGATATTTTTTCAAAGTTCTTAGTCTCTAGATGCATTTTGAAAAGTTTTACCATGTTAAATATCTAAATTTGGATTCGAACTGGACCTTTAATGGCTGGGTCGATTGGGCCCAAAAGCCTCGCACGACGAGCTCATAATACATGTAAGGGCTATCGGACTAAAAAGTTTGGTTGAATTATCTACAGCCGTTTTTGCTGTATGATTGACACAAAATCCGTAGAATAATTTAAAAAAATGTTTTTAAAAGCAACGCCAATAACAATAAAGATTGGCTGAATCCTTAAATATTCAAACGACCATTTATTGGAATAATCTTTTTTTTTCTAAATAAAACTCGACTCGTTTTCAATATCTATCATATTTAACATACCATAAAGTCCTTTGAAATATCTATGTATCATGTCTAATGTCAATATCTAGAGTGAAATGTGTCTATATGATAACATTATTGGCAATGAAACAGCCAAACGCCAATGCAAGATATTTAGATTATAAATATTTATAGCATGATCACGATAATGAACGATTCAAAGCAATTACTAATCATAGGAGTATCTTGAACAATTACTTTCCCTTTTATTATCATAGGACTCTCTTTGTAAAAAGTTTTACCTTTATGCTTTACATGGCTATATAATATATACTTTGGTATCTGTTGCATGAGTAGAATCATCTTCCAATTTAATTAATATGAATCATGTCTTATGGTTAAGAAGAAATACTTTGAAAAATGACTAGAACAATGTAAGACTTTTAAATAGCTTCAATACCACATTATATTCTAAGTTCATATTTGTTGCAAACATATTAAATGTAACTGTATTGAATTATGTGCCATGCCGTTGGACCTTTTATTAGGATGTACGATTACTACTTTAATTTATTACATACGTGTTCTGAATATCTTTATAAGATAATTTTGGTTCTTTGATACAGCCGAACGATCTCGCCACTTATTAATAAAATTGCATCATAGCAAAAACAGATGTGCAAAATTAAAAATAGAGACTTCGTGTTCCGATCTCGAATGTTTTATAATTAAATCACAATAATATTTTGCTTCTATTAAGTCTAGGAAGAGTTATTTCCCTTTTGTTTACAACGACCGTGTTTTTGTCAATTTGTCAATTCCGTGTTATAGGAGTAAAAGCAGATACTTTATTGCCTAAATGATTGTGTTTAGAATCGCCATGCATTATCAGTTTTTGATATAATCAACGTCCAGATTACACGTATGAAGTTCACAATAAGAAGCTTGCATGTAGAAAAGATCAGCAAGGACGGTTATATGAAAACAGCCGGTCAAGGAATGACGACCTTCATTTTGAAGTTTCGGATGTAATAATTAGATGAGTGTTAAGCTTTCGCTCGTGAATAAATCACAACATTTAAAAATATCTCATTGGAATATTTTCGATGTTCAACACTCACTTGGTATGTAATCTCTCTATATATATGAGCACTTATAAAGTGCAGCAAAAACATTACTCAAACTAGGATAGGAAATATTGAATAACAAAATACAATAAACATGACTATCCATATGTATGATCAATATACAAAACAAATCATGATTCTATATGAATCAATCTTTAATAATAAGACATCCCCCAAATATCATGGAGTTACGTAATTCAATAGATTATCTTATGAAATAACAAAACTACATTTAATTATTGTATCGCCCACAAAGCTTTATTTATCTAAATCTCATTGCTTGCACAAATCTCCCCTGCAAATAATTACTTACACCAGTCTTCATCATTAATTATTACTCGCCCGTGTAATATTGCAGTGTAATATTTATACAACAATTTAACTAGTGTAATGCCTCTGCAAGTATGACGTCACAATATTGAGCAGTTGTGGCGTCACAATTGTCATACCGCCGGCACAGTGGTGCATGACTCGCGGAAATCGTATTTCAGCGAACTGTTGGTAATTTCGCTTGGTAAATGTGGGCAAGTAATAAACAGAAGACTAATCTCCCTTCCATATAATACCATTTTATTAAACTCGTGAATTTTTTGGTATCAAACTCACTTTTGCTCTAAAACTGGTATTAAATGGACGGTCACTTAGTATCCTGTATGTCTTAAAGGAGCAGTAGCACGTTTTTCCGTGAAATAAGTCGATGAAATGTATTTGAAAAATAATGTCACCAATAGTAAAACAACCTTCTCCCTTCGGAAAATCATGTTAAAAAATAATTGTACATGGATCCGTAAAGCCATGGGAATCGTTTTTGTCATTCGAAATAATTAAATATGTTCATAATAAAATGGCCGCCGTGCAATTTTTGCTTTATGCGCAACACCGTTATTACCACTACGGGTAATTGGTATGTGTAATAAGATGTTTCCCTTCTAAAGTAAATATAAATGACATAAACTATCATTATAAATAAAACAATAACATTTGCAAAGAACGTGATACTGCCCCTTTAATGCATTTCACATTCACATTAACTTCAAATGTGATAACGTAGAAGCATGGTTCACCTGAACTTCATATGTTATGTCATTGCGCTTGCACATAACAATTTAATGACATGCAGCAAGGTTTAATTTAGGCACTGATGAAGACTGGTCTAAGTTATGTCCTGCGGGGAAAATTGTGCTTGCACATACACGTATGTACTTGCCTTTCTTACGCGTTTTATCTTTTGATGAGTTCCCATAATCTGCTGTAGGCATATACACTGTAATGAATATCATGATATTTGTCATGAGGTAAAAAAAAACTCTTTTTTATAACATTTTATTTAATGACAAATGGAACATTTTATTTATTACGTGCTACTACGTGCAATTGTGGGTAAGTAAGTAAGTACAACTTTTGGAGAATGGAGCAAAATTAACATTGAATATAAATCAATAATAAGAAATAAATCATAATATCAATACATTTTGTAACATCATGTTGTTTCACTAAAGCGCTGTTGCGTTCCAGCAGCAATTATCAAGTGATATTCATTGAGTAAGTACATGCTGCTGCTGGATATCATTGAAATAGTATTTCTGATAAGGAGAAAGTATAACTATGCTCCCGGACCACCGAAATGCATTACCAAATACAGTATGTGTGTAAGATGAATCTTTTGTTAGTTGCAGACCTAGTACATGTGGAAATTGAAATTTATTCAATTGACCTTATATTAGTAGTTATCATCATCCTAGAAGTGAATATGGTAGATAGAAAAAAACAGTGCTAAAACAACAAATTTTGGATTTACTATTTAAAATCATTTCATTTGTGTTATTGAATTATCGTTAATGTAAGTGAACAAATGTTATGGCTTACCAAACCTCCTTGTAAGATCTTTGAGGGTATATTCATCTCTGTGTTTTGCGTTTATGTTACAGAGATTCATACAATCCATGATCTTCACAACAGCCACACAATGGAACATTGTATGACATATCACTTCACAGGGAACGGGGGAGACATGTTGGGATACATTTGGCATTTTGATGTGTGTTGTGTGTTGTCTGTTGTTACTAAGATCACACTGCTAGAAATACTTGTCAGGATCTGTGAGTGTTCTCGTCTAAGGTTGCCAAGAACTGTTATTGGTATTTCATTTAAAATCGTTAACTATGTTTCAAAGTCATAATGTATCATGCTACGACTATAATCATATCAGTCTGCAATAATGTGTCTGCCGATAGTTTAAATTCCCTTTATTAGTGGCTGAAAGATTGTCTATGTGTATATAGTCACATAAACTACTATTTGTCTATGCATACTACATTAACGAGGATACTGAATGCTAAATGTATACAAGCATGTGGATTAAAATGATGATAGAGTAGTATAAATAGGAGTGTCTGAAATAGTAGCAAATAAGATTGAACATGAAAACGTATTTTTAAAAATGTTAATTAAACAGATTGACGGAATACAGTACAGGTTAAACTAAGGAAAGATAAAATAAATAGGGGAAAAAATTATTATACATCTACGATTTTCAACATGACTTTTGTTCAACATGTTTGAGTTTTAAAAATGGAACTTTGGACTTCGGACTTTGTAGCGCGAGGTATTCGCTTTTTGTAACCTTCATATTATTTGTAGGATTTATATAAAGATGTCCGTTCTTGTAATTGTCACAAGTATTATAATCGATACAATGCAATGCTAAAGGTACATGTACGTTTCTTCAATGTTTAATCAAACCAACAATGGATGCACAAGTTCAATGATTCCTGAAGGTTGGTGCCAGGTGGGACATACTTCAAATTGCATTTGGTTTCGGAAAGGTCGTTTACAGGTTTTGAATATAATATTTTTTTCAGGGCTTCAGTTTAAAGTTTCAGCTTTGATGTTTCGGCAGTTCTCAAAGAATATGAAGAGTAAATTGGCTTAAGATGATAGACTGACGTCGGACCATTTACAAAGACCTTTTGGTCCAATGAGCTAAAGGCCACTTTACACAGAGCCGCGTCTTTCGCACGACCATTGAGCAACCAAAAAAATTGACAGGACGCTCAATGGTCCGCTGATTGTGGAAATTCTGTTTCTGTGTTAATTTTCCTGCGATCTTCGTGCGTCCTTTGTACGACCTAAAATGCAAATAACGGTAATTTCCATGACGATCTTTGAACGATCTGCACACTTACGAAGCCTCCACACTGCCTTCATTGAACGTTCACTGTGCAACCCTAACAACATATCAGCATCAACGGCGATCCCCGTACAACCGTCAGCCACCTCTGTGCCTCCTCTGTGCTTCCTCTGTGCCTTCGCTGTGCCACCATTGACGACTATGGCGACAGTTGGCCGACCATGCAGCAACACTTCTGCCTCCTCTGCGATACCTGAAGAATGCTTCAGTGACCCCTGAGAGTGTTCGGCAACCAGGATAGAATGGGTCTATAACAAGCTGCATTAGTCTCCAAATAATTATTTTGTTTCAGTCCCATTCAAACAGTAAAACATAACCAACCAATTAGCGTTTGCAGCTGCAATAAAAAACAACAAGCTCCGCTGCTTAACAACATGGTCATTGTTTTTTGCAGAAGAATATGATATGAATATGAAGTCAAATAGGTTAAATTTAAGTCTATGTTCATATTTCCCGAAATCATGTCTTCTAAAAACTAGTCTCTTTTTAAAATCTTCTTAACTGGGAGATATGGGAGGGTTAAAAGGGACTTTTTGGCTTGTTTTATGCTGTCCTACCGTGACGATGCTTCAATTTTAGAGTTTAGAATTAAAGTTAGAGAGATAAGATAGGTCGCCAACATCTTTAATTAATTTTCGGTATTTCGTTATTTTGTAAACAAAAATACCCAACATTCTGGCCAAAATCCATGTTGAAAAAGCTATTCCAACACCCCGTTTGTGTTTGAATAAAGATCATGATAAAAGTACCAAACCCGAATGAATGAAATTGTGCGTACTTCTTTACAAAACTTTTTATGATCAAACACATTTAAACTCGACTTTATCCGACAGCAGTATTCCGTTGTTATTGTTAAATATGTGGTGGCGTTTCTTTACAAGTGAGTTTATACATCTTTATTTCTGTTGTCTTGCTCCTTTTTGGTGCCATAGTCTTATCAATGATTTGCCAACAGAAACAAGGAAACATGTTAGAATCGATCATCTATTTTTTGGAAAAATTACGAGGACGTTCACAGAAGGCTGAGTGAATGCAGAAAGAAGGCACAAAACATGTCATGGTCGCACACAGGTGGTCGTGGTCGCTGAATGAAGGCAAGAACGGTCGTGATATGAACGGCTCTGATTGCACGCAGTAGGAAGGCACAAGGGAGGCAGAGGCATCGCCCAACGTTAGCGAAATTCTTACATGGCGATCATTGAGCGTCCTTTGCGACTTTTGAACGTCCATTGTACGACCTTTCTGCTCATGGGAGCAACCCTTGAGCGACCAGAATCGTCGGCGACCCCTCTGCGGAAGTTTTGAGCATGTTCAAAATTTGTTGGCATCCTCCACGTTCTTGGCGATCAATCACGATGTCTCAACATCCCACGTGCAACCTCTTCACGACCTTAGCAACCATTCTGCCTCCCTTGAGCGTCTAAAGGCGATCTGTTATGGTTTTTAGTCTCACAGAGCGCGCACAACGGCCTTTATGTCTGTGTAAAGGGGCCTTAACAACTAGGTTTAAAAAGCTGCACCAATATAAATGAAATTATCCGTTAAAACTGTTAGGGTAGATTATCAGGTATGAAATTCCGACATTCAATGGCACACTATTTTATATCTACGTCCAAAAACACGTTATTGCAGATGTATATAAACTACTAGGCAATGCATGCTGGCCTCTCATGGCAAAGGTCCGGCTTTGATTCCTGGTTGAGACACCAACATTTTTCATCGCCTAAAACTGTGTTGTGTTCATTGGCCAAACAACTTAATCCGCATTGCACTCAGTCAAGCCAGCTGTATAAACGGGTACCTGAACACTGCAAGTGCAGATCTTTATGGTCGCACGAAGCAGTAAGTAGTGACTCGCACTTGATATTCGGCATAAAAATGATCATTAAAAGAAATGACAGTGTGTGAGAGAACGAATCCTTAGCAAAGATACTCGACGCAATGACTACATGCCATGTCAACTGTAAGTATTTTGCACTTTATAAAAAAAGAACCAACAGCTAGAATGTCACATTTTATCATTTAGCTTCAATACAATGAAAATATCTGTAATATTATCCTTTTTCTTCTTTATGTCCGCACATACTTTTGTCAGAAATTGTTCCATCAAAGTTCCAGCAACTGAACTCGTGTAACCAGTGTATCCACAAGGTGGGAAAAAGCGAAAGACAGAAAGAAAGCAAGAAACCTTGAAATAAATCATTAGACACAAAAGTGTGTTATCCTTTGACAACTTCTGTGATCTTCCGCCCAAAGTTACCATGTGGGAACAATCAACTTTAACTATTTATTTCTAATCTTTGTTTTTCTTTTAAAATAGTATAGTAGGATCACTTGTCTATCTTGAAATATTAACACAATAATTTTCATGAAATTTCAAATCTCACAAATAAACTGCTATATGTTTTCGTCTAAAAAACTGATTTTTACCCATTTTGGGGAAATCGTCATTACACAGAAACAAATGTTACAAACTGGTATGGCCTACCAAGTGATGATTAATTATGTCAACATCAAGACTGTCAACATTAAAGATAATTTCTAAAATGAGAATATATAAATGAGTATTACAATTATGTTGAACACATAGTCAATTCATGCATCACTACATGAGAAAACACACTGTAAGATTGAACATGGAACAGCCACACTTTCAATGACTTCATGTAATAACTGCATTAATATTGTTGGGTATGCATTATATATTATTAACCGAAACGTGTACTTGGAGTTTTCTTTAAATAAGTGGCGAAAGATTTATCAACTGGTTAAGGGGACTGTAGAGCTTTACATGGTTACCTTTTATGACAAATCTAGGTGCTGCCACTACATAGACTATTCACCATCAGTTGATCATGATGTTAGTATCTGTCCACTGAGCAGTTGAATAGCTCTAATTCAACATGTCCAATCTTAGATTGTTCAGTTCTCACAATCTGCAGATTGCTTAAACAATCTAGGAATGGTGAGACATTGTTTGTTTGTTTGTTTGTTCGAACAATCTGCAACGGATTCAGATTGACCTATGACGATCCCACAATGCACGTTCACGGCCTTAACTAAAACTTTATTATAGCTGAGATGTACCCTAGAGACTAAGCTAACATGTGCTGATTCAAATATAAACCTATAAATTCTTTAACGTGTGCCAGCGACACATTCAAGGAAGAAATGGCCAATATCGAATAAGTTACTAACTTCACACTCTCAGCAACGGATTTAGATTGACCTATGACGAGCCCTAAATGCACGTTCGTGGCCGTAACTAAAACGTTATTATAGCTGAGAAGTACTCTAGAGACAAAGCTAACATGCGCTGATTTATATATAAACTTATATGTTCCGAAATGGGTGCCAGCGACGAATAATGTGCATGAATTGCCAATATCGAATAAGTAACTTACCTTAAACTTTCAGTAACCGATTCAAATTGGCCTAAAGCGAGACCAAAATGCACGCTTGTTGCCGTACGTTAAGAATTGTTGTAGGTAAGATGTAGCCCAGAGTAAGAGCTAACATGTGCTGATTCATTTATAACCCTATGTAATCCGAAACGGGTGCCAACAACGTTTTCTACGCATAAATGCATAAATGGCGAAAAAGGAACTAACTTCACACTCAGCAACGGACTCAGATTGACTATATATAACGAGATTCGCGGAGCACCTTCGCTGTCGTTTATAAAGCATTTTTAGCTCACCTGAACTGTCTAGTTAAACTTAACATTTATTTATTGTATTCAAATGTCAATGTTCTGACACAGAAACGTTCTGTGATTTGCTTGCACAGCAACAGATTGAAACGAAGCCGTTTTGAATCGGCAAGCTGCTGTAGTACATACTATTTATAGCTCACGAAGCGCTCGGTTTAGATACAACACTGTGGTCTTTCTGCGTTAAGAATACACATACCGGTACACAAGAGAAGAACGTTATTGTCGTTTACAGTCTTAGATATTGAAGCATGATCTAAGAACAGGTGTTAGTTGCTAAAGATTTGAATAAGGAATACGGAACTGGTACTTCACATTTTGAATAGGGAATAAGGAACTGGTAATAATTCGCTAACTTCACATTTTGAATAGGGAATAAGGAACTGGTTATAATTCACTAACTTCACATTTTGAATAGGGAATAAGGAACTGGTAATAATTCGCTAACTTCACATTTTGAATAGGGCTAAGGAACTGTTAATAATTCGCTAACTTCACAGACCCGTAAATTTATCAAAACGTACATGTATACTCTTGATTATCGAGAATGGGAATTGCCAAATAACATTTTTCAAATGATAGTTTCAAGTAGTTTTGAATAATTTCACTAGAATGTTTATCGGTTAAAACTCAGGATCACAAACGTCACAAGGCATTGCCTGCGCTGGTATTAAATCGTTTGAAAGCATTTAAAGCTTGTAGTAAGGCGAGTCGAGTTGATATGTCAAATGGTCCATCAGATCATTATACCCTCGAACATACAACTTATATATTATCTCAACCTTCACAGCAATTTGTGTCGATTTGTCAAGATCAGTCACGTCCCATAGAAATATTATTATATATATGTCAACCTCTTCAGTTGCAACGTACTTCCAAGAGTTCCCTCAACTTCCCAATGCAAGGCATAACTCTTGTCAGTCTCCATTACTGACTGATTTAGGCCTTGCAGTATTTCCTTGAGATATCTGTGCTTGGAAATCCGGGCCCACTATTCATTTCTGATGTAGCGATTCACTATCTTAGCACAACAAAGCGATAGAAATATTGCAAGGATTAAATCAACCAGTATGGAGACTGGCAAGAGTTATGCCTTACATTGGGAAGTTGGAGTTCCCTGTGTTCAATTCAATTCAATTCTTTATTCTTCGAGCATATTAACAAAATATGATATAATATAAATACAAATTTTATTCAAAACAACAGATAAGCGGAATCTAAATAGTGACATCAGTGAACAGATTACATCACGGTGATTTGCGGAACCTTCACATGCTCAGTGTAATTTACTGGTAGAACAATTCACATGTTATACTTCTTATACCCTATTAATCAGATAATAATGATAATAATAATCTAGCCGTGTTTTTACTTTACAGCCAGGAATTGAAAGTGAAATTGTGAAGGATTTTACATATTAGTTGGACCGTCTGTGGGTATCTACTAAAGGGCACAGAAGGCTAGTTGTCCTAGGCAGAAGCTCTAGGACAGAAGGAGTTTAAAGACCAGTGTGTCCACATGCTAAGTGGTCGATTTGAGTTGATATTAGCTCGCTGTTTCCACTTATGATGAGTCTGTTCACACTGATCTTCCTCAACATAGGGAACACTCCCAGCTCTTCTTCGTTCCAGGTTACCTGTCAAAATGATAAAGATGGAATTGTGTAAATGATACGATATTTGCGAAAATTTGCACTATATAATGGTATAGAATTGCAGTCAAGATATTTCAACAAACACAAATCCCAATAACTGTTCGTCATGCTCTGTCGCGGAAAAAGGCAAAAGAAGTATTCACTCGATCAGATTTACTAATAAAATTAACTAGATCCAGAACAAATATTTCTACTCTTCTGAAAGATATACATTGCAGAGATACAAGGGCTGACAAACACTGAAATACCCTTTAACGGAAATTATAATACTGAGGCAGGACTGATAACCTTATTTTGGCTCTTTACAATTGTTTCTTTGCTTTTTCTATACACTAGGTGAACAAAAGCTATTTATTACCTTTACAAATATTTATTATTTTGTAAATATCATCTTTAATAGATATTTAATCTTTGTAAATATCATCTTTAATCTGTATTAAATATTTGTAAATATTTGTAAATGTTTGTAAATATTATTAAATATTTGTAAATATCATCTTTAAGGGGTTAGGGGTTGGAGGTTTGGGGGGACTTGTGTGGACTGAATAGAGATTGAGGGTAAGAAGAGGGAGTGTATGTTGGAAGTGGGGGTGGTTAAGTTGTGAAGTAGGGTGACTGGGGTTTCGTTGTGGTTAGCGATTGTGTGTGGGTTGGTGCAGGGGATACCATTTTTCTGTGTTAAGCTGGAGGGTGAGAGGCATGAGTGCGCGTGTGTCTGTAGGGATGGGGTTGGGCGGCAGGTGTTGCCTGTGTTGAGTTGGGGGGTGAGAGGCGAGTGCCTTTGTATGTATGTTTGAGGGGTAAAACTGGCATGTGGGTGGCTGCCGAGTTGGGGATTGCGGGTGTTGACTGTGTAGAACTGAAGGGTGATGGGAGGTAGCTTTGGGGGAGAGTTAGTTGTGGCGGGCGTTGCCTGTGTTGAGTTGGAAGGTTGGAGGGGAGTGCATGTGTATGTATGTTGGCGTATAACTGGGGGATGAGAGTGGTGTAAGTGCGTGTACATTAACCAGGATAATAGTCGTTGATTGTGGGTCATTTGTGGTTGTGGTATATGGTACTTGACAGGTTTAGGAGTGCGTATTTGAACAGTGGTAATTTCATTGTAGATGTACATGTAGAGGCACAGAGTGTAATCTACCCTAATGTTAGGAGTTGTGAAGAGGTCGATCTAGGGTGGATGATAAAATAATGGGTGAAGATGGGAGCTGGCGATAGTCAGTAATGAATATAGTGAGTGACTGGGGGTTGGGAGAATGGATCGAGCCGGCCTATGGTGCAGATGAGGATGTAAGATGACTAAGGAAGGGTGGATATGGGGAGGTAGAATGCCAGTCAGGGGATATTCTGGGAGCTGGGGATACATGTGCCTAGCGGTAGACGCAGGTGTGAGAGCTTAAATGTCTATGCTGAGAACATAGACAATGACTAAAACATAAAATGTAACAAATGAATGGTTTGTTTAGTGTGTAGTTGTATTCAGTGAAAGTTATAGTTGATTATGGGTGTGACACGTGATTCAACAGTTATATCAAGGTCAAAAGACAGTAAAACATAGTCATAGTCAAGATGTATCATAAATTTAGCGATCAATGTTTTGGTTTCAAACATCATTTTAATTTCGAAAGTGCCACATTGCATTCTTGTATAATTCCAAAGATTACAGACGCATGCTAAATTTACAATACAAATACGTATAAAAGCTTCAAATATAGTAAATGTGAAAATTCTTAACATAGGAAGATTAATAATTATTATTATTAACCATATAAATGGTCTTTTCATACTATTTTCCTCGTTTTATGCGTGAGTGGTTGTATAGTATATGTCATTCCAATGTCATTCTGTTCTCAAATACAAAGCTGTACTACCATATTGTAAATGTACCAAGTATCGTTAAGGATAACAGTATTTAACGAACCCTATTGGAATTTGGAACTGCATAGATTATGTAGATCCTTTTGAAGAGCGAGTTTATTTGGGCAATAAATTAATTAGGGAATAGTTGTTTGTACCGATAACAGTGATTAACGATCCGTAACGGAAATATGAACTGCCTAGATTCTAAACATCCTTTTGGATAGCTTGTTTATTGTGGCAATAACTTATTTACAGAATTAGTGCTAGCTTCATTGACAAATTAATTTTGGGTTATTCATATTAGTAAATTTTGTGCAGAAATTAAAAATGTCAGTGTTTCAGTGTTGAAAATCTATATTAGCTATATAATATAAGAACCACTTGCAAAATGCATGTGTTCAAATACTTGAACTCGATATACTGTATCTACTGAAATGGGCTTATGTGTAAATACTAGTATTTCAATCAAAATGTGTACTTCCTTAAGATTTAATTTATTTAATTTTGGGAGCATATTCCTCATATACACATTAGAATAACGACTTTGCTTTTACCACTATGTTACTTTTCAAACATGAACTCTTTTGATATTAAGTCATGTGTAGCCTTGTTTAGAGATATCTTAATTTCATGTTTGCATATAACATTTATAACTGTACACGAATGTACATATGTGAGCGAATACAGACAGAGTCAACAAACAGGCAAAATGATAATCAAGGGAGAGTTAAATGCGTTTAATATTCCCTCTAATTACAAAATAAGATAAGCATATAAGCATATAACGATGTGATTCATATAGAGCTTAGTCCAACCCGAAAACTATATTTCACATTTAACAATATTTGTCTACTGCGGTTAAATTCACTTTCATTATATATTCCTGTAAATGGTCAGGTAAATTTAGTTTCTTAATAGCATAATGTACACCCTTGTATTTTTTCTAATTACATACGAGAAGCGCTTGCGCAAAGAAAATATGTCAATTCATAATAATTAATTAATGTATCTGTAAAATGTTATATTTTTCTCAACAAAATTGTAATGTTTAGATGCATTGTATATGGGCCGAGGGCCTATTAACCGAACTATAATATACCATACAACAGAAACAGAACACTATTTATAGACTCTCTCTCTCTCTCTCTCGCTCTCTCTCTCTCTCTCTCTCTCTCTCTCTCTCTCTCTCTCTCTCTCTCTCTCTCTCTCTCTCTCTCTCTCTCTCTCTCTCTCTCTCTCTCTCTCTCTCTCTCTCCATGTCCGTGTCTCCCTCTCTATGTCCGTCTCTCCCTCTGTCTCTCTCCCCGTCTATATCTCCGGCTCTCCGGCCCTCCAAACTGTCAATTTGTGAGAAGTACGTTCATAAGAGTATTTCATGTCTCACATGCTTTGTTGCGAATCAATAAATCAATTAGAACGACGACAACCACTGAAGCGTTGTGCATATACCCAATCAAAGTGCGTCCTAATAAACAATTTTGTGTATTCTGTTAATGAACACATATTTCTCGCTAAATAGCAGGCTGATACCCTCATCAACATAATACAAGCTATTCTTTAATATAAGAAATTCATTCAATAACTTTTAACATCTTGTTTTTCGCCGACCTTATAAAATGTCTAAATTACAATTAATTGTCAATAAATCATCCCATGTTTAATTACTGACAAAACAAATAAAACGAACACTTGGTTTCAATTCGTAGTTCTCCATTAAAACACAATGGACAGACAGGCAACTTGCAATGTAGTTACAATTATCATAAGACATCAGTTCAGTTTCAAAGATTACGTCTTTTTGTGAGTTTTGGCAATGGTTGAATACCAGAGTGCGACCAGACTGCAGTCGCCTGCAATCAGTACCGGTAAATATATATGCAACCCACGGTAATGTTATCACTGCCCTATTACTATGCACATAATATAGAAGGCGAATAAATAACTCATTTACTATAAAAGGGTAGTGTCACTGAACATAATTATAACATACAAACGGATATGAATAAACATGCAACATGTGCTAACCCGTCAGGTTTGACCTATGAGACACTCAATTACTAATAACGTGATTAACATTTATATTATTTTAATAAATTTCCATCCGCATATCATTACAGTACAGCAAGAATGATTGAATAAGTTTTTATCTATAATTATTAAGTCATGCATAGATAATAGGTAGACAACGTTAAATGTGTGATGACTATTTTGTAAAACAGTAAAATATTAAAAATAAATTTCATAAAGTTAAGATAAAGTGCCGTAAAATAATGGATAGACTTCTCAAATATGTATCCAAAAGACACATACGCGCCCAAAACACTCATAAAAGTACAAATAACATAAAACTATATTTTTTGCAAATATGAGATAGTGTTACTACAGTTAGAAAGAACTGATTAGATTTTTCAATTACTTACCATTCTCGTGTATTGCACAGGATGTTTTATGACCCGCAATTGCTATCTTTAGATGGACTCAACAGCATGTATTTCGCGACTTCGCATACATGTATATTCGGTTGTGTATTTGTGAACTCTGATAAGAGTAGTCTCTTCTCTGACCAATACACATTCACGTGTACACTGTATATAAGACAAGCATTCATTCTTCAACAAATTAAATTGTATTATCAAGATAGCTAACATAGGTTTTCTGTTTTATTGTTGTTCCATATGTATATACTGTCTGTTTTGCAATTGTGTAGGGGTATGATTTGTAAGTATTTTAATATTTTCAATAAAAATAATAAAATATGTCATGTTCTGTCCATCGTTCGTCGTTTTCGGATCACAAATTAAAACTGGTGGAATCAATAAAATATTTAGGTGTATATGACGCAAGAGCGTGTCTACTGATTTTAGATATTAAGAAGTATTATAAAAAACGGAAAATATCGATGATAGGTATCGTTTGTGGAAATAAATTGAAACCGACTGAAGATGTGACACAAATTTTGAATTTGTATTTGTAAATGATAAAATGTATAAATGTATTCTTTGTTTATGAAGCATATTACATTAATACTGAATGCGTCTGCTATGTAGTACGTTCGCAGCAAACGGCCTACTAATAGCTTTAATATATATATCATACTGATGCAAATGAACACAGCTGGCAAGTTCGTATGAAATGTCACATGCAGAACATTAAGTATATCATGCTTGTTTTCATATTGTTGCAGACAAAATAAAAAAAGCTCACAGTTGTCATGTATACAGCTTTGATTTCTTAAAATTAGTTTAAAGATACATTTTCAATAACGAGTACGCATCCTTAAATATGTCCCGTTAACACGCATTAGTTAGCTGATATGAGAAATATGTATTGTCAAGTGGATTGTCTTATATTTGGTTGAATCAAAATGTTGGTGACAGGTAAATATATTTGTTTATGTTTTAAGGATATGTTTATACAAATTGGTCCGAAACAAGTAATTCATCAATTTATTTAAGTCATTACATCATTTCAAATCGGGGTTTTGGCCAGACTTGTATTTAAGTTTTCTTAGTGATAAGTCACTCTTACGAAATCTATGAAAATTTAGAATCGCATTACACTCCTTAAAAATACAACATTTTAGAAAGGACTATTACATGCTGGGTGATCTATGATGTTCTAATTATTCTTCTGGTCAAATAGAAGACGAATTTTACAAATGGTTAGTTTGTGACGCTTTTGAAATCCATAAACGATGTATAATCTACTTTATAATGTATCTGAAAATACCTTGCCATGTTTATAAAAGATTTGATGAAAACTCCGGGGGGAATAATTATCGAAGTCACGTCATCTCAAGCCGTCATGCTGAAACATGAATTGTACTTTGGGGCAGATTGTTTCGGCCTTATACATTGAATAAACCTGTCTGAAAGTGGTCCTTTCACAAATAACTATTGCATACATGTTTTAACGATACATCAATAAAACATGCATTAATTTAACCGTCCGTCTGTCCTACCACTACCAGACATTTTATAAATGACATTACAAACATATCAACAGTATCGATTCAAGGTAATGAACCGAGAAGACGTTTTTACAAGGTTTAAACAATCCAGTATGAATGGGTAAATTGTTTACGTGTCACGCAAACCCCTGCAGGGTATACACGTTTAAGTTCCAAAGATAAAATTGATAAGCCAAAGCTTCAAAAGAAGAAGAATCTGTAGTAAAATGTAAATATATAAGTGATTATAAAATATAGAGATAGCATTACAGTATTAACGGACATCATATGGTTAATATTAAATCAAATAATGACCAGTTTTTACTGGTTACATAAATATAGAATATTGTACAAATGAACAACGGTATCCCAGAGGGCTAATAAACGCAAAATTTAATATAATTGTCATTATTCATTCAAAGTAACATAAGAACAGGAAGATTTTCTGGATAACAACTTCTTTAGTGTGAACACACACGACGTTTCGGAGTACATACTCACTCCTTCATCAGGTGGAATGTAAGGAAATAACAAAATACTAAAGAAGTTGTTATCCAGAAAATCTTCCTGTTCTTATGAATACGACTTCTAAATGCCCTTCAAAGACCTAAGGTAACATACATAGCGATTTTCTAATTACGAAATATTCAATATATTACGCGTAATTTCTCGCCTGGTTTATGACCCGCAATTAGGCTAACACTGTCTGGGTGACTTGGTGACTAGCTGTGGTTGTATATTCGGATGTATATTCGTCAACTCTGATGAGAGGGTTATATTTAAATACCAATACACATACACAAAGAATTGTCATTGACATGGGCAGAGGAAAATGAAATATCTAGATATATCTAGCGTAGGTATTCGAGTCTGCAATTATGAACATGTAAATATAAATCGCCATCCATGAATTTATTTGAGCAGGATAATATGAAACATCACCCCATCCAAACTGTTTTAAACCGGAACATGAGTCTTTGGCACATGTGTGCTTATTTTATGTTTTCATTTGATTTTATGATTTGTAGTAATACATGTTCAACTTCTATAAATATCTTATAGTATCGTTGTTTACGCAACTGTGACATGTTATCTAGGTCTATATTGTCTATTTCTTTTATTTAATAATTTTATTTGTAGTTTAGAAAATAGTCATACCTTTTACATCTATAACATGTAAATGTCATTGCAATTTTACAATTCGACATTCAAATTTTGTTTCAACAGATAATGAAATATTCATGTGCTAGTGTACAGCAATAAATTACCTAATCAAGTCAAATTGCAAAGTTATTTGATGTTCAAACAATGAACGTTGAAACAAAGGCGCATACTGGTACCTCTTTGTCATCATAACAGTAAGTTTAGATACCCATATGAAAGTGTCTATTGCGATTGTTGATAGATGAATAGCTGAATATGGCTGCATTACAAGATAACCTAATCAAGTGTTACAGTCCACCAGGAGACCTGCGAATACACATGTTACGTAACACCGACCGGAACGCATCGTTTAACAGGTTGTTCTGATAGGCATTTACACGTGACGCTTGCTCCTGTATATAGCCAGGGACTTCCATCTGGTTACGTAGTCTCTTGTTGACCGCCGTCATTGAAGCTCAGCAAAAATGAGATTGACAAAAAGAGTCATTGCAAAATGAAATACAGATGTATATAATGTTACAACTTGACAGCATTGTTATCATGATAACCCCTGCATTAGCTTGCGACATAACAAAACTAAATTTAATTTGTATTATGGCAGTATGAAATTTCTTCCAATAACAGAAACTCTTCCGCATACAATCTTAAAAATAAAGAACAGGCGGACCAACAAGTATAAGTATTTTAATTTAATACACTTCGACAACATGTGTTGAATTTCTATCATTAATCACTAATACTCAAACGTATACACTTTAATAAGAGTTAGTAGTGTGATAGTTGTAATGAGCCTATCGGCCTATAATAAATTGTTTAACTCAAAATGATAAATTACAATCGTGATACCATTTCTATTCATTAAATATAAGACTGTAAAGTGATCATGTCAAAATAACCGGATGAAACATCATGGAAATAGCTAATTTCACAACTGAAGGTTTTGAAACTTTTGTTATAAAGAACAAGTGTAAAGGTATTGACATTTAAAGCTATAACTTTACGTAAAACACAGTCTTTGTTGGCCATTCCTGTAGCTGCTATCTGTGTTTGAATTTGTCATGCCGAGATACTTATACTCTGGGACAACTTCTATGATGGAATTGTCAATGAGAACAGGTTTATAGTTGTCTTTCTTCACTGTTAAATCTATATTTAATCTCATTGCCTTTATTTTCCGGGTATTAGAACTATAAGGTTGTCTCAGCACAATATACAAAGACGTTCTATGGCCTTATGGAAAGTGAAGTATACATTTTATTAAAATCATAACAAAAAAATATTAAAGAATGAAAAAGTCAGCAATTAAAATGTTTTAATTATAGATTTTAATATAACATACTTCAAATTGGTAGTTTCCTTTCTCTCTGTGTTAATGAGCGTAAGCACGCACAATGACATTGAAAGGCTTTGCAGCGTGATATCTGGGAAACGCGGCCGCCTTTGATGAAACTATTACGTAATTCATTGGGACACATCGTGTGTGCAGACGGCATCATGCCGACATATGATCGCTAATTGGTTTATAACCCTCGTACTGTTTATATCAAAGACGACGATCGTTTTCAAGTGTCACAGGTATGAAACCATCCATCTAAAATTGATCTAGGAGATACTAAACTTCACTATGGAACATGCTATACATAAGAATACAGTATGACTGCAAGTTACCCACTGCTGTGAACAGTTGAGAACAGCTTTGACATAACAAACATATGTTAATGTACATGATCGTATATATCTTCTTCATCACCTTAACTTCAAGAATGCCAATCAAAGAAATGTACATGCTCTTTGAATATTTCTTCTTTAAAATGTACACCTGGTCAATACGATCGTTTATACATAGCTTTTAGTGAAAACGAAATGGTTAGTGGTAAAGAAACCGATATAAACCCCACATAACAGTAACATGGCTAATTAAGAGGTTAGGTGAACAATCCAATGTGATTGATACTATGTAAATTGATGTAGGATGATTGAAAGGCAGTTCCATGATAAACACTTAGACATATTTCTAAAATCTACCAGTAATTGAACTTAATTGATTATCAAATCTGCAAGTTAAGAAGCAGTAGTGGAGCAGTAAACATACTGTAAGATAGGTTATCATCAAGATGACACAACATACTTTGTCAATAAAAGTTGTTTTAAGTTTGCTCTAGTTCTTAATATAACTCATCATTTCACAGGTGTTATGTTATGTATTTTTGTGATTCAGGCCGAATTAATATAAGATTATCTTTCGGGATATGTCTGTTAAACTTATGATACTTTAGATCACTACTGCTTGGGTGAACATGCCGTTCTTTCATTCATTCTCTCTGTTGTTCCATCATTCAGTCAAACACTACTGTATGTATTGACCTACTTTTTAACTTATTAACTTAAGGTTAGCTAATGAAATTAAGGAATGAAATAAACATCGTATCACCTTCCCCTGTTCTATCAGTGATTAGTTACATTTATGAAAGTTTCCAAATATACATTTGACTTAATTGGCTGCAGCATGCCAAGGTTCTATGTCCTGTTTTCGATCATGACGAAGACTTTGAATGGCTGTATTTTCTTTATAATGAACTGACTGACCTTAAACTGGTTGTTTTCGGTTAAAGTTAAAAAATCTCATTTAAATAACAAAAAGTTTAACATTGGACTTACATGTGACCTCACCAACATGATTTAGTCGCTTTACATGATATGTAATCAAATTGGAGACCCAGTTTGAGTTTATTAGCGTTAGTGACTTTGAAATACATAATATATTCTTGCTCGACTACATACAAACTAAGTGAGCAAAATTGATTAATGACAGGAAGAAATAAATACTTCAATTTATCAATGTTTTTTTCATTAAAGACATTTTTGTCATCAAGGACCATTTTAAAAAAACTCAAAGTCATGTTATCATCAAAGTCAGTTTTTACCATCAAAGTCGGTTTTTCAATCAAAATCATTTATTAATAAATGAACATTTTTTCATTAAATTAATTTTTCTCATTAAATTAATTTTTCTCATTAAATCCTTTTTTTTTTATTAAAGTCATTTTATCATCAAATTAATTTTGTTATAAAAATTTAATTTTTCATTAAAAGTCATGTTTTAATTCAAAGACATGTTTTCATCAAAGTCATTGTTTAAAATCGAAATCATTTTTTCATGAAAGTCATTTTTTAAAATCAAAGTAAATTTTTTTCCATCAAAAACGGTTTTTTAATCAAAGTCATTTTTTCATCAAATTCATTTTCTCATCTAATTTATTTTTTCATCAACTTTTTCTTTTCACCAAAAGCCTTTTTTTTTTTATTCAAAGTCAGATTTTCTTCAACAAAGTCAGATTTTCCATCAAAGTCGTTTTTTTACATCAAAATAGTTTTTTCATTAAAGTCATTTTTCTTATCAAAGTAATTTTTTAATCAAAGTAATTTTTTCATCAAATTTCTATTTTTCATCAAAAGTCTTTTTTCTTAATTCAAAGTCATGTTTTCATCAAAGTCAATCTTTTCATCAAAGATATTTTTTCTTCATCAAAGTTATTTTTTTCCATCAAATTAATTTTTCTCATTAAAGTCTTCAATTTGTTTTTATTCAAAGTCATGTTTTCATCAAAGTAAATTTTTTCATAAAAGTCGTTTTTTCTCTCAAAAGTCAGTTTTTCATTAAAATTATTATTTAATTATAGTCATTTTTTTCATTATCGTCATTTTTTTCATTAAAGTCATTTTTCTCATCAAAGTAATTTTATTAATCAAATTCATTTTTTTCATCAAAATTCATTTGTTTGAGTATTCAAAGTCATGTTTTCATCAATATAAAAACAATTCATCAAAGATATTTATTCATCAAAGTCAGTTTCTTCCATCAAAGTCGGTTTTTAATCAAAATAAAAAAAAATTTCATTAAATTAATTTTTCTCATTAAAGTCTGATTTTCAATCAAAATAATTTTTCCATCAAATTAATTTTTTCTCATTCAAAGTCATTTTCTTCATCAAAGTCAGTTTTCTCACCAAAGTCATGTTTTAATCAAATACAGTTTTTCATCAAATTTCTTTTTTTCATCAAAAGTCATTGTTCAAAGTCATGTTTTGATCAAAGTCAATTTTTTCATCAAAGATATTTTTTCTTCATCAAAGTCATATTTTCCCATCAAATTCATTTTTCTCATTCAAGTCTTCTCTTTTTTTTATTCAAAGTCATGTTTTCATCAAAGTAAATTTTTTCATCAAAGATATTTTCTTCATCAAAGTAATTTTTTTCCATCCAAGTCGGTTTTTCTCACCAAAGTAAGTTTTCCATTAAAATTATTTTTTCATTATAGTCATTTTTTTCATTAAAGTAAATTTTCTCATCAAAGTCATTTTTTAAATCAAATTCTTTTTTTTTTTTTATTCAAAGTCAAGTTGTCATCAATATCAAATTTGTTCATAAAAGATATTTTTTATTCATCAAAGTCTCTTCCATCAAAGTTGGTTTTTAATCAAAATCATTTTTTTCATTAAATTCATTTTCTCATTAATCAAAATAATTTTTCCATCAAATTTTTTTTTCTCATTAAAGTCTTTTTTTTAATTCTAAATAATATTTTTCCTTCATCAAAGTCATTTTTTCATTAAAGTTATTTTTTTTTCACTCAAGTCATTTTTCTCATCAAATTCCCTTTTTTTAATCAAAGTTAGTTGTTTTCATCAAAAGTCATATTTTTTTTACCAGAGTCAAAGATGATATTTACAAAACTTTTCAACGATATTAAAGATGATATTTACAAAGCTTTACAAAGCTTTACAAAGCTTTACAAATGTTTACAAAATAATAAATATCTTGTAAATACCATCTTTAATAGATATTTATTACCTTTATTATTTTTGTAAAGAAGTATTTTAATATTTGTAAATAGCTTGTAAATACCATCTTTAATAGATATTTAATCCTTTGTAAATATCATTATTTCATGTAGTGATAGTTCTAATTGGTTCAATGAAATTTAGCAGGAATGGCCGCTCGCCACCCACGTGGCTTTTTCAAAATTCAAAATGGCCACCAAGATGGCTGTCATGGACATGAATCTATAATTCTTCGTAACATTCGTACAAAAACAGCGTAATGACATTAGTAGTGTTGACTGTTATGTTTTTAATGTCACGGAATGTCATTATACCGTTTATTTAGTATTTTGGGTGTCATTCTTAAAGGTGCATCCATTGTGTTTCATAAAATTTTATTTGGCTTTAATACGTTCCAACACACCATATGTGATGTTTACAATACAAATAAATTCACTTATCTTGCATATTCATCCCCAATCGCCAAACATATCATATTTACTATTTTCCAATTAAAATCGAGTAACATCATTATGCATGTGTAGAAACCGAAAGTGAACGTCCTATTTACATGCACAGTAGTTATATGACCTATTGAACATTATTAACCCAATTTTGTTATTTTGTCTGGTGTAAATAAGATTCAAAACTTACGTTTGACTCTGTGGCGCGCGCCACACGCGGTGCATTGTCCGGTTTTCGATCAGAAATCACTACTTTTACCTTCATATCGTCAATATACTAAGTCCAGTATCATTAAAATGGTTGTTTTCGGTAACAGTTGGTACTTCTCGATAAAATAAGACCATTTACAACGTTTGTCATATTTGACCTCCAACAACACAATGGATGTACCTTTAAGGTGAGAATTCAAGATTGTCACGAAAGACACCAGAAAAACTCATAACTTGGAAAATTTAATTTCAAATTGACTTCCTCATTGTTACTATCAGCATATTTATTGTCCACAAATCCGTATCATTATTGTCATCTGTTTAAAACAGGTTACTTTAAACTATTACATGTACATAACAAAGAGATGACATAGAAGAAACATGACGTTGCTGGGGTTGATCCTGCTATTTAAAGATGATAAAACGAGGCATTATTGGAACAGCAACAATGTGACGTGGGTGGTCAGTATGGATGCGACCATGACCTTTGACCTCAAGATGTCTGGAAGTGAAGAGATGATGCAAAAGACCCAGAAGGAAGAATGACCAAGTTGCATCAATTGGGATGGATATGTCAGTGTAGAACATTGCTGTCATGCATTGATCGCATAGATTCAGAAACTCCTGTAACTTCATCTCTGCATAGCATCAGGAGTGGTCAGGTAGCCCCAAAAAAATGTTAATGTGTGACAGCGCCGTTGAAATTAGGACTGATCAAATGATCCAGTTTGAAAGATCATGGGCAGAGAGGTGTTACACCTTGATCCTTGAAAGGAAGTGATCACATTCACTGTCAAGGAACACGCTGTGGTGGACTAACAAGCGATATACGCTCTTGTCATTGGCCTCACAACTTTCAAGGAGTGGTCGCCAATGAACTTACAGCCTATATATCCACCTTTAATATCATGCTGATGGTTAAATTCGGGTTGCTACCGGAAAGTTCACTCTGACAAGAACATTCAAGTGGATGCGTCACAACGCTTGACCATGAGCCCAACAGTTATCTGCTGAATGTGTCATCTGTTATTTAGACAATTGATCATGAATGGCCTGCTCATGGACCTGTTGCCACCTGTATATCAGGATTCAAGACATGGCCCTCTATGCTGTTGTCTGGAGCTGAGGTCTACTTGTTCCACCAAAAGTAGCACTAGATATACCATAGCAACACATATTAGAGGCGTTACATCGCATTTTAGTCCAAAACATCTCGATAACAATGATTGGTTGAGATGTTCTCCTTCAAGATATGGTATCATTTGCTTATCATATGCTCTTTTTGCAAATGACGATCAAGGAGGTGTATTTGTCATATCGTACGTTCATATACCAATCTATGTATTAAGGCACATAGCCAAGTTAATTCCTATCACTTTTGTACCGAAATATAGTTAAATTATAGAACAACTCTCTGTCAAAAACAGGATGATTTATTTTTAATTTGCACAAAGAAACCGTTGAAAGTAAGCGTTCAATTCTCAAAATACTCATTTTGTGTGGGAGACAGAATATTGCTATTTGGGATCGTGAAGTTGAGACAATCAATTCTGTAGCACATTTAGCAAAAACCATCTGCAAAACTGAACAACTAGACACATATATTTATCACCCGCCATTCAAAGTGAGCTTTTTATATTTACTTATATAACAACTTAGATTAATAACTCATTAATAATAATAAAAATGGGTTTCTCTCGTTGCTGGCGATGCAACAAATTTCTGAAACAGTTAACAATTTTCTCTCTGTTTGACATAATTCTTTAAACAACACTTTATAGTCAATGGGTCATGTTTAGGTTTCACTAAGGTCGACAGTAGAAAGGCAGATGCCTTAACTGTGTCATTCCTGTCAGAGCTCGACAATAAAAGGGTTAAAGAGGCCACTGAGGGAGGAAGGTTATGATTGGGCATAAAACATGAGTAGTCATCTGAATGGTGTACAAGCCAGCATAAGATGTCAGTATCGAGAACCATTATTTGTTTTTTTATAGAGAGAGAGAGAGAGAAATAATTTATTCATGTGTCACACATCTGTACATTTCACATAAAATTCATAAAACATTCCGGCAGTATACATACAGATGTCCGGCCATAAGACCTATGAGACACATTATGCACATTTATATGTCTTATTGTTTGAATCAGGTCTGACATTCATATATTTCATAATATTTTATTTGGCTTTCATTTGTTCAAATAATCCTTCATTTTGTCTGAATCATTTACTGAATCGACAGGCATTAACACGATACTTTTTGACAACAATCAATACTTCCCGATGATGGAATACCATTTATAACGTTTAACATATTTCATACCAACAACACACTGGATGTTCCATTAAAAGGAAGGTTCTATCAAGACACTTTTGTGAAAACGAAATTTACCGGGCCATTCATGTTCATAATAAAAAAAAGTACGTTATTGACATGTTATTAAATCAAAGACATATTTCCGGCTCTAAGGGTAATATTTTTGTGATATTTTGACAACGAATAGTGCACATTTACATTCACAAATAACAAAAACAATGTGATTTGAAGTCATTTATCAGCGTGGAGGTGTGGAAGCTTTATTTGTTCCTTTGTGGATATTCTACCAATATACATGCAGCCTCATGCGACTGTTTAGCCTACGAAGCATGTAATCTCAAACCTGTAAAATCACCCCAAAAAGATTTAGGGTGGTATTTCTTCTACAGATATGTATTGCAACAGCATGTGAGATTGTCGTGAACCAAGAAAGACAACAGACATATATATTTACTCACATTAAAGAAATCTTCAAAAATCAATATTCCAAGTTTGAACGATATATCAGGGTTTGGTATGACTGTGATGTTTAGTGAGGCCACCATCCTAAAACCGTCCGATGGCGTTTTCACTTGAATCATATATTTCGTTCTCGTGCGATTCAGGAATAAGTAATGAATGAAGGCACAGTTTGTACCCTTCAGTGCTAATCTCAATCTGTAACAAAATGATATAGGTAAACTCAGGGAGAACTTTTCAGGTAATGCATTCAAACCATCGTCTGTTAGTTGCGTACAAAATTAAATTATGATTTAACTATTTCAAGCACTATGTCTGAGTCTCAGCTGAATCAAGGACACTAGTGTCTCAGTGATGGTTTGCGAATGTTACCATGTGTGCTTCACGCATTACCCGATCCTGTCGTTCCCTAGTTGATAAGGGCACTGCCTTAACAAACGATGGGTTGCATTTTCGAATCCTTGTTTAAACACTGGACATAGAAGAGGCGAGCTGGGCTTACATAGCCCTTCTTCCCACTTACATCAAAGAAACAAAGGTAAATGGTGATGGATACCGATTAAAATATAACGTTAAGTTGGATGAAAAAATAGCACATACAGTTTCAGAGGTATTTTCAATGTTGTGCGCTGTTCAAAGTACTGTTGATTAAAATATGTTGATGTGCAAATCTTTGCTTACATAATTCTACTATTTAAACATTTAAATCCAACTATGTTTTCATGGAAATATCGATTAGGTTGTCTTCTTGTCTCATGTATCATGATTCCGTGTAAGTTGCAAAAATTAATTCACATAAAAGGTCTAAATCAAAAATAACATTTTAAGATGATGGTATGAAAGTATGTCTGGTGCAGATAATATGCATAGTTTGGGAGAACAGGAAGATTTTCTGGATAACAACTTCTTTAATGTGAAAATACACGACGTTTCGGAGTACATACTCACTCCTTCATCAGGTGGAATGTTTGGGAGATATGAACCGACAAGACTTTCTCATTGAGTCAGTGTTAACGGCCGGTTTCCATGGGAATCGCAAAAAATAAAATGAAGTTAAAGTCTTGGCCTCAAAAGACACATCTAGGGATTGTGGGTGGCATGTATATCAAGTTTGGTGTAGATCTATAGTATAGTTGGGAGATATGTTACTAAAACAATGAATGTCTTAAGAATCAACTTTTGAAGTCATGTTTCCATTCAAACAGCAACGCAAGGCATAACTCTTGCCAGTCTCCATTACTGGCTGATTTAATTCTTGCAGTATTTCTCTCGCTTTGTTGTGCAGAGATAGTGAATCGCTACACCAGAAATGAACAGTGGGCCCGGATTTCCAAGCACAGAGATCTTAAGGAAGTACTGCAAGGCCTAAATCAACCAGTAATGGAGACTGGCAAGAGTTATGTCTTGCATTGGGAAGTTGTTCAAACAGCAAAAGCTAAACTATACAAAAGGTATAAACTCGCAAAAGGCACATCGAGGTATCATGGTTGAATATGTACCAGGTTTGGTGTAGATATGATCTGGACAAAATGACTTCCTTAGAGAGCAACTGTTTTATGTCCAAGTTGTGAACACGACTAGAGGTAAAAGTACATGTTATCAACTCTGATGCATGAACGTTGCCATTGGATACCTTTTTTCTGTCTGTGGATGCGTCACACCATTAACTCATACCTTTTTTCGTGCTTTACCAATACACCTACAATTTACCCAATAAACTTTGATATTTTTCTCAATACACCTCCACTTTTCCAAATACATCTACACTTCCTCTATGCGCTTTGCTTCCACATTTTACAAAGAAAAATGAATCTTGTCTTGAATCTGAATAGCATCTTAAAATATCTCCAAAATGACAATTTAATTTTTTAATGAGTAGGGAATCGAACATGCAATCCTTATTTTTATTAATGCAGCGCTATTCATTAGGCTACAAAGTGCTGATAGAAACAGTGTAATTGTTTATCAGTAATAACCATGAAATGTACTATCAAATTGTGTAGCATGATAGATAGGGCCCAGTCGAGGTTTTGAAAAGTTTTAAAATTTACAATATCGGCAATATATAAAATGTTATTAACTTATGTAGTCTATATTATAACTCTCACATATATCTTTTCATCCTGGCATTCCCTTTAACGGCAACCTCCCATAAACAACACAGGAACCGTATAACTATCACATATATCTACTCACCCTGATATTCCCTTTAACGCAGCCTCCCATAAACAACAACACAGGAACCGTATAACTATCACATATATCTACTCACCCTAACTGTCACATATATCTACTCACCCTAACTGTCACATATATCTACTCACCCTAACTGTCACATATATTTACTCACCCTAACTATCACATATATCTACTCACCCTGATATTCCCTTTAACGCAGCCTCCCATAAACAACAACACAGGAACCGTATAACTATCACATATATCTACTCACCCTGATATTCCCTTTAACGGCAGCCTCCCATAAACAACAACACAGGAACTGTATAACTATCACATATATCTACTCACCCTAACTGTCACATATATCTACTCACCCTAACTGTCACATATATCTACTCACCCTAACTGTCACATATATCTACTCACCCTGAAATTCCCTTTAACGCAGCCTCCCATAAACAACAACACAGGAACTGTATAACTATCACATATATCTACTCACCCTAACTGTCACATATATCTACTCACCCTAACTGTCACATATATCTACTCACCCTAACTGTCACATATATCTACTCACCCTGAAATTCCCTTTAACGCAGCCTCCAATAAACAACAACACAGGAACTGTATAACTATCACATATATCTACTCACCCTAACTGTCACATATATCTACTCACCCTAACTGTCACATATATCTACTCACCCTAACTGTCACATATATCTACTCACCCTGAAATTCCCTTTAACGCAGCCTCCAATAAACAACAACACAGGAACTGTATAACTATCACATATATCTACTCACCCTAACTGTCACATATATTTACTCACCCTAACTGTCACATCTACTCACCCTAACTGTCACATATATCTACTCACCCTGAAATTCCCTTTAACGCAGCCTCCAATAAACAACAACACAGGAACTGTATAACTATCACATATATCTACTCACCCTAACTGTCACATATATTTACTCACCCTAACTGTCACATCTTTTCATCCTGGCATTCCCTTTAACGGCAACCTCCCATAAACAACACAGGGGCCGTATAACTATCACATATATCTACTCACCCTGACATTCCCTTTAACGGCAGCCTCCCATAAACAACAACACAGGAACCGTTTGATTGGGGACAGGGAAAATTTAACGTCTTCCTGCGCACCTTGGAAAAACAAAAAAATTCAATTCAATGCTCTTCCAATATTTTTTTAATTTTATTTGTTTATATGAGAATGTGTGCAAGGAATAGTATGTCATCTCAAAAGATGCTTTTTAATTAATATAATTAATATGGTCTTCAGATTTTTTCTTCTAAAAAAAAAGGAATTCAATGTTTTGTCCCATTTCTAGTGATTTGAAAAGTTACATTTGTAATATACTTTATCAGGCCAGAAAGGCATAAACTAAAAGCCTAAAAAAAAAAATCTTGTGTATGACACCTTGGTCAATGTGGATTATAGATTATAGATTTTGTAACCCTCTGGCATGTAAAATCTGAAAAGCTACAGGGAAAATGGCTCTGTTTTCCAATTGATCTGATTTTCTGGTTACTTCTTTTAAACATAGATAAATCAATCAAAGGCGTAAGAATAATTTTATTTCATTCCTGCAATCCAAATGTAGTGCAAGTTTTTGAAGAAAACGTAACTAAGGAAGTAGCTTCCTGGGATCACATGGAGATATCACCACCTCGCTCATCTATGTCAGGTATGGACAAAACACTTACCTTGCCCTTCCACAGATTTTGCAAGCAAGAAGCAGGTACCCGGGTCCATAGTTTCCAAGGTAGGCACCTTAACGTGTTGTCCGCTACAGGTCTACAGGAGGTGAAACCAGGCTTACACTTGTAGCGGACAACATTCTCTTCATCACCAGGTAGGCGATACACATCTGCATTTGGGATGTTTGGTCTACCACAGTCCCCCAAAACTGTGGGAATGAAAGGGAGAGTGTAGGTAAACTATTTATGTAATCTAAAGCCGTAAAGTAGTTTATAAAATGTAACTGAACAAAATCGAGAAGATTAAGAAGACATCACGGACAGTTAGCAATGATACACTTTCTATGCAATTTCACGTCCTTTCATCACTTAATTCCCGTTTCAATGAGTTGAAAACTGAACCTGATTTGTGTATAAACATAATCCTATTATTTAAAAAATAAATTGCCATAGTTCTGTGCATAGCTCGTTATCAGTGAAGTTTAGCAACAATGGATGAAGCACGCTGTATGTTTTGGTGACTCGCTTCATTGCTGGATGAAGGGAGAGATTGAAGGGTGATTCCCTACCTCACACTAAGACATGATTTTTATGAAAAGATTATTTAAACTATTAAACTAAATAACTTAACTGATTGTTGTTATCTATTTGCTTCAAAATATTTTGACTTGAAGTTAGTATTTCCTTGTAGTAACTTACATAAATAAACGTAATTTACTTACGAAACGTTTTCGCAAGATCCTTCACAGTGGACTCATCCTTGTCTTTTGATTTCATATTACAGAGCTGCAAACACTCCATGATCTTCACAACAGCCACACATTGGAACATTGTATGACATATCATATCACAAGGAATAGAGGAAACGTTTTGGGTTAAGCTTGTCATATTGAACTTCTTCTTTGTAACAAGTGATGCAGAGCTATGCCACCTTTGCAAGAAAGTAACTTAGCATATAACTCTTATCTACTTATCTGTAATTTCGTAAACTATGTTTGAAACCCCATTTGATTTCACATATATGATTATAGCACCATATCTATATATCTCTGAATTAATTTAATGTTAATTTTCTCACGTGTAACTGAGGTTATAACTCTTTTTTACTTCTGTAATTTCTTAAACTATGTTTGAAACCTCATTTGATCCCACATATATGATAATAGACATCATATCAATAGTTTTATAAATTTCTGAACTAATGTAATGTTAATTTTCTTTCGTTTAATTGAAACTTGATTCTTCAATAATTTCATATAACACTTTAATGCTTCTTTATACTTTGTCAAGACTATATAAACGCCACATAACATTCAATATTTATCGTTTCTAATCTTTATATCATAATCAATATTTAAAATGCTTTGGAATACCAAAATTATTTCTTAGAAATGTCCTCATCAGTTGCTTGTTTGAATTAGATACAGACCGATTATATTGGCAAACTAACTGTGATACCATCTTATGTAAAGGTGTTATGATGAAATGATATATTACTTTATGGAAGATTTGTATATATTAAACTTAACGAAATTAAATTGATTAAACTGAATATATTAAGCTCGGTTTCTATAACATAGTGCATATAATCTAGAAATACTATATATTGAGGTCTGATTAGAACACAGGCCCATGTTTAGATTTGATTACAATACAGAATTTGAATTATTACATAGTAAAATCTAAACAACTCCACATAAATTGTATTTATGCTTTGACTATTGACCAATTAGAAATCGACACATGATCATAATTGTATTGTTAAAGTAGCATCCATTGTTGGGGATCACATATTCAAAACGTTATACATGGTGTTACTTTATCGAAAAGTGCTGACTGTTACCGAAAACTACCATTTTGATGATAGTTGACTTAGTATTTTGACGATATGAAGGTAAAAGTGGGGATTTCTTATCGAAACCAGACAATGTACCGCAATTAACACGCGTCAATTACTAAAATGTAATTAAAAATGTTATCTAAAACAGAAAAAATACAAACTTTGGCTGATACTGTTAAACACAGGGGCTTGTATTGTCGAAAAACTAGTGATTAGAAAGCATATGAAGTCGACTATCCAGCCCCTTATACTATAAACAATGTAACGAGGTTAACGCCACATGTCCGTTTGAAATTATACATCAGAATGTCATATTATCATTCAATAGTATATACCACGTCAAAGCCAATACATTTTTCTTTAAAGTAAGTTATTAAACATAAAATCGATAGGGTAATAACTAAGGTATGATTTTTCAAAGCCTCGAATATAAGCACATTGCTCATGTGAGCCACTTGGGGTGCCCACCAAATAGATACAAAAATCGCTTTTAAAAATATTATAAAATCACTTAATATATCCTGACAGCTTATATTGACTCAGTTACAAAGCGCAGGATTTGGTGAATCAGATCGCACAAGAATTATGACATGAGGGACACTGTTGCTTCATTTGCTTTCTAATCGCTATTTTTCGGCAATACAATGTTCGTGCTGTTATATAGGTCGTATAACTGTTGTGCATGTAAATGGGACCTGTAGTTTCGGTTTCTGCACATGTATAATGATGTTGCTTGATATCGATTTGAACCTGATGGGGGATGAATATGTAGGTTGAGTGAAAATATGTATACTGTAAACAACACCTACACGTATGGTGTGTTGGAACGTATTGAAGTCAAATGAAACTGAATTGATGGATCATTAATCTTTATTCGCAGTAAAATACTAGTTTTTGATAGACCAACAACTGATACATTTTTATTTTTGAACACAAGTCTCATAAAGTTTCAGCAGTTTCATGTATCCCGCTTGCCATAGTAATAGCTCCTCACCAAAGGTATGGCATAACGATCAGATGACGCTATATAATGACGTTCCTGGTGTTAGTAGTTTTAAACAGTTCAATCAGCTATTTTGTTGGATTTTATTTACATAAATATTTTCCCAATAATTGCTGTATAGTTTGGAAACAAACTACCCATGACATTATTTGCATTTCAGTCATGGTCAAGGGTCAAGGTCGTTCAAATGGTATCAGTTTATCAATTATCAGCAGAAAATAAAATGAACATATGATGGCCTATCGTATTTTTATTGACATATCAGTTGGTATATCAGATAGAATTACCTTCGAGTGACGCATACAACTTATATATTTAATATTTGTTCACACTTTCACAGCAATGTCTGATGTACATTGGTCAGCGTCGATCACGTGCCATAGGGATATTCCTATTTTAAAATGAGTCACGTGCCTCTCTAGTTACAACGTATTGCTAAGAGTTACCTCCCTTTTCCTACAGTTCGGTAAACAGGTTAGGTTACGCTAGTTTTCGGTACCCTCACACGCTCAATGAACTGGTAGAAAAGAGCACATAGTATGCTGCTCATACAAGGAGTACACGTTCAATGAATTGAAATGTTGTCGATAAGTGGTCGATTTGAGTTGATACCATGTCCTATGATGAGACTGTTCACACGGATCTTCCTCATCACAGGGTACACTCCCAGCTCCTCTCCGTTCCAGGTCAACTGTCAAATACGATAAAGATAGTGTTTTATATATGATACTATATTTGAAAAGCTTTTGCAATATATACAAGTATCCGATAGAATTGCTTGCCATTTTGCCTGAGTAATCAATTTAGTGAAAACATAAGTATCAGTCATTCATCAGAAGAACGGTACACAATGGAATATTTGAAACAAACTTTACAATCTTTAAAGAGCCATCAAGGATGTTGATGAACATATAGGAAAATTGCCATCTATCTTCGTGAAATATATACACATAATTTTTCACAGATTTTTTCGACCGAAAATGAGCCGAGAAATTGCACTAATTAGTAAAGGTGTTTTCCAGTCTAAATATAGGTCCAGTCTATGATTTTCAAGCGCAAAGCATTGTGGTCTAACTCACACACTGTATACAAAGACATTAAATAATAACAAAGTTTATAAGTAATAATAGAAATTGAAATATATAATTTTTGGCGGTTATGTATTTACCATTTCATTTAATTATGTATTTGCTACACATATTGGAATAATTGTCATGTCATAATTTGTTGATTTTATCCCAATAAAAAGTACACTAAACAGGCAATAACTTGTATATTCTCAGGACATTTAGAAGCATTGTTTATAAAGCAATCGTCACATTCAGTAATGTGTGACAAGGGTAACTTGCAAAAGAAGCACGTGCAGCACGTGCACAACGTGGTATGTTATGGCGACTAGAGACGAGCCTTCACACTTCGGAAAGGCTTGATCCTGTGTAGTACGTTTTATGCAATTAAAGGAATTATGTTTATGACGTCAGATACTCTTATCTCGCTTTACTCGAATGGGTACTTCTCTTTGAAAACAAATTGCATTACACTGTCGTGATATCAACATTATTTATCACATTTCATGTGTAGATAAAATATTTCTCTGGCGATTGATGTTATATAGTATATTTTCCACAAAGAAAAGTTGTATTTGAAACACTAACATCCACTCTCAGTGGGTTATTGTGGTCACATATGTCCAAAGTTACCAACGGTGCTATTTAAGCGGGAGGTATGACTGCTGTCGAAAATTACCCTTTTAGTGCCGTATATGCAGTATAGTTGCAACAATAAGATGTTGAGTCAAGCTTATTTTCGTAAAAATTAACAATGTACTGTGCATGGCACACGTCAATGGGTTATGGACATTTTGAAAACGTAACAATTTTGGGCATTAGGGAATAGATGATTAGATATGCAAGTCGAGCGAGATGATTTGAACATAAATCAGCACATTCGTGATGGATATCATTATTTCAATTTCTTAGTTTGGCATGTATCAAAGCTAAATACATTTCCCTCTTGTATAGACATCGAATGAAAGTAGAGTCATTTGCCTCAGGAAAATTCGTGTAGGGCTTAAGTAAGATGAAGAAATAAATGGCATTGATGGACATCATTAGTTCAAGTATATAGGCACCTGGGTAAAAAAAAAACAGGATTGCTCGATTCATTTAGGAGTTCAGCATCTCAACGTTTTCCACCTTTTGCCCTTTGCATGAATAAATAACTATTTTTTTCAACATAGATTTGTCCTTTGTATAATATGTGTAAAACATAGATATGCAAGTCGATTGAGATGACTTGAAAGTAAATCAGCACATTTATGATGGACATCATTATTGTAAGTACATAGGCCCGCGGGCCCAAATGCAGGGATCTCAATACATTTACAAAAAAAGAATTTTACAAGTTTCAATTTCAAGATCTTTATAAACATAGCAGCCCGATCGAAATTAAACTATGATTTTATTTAAAGCTGAAATGTACTATCTCAGACAATTATTTGTTCTACATGTTTAGGGTTCCCTGCATCCTATACATTGTAATAGCAATACAAACCGAATCAGTGAGAAACAAGCAGGTTTCTCATTTCTGAAGCCCAAGGGTTATGTTTAGGATCATTTGTTCACTGCATGTCTCATTGCTTGAATCAGGTTTGACATTCAGTATATTTCATAATATCACAGCTGGCTGTCATATGTGCCAAAATATGTGCTGAATTAAGTTCAAATACTCCTTTATATTGTCATCATACTGAAATGACTAGCATTAACAATATTATTTTCGACAAGAGTCGGTCCTTTTCGATGAAACAAGAAAAAAGTGAGCATCTCTCACATACCCCCGCCATCTGCTATCCGTCCATTGAGAATTATAGATGTGAAGGGTACTATGTTTAAAAGCATCATAATATTGTCCAAAATAAGTTTGGCAACTGGCTTTGTTATTACAAAATTTCATTCACCCAGATGTAATATTTTTCAGGTAATTTAAGTTTTCCAATTAGAGCATCACACCGGTAATGTGTACCAAGTTCAATTACAGATTCAAGGGCTTCATAAAAATAACATTTCGGAACTGGACTGTGATCTCGATGAAGAGTATCATCTGGACTATGTTGATAGATAATAACCTAGATGTAATAGTTGCCGAGAAAACTTGTCCCCATTGGAGCATCACATTTTTTTGGTACAAAGTTCAATTTCGTATTCAAGGGCCATAACTACGTACAAAATAATATTTCGGAAGTGGTTTTTGAACTCGATAAAGAGTATCATCTGGACTACCTCCATGTTAAATTTCATTCACTTAGATGTAAATGTTTCCGAGAAAACTTGTCCCCATTGGAGCATCACAGTTCTTTTGGTACTAAGTTCAATTTCGGATTCAAGGGCCATAACTCCGTAAAAAATAATATTTTGGAAGTGGTTTTCGAACTCGATAAAGAGTATCATCTGGACTACCTCCATGTTAAATTTCGTTCACCTAGATGTAAATGTTTCCGAGGAAACTTGTCCCCATTGGAGCATCACAGTTCTTTTGGTACTAAGTTCAATTTCGGATTCAAGGGCCATAAGTCCGTAAAAAATAATATTTTGGAAGTGCTTTTCGAACTCGATAAAGAGTATCATCTGGACTACCTCCATGTTAAATTTCATTCACCTAGATGTAATAGTTTCCGAGGAAACTTGTCCCCATTGGAGCATCATAGTTCTTTTGGTACTAAGTTCAATTTCGGATTCAAGGGCCATAATTCCGTAAAAAATAATATTTTCGACTCGATAAAGAGTATGGTCATGAGTACTCACAACCAAAATTTCATTCACCTAGTTTGAACAGTTTCCGAGAAAACTTGTCCCGATTGAACACCAAAAGTCCAAAAAGTGACGTTTCCATGGAAACGACAAAAAATTTAATTTGTCTGTGCGCGATCGGAAGAACATGGTTAACAACTGTACAAAGTTTGGTTGATTACCTTTGACGGTTTTTGAGAAAATTGACCGGACGGAAGGACGAATGGACGGACGGCCGGACTGACGGAATGACCACTATATACCCGCGCTTACTTCGTAGCGGGGGTATAATAACTAAATTGATAAGTTTAACATATGTGACCACACCACACTGAATGGTTAGGGTATTTTTGTGGAAACGACATTCTAGTGGCCATTCCTGTTTCTTAATGCACAATATTACCCATACGTGTAAGGATACACATCTGATTGTTTTTATGATATTCGCACATGAACTCTTTTGTGATTCTTAACGTTGATTGGACAGTTCCCAGAGAATGACACTACGATCAGTTGATGGTACTACTTTCTTGCGTCAATGATAAATAGAACACGCTGAACTATCAGTCACATGTCTCGAGAAAATTGAGATCAAGAATACACACCATTAAATTTATTATAGGGGACCAAAATTGCATTTTCGTTTATGTCATATGAACCATCTTAAGTATGAAATCAAAACAAGAATGGACGGGGTACCCTTAGACAACCAAATACTTTGTCTATATAACATTAACTTTTATAATAATAAAAAAAATAATAAAGCTGAAGTTAGTAAATGCTTATACTTGTATTCAAAACAAATCATCAGTGTCACAGTGTTTCCTTTCAGAAAAGAACCATCAGACTAATACAATAAGCCATGAGAAAGAACTGAAAAACTGCAAGTCAAACATATTGTGTAAGATCCACAGGAAACTTCAGGTGCTTGGAAGAACGGCTTGTTCCACCAGCTGATACTGGAGTTGGAAGCTTTGCCACAATGTCCTCACTGGGTACAGTATCTGTATCCTCCTCATCAGGAATAATTGATTGTGGTGTACTGGTAACTTCAGTTTGCTGTCTGACAAGATATGCCCTTAAGATATCTAATTTTAAAGGAATTGATGTTTCCAATGACAAGTTTAATTGAGGATTTTCCTGCATACTTGACAAGAACAAGATCACCTCCTTGGGGGCACTTGACTCAAAATATCAAATATCATCAAATGACTCAGCTTTACTACTAGTATATGTTGAGTCAGTGTCACTTTCTTTCGAAATGTTTGTGTCTGAAAATCTGATTACTCTTTTTTTCAAATGGTTTGATCTTCTTTGTCTCTGTCTATTGGTTGCAGTTTATGACTGTAATGAGAAAAGTAAGCATGTTGGTTTCGTGTTCTCTGGTCATATCAGTCATTGGAAATGAGGTTTGTCTCTCATGATTGTCGAGCAGAAGGAGGACCTTGTTATAAGAGCTGCAGTGGCAATGGTGAATGTAATGTTTCATCCAATCCTAGGATATACTGTTCCTGTTGTTCCAATTGGTCACTGGGCATGTGGTCTTTAAAGTGAACTCTGGACAAAATCAAGAAAGGGGGAATGGTGTTTCCAACATCATTAAAGCAGCCACATAATGTGACATTTTCCGCAGATGTAACTTGCTCTACTCTCTTTGACCCTTTCTTCGCGATTACGTTGGAGGCTTGTGCACGGTTGTCAGGGCCGTCATGGTTGTAAATGTCCTCTGGCTTAAATTTGTGTTTAGTCACAACTTTCTCAAGATGCTAAAAGAATGAGGCAACAATTGTTCTGTTGAAACTTGTAGAACAACTAATATTAAGTGCTTCAGTTGTCCGTGCAGACATATTATCATGCCTCTTTATGAAATGACAAGCCACACAGTTCCTGCAATTTTATTTTCTATCCACTTGCTTGGCTTTTTTTTTATTCACCAGGCAATTTTCCTAATTAAGTTGTTGCCTTGTGCCATTTGTGGAAAGGCCAAAATAGAACATTGAGACAACAGGTACATTGGGACACCTACTAAAATTCTTATTCAATGTTTTCAGAGGGTAATTGGTCCTGTCTCTTCATCATATGTGAAAAATCTGTTATCGTCATAGGCTGGCGTAAGTGGAATATGAAATGAACTTAGGAACTGAAGCACAACATCTGAGTGGAAATGTCCAGATAATTGGATAAGCAAGGAGAGTCTAAAGAACAGTAAAACATAAGAACTAAACTAAACTAAACATAATAATCTATAGATTCTTAGTTATAATCATCTATAATCTGTAGTTCTTTCAGATGCATGGTTCCATGTTTGCAAAATTGGCATTATTCACACCAGTCCTGGACAAATTGAGTGTGACGAGGCATTCAAATAAATAGATGTGTTTCCTAAACAGCAAACCAGATAACAATAGGTACCAGGCAGTGCCAAATCTTGCGACTCACGCAAAATTAAATTGCGCCTGATAAAAAATCATAGCATGAACTGTCGTGACAGTAATTTCGTACAACTAATACTAATAATATTACTACTTCATCCTTTTAATCAAGATATTTTCAAAGCAAAAAAGAGTTTATTTAAATAGCATATGATCAACATGTACGATCAATAACAAAAGGAAATAGTGACCTCCCGTGGTTGTATGCACTTTCATCTTGCAATGTTGGAAATGAAATATAATTCACATCAATACGAATCTTTATCAACATTTTTAATGAATTATTATGATTTTTAATTTGTTAAACAATGACTTAAATGCCTAAGTAAGAATATTACAGATTTGTTTATGGTTTCCTTCATCGAAGATCATTTTAAGCAACTGTCCCTTTAGTTTCGGTTTCATAAGTACATGTCACCATCACATTCTGTATTCATTGAATGTTGTAAGTGAATGAGAATCTTATTTGAAGTTGCAGGGTCGAAAAAATAGAAACACACATTTCGCATTGTTATTTTTTTATTTACAGTGATGAGCTTACAGCAGTGCATGATTATATAATATTGTAACAGTTTGGAAGAAATTAATATTCCCCCATAGTCTTTTCATATCGCCCTCTTTTCTATATGAAAGGGGGACAAATCCCCCCTTTGCTTTCCAGTTCTAGGTTGAACACTGACCATGTAAGGTACGTCTCTGAACAGCAGGCTAATATCTCTTCTCAAGGAAACAATATCAGTTCTTTGTCTTTTAATAGATTTATCCCAAATACTGACACTCCTGTATAACACTGGATCTGCCACAAACAAGCATTGAGACACTTGTTGGAAATTTATGAGGAATTCCAGTGGCAGATCTGCATCACTTCCAGTGAGGATCTACAAAACAAAAGAAGATCAGATGAAGGTATAAGCACGTGTAGCAACTTTCGAAACTGCCCATGCTTGGGGTGCAATGGGATATGTCCTAATGTACCCGATGGCCGTGTATTAATCCATCCCAAAGCAGCTTTTTAAGATACATCATGTGACAGATTGCACGCATTATGACATCAATCATTCTAAAGAATGTCAACTTGCTCTTGCAATATAGGTTAAATGGTCTTTTCACTTAATTATAATGAGCTTCAATGTGCACCATGTCAAATTTACTCAAAAGGGCATGATTCATACACATACTCACCAGTTATGAACTTCTCCTTGTTCAAACCTCTTTACTACAGAAAGACGAATGGTATATGCGTCACTTCCTCTATAGAAATTATCAGAAATGACAGAAATGACCTATAAATAAGAATTTTAGTAGGTGTCCCAATGTACCTGGTGTCTCAATGCGCTGCGGTCTCCCCTACGTTCTATATTCGACATTATAATAGGTTTATTTATCTCGTTTGTCATTATTACTTTAATTCACAAGATGAATATTATTTTTAAAAAGCCAACGACGACTTCGCATTGATGTTGCTGTTTGTAAACAAACATGGCTGCCAATTGAGTAAAAAATTGAACAGTTCTAGACCCATAAATGATAACGAGACACAACATCAGAAAAAAATTAAACAATCAATGTACTATTCTCGTTGTTTCTGAATTAGAATCAGAATGAGATCAAACCTGTCGTTTGACAATGGAGCTGCAGTTCAATCACGCCCACTCTGATCCAAAGGAATCCTTCACCAGGGCGTCCCTTACCGAACATTTTATCTACATTCCGCATCCATTGCGATTAATATTGAGCTTGAAACTCATTTCTTGGTTTGAATGTTTCGTTGTTGCAATGGTTTACTTCATCTCCATCAACTTCACCGTCAGTATACGTCAAATTAGAGTCAGATTGTTCTTTGTAGAGGATCTACGGTTGACAGTACATGAACTGAACCCACAGAAACATTAACCCTCTTGGCATACAAGTTTGATTTTATGCATTCATTATAGATTCTTTTGTGTAGGTATTACTACTTTTAAATGTTGACGTTTTAGAAATTGACTGGTTTTCCAATTTGTGTTACAACGCGTTATGCCATCAGTCACTCGCACACGTCAATCATGGTTTAGGTATTCATAATGTAAATGTGCGTACCACGCCTTGCCACGCCCTCTCCTACTCTTTTTAACAATGTTTTAACTTATTTTGGGCCTTAGCGTCGTCAAATCTACAATTTAGAATCCCCATTGGCTAAATAGTCCTTATACAACTTTTCAGTGTTCTAAGACTTTCATCTTAGAGAAGAAGATGAAAATAGGTTTTTAGGTCATTGGTGGGGTCATTATTTAGGGGCACAAATCTACAATTTAGATTCCCATTGGCTAAAGAGTCTGGACACAATATTACAACATTCTAGGTCTTCTGGAGAAGAAGATTTGGAATAGTTCCTATTTAGGGTCACAGGGTCACCAAATCTACAATTGAGATTGTCTAAAGAGTCAGTACACAACATTTCAGCCTTCTGGCTATTTTTTCAATTCTGGGGAAGAACGTGAAAATAGGTTTTATGATTATGGCATTTGAGGCCCTTATTTGGGGCCGTAGGGTTACCAAATTTACATATCAGAATCCCCTTCAGCTAAGGAGTCTGTACATAAACTTTCAGCTCTCTAGAGTTGTTGGTTCTGGAGAAGATGTCCAATCTCGAAAAGTTTACAGATGGACAGATGAACGTACGCAATGCAATGCCATAATCGCTTCAGTCCTTTCACGTTTTGTAAAAGATCTATGTTCTAAAGTGTTTGACCACTTGAGATGTTTGGTGTAATAGGCACAGGAGTACAAATCAGCGAATCACTGTCACTTACTACTGTCTCAACAGAAGGGTTGTCGTTCGTAAATGTTTATTTTAATTAAATACAATGTGTAATATATAAATAACCAACTCAGTACGAGTGATTATGGGAAATATGCAGTCCTCGAAATGATGTTCATGCTGTCACGATCGTGCGTATTTCCCGTAATCACTCGTACTTCATTGGTTCTTCTCTAAGTATGTTATTAACATATGCTTATTACATAATTCAGTTGTTACATATTCTCGGCTTTGGTGGTAATGCTTTTCTGACTGTTTAACGAAGAATAGTACAAGTGAAGCCATTAATCAGTGCTACAAGTGGCATGTCATTTGGGGTCTTCTAAAAACCTGGTTGTATTTTCTCTGCATGTATGTATAGTTATAATACTGAAGACTGTTGTGAGCCAAGATCAACATCAAAAGAATCAACTTACATTGAAGAAATCTTCATAAATCCATATTCCAAGTTTGAAGGATAGATCAGGGTTTGGTTTGAATGTGACACTTTTTGAGTATAAAGGACGCATTCCGTCCGATGGCGTTTTCACATTAAGGTTGTATACCATTTTCTTGGGATGCAGGTAGAAGAAATAAACGAAGGCATAGTTTGTGCCACTCAGTGTGAATCTGTAAGAAAATAATACAGGTAAATCCAGAGAGAACTGTTCAGGTAATGCTTTCATGGTCTTTTAGTTGTCTACCTTTTAAAACTGTGTATGATTCAATCACAATGTATGAGTATCATCTGAATCAAGGAGTCTGATGAAAAAAGAAACTAGTGTCCAAATTGCGAGGTTGGCCATGTGTGCTTCACACATAAACCGACTAGTGGAGAATCCTCAACATAAAACAATCATAGGTTTCGCATGTATAGTTTGGGAGAAATGCTCCGGACAATAGCAATTAACTTGACAAAGAACGGGTATTTTGTTAAGGGGTGACTTTAATGGTGAAATATTCCCTTCAATTACCATACATGTACATATATCGACTCTGTAGGCCTACATCCCAGAATCTAAAGTTGATTTTAAAGACAGTTTCGTTCATCAAAGTTCTCTCCTTATCTCACTTCTTAAGGCAATTTAACAGTCAAACAAATTCTCCTTGTCGTCTGGAAAATGCCACTGCATATGATCCATGATCAATGTACACAGTTCATGTACGGTTGGGTCACAGGTCACCTCTCCGGGTACACTCCTGTCTATACAGCCTCAATGACCCTGGACACACAGGCTTCAAATGATCTTAAGCTCTATACATTTGAGGAAGGGAGAACAGAACACATGGTTTTCTACTTCGATTGTTGGAGTTTTTGTTTGCTTGTATCATATGGAAATTCCATGTTTGTGTAACATCTTGGATTTTTTTCTGCAAATAATAAAAGGGAGTATACATCATAATTCAATGGCATTGACTGGCATTAACATATATACACATTATAAAGTAAAATTATAAAATTGTAAAGTGTAAAATTCCTTTGTTAACATACCTTTCTTCATTTGAATAAATAATTTATTTACATTGTATGAACATACCTGAATGGCATCAAGGAAACAGAACTGCATCAGGTTTCTGTCGAGATAGTCCCCACTAAAGAAGCCTTCATTTGTCAGGTGCCATCCAGTATGGAACACAATGTTTTCTCAACACACCCCACCAAAACTCAATACGTTGGTTGTGGACACGTGAACCACAAAAAAAGCTTTTATTTACAGCAAATCTGTCATTGTGGTCATATCTGAACAACAGCCGATCTGTTCTACGTGTCTATTTTCGTCACCAGCATCTGATCTGATGGTTTCAGGACAACCATGCAGTCGTTCTACGGTATCAACGAAATACCCAGCGATTACTTTGGGGTCGTTGTTCGTTGTCCATGCCTCCATACACAATATACAGTTAGAGAAACCATCGACACATCCGTGAATACATATTCCATATGGTTTCATGTGCCAAAGTGCATTCGGCCCAGTTGAAATATAACTGCAACACGTAAGCCGGCGCTTCATGCGATGTCTTACTCCTTCCAGGTCAATTAACCTATCGCGAAACCACGCCCCCTGAAATAAAGGGACGAAACTCTTGTTATGTCCGACAAACAAACGCACGTTGTCAGTTCGCGGAGCGCTACGGTCATTTGCATTTCGGTTTCAGTGTCGCTAATTGAATGTAATTGAATGACAACGAAGGTACCAATTGAACATTAATTCTTAGGTAGTCTAATTATTATTTCAATACATTTTAAAGTCATTTGATAAACAATTATTTTCCTTGCAACGGAAAACGAATGCGGAAGTATTGCAAATGTCGGATGACGGACATGCGGGATCGTGCAGATTGATTGGCACTGGTCATATTATAAATGTATCCGATCCGTTATCATACATCTTTTTCACTTTCATATAAAACTGCAAATTTGGTTTAAACGTATTTTTATTCATAGAGAATCTGGTTTGGTAAACAAGCAAAACTTTTGCTTATATTAATACCTCACCAGCACATACATATCATAACAAAAACACAAGAACTGGACATAAACATGACAAACTAAAGCATAATTGTACCATGCGTACTTGATTGTTGTTTATGAAAGATTCTTTGCAGTTCCACCTCATTAATGATACAGCTACGTTGTTCTTTAGTGATAGAAACACGTCATTCTAGGATGCTTTATCAAAGCGCTTTGTTTTAATTATATATTGATGGAGGGATGCGATTATGTTCCTATTAACATTATCACTGGTTTGCGGTGTTCCATATAAAACAGTTTGGAGGCTGTGACCATTTACATTGAAAAATGCATTATTTCTAAAGACAGTAAATAATTCACATGTAAACAGGTAATGAGCAACATCTTCCTTACGGTATCCACAGGCGCATTCGGGATTGTTAGAAATGTGTCTATTTACTTTATCAGCATTCAAGTCGCTACAACCGAGCTTGAGCCTACAGTGTATGATCTGACAAAATCGACTGCCATAGTTCAGATCGAGATAATTATTATTAGATTCATCCCTTTTCAGCAACGATTTGAATTCACCGATAGAGTTGGCTTGCACGAAATTGTCAGGTAATGAATTCCACAATTTAGTTGTTTCAGGTAGGAACGACTGCTCATATATTCTAGTTCTACATTTAATTGTTTGCAATTTCGTTTTGTTTCGGAGATTGTATTCACTAATTTCAGAGACAGACTTCGGAACAAGATCGCAGAGGTAGCCCGGCGCGAGATCATTTTTCATTTTGTAAAAAGTTATTAATTTGATATCGTGTCTTCTTTCTTTTAACGGTTTAAACTTGGTTTCTAGGTATAGCTTTTGATGGCTTGTACCTCGAACAGCGCCACATATTGTACGTATTGCATCCAAATGTAATCGCTCAAGAATGAGAGATTGATCACTTGTACAATTATCCCAAACATGACAACAATAGTCAAATATCGGTAAGACAAAAGATTTATACATGGTTTCTAATGTTTTTCGGGAGAGACGATACTTAAAACTTCGGAGACAATTTATCATTGGACTAACTTTCTTAACGATATCTTCAATATGATGTTTCCATGCGCCGTCCCTTTGAAGAGTTATACCTAGATGTTTATGACTTTGAACGTCTTTTATCGGAATTTGGTTCATGTACAATGGAGGAATTTTCTCAGTTTGATGTTTACGAGAGAAATTTATTGTTTCAGTTTTATCAGGATTGAAGTTAACTTGCCACTTATCTGCCCAGTTAGATATACGTCTCAAGTCTTCGTTTAGACAGGATGCGGCACTATCGTGATCCTCAACAATAACATAAATTGAGGTGTCGTCAGCAAATAAACGAATATGACTTTCTATGCCGTCAACTATGTCGTTTATGTAAATTATGAAAAGTAGCGGCCCCAGCACGGAACCTTGAGGGACTCCTGCAATTACAGGCTTATAATCGGAAGAATATCCATTAATGACGACTTTCTGTAATCTGTTTTCCAGATAACTTTCAAACCAGTTCAAAAGAGATCCGTCTATTCCGTAATTTTTAAGTTTAGAAAGTATGCCCTTGTGCCAAACTTTATCAAATGCCTTGCTTATGTCGCAGAATACAGCTCTAACTTCTTTACCTTTGTCAAGTCCTTTCGCGATAAAATCGTACAGGTAAGTTAATTGGTTGGCAGTTGAGTCGCCTGGCATAAATCCCGACTGTAAATTGGTTAAAATGCCGTTATCTCTTAAATAATTAAATACATGTTTAAAGACACATTTTTCGAAAACTTTAGACAAACAACTTGTAAGTGCTACAGGTCTGTAATTGGAACAATCATTTATACTATTCTTCTTATGAAGAGGTATGACTGAAGCTTTTTTCCAGACGGCAGGAAACGTAACTTCTTTGAGAGACCAATTTAATAACTTTGTTAATATAGGAGCTAAATGTTTCGCCGCGACTTTAAGGAATCTATTTCCTATCCAATCCGGCCCTGTTGCTTTTGACGGATCGAGGGAGAGAAGGATGTCTTGGACTTCGCCTGTTGTAAGATTAATATCATTTAGTGACGCAGAAGTAGGTTCAGTATTCAATTCAGGTAGTTGTGAATCTGGGTTATTTACTGTAGACTGACTTACAAAGAACTCGTTAAAAACATGTGCAATGTTTTCGGGGTCATCATATATAATATCATTTGATACGATTGGTGGGAAGAAATTACATTCGGATTTACTTTGAATATATTTTTTTACCATGCGCCACCATGTTTTTGTGCCAACGGAGGAATTTACCCTATCATCTATTCTGGTATCGCATTTTCTTTTGGAATCACGTATTAAGTTGACAACTTTGTTTCTAGCTGAACGGAAATTAGCCCAGTCCGAGGGACGGTTGCGTTGTTTAGCAATTTTGTGAACACGGTTTCGTTTACGCATTGCAGAACGAATTTTACAATTCATCCATAAGGGATCTTCACTTCGTATACTGACGAGTCTATTTGGCGTGGTGTCTTTTAAGATATTTTTTAATTTTTCCGTTAGGATTTCTACTGCCATATTAATGTTATCAGAAGAGAGTATATCATTTTCATCAATTTCGTTAAGTTGTTTTAGAACTTTTTCTTTATCCATAGATTGAAAATCATACACAAGTCTCTTTATCGTTCTGTTAGTTTTAACCAGTTTATCTGTTATCGTTAGGAAAATCGGACAGTGATCGCTGCATATGGGATCTAGTACGCCTGAGTTTAGTACGCTGTTTTCATGTGTAACAAAAATCAAATCAATTAAAGTGCTTGAACTGTGCGTAATTCTTGTAGGTGCATTTATAATTTGGTTTATCCCATATAAACGTTTTAACGTTTCGATTTTGATGTTACTTTCATTTAGAATATCTATATTAAAGTCCCCAGCGATAATAGTAAACATATTTAAATCAGTCGCCATTTCAATTGATTGGTCAATTAAGTCCCAGTATTGTTCACTTTTGTCCGCGTGATAAAACGTGCCGATGAGATAATTTCTAGTTTTGCATTTTATCTTTATCCATAGTGCTTCAAGACCATCAATATCTAATGTTTCCATACTTTCTACACATAAATGTTGCTTAACATAAATAGCCACGCCACCGCCTCGTGTCAAACGATCTTTTCTGAAAGGAGAGTGATAACCTGGTATTAGTATCTCATTACTATTAATATTATCATTCAACCAGGTTTCTGTAAGGCATATCACATCGTAGTCTAAAAATTCTGCATGAATGATATCAATTTTATCTCTAAGACTTCTGACATTGAGGTGTATTATCTTCAGATTTCTATCATGTTTAGGCCCCGGGTTTGGGTGGATATCTCCACAAGATAGTAAAAGAATACTGATAAAAACGGAAACGCAAGAGCTGTACAAACATCGGAAATTTGAACGATATATGTATACCTGCAGATTGTAAGAGCTTCTTGCGTGAAGTGAAACTGCAAAGCACCCCACTGCCTGCCTGTACTGCATTATGTCAACAGACATGTTACATATTTATTTACTAAAACATCCAAATAGCCGGCAGTGGGGTTACGTTGTGATAATGAGGAATGATCAAGCACACATGCAAACCAATTGAGATAATATTTAGCTGAAGTTTGACAATATTCAACAAAAACATGTTTTTCAATAAAGAAAAAGAAGAAAAGAAACAAAAAGAAAACACTCATCGAGTTGTTTATGAAACTAAAGGTGAAGAAACCTAAAGGGTTTAAAATACCAACTTAGTAAGTAGAATATAGAACTGTTAGTTACAGCTGATAAACTATAATGCATGTATCGTGATAGCGCGATGGCAGGCGCTGTTGCTGTGTTGTGATAGTCATGAGAGGCATGCCCTGCACGTGCAGTGTTTAAACGTGTATATTTCCTAACAGATTGTAAATGTGGTGGGAGCAGTTAGGATACCTCAACATGTGTCTCGGAGTTACTGTAACTGTGAGTAGTAGTGTTATGACACTATTAAGTATTATTATGATGTAACCATGCATGTACATGTAGGTATGTGACTAATAATAATTTCCAAGTAGCATTTAATCCTAGTAAACAACTGAATTTCTCATAGAATGTTCCTACGGAGTACTGTATGTCGAAAATAGCCATAAAAAGGGACGTATTTAGGAAGAAAGATGGAAGACGAAGAACATAAATGAAAGAATTTTTTTTTTTTTGTGTGTTTTTTTTTGTGTTTTTAAAAAAAAAATAATTGTTGTAGCATTACATTTGGTGATCTGGTTTCAAAATAAAGTATGTCAAATATACAACTAATTCAAAGTAACACCCTTAGTGTGAAGTTATAATAGTATGTAAGACACACAGTTAAGTATGTGACTCATTCGAGGCATTACAAATTTGTGTAAAGAACTAGTAAGCCAACCAAACAAGTCAAATAAAGTATAATACATTCAAGGTATTACCTTATGTGTGTAAAGTAAAAATAAATAAGTAAAACAGAAGTCAGTCAAATATATCACTGTTTTACGGCATTACACTATTTGTGTAAAGTAATGAGAAATCAGTCAAACAGTACGTTAATCACAAATATAACTCATTCAAAGTATTACACATTTGTTAAAGGACTAGTAAGTCAGTCAAACAATAAGTCAAATAAAGTATAATTCATTCAAGGTATTACCATTTGTGATATCATAAGTCTTTTAGATAATAAGTCACTCAAATATATAACACATTCGGGGTATTATTACACTTTTGTGTAAAGAAAATAGTCAATTTCACATAAGGCATTTACAGTGAAAGATGCTGTGCAAAATCAAATATAAGTATTGTTATACAATGTATCCACACTGGTGGTATACATATTTCGCTGCTGATTTTCCAATTGGTCCATTCATAGACAACGATTTGTTTGCACACACACTGGATATATTTGATCCTTGTGTACATAAAGTAAACAACACATCACACACATCGATCTGTTTTATCATGCTTCTAGCACACGTAGCCTGGTATGCTAATGTCAGTAGATGTCAGTGTTTATATTCATATGACATATTTATAAACAACAAACATGTATGCACATGTGGCAAAATCTACTTACACAATCACCACAATAAGGAATGTATCCATTTTGAAGGACATGACATCGCGATCACAGACTGTTTAAATTATATGTATATGCTTCATAATGATAACAGAAGCTGCCACACTCACGATGTTAGTGATTTACTGTGTTTAAGAAGATGATGTATCCTGGCTAATGTTTACCACCATTTTGAGCCTCGTTTGTTCGCACACATCCTGGAAATGTGAATTTGTCGCCACTTTCTTCAGGGTACCATCTTTAAGTTTTATTAGGATTACCCCACCAGTAACCCATGTTGACTCTACACGATGTTCCTTAACCAAATCACGTGCTTTTCTGGCTAGAACTGCCCTGGGTTTGGTGAGATCCTCATTCACATATACCCTTGATGTTTTGCTGCTATTTGTTGATTTCAGCTTAGCTCTCTGAGCGAGTAGTTGACGCTTTGTAGCGTTGCTGAGGAACATTACAATAATAGGCCTGGGTTGAGACTGGGGTGAGGGTGGGTACCTGGGGACTCTATGACTGATGTCTATGTCTCTAGGGGAGATGTCAACACCAATCGACTGTGCCAGTTCCAGGACTAGCTGATCCGTATTCTCCCCGAGTTTCGGGGATTCCCCGAATTCTGACGTTATTCCTCCTCCCGTACTGCTCGGCCCTGTCTAGTTTGTCGGACAGTGTTTCAATTACGTCATCTCGCTCTGATATTTTAGATTTCAGATCACTGACTTCATTTTGTAAAAGTTTGTTTTGTTCATGTAGTTGTGAGATCTCTTGTTTGATCGTTGGTTTTATAGCCTCCCCTACAGCAGAGCCTATCAGTGATAGCACCTCCTCATTTTTGAGAGCCACTAGCAATTGTGCTATAAATTGACCAGCACCACTTTCGTGTGACTGACCATTGTCCTGCATATTGGTAGCCATGATATCCGAAGATTGTACAGAGTCTGAATGTTTGGACGACGATAAACTGGATAAATAACACTGTCTTTTATGTTCAGTATCAAATTCCGGCGAGGTAAATACGTCCCCCCTGTTTCTCTTAAATGAGTTAGGTGTGCTATCCATATATGAATTTGCGACGAGAGAAAAGTTTGAAAGTTCAGAGTTGAAAATTAATGTCCCATACCGTGGTGAACACAATCCATCAAAATCCAATATTTAAGAATTCATCTGCGTTTGAAATGTAGATATATCATTAGATAGATGTTTTTCTTACATTCACTTCACATATAGAACCTGTACCCATAGTATTTCTTCAGTATTTCGTAAAAAACTCACATAGCCATTTCGCCGCGATCCGAAACACGTCCAGCTCGTGTGACGTCACAGGAAGTCAAACTGCAAATTTACAAACCAAATAGTCCTCCAACGCCCGAATATTAATTGAATAAATTACTTCCTGTGCGTTAAATTACACATGATCTCACTAGTACTCTCAGTTCAATCATATATGTCAACATTCACTTTAATTTCTTATTCTTCAATTTTATGTGTATTCAGTTGTTGTTTTTTTATAACATTTGATTTCAGAAATGAATTTCCATTGTTATACTTTTAGTTTTGAATAAGAAAACCTTTATGTTGAACGTAAACCATTAGTGGGAAAAAATTAAAAGAAATACATAAACCATTGTTGACAACTTTATTATTAATTTTCAAATACTTTAAATGGACTACACAGCAATGATCAAAATCAGATAACAAAATTTAATTCATATACTTTTTTTTTTTTAAATCAAAAGAAAATCAAGGGAAAGTGTTATTTAGCTAAGTTTAATTTCTCGCTTTTGATTCTTTTGCAAACTTTTGAAATTATATATTGGTTTTGAATAAAGATAATTTTCATTTACTTATCAAGCAAACTATGTTCTTAGTATTTGAAGCAGTCAAAAATGTATTGTTGTTCATGGTACACAAATATTTGTTCCATGATTAATATGCCCATTAATTCTCTATATTGAATCAAACTTGCTTTAGATGAAGTCAAAAGTACGTAGTATGAATTGTTTAAAAATATTATTGAATTCAAGCACCAAGCATAAATTATAAGCTTAGATCAGTTGTTTCAAAATTTAAACAATAACTATTCAATTCTACATGCCACAATATGAACATAAATATGAATAAATAATGAAAACTAATAAACATAAAAGTGGATCGTATCACTGGTAATTAGCAGCTCCGACTTAGTCGGAGCTGCTATCAGTTTTTGCACAGTTTCTGTACCCGCTGCCGCCGCCGGCGTGTTTTGTATTGGCTAACTGTTTTCCTAGAAGTTTTTGAGAACTCATATACATAACTTCTTAATTATACCCCTGGGGATTTTTTTTTGACATGATCACATTCAAGATCAAAGGTCAAGGTCATGAGTTCTGAAATTCCTAAAATAATCCTTGTAAACACCATAACTTGAACAATAATTGTGCTATCAGGCTCTTCTTTAATTTGGTGTATATCAACTATGAAGAAAGGCCAAGATTTGAAAAGGTTTTCTCTAAGGTCCGTCAAAGGTCAAGGTCACAACAATGCAAGACATAAGCATGCTTTTGCAAAAAATGTCTTATTTCAACTAATAACAATTTGAATCATTACATGATTGTTATATATAATGAAAAGTGATCATTGATTGTGTGACCTTGAATATCAAAGGTCATGGTCACAAGATAGGATCAAGGTCACCAGTTCTGAAAACACTAAATAACTTTTTTCCAAGAAGGTATCAGCGCCTCATATACATAGCTTCTTTCTTATACACCTGGTGAATGATTTTGACATGTTCATATTCAGGGTCAAAGGTCAATGTCATGAGTTCTGAAATTGGTAAAACAAATCCTTGTAAACATGATAACTAGAAACATATTTGTGCTATCAGGCTCTTATTTGGTTTATATCAACTATGGAGAAAGGCCAAGATTGAAAAGGTTTTCGCTAACATCCGTCAAAGTTCAAGGTAACAGCGAGGTAACAACTTAAGCATGCATTTACGAACATGTCTTATTTCAACAATTAACACTTTGAATCAGAACATGATTGTTACAGACAATGAAAAGTTGTCATTGACTGTGTGACCTTGAAGATCAAAGGTCATGGTCACGAGATATGGTCATGCAACTTATTTCCATGAAGATATTAACACCTCATATAGATAGTTTCTTTGTTATAAACCTGGTGAATGATTTTGACATGTTCAGATTCAAGGTCAAAGGTCAAGAACATGAGTTCTGAAATCACTACAACAATCCTTGCAAACACTTCAAACATGTTTTGTGCTATCAGGCTCTTATTTGGTATGTATCAACTATGGAGAAAGACCAAGATTTGAAAAAGTTTTCACTAAAATGAGTCAAAGGTCAAGGTCACAGCGAGGTCACAACTTAAGCATGCTTTTGTGAATATGCTTTATTTTAACTATGAACACTTTGAGTCATTGCATGATTGATTGAAAAGTGATCATTGATGGTATGACCTTGAAGGTCAAAGGTCAAGGACATGAAATATTGGTCAAGGCCACGTTAATCCTTAGATCCAATTTTGAAATCAGAAATAGTTTTTAAGAACAAACTTGTGAAAAGTGACCCCAGTGATGGTTCAACTTGTTAGTAATAACTCGAATAATGAACAAATTTTGTTTTTAAGAAATCCCATTTTATTGATGCTGACAAAAAGGTGGATGCATTGTCAACCAGAGTAGCGTTACTTATTTCAAAGTATGAGTACATGACTAGAGGTCAAAGTATATCTCATCGACTCTGGTGCCTGTATTTGAAGATATATCTACTCACCTAAACAGCCTTGACAGTCTTGTCAGTCTGCCGTACACGACAACACCGTTTGATTGCGGACACGGGAAATTTAATATCTTCCCTCTCACCTTGGATATAACAAGAAACGTACAAATTCAATGTTCTTTCACTTTGTTGTAATTTTAATCATTTGTATATCATCATGTGTGAAAGGAATAGAATGCCATTTCAAAAGAGACTTTGAATTCGATGTTCTTTCATTTTTGTGATATAAATAGTTTGTTATAGGAAAAAAATGCTAAGATACGTTTTAAGCCATCCGATCTGAAAGTCACGAACTAAAAGTCTAAAATCTCAAACCTGAAATCGTGTGTACAGACAGCTTGTGGATTATAAATTGTAGATTTTTTTAACCCTCTGAAATATATGACAAAGGTGACAAAATAAAGAGCCAATGACTCTATTTACCAATTGATATGATGTCCTGGTTGCTTCATTTAAACATAGATTTACCACTTAAACAATACAATACTAATTGAGTTTTTTAAGCAAACATAACAAAGGAAGCACATTCAATAGCCGATTGCAGAAACATTTATTTTAATATCACAAGGAAATACCTCGCTCATTGGTGTCAGGTATTGACAAAACACTTACCTCGCCCTTCCAAAGATTTTGCAAGCATGAAGCAGGTACCCGGGTCCATAGATTCGATGGTAGGCACCTTATCGTGTTGTGCACTACAGCTCCACAGAAGGTGAAACCAGGCTTACACTTGTAGTGGACAACATTCTCTCCATCTCTTGGTAGGCGATACACATCTGCATTAGTGACATTTGGTCTGCCACAGTTGCCCAAAACTGTTGAAAGGAAGGCAAGCGTGCAGGTAAACTATAAAGTTATGCTAAATTTTATAAAGTTATTTATAAAATCTAATTGAACAAAATCAAGAAGACAGGAAGTGGTAATATCATCCCGTACATTTAGAAAGAATCTTTGACAGAATGTTTGATCATCCATAAATTTCCGTTTCAACTAGATGAGCGATGAGCGTTTGCGTGACACCGCAAAAGCAGAGCAGCCCCGAAACTTAGGGACTTAGGGTCTCGCCTTTCCCTTTTCTGCCTTCTCGTCAGTATCAATAAAATGGGATTTTTTTTTAACAAATTGTTTTTCATTATTCGAGTTATTACTAACAAGTTGAATACTCACTGGGGATTTCAAAATTTAATCAAAGGGTTAACATGGCCATGAGCAATATCTCATGACCTTGACCTTTGACCTTCAAGGTCACACAATCGATAATCACTTTTCATTGTGTATAACAATCATGTAATGATTCAAAGTGTTAATAGTTGAAATGAGACATTTTCGCAAAAGCATGCTTAAGTCGTGCCCTCGCTGTGACCTTGACCTTGAATTTGAACATGTCAAAATCATTCACCAGGTTTATAAGACTAGGTCTAAGTCGGGACTGCTAATTAGTTGAGAACTTTCACATTCATGTCTATACATAATCCTACTATTCAAGTTATAAAAGTATTCTGTGTATAGTTCAGTTGACCGCTATCAGTGAAGTTCAGCAAGAACAGGCGCAACTCTCTGCATGAGAGGGTGACCCGCTTCATTGCTTGATGAACTGAGACATTGAATGATAATTCCTTGCCCCACACTGAGATATGGGTTGAGAGACTTACGGTGGCACCCTGGGTAAGTGATCTTACTAAAAATGTGCCTCTGTTTACCCCGCAAAGATATGAGTACCAGGTTAGATGACAGATCATATATTCATCTCGTGTTCAGTATCAATATGCCAAATGAAAACTGAAAATTCATCATCTTTATAAGGGACTTATTTTAACAAAATTAAAATAACTGAATGTTGAAACATAACTATTTGTTTCAAAATATATTGACTTTGAAGGAAGTATTTATTTATAGTAACATATACAAGTAAATGTAACAATATACTTACGAAACATTTTCGCGATATCCTTCACAATGGACTCATCTCTGTCGTTTGTTTTGATGTTACAGAGCTTTAAACACTCCATGATCTTCACTACAGCCACACATTGGAACATCGCATGACATATCACATCACAAGGAACAGAGGAGACATTAAGAGTTGTGTTTGTCATTTTGAATTTCTTCTTTGTAACAAGTGGTGTTGAGCTCTGTCCCCTTAGAAAGAATGTACTGATTGAGGACTTCACTTTAATTTACTTCTGTAATTTTTAAAACTGTATTTAATACCTCACTTGATTTCACATATATGATTATAGCCAGCATGTATGAGCTAATTCAATGTTTAATATCCTTATTATTAAAACTTGATGATATCACTTGTCTGTACAGCTTCAATAATGCCATGTTAAATTTTAATAGATCATTATAATTTGAATGACTGAAGACGATCCATTATATTCAATATGTTCATTACAATCTTCATATTTTCATAAATATTTAATGTCCTTTCCAATACAACAAATATTTCTTTTAATTGTGCTCATCAACTGATTGCTTGAATTAGGTACAGATCGATTATGTTAAAATAAAAGTATAAAATTGTATTATCACAATAATACCAGTGTAATGCTTACATTAATTGTAAATATATACCCAGTATCTGTATCTCAACCATTATAAGGTGATCTTTTCATTAAATTATCTATAATTTTATTGAAGATTTGACCAATATTGGTCCATAAGGTTGTATGCAATATATATTTAGCTTTTAGAACCATTAAGGAACACTGTATATTCAGTAAGCATTAGGCATTGGTCTCTTTAACATAATACCTAGAGACTAAATTACTTAATAGTGATGTCTGATTAGAACACAGGCCTAGAAGAAGAATAAGAACTAGAATAATTACGAAGTTATATCTTAACAAATCCATATACAGTCAGATCCCATTTATCCGCACAATTTGGTTACAGTTGAAAATTGTCTGGAAACCGAGTTGTGCAGTTTAGAAATGTATAGAGAAGATTTTAAATATTATTGAATGTATATGTATACCATATTGAATGAGGTCTGACTTTTCTTTGTTTTGATGATATATACACAAAGAAAAAAGTTAAGCACCCCTGATGTTTGTGATGATATCTTTTCGAGAATATTTTAAATAGTTACAACAAGGTTCATTTATGAGAAGAGTGTTTGTGCGATACGTTCCCACCAGTGATGCATGACAGTCGTGTCTACATGTTCGAGGCATGCACGGGCAACATGCTACGCTCGAATATCACAAAAGGCAGTACGGTTCAACTCATTTGGTGGTACGTAACGTTGCATATCTATTGAACATGGCACGAGGACGATTGTCAATGGATCTCAGAAATCAAATTATTGGTATGCACTCTGCAGGAATGTCCTATAAGGCGATAGGACGAGATCTGGGCTACCATTACAATGTTGTTAGTTGTTTAGTCCGGATGCATGCGCAGACGGGAAATACAATGGACCGTCTAAAGTCTGGAAGACCTACTGTCACTACACCTCGAGGGCCGGCACGTTCTTCGACATGTACATCGAGAACCCTTCCTGACATGTCCTCAGCTGAAATGTCTGTGGTTACCAAATCAAACTATCAGCACCAGAACGGTCAGGAATCGCCTAAAATCGACAGGACTAAAAACAAAAAGGATAATTAAACGTCCCTTGTTGAGGGGGCACGGTGGCCGAGTCGGTAAAGGCGTCAGGTTAGCTTGAGGTGCCGGGTTCGAGTCCACCTGTGACCGGGTGTAAAAACCTTGGAGTCAACTTTGAGTGCGGACTCTTTCAGTGTTGTCACAACCCCTAGTGTACAGTACACAACCCTGTGCACTTAAAATAACCCACGAATCCGTTGGTAAATGACCAGATGGTGGCCACATGAATACGTGCAGACACCTAGTTGCAGGTACAGCAACGTGCATTATCCTTGGACAAAATACTGTGACTATGTGTCCTAGTTCACCCAGCTATGAATGGGTACCTCGTAAGGATGAGCAAGGTGATTTAACTTGGTGCGCCTAGTGGCTGCAAAAGTTGCATACTCCAAATGGAGCTGAGATTGACAAAGAGTGTCGTTAAACAGTGACATCCATGATCGGGGGCAAACAGAGCGCCTTTGAGCAGCTTAGCTTAGCTGGATATTGGCGCTATACAAATGTACAAATGTACATTTATGCAAAATTGCTTATGGTAGTAATATACACATGTGAGTAAAAGTAAATTTGTTATGCGTTCATATGTGTTTAATGTCTGCCTATGCAAATGTTTAAACATATTTTATTCAATAAGAAAAGGATCAGGAACAAGTTCTCCAACTTAGAACACCTTCTCCTTGGTATGGACATAGATAATTTACATTATTACAAATAAAGATGACAGAAAATGGACAAGAAAGGAGAGAAAGCCAAAAACGGCTGACATTGATTATTACTAATATAATATGCTATACAAATCGTTTAGTTTCACTGATAAATAATTGCACTGATTTAAACACATTTGTATTTTGACATGGTGATAGGTCTGCACTTCCTTCTAGCATAAGTGTAAGGTTAATTGGAATCCGCGCTGATATACAAATGCGCTCTAAAGCCAACATAAGATTCACTCTTTGTTGTTTGTACAAAGGACATTCAAACAAGTAGTGATAAGAATTCTCAACAGGATAACCACATGCACAGCTGGGATGACTTTTAATTCCAACTTTATATAAGTCAAAGTTTAAACTACTGACTGAATAACGCAACTTGGTATGAATTATGTTTAAATTTCTTTTACCGAACGAGTAGTACTGTGGCGCCTGTAAGTTATTGACATTGATATGTGGTTTGAATTCTGTAATACTTATTGCATTACGAGCAGTGATTGGTAAATTGTTCCAAGAACTTATAGTAGCTGGAAAAAAGGACTTAGTGGAATGTGTAAGTCTTGTGATAGGAATTGATATATTTTGTGAAGTCCGTAAATTGTAATTTGATTTAGAACCAACACTATTTGGAAGCAAATCATTAAGATATAAAGGGGTAATTTCATTTTGAATCTTAAACATCAAACATAATTTTCGTCTTCTTCTGCGTTCTTGTAACGTTTCCCAACCAGTTTCATAATATAGAAATCTATGTGATGTATATTTTGGTAAACCAGTAACTACTCTTGCTGCTTGTAACTGAACTTGTTCTAATTTACCAATCTGTTCTTGAGTACACCCGTCCCAAACTTCACTTGCATATTCAAGATGTGGCCGAATGAACATGATATATATCTTATTGAGAGTATCCTTGCACAATACATATTTCAAAAGTCTCATGGATGTAACCATTTTTGAAACTTTTATTATTATTGTTTCAATATGTTCAGCCCATTTTCCATTACTGGCAAGGATTACTCCAAGATGTTTATGTTTGTCAACAATTTTAACTTCAACACCATCAAAATATAGTTTTGGCATTTCGGTTTCGTTTTTCATCCTGAATAAGATAGCTTCAGTTTTATCAGGGTTGTACTTTATTAACCACTTTTTGCCCCATAGATTTAGCTTGCATAAATTGGCATTAAGCTTTATTTCAATTAGTCTAGTTTCTGGTGAAGCGTAACCAAGAGAGGAATCATCAGCAAACAAGCGTGTTAAACAATCTAATTCGTCTGCTATGTCATTAATATATACAATGAATAGAAAGGGACCAAGCACTGACCCCTGAGGGACACCAGCGTTTAGAGCTCTCAGCTTGGAGAATGATTCATTAACAAATACACTTTGATTTCGACCAGTTATGTAACTAACAAGCCATCCCAACAAATGTCCACTTATTCCATAACTTTCAAGTTTTAAAAGCAATCCCCTGTGCCAAACACGATCAAATGCCTTAGACACATCACAAAATACCATACATAAGTTGTCTTTTTTGTCCAATGATTCACAAATCTTGTGATAAATTTCAATTAACTGATGAACAGTGGAATGTCCTGGTTGAAAACCAGATTGATATTTATACAAGAGGTTATTGGCATGAAAATAGTTAAACAAATGCTTAAATACAACTCTTTCAAATACTTTACCAACACAACTTATAAGAGATATAGGTCTATAGTTTGAAGCAAGAGATGGATCATCTTTCTTAAAAAGAGGCATGACATTGGCAATCTTCCACTCAGATGGATACACACATGTTTGTAATGACATATTGAACAATAGACTTAACACATCGCTAATTGAGTATACAACATTTTTCAAGAGTTGGTGACTTATTTTGTCAGGACCAGACGCTTTCTTCACGTGAAAACATTTAATGATATCTTCAATCTCAAATTAAGAAATAGTAAGTGTGTCAAAAATGGCACCCGTTCGTTTGTTGAAATATGGTAAACAAGCGTTATTGTCATGTAATGTTGAAATTGATTGGAAATATTCATTTAATCTCTCAGCTTTTTCATAATCAGAAAAACAAGATGGACTTTCTGTATCATTATCAAATTATCAGATTGCCTATGCAAATAGGCTTCCAACTATTTTAATATATGAAAAGAGAATTCCTAAAACATACCAATTAATATTTATTAGATGTAAACTAAATAAATGACATTAATTTATATCTGTCAACATTGTTTTGACTATTTCGCCCTAATTATATAATGAAAATCGGATAGTCAGATTGATTTCGAAGGTCATCGAAGGTCAAGAAGGAGATAATGCTATATATATATATATATATATATATATATATATATATATAGAATTTGAAATACAATATTAAGAGTTTCTAAAGTTATCTAATATATGTTCTCAACCTGTGTGAAGTCACTATGTCTGTATACGACGAACTTTTACTAGAAAGTAAAAATACCATATTTACTCACGGTAGTAAAAATTTGCTCCTTCCCCTGACTAGGTGCAAATTTGCTTACGGTAGTGAAAAATTTGCTTACGGTAGTAAAATATACATATGTGCAAATGCGTCCATACGGCGAAGTTTGCTCATATGAGCAAATTTGCATATGTGTAATGCTTTACTCATATGCAAACGCTCGCCGTATAAACAGGGCTTATGTATGTATGTGTGTGTGTGAGAGACCATCTTGAACGTGCACGTTTTGTATGGTGTTTGGACAGACAACACTGGAATCTGGATTTGGTCACCATCAGGGGCAACTTAACGGGGCTCAATACATTCGTGACGTGCTACAGCCGGTCATTGTTCCTCATTTCGATAACCATGCACTTGCTACACGACCACAGTAAATGGACAACAACGCCCGGCCTCACCAATCACATACCGTTGTCGATTACATGTGTGTCAACGCAGTGACAACTTTAACCTTGGCGGCAGTAAGCCCAGATCTGAACCCTATGGAGCATGTGTGGGATATCCTAGGGCAGCGACTCCAGGCTCGGAACCCTCCAGTACAGAATTTACATGAGTTGGAGGCAACTCTGCACGCTGAGTGGATGTTATTGACACAAGAACAGATCAGACGTCTGAGTGGAGGCATTATACGTAGGGTACAGTGTGTCATTCGGGTAAGTGGCTGATCATTCTCATTATCCGCCGCCGTGCGTTTAGCGCGAATCTGGCGATATAATATTCGGCTGCGTCCGTCCGTACGAAATGGAATAACTCAAATACTATTGACTTGATACTTTTTATATTTTGCATATGGGTTCATCATAGGGAGAGTAATGTTGCTACAGAGGGTTGTGACCTTGACCTTCATGTCAAGGTCACAATGAGACTGTCATTTTATCCCTGTCAGCTAATTGTTAATGTACAGCTTGTCAGTGGGGTATCTCAAAAACCATTCACCAGATTTCCATCATATCTTATCCAAAGCACCGCCTAGGGAAGACGACGAGCTGATTAGATTTTGACCGTTTCATTATTCTCAAGGTCACGGTCGAACTTTGAATTTTTCGACATGTTCGACAGTAAATTTTGCTGATCTTGACATTATTTTTCAAATTTGAAGTTTTAATTTGCGGTGGGGGATCATGTCACCTTAGTGACAACTACTTGTTGAACATGTACACTAGGGTCTACTAAGAACATTTAGAAGTGACAATACCAATGCGAATGTGTTTTGTTTCACTTGCAGCTCCATACTTTTGTGGACATTGTTTCATGGTAAAAACAGTAGCTGTGTAAACATGACGTCACCGCTATTAAATAATGATAACAGCTACATATTGTTGCGTTTCTGTCTTGCCAGATTGCTGTTCTATCTTAAAAAAATAATCTGAGACTACTTTAGGGTCATAGCAGAGGTTACTTGTTTCCGACATTTAGCTATATGAAAATATCAGGGGGTGCTTAACTGTTTTCTTTGTGTATATATGTAATTCAATAATTAGTGTGTTGTGTGATGCACCAATTACAGGGCTTACTTTTAGCTGAAAGGATATTTTAAGCGATTTTGTATTTTTTTTAATATTTTGGTTAAATTTGGTTGGTTATGTTCGTGCCTCACTTCAGTAATATGCTAATATTTAAAACTTTGAAAATTCATACCTTTCTAAATATGCGTTCGATTTTTATGTTCTAAGATTTACTGTATGTAATTTAATGTATTGCATTGGCTGTGACCTATGTAATATTGAAAGATATTATGATGACAACATTCTGAAATACTTTTTAACATACATTAGTTGTTGACCTCGTTACATTCTCTTACCTTTTTTATAGTATAAGGGCCTCGAATCGTCAACTTCATTATGTTTTCTAGTCGCTAGTTTTTTGACAATACAAGTCCGTGTTCCCTTGAGTCTCACAGAAGTTAATACATTTCATGTATCCCACTTGCCATAGTAATAGCTCCTCACCAAGAAAAGGTATGGCATAACGATCAGTTGACGTTAAATAATGACTTTCGCGGTATGCAGGGTTTAAAACAGTTCAATCAGCTATTTTATGGGATTGTATTTACATACTTATTTTCCAAATAAATGCTGCATAGTTTGGAAACAAACTTCCCATGACAGTGTTTGCATTTCAGTCAAGACAAGTGAATAAATGGTCATGGTCGTTCAAATGGTATCCGTTTATTAATCATCGGCAGTAAAAATAAAATGATCATACGTATTGTATTTGTTATTGACATGTCAAATTGTACATCAGACTGTATTACCCTCAAGAGAAACATACAACTTATTTATTATCTCGCCACTCACATATGTCGGATGCCCATTGGTCAGGACTGGTCATGTTGACTAGGGATATTATTCTAGGTCACGTGCCTATACCAAGTTACGACGTACTTCACAGAGTTACCTCCCTTGTCTCACAGTTGGGCAAACAGATTACGGTTACGCTGAATGTGGTACCTTCACACACTCAGTGAAATTTTCTGGTAGAAAAATCCATATGTCGTACTACATATACAAGGAGCACACTATTAATCTATTAATAATGGGGAAAACCTAATCGAAACAGACAAGACAGCCATTACATTGGCTGATCGTTTCAATTTAAAGTAAAATTGTTAACGATTTTACACCTCATGTGGGTCTTCTGTCTGTATCTGCTAACGGACACAGACAGTAAGTTGTCCTTGGCAGAAGTTCTATGACAATAACAATTTTAAAATCTGTGTGTCCACACAGTCAGTTGTCGATTTGAGCTGACGTAATGTCACCCGTTCCTTCTATGAGGAGTCTGTTCACGCTGATGTTCCTCATCACAGGGTAAATTCCCAGCTCCTCTTCGTTCCAGGTTATCTGTCAAAATGATGTCCAATTGAGATTGTGTATACGATACGATATACGAGAAAACTTTTTTTACTTATACTAGTATTACAATAGAACTGCCTTCTATTTTGCATGAGTTATCATCATCTGCAGTCATCTTATGACGTATCTTGAGAATCACAATAACTCGTGAGGATCCCAACTCTTAACCATGACGCATGACATCATATAATATATATCATGGACATGTTTGATAAGAAACAATAAGCTAACTTCACTTTCAACTCCGTCCACTATAAGAAATTATTATTTATAATAGTTATGTTGTGAATAATGAATTGTTAATGTGGATAAATCATTCTTAACAACACAGACACAGTGGTTGTCGTGGAAGGAAATGCATCTTACCAACTTGATAATACCATCCTAGAAGTAGTAAATAATAACCCTTACATAGGATAGATCATCAGTAATAAGTTCGCACACTCATATAAATAAAACTATCAATAAATGTAACTTTACTCTCGGTTCCGTGAGACGTAACCTACGTCAATACCCTAGAAACCTTAAATCTACAGCTTATCAATCTCTCGTGAGATCAGTACTTGGATATTGCTCATCCATCTGGGACCCTCACCTCAAAACAAATCCAATCTCTAGAAAAAGGACAGTGCTCATGCAGCGGCAAGATTCAAAACATCCAATCATTCGCGTGAGAACAAAAAGAAAACAGATTTGTATTACTCTACAAGATAGATACAGGCAATACCTAAAGAAGATAATATCCTATCTCATGTAATAATGATCCCTGATTGGTCCACGTGACAATTAACAAATATCAATAAAAACTGTCATACGGGTTGATAAATCTTACCGAGGGTGATAAATGTTTTATATCCCGTATCATGAATAAAGCATGCATCCATGTACATCATTCCATGTCACGTGACACAAGTATAGTTTGTCGATCGATCAGCTGTTTTCTGTCAACATTTTTCTTTGTTTACATGCGGTAAGATAAATATATTATAACATTCAGTTTGTTCGGGTGACATCATAATTTATCAAACCCTTGTTAGTGTTTATCCAACTCGCCTAGTTGGATAAACACTAATGCGAGTCTGATATATTACGATGTCGCCCTCCACTGAATATTATAACTTATATTGTTATCCAGAACAGAACCAGGAAGAACTCTGAAATCCTCAGACAATCCTTCTTCCAAAGCACTTTAAAGGACTGGAATTCATTACCGGAGGAGGCAGTGGCCTCAACTTAGGACATTGTCAGTACTAAGAGCGCATGCTCCACCCAACTCCCCAGCATAATACTCAGCATTGTGCCTGACATAAATCTCCAGAAACAGATCCAGTTATCAAGTATGTGTTACATGGAATAGTAAAAACAATCTGTAGGCCTACTAAATTAAATTTAGACCTTGGATGAAAGTAGAGTTATTGTCGTCATTGCTGGACATCATTATTTCTAGCCCCTGGGCCCAAATACAGAGAAACACATTTACAGAATACAGAATTCAACAAGTATACACAATTTCAAGAGGTAGATAACTGGAAAATATATCAATCCTATAATAATTCATTTAGTGTTTTGCCCCTTTTGTCATCTGACAAACAAACGACCTACATTTTTTCAACATAGATTTATCATTGGTAGTAAATATATTTGTAAATGCATACAAGTTTATACATTCATGTAACTTGTAGTAAGAAAAGGAAACTCGTCAAACATAGTAAATTCTCAATAACCTTTCAATTTTCAGGCACCACCGTCATTAAACCTTGAATATGGAAACCCCAATCAAAATAAAACTACGATTTTACGAAATTTGAAATTAGCTACATTTATGTACCTCACCCCTACTACACTGAGAAAGTAACTGCAGTTATCAACTCCGAAACGGCGACTGAAGCAAAAGTGGTTGATCGTAAATTTTCTTTAAATACCTTATACTAGGATATGTTCCAACGTATTATTAATGCACATGTCTCGGACATTCACCAAGGGGTCCTTACATGACATAGTGGCATTTAGAAAGTTTGTAGATAAATCACAATATGTGTGTGTAAAAAATAGAGCCGGTGACTCTGTAGCCCATCATGCTTTAGTTGTCAGAAAGTTAACAATTCTACAATTTAAAATTCACGTTGGCCAAGGTGTCTACATTCAGTTTTATAAAGCATTAGTACTTTAAAAACTAGGTATTTGGGGCCACATGGTCACCAAATCTACCATTTTAATCGCCATGAAGAGTATACATGTACACAACATTTCATCTTTCTAGACATTTTTTCGGGGTTTTAGGTCGCAGTCTATACACATTTTTTTTAATTTTCTAGGCTTTTCGTTCTGGAGAAGAATATGAAAATATATGTTTAGGACATACTACAATTTAAAATCCCCATTGGTCAAGGAGTCTTTACACAACATTTCAGCTTTCTAGACATTTTGTGGGGGTTTGAGGTCGCAGCCACCCTTACTTGTGGTAATATAATCACCAATTTAATATCCCTGAAGACTCTATACACATTTTTTAATTTTCTAGGCTTTTCGTTCTGGAGAAGAAGATGAAAATATATGTTGAGGACATGGCCACTATGTTACAGGGTAAAAAAAACAAGCAGACAGAGTCGGCCATATCCCCCACCATGTAGGAATTTTGAATATATTTATGCATTTTGAATATATAATGTATTTACTTTCTTGAAAATTGTTATAACTCATAACTCATAAGTGATCAAAGTTTCAGCAAAATATATTGAATAGTTTTGAAGTTTGAGGCCGGAATATAGTTTTCCCTCTTCTTGGTTCCAAGTCCAGACTGTTTGCATTCGTTAAAAAAATAATATATTCTCAAATTTCTATATAGCAAAAGGCACATCTAGACTACTTGGTTGACACCTGTACAAAGTTTCAGCAAAATATATTGAATAGTTTTGAAGTTTGAGGCCGGAATATAGTTTTCCCTCTTCTTGGTTCTAAGTCCAGACTGTTTGCATTCGTAAAAAAATATATATTCTCAAATTTCTATATAGCAAAAGGCACATCTAGACTACTTGGTTGATACCTTTACAAAGTTTCAGCAAAATATATTGAATAGTTTTGAAGTTTGAGGCCGGAATGGAAAAGCCCGGACGCACAGACGGACAGACGGACAGACGGACGGAGCTCATTTCTATATCCCCCGCCAACTTTGTTGTGGCGGGGGATAACTACAATTTAAAATCCCCGTTGGCCAATGAGTCTTTACACAACATTTCAGCTTTCTAGAGCTTTTCGTGCTGGAGAAGAAGATGGAAATATGTTTATTAGGTTGTGATCCCTGTGACCCTTTTTGGGGGGTCACGGAGGTTACCAAATTGTTTACCAATTTAACCCCAATTAGTCAATGAGTTTGTTCACAAGATTTCAGCATTCTAGAGCCAGTGGTCCTTTAGAAAAAATGAAAATAGAAATTAAGATCATGGCCCATATGTGGCTTTCATTATCGGTCAGAGATTCCCGTCAGAGCCAGACAAGTATGAGTAGAGAAAATGCTATATGTTTGGTGCAGCTTATGATGGGGACTAAAACACGTGTGGTCATTTGAATGGTGTATAAACCATCATCATTCTGTACTTCTGGATAAAATATCACAATTTATAACGTTTGACATATGTGAGTCCACTAGCAGCTCACTGGATGGTTTTGAAAGGAAGTCTCTCATAGTATTCTTTTATGAAAACGAAATTCGAAGGGGCATTCGTGTTCTGGAACTGTATTTGTCGAGGTAGAACAGATATTATATTTTAATTTATCATTATTTTTATGTTTTATGCTGTTATGGAGTTACTTCAAAGATAACCGTAAAACCATGCAAGCTGACACTATGATGTCATGACATTGTCTTAATGATTTCACTGTAGCTTGATAGGGGGTTTTGTTTTACTGATATATCAGTCACTCACTCTCTCTTCAATAATAAAGTACATGTATGTTATTCATACATGATTCTTACACAATCAAGTTGAAACATATTACCGACTCTGCGAGTAATATTTTGGTGACGTTTTGACAAAAAAAAGAATGAACATTGACAATCGAAAATAATAATAAAATATGTTCAGTGCAGCAAGTGTTGAAAGTATTGCTACAGCATAACGTCTGTGTTGCTCAGTATAATTATAAATTATTTACTTTATGGATATTCTATCAAGATATATGTTTTATTATAACAAAGATGTAAAAATGGTTAAACTACAGCATTTCTGTTCATGTCACATAATAAAAAAAATAAAAATGGAGTATACTCTAGAAGAACCTTCAATTTTAAGTGATTGATTGTATAGCGAAACAAATTAGCAAGAGAGTGTGATACATTTACTCAAGCAGCCTCGTTGCTGGCATGTCAATTGGGGTCATCTCAAAACTGTAAACAATGGATTTTTTTTTTTTTATCTGCATGTATGTATAGTTATAACACTGCAGACTGTAGTAAGCCAAGAAAGACATCAACAGAAATATCTATATTACTTACATTAAAGTAATCTTCATAAATCCATATTCCAAGTTTGAAGGTTAGATCGGGTCTCTGTGTGACTATGGCTTTACCTGAGTAAAGAGTAATAGTTCCGCCCAGTGGTGTTTTCATACGAAGTCTATATATTATTCTCTTGTGATAACCTAACAAGATATGGAGGAAGTCACAGTTGGTACTACTCAGAATGAATGTCAACCTGTAACAAAATAAAGGTAAATTCAGGGAGTATTTAACGGATCATGCTTTCCATCATCGTCTGTAATGGTTTTTGATTAACCGTCACACAAGAGTTAAAACCTTTTTACAAATGTTTAAGATTTACCTCTTGATCACTCGGATAATCAGGAAGACTGAAGGTGAGCTGATTGAAATAAGAAAGGAGTGTCTCAATTCTGGTTTGCGAGTATCTAATAAGGAGCCCCTTCAGTCCTTCCGGTAGTCATGACGAGCATAATGTAATGGGAAATGTTTTGTTTGTAACGACGCCATTGTTCCTCATTCATGTTTCAATCTTAATGCAGTTGTGACGTCATGAATCATGCATTTGTGATTATCTGGCATTATAATCAATTGTATTTCAATTAATTGGCAGAAAAAATACTTATTTTGTAAATATAGGAACTCATTCATTGAAGATGGGTCACTAAGCTTACGATCCCCTTGAAATTGACAGATCTTTCACACAAAGCAATGTTCACGTTTAAGTGTCTACGACCTCCAAAAGTCGCCAACACAAGAATGAAACTACCCAGGCTTGTACCCATTCCTGACTGAGATCGCCATGTTGTTCACGTGCGCTTAACGCATTACCTAACAAACGGGGGAGCGGTTCTGATAAAAGAATCGTAATTTTTCTAGAGTCCTCTCGTAGCTAAATAAATGAGGGAGTTAATAAACGAAGGGTTGCATGTTCGAATCCGAGCTCATACAGTACCAAAAATAAAGCTGTAATATTTGAGATATTTAAAGATCCTATTCAGATATACCAAGACAATATACACCATGGGTAAGCCATGCAATCCAAAACTTCAAAACCTAACATCTCTCTTGACTGGGATAGTTGATGAGCAGTGGAGCCTTAAATAAGTAACATTATTATATTTAAAATATTTAATTCACATATATAGTGACACAGAGAACATACAGTATTTACAAAGATATTAAAACAGTGTGCAAAGTCCAGCGTTGATAAGCAATGGTTTAGAAATGAAAGTAAATGTTACAGAAAATCATCAACTTGATACTTACTACAGATACATTACCAGAATTGTGGCTTAATGGTATAATAAAACCAATATATAAGAATAAAGGCAATACCAAAGACCCAAGCAATTACAGACCAATCACTACTTTAAGTTGTTTTGGAAAAGTGTTCACACCAATACTAAATAAGTATCTCAAACTTTCTTGATAAAAACGCGATTTTGTCCTCTGTCCTTTGAAGTTTCTAAAGTGACCAAAAAGAAAACTATATATTGTGCCTCATTGATTTTGACACAGTTGAAGAAATGATGAAGAGAAATGCTATTTAAGGTACAATCCTAACGCTTATAATTAACATTTACAAAGACATCAACTCCCAAGTACAGGTAAATAGCACTTATTCAGATTATTTCCCATGTCTCACTTGAGTAAGACAAAGAAAAAACGTGTCTCCGCTACTTTTTTCAATATTTCTAAATGATATATGACATATTTGTTGTCAAAAGGCTAACAAAAATCACTCACTGAGCTTTGTTAATACTCATCTTCAATTAAGTTAAAAGTAGTTAAGTAAAACAATAATTGATTAATCCGCTAAACTAAGCTTCCGATATTGTAATAAAAACTTAGAAATAGTTTATACTTATACATATCTAGGGATTGAAATTAATAGAAATAGACGATTTGAAATCGGAACAAAAACATTGTGTGATGATGCACAAAAAGCAATGTATGCATTACCGAAGAAAGGTTGTAATTTTAACTTACCAGTAGATACCGTATTAGCATTATTTGATACTTCAGTGTTCCCTATCTTAACGTATAGTTCAGAAGTTTGGGGTTTTGACAATCTTGATTTAGTCGAAAGAATCCATCTTAAATTTCTCAAACTTGCAGAAGGTCTAAGAAATTCCAGCCCATATTGTATGGTATTACAAAGCTTAAAACAAAAAGCAACTATTCACTTCAAACAATTGTCAATTAGAATATTCATGTATGTATATTATTAATGATTCGCATATTCCTGTGTACATCCTTGTAATTTAGGTATTTATTATATAATGTGTATTTATATATCTCATGTACAACTGATGGTGAATTTTTTAGAATAAATGATGATGATGATGTTGACTATGATATTTCCTACGTTTGAAGGATGAATCAGGAGGAAATTGTTTTCTCCTAGCGGTATGTATAACGAGAGTTAGTTGCCGCGTGAGGTGGTGCTGTTTAGGGTATATAAGGGTAAGTCAGTTTGAAATGGTCATTCTCGCTGAAAGTTCGCCACCGCCGCTTTACAATGTTGTTTGTGTTATTTTCTTACTTCTATGCATTTGATAACGAACTGTTTATACGTTGCAGGTGCCCGGTATTCTGAGAGACATGTCAGTGGGACATGTTGTGTGGGTATAGCTCGGCTGGGGAGCCTTGATAATACTCTGAGTAGCAACTGAATGCTCTGTTTGGCTGAAGAGCCATTATAATACTTCTAGTCACAAATCTTTGAATTAAGATACAATTATTTTCATATAGTTAGGCTGGGGAGCCGTTATAAAACTCGTATCCATATATTGATATGACAGTTTTTAAACTCAGGGGCAAAAGAAACTATACCAAAATATTTTATGTTTTCAAAAGTTGAAACTAGTTTTTCAAATCGATTTTTTATTATCAAACTATGTCACAACAACGCAACTTCATATTTACCGAGAAAAAATTCATGCTTTTAACCAAATATGGACTTTGTCACACGTTTTTCGAGCAAAATGGTTTGCACGTGCATCACGTTAATATGGTACCAAACTGTATAAAAACCACGAATCTGCATGCTTTAGACCTCAGTTGTAACGAACACAACAAGTGACATGCCGAGACTTACAAAAGAGGAACGAGAGAGAGCGATTGGTGTGTTGCAGTTGGGAGCACGTCACGGCCATGTTGTTCGTATCTTCAACTGCACCCGCACTACGATAAGTAGACAGCCGACACGAATGGCACAGACAGGTGGGACCCAGGACCGGCCAAGAAGTGGAAGATCCAGGGTCTCAACCGCAAACGATGACCGCTACATCCGTACGATTCACCTACACAATCATTTCGTCACAGTGACGTCATCAGCAGCAATAGCGTTACACCGTGTTATCAGCAGAAGGACAGTGGTCAGACGTTTTCGTGAACATGGCATTCGAGCGTACCGGCCCTTTCGCGCTATGATGCTAAGCAGAAGTGACCGACGTTAACGTCACAAATGGGTAAGAATGGTACAGCAGTGGCAAAACAGGAACTGGCAAAGAATTTTGTTTACAGACGAAAGCAGGCTAAAGCAACGGTTCAAAGCTGATGGCCAAGTGCGTGTTTATCGTCGGAGAGGAGAGAGAACAGCCCCGTGTTATGTCTAGGACGTTGTGTCATTCGGCGGCGGTAGTGTCAAGGGACCACACAACAGAACTAGTAGTCTTTGACCATTATAAGAATGCCCAAGGCTACATCGACAGCGTTTGACGTCCTATATAGTGCTCCCTTACCTCCTGAAAAGTCAAAGAGTAATCATCCAACAAGACATTGCTCGCCTCCACATAGCCAGAGTACCTAGAGACTTCCTAACGTTAAACAACGTCAACATTTTGCAATGGCCAGCAGATTAATCGCCGATTAAACACTTGTGGGATCATTTCGATAGGAAAATAAGGCAGAGAAATCCACCTCCATCAAATCGGCAAACGTTAACCCAGGCACTCATGGAAGAATGGCAAGCCATCCCTAATGACGTCATCAGGTGCCTTGCAAATTCTGTATGTCGACGTGTGCAGGCCTTATATTCAGAGCAACGGAGACCAGATACTTACAGATTTCTAGTGTTCCCTTTCTGAATAAAACCGATTCTCTGTAGGCTCTAAAATGACTTGTTTATTATTGCAAATTGACATTTACGCCCAGTGCCATTCATTGCATTCTACTGCATTAACGGTGCGTGGAACATTTCAAAATTTTGATCAAAACATGGTCAGTTAAATTGTCTTTAAAACGAGTATCACATTATTTATGTGACATATCTGATAATGATGATAACAAACAAAAAATGTTGGTATAGTTTCTTTTGCCCGTGAGTTTATTTTACCTGTATATAGGTTAGGCTGGAGAGCCGTTATAATACCTGTGTGTATGCATATACATGTATGATTCCCTGATATTTGATTCCATATATTACTGCATGTACATACATTCCTCTGTAAAGGGAATTGTGGCTGCTGAGCCGTTATAATACATTAACGTGATGTTTTGTCGGTGACTAAACAGTCGTTAAAATACTGATATATGACATTATTTTGTATATATTCACTTCTTTGGTATATTTAACTTTGTTGGATTGGAGTTCAGCAAATACTGTATTGCTGACTTGGAATGAAACTCTCTGCTGTAGACCCTCCAGTACAAGGTTCTTGTAGCACACGTTGAGGGAACACGGTTCAAGAGTTTCTTCATGAAAGTTTATCTCTGGTTTTACGTGTCGGGCTTCAACAACGGATTTATATTATAATAATGTAATATCCCCTGCATTTTTTAAGTGTTGTCAGAGTGACATGGAATGAGACTGATTGTGGGTGTTAATAAATACGGCCGCAGTGCACACTATGCAGCGTGTCCCAATGTTTAATAAGTGTTGTGTTGTTATTGAGTGAAATGGTGTTATGTAGGATAACTATTGCATACGTACCGGTATCATATTATTTCATTCCAAGAAATAAGTATGCATGGTCAACCGGTAGAGTGATACCTATGACAAGGTTGAGTACAGTGTAGATATAAAAGTATATGTGGTCGACTCAGGTGCGTGAAGATAATCAACTCACCTTATCAGTTCATTTACCCGTCTCCCATATACAACAACAGAGGAACCGTTAGATGGCTGACAGGGGAAATTTAACGTTATTCCCTTCACCTTTGATAAAAGAAGAAAATAAGTTCAGTGTTCTTCCAATTTGTTGTCATTTCAATTTTGGATATTAATATATGTTAAAGGACTACAATGCAATACTTTTTCGAGTGATGTGGATATCTGATTTCTTCTGCTCAGAAAGGAGGGAAATCTATGTTCATCCATTTTATGTGATCAGAAAAGTTACATCAGAAAATAGGAATACAATATCAAGATACGTTTAAGTTCATGAGGCATGGTGGGCTTATGGCATGTCATTCCGTAAACTGTTGTGCATTTTTTTTCACTAGAGAATTTAGATTTAGTGTAACTCCTTGGTTAATTGAGATTATAAATGGTAGGTTTGGTGACTGTGGCCCCGAATAAGGGCCTCATAGGCTCATGGCAAATTATCTAAACAATGGGGATAATAACTGGTACATTTGGTCACTCTGTGACCTAAACAACCTATTTTCAAATTCACTCCTAGAACATCCAGAAGGATTTTTGTTCAAATATTCAATTACAATTTCATAGGAAGGTAAAACGATCAATAATCAAGCATATTACCCATCAAATGTTCAAATACAAATTTTCTAGGATGGAAAAGGATCAATAATCATCCATAGTTGCATGTTTTCACATTACTTATTCATAAACAACATCAGTCCTCAAGTTTTTACAATAATTATCGAGATAAACATCAATCTTTGACAGCTGATAGTAAGAATATGCTAATTTATTAGGTCTCTGACCTGACCTACTGACCTCGACCAATCAGAATGCTTGAACGCCTTAATGTGACCCATGATCTAGTCCTTGACATTTGTTCTGACCAATCAGAGAATACCTCTCATGAATATGCATGTCGTGTGCCCTACATTTCGCGGGCTATCATAAATTTATTTCTGATGGAAAAAATAACATAAAAACAATAACTTTCAACCTTATTTCCAAAGAAAACTTTATTTGTCAACAATACTATTTTTTTCCATACAAATAGAACACGTCAAACATACATTAGAAGTTGGCAATATCTGAAAGTACCGTGGGAAAGCAAATAGACAAATGTGGGCTCACTCCATCGCAATACTATAAGGTAACGATTTCGATGGGCTCACATTTCAACTAACGTAACATTCCATGCAGTAGGTTTAAAAAACAAGTACTATATACCGAATCACCAATATGGGCCCACTTCATCGCGATACTGTAAGGTAACGATTTCGATGGGCTCACATTTCAACTAATGTAACATTCCATGCAGTAGGTTTCAAAAACAAGCGCTAAATACATAGCTACTTTAGCATTCTAGTATTTTTATTTTCAATGTTCGTAATTAACGGTATTTAATTAATGACATGAGAATACGAAACTAATAGTTGTGGCTTCCACGGGGGAGACAAGAGTTACATCCCTTGAATGTGGTCCATCCACCGCTTACACCGAATATACTCAGCCAATTGAGAGAATAAAGTGTAGATTTGGTGCCTCAATTGCTGTGCCCTAAAAGCCTATTTTCATCTTTTTCGTCAGAACTAGAAGCCAAGTAACTGACATATTGTTTAAAGACACCTTGGTCAATGTGGAACATAAATCGTAGATTTGTTAACCCTCTGACAATGAAAGCCTTGGCCGTGTTCAAGAGAGGTTTCAAAGTATTCGCTCAATTAGCGATTACTTTTAAATCTCTCTTGAACGCGATTGCTCAATGTAGCACTACGTAGCAAAGCAAGCGAACTTTGAGGTTTTGCACCGTATCGTTCAGGAGAGAATGAGCGCTACTTGACCGCTACAATGAGCAATCAATGAGTGATTATAAGCGCTCGCTGTTATGGAACGGGGCATAGACAAAGCCAATGCCTCTATTTTTCTATTAGTGTGGTGTTCTCGTTGCTTCTATTAAACATAGATTTATCAATAAGGCGTTAGAATGATTTGATTTTATTCCTGCAATCCAAATGCAGTGCAAGTTTATCAAGGAAACGAAAGGAAAGGAAGTAACACTTGCTATAATATCACATGGAGATATCAACACCTTGCTCATCTGTGTCAGGTATGGACAAAACACTTACCTTGCCCTTCCACAGATTTTGCAAGCATGAAGCAGGTACCCGGCTCCATAGTTTCGATGGTAGGCACCTTATCGTGTTGTCAACTACATCACTACAGAAGGTGAAACCAGGCTTACACTTGTAGCGGAAGATATTCTCTTCATCACTAGGTAGGCGATACACATCTGCATTAATGATATTTGGTCTTCCACAGTCCCCCAAAACTGTTGAAAGGAAAGGAAGATCAGAGTGCAGGTAAACTATTTAGTTGTGCTAAACCCGTAAAGTAATTTATGTAATATAATTGAACAAAATCAAAAAGACACGAAGTGGTAATATCCTGCAATACATTGAGAAAGAATCATGGAAAGAATGTTTGGAGAGCAAGTTCACGCCGTGTCATCCCTAAATTCCCGTTTCAATTAGTTGAGAACTGAACACACATTCATGTATTTACATAATACTACTATTCAAGTAATAAAATTAAGTAAAGTAAATAATTGTGTATAGTTCAGTTGACCGCTGTCAGTGAAGTTCAGCAACAGCGAATGTGGCTATCTACACGAATTGGTGACGCGCTTCATTGCTGGATGAACTGTAAGATTGAAGGATGATACCCTGTCCCACACTGAGACATTGGTTGAGAGAATAATGGTGACACCCTGGGTAAGTGATCTTATATAAAATTAGCCTCTGTTTACCCCGCACAAAAATTAGTACCAGGTAAGATGACAAATCATATCATATATTCATCTCGTGTTCAGCATCATTATGCCAAATGAAAACTGAAACTTCATAATCTTTATAAGAGATATATTTTACAAAATTTAAATAACTGAATGTTGTAATATAACTATTTGTACAAAATATATTGAATTTGAAGTTAGTATTTATTATAGTAACATAAACAGTAAATAAATGTAACAAGTTACTTACGAAACATTTTCGAGAGATCCTTCACAATAGACTCATCTCTGTCTTTTGGTTTGATGTTACAGAGCTTCAAACACTCCATGATCTTCACAACAGCCACACATTGGAACATTGTATGACATATCACATCACAAGGAACATAGGAGACATTTTGAGTTAAGTTTGTCATTTTGAATTACTTCTTTGTAATATGTGGTGTTGAGCTCTCTTCTCAAGAATGTACTGATTGAGGACTTAACTTTGCTTTACTTGTGTAATTTTAACTATATTCAATACCTAATTTGATTTCACATATATGATTATAGCCCCCATGTATGAGCTAATTCAATGTTTAATATCCTTCGGTACTATTAAAACTTGATGATATCGCTTGTCCTTACTGCTTCAACAATGCCATGTAACATTTTAATAGATCATTATACTTTGAAAAGACTATAGACGACTCAATATATTTAAAATGTTCATTCAAATCTTCATATTTTCATAAATATTTAAGATCCTTTGCAATACAAAACTATTTCTTACAAATGTACCCATCAACTGTTTGTTTGAATTAGGTACAGACCGATTATGTTAATAAAATAAAAGTACAAAATCATATTACGACAATGATATCAGTGTATTTGACTCATAAATTGATAGTCAAAATATATAAATGTAGAATAAACCATTATAAGGTGATATATCCATAAAATCACCAATCACTTTATTGAAGATTTGACCAATGTTGGTCCATTTAAGTTGCAAGGAATATTAAAGCTTTTAAAGGTTAGATGAAATGACATATGGTCACATTCGGATTCTTTGAAAAGGGGTTTCAATTTGACAATTGCTCGATTTTAAATTTCTGAAATCGACCCATAAATTACTTATATACAGCTTTTTTTTTAAAGTGCCTAATTAAGCCCCAGCGACCAGAATGAAAGTGGGCGGGCGGTGATCACTGAAGCGTATCGTGCTGTGACGTACGTGGAGGAGTCTCACTATGGCTAATCTTAATTTAACGTGTTTTCCCAACTTTTAAACTGCTCATATAAGACAGAAAACTTCATTAACCCAAATTTTCGATAAACAGATTACTTAACTATTCAACTAGCGATTTCATATGGTTACAACGACTGGGGCCTGCTGAATTGGAGTGCATTCTGCGCTTATGTATAGTATGTTTGTAGCAATTAACCGCGGAATTGCTGTCATATCACTTTCCATGGAGTGTTTGTCTTCAAGCTCGTCATTTCAAGTGACGTGGCCGATGCCTTGCCTTACCTGTATGAACCAAATGACAGTTCAAGTGACATTGACACAAGAGAAGAAGACTCTCGCGGGAATCGGGGCGAAGAGAGATTAAGTAGCACCAATTGATCAAATTATGTTGCATAATCGGCAGGTTAATTTTGTTTTGTATGTATTAATAAATAAAGTAATATGGTAGGTATAATTTCATAAGCACTGAACGATTGGCTGTTCAAATAAGCGAGACAACATTGCAGATTTATAAATAACATTGTGTATTTAATATAAAAGATTACTGTATTTGAAGTTTGTCAATTAAAATATTCTATATATGATGTAATTCAATGCAAACCATTTTCACTTCACTTTCATGAATAGATACATGAACTGGATTGGTCGACAAGCTCAATGAAATTTACATGAAGATTGCTCCATTGTCCACGCAAAAATATATTATTATACGAAACCGTCAAAGGTACATCAACCAAACTTTGTACAGTTGTTAACTATGTTCTTCCGATCGCGCACAGACAATTTTCAATTTTCTGAGATTTAAATCTTTTGTCGTTTCAATAGAAACGTCACTTTTTGGAATTAGTTTTATTGTGTTCAATCGGGACAAGTTTTCTCGGAAACTGTTCAAACTAGGTGAATGAAATTTTGGTTGTGAGTATTCATGACCATACTCTTTATCGAGTTCGAAAACCATTTCCGAAATATTATTTTTACGGAGTTATGGCCCTTGAATCCAAAATTGAACTTTGTACCAAAAGAACTGTGATGCTGCAATGGGGACAAGTTTTCTCGGCAACTATTACATCTAGGTGAATGAAATTTAATATGGAGGTAGTCCAGGTGATACTCTTCATCGACTTTAAAATCCATTTCCGAAATATTATTTTTTACGGAGTTATGGCCCTTGAATCCACAGTTGAACTTTGTACCAAAATAGCTGTGATGCTCCAATTGGGACAAGTTTTCTCGGCAACTATTACATCTAGGTGAATGAAATTTAATATGGAGGTTGTCCAGGTGATACTCTTCATCGAGTTTAAAATCCATTTCCGAAATATTATTTTTTACGGAGTTATGAAGCCCTTGAATCCAAAATTGAACTTTGTACCAAAAGAGCTGTGATGCTGCAATAAGGACAAGTTTTCTCGGCAACTATTACATCTAGGTGAATGAAATTTAATATGGAGGTAGTCCAGGTGATACTCTTCATCGAGTTTAAAATCCATTTCCGAAATATTATTTTTTACGGAGTTATGGCCCTTGAATCCACAGTTGAACTTTGTACCAAAATAGCTGTGATGCTCCAATTGGGACAAGTTTTCTCGGCAACTATTACATCTAGGTGAATGAAATTTAATATGGAGGTTGTCCAGGTGATACTCTTCATCGAGTTTAAAATCCATTTCCGAAATATTATTTTTTACGGAGTTATGAAGCCCTTGAATCCAAAATTGAACTTTGTACCAAAAGAGCTGTGATGCTGCAATAAGGACAAGTTTTCTCGGCAACTATTACATCTAGGTGAATGGAATTTAATATGGAGGTTGTCCAGGTGATACTCTTCATCGAGTTTAAAATCCATTTCCGAAATATTATTTTTTACGGAGTTATGGCCCTTGAATCCACAATTGAACTTTGTACCAAAAGAGCTGTGATGCTCCAATTCGGACAAGTTTTCTCGGCAACTATTACATCTAGGTGAATGAAATTTAATATGGAGGTTGTCCAGGTGATACTCTTCATCGAGTTAAAAATCCATTTCCGAAATATTATTTTTTACGGAGTTATGAAGCCCTTGAATCCAAAATTGAACTTTGTACCAAAAGAACTGTGATGCTGCAATGGGGACAAGTTTTCTCGGCAACTATTACATCTAGGTGAATGGAATTTAATATGGAGGTAGTCCAGGTGATACTCTTCATCGAGTTTAAAATCCATTTCCGAAATATTATTTTTTACGGAGTTATGGCCCTTGAATCCACAGTTGAACTTTGTACCAAAATAGCTGTGATGCTCCAATTGGGACAAGTTTTCTCGGCAACTATTACATCTAGGTGAATGAAATTTAATATGGAGGTTGTCCAGGTGATACTCTTCATCGAGTTTAAAATCCATTTCCGAAATATTATTTTTTACGGAGTTATGAAGCCCTTGAATCCAAAATTGAACTTTGTACCAAAAGAGCTGTGATGCTGCAATAAGGACAAGTTTTCTCGGCAACTATTACATCTAGGTGAATGAAATTTAATATGGAGGTAGTCCAGGTGATACTCTTCATCGAGTTTAAAATCCATTTCCGAAATATTATTTTTTACGGAGTTATGGCCCTTGAATCCACAGTTGAACTTTGTACCAAAATAGCTGTGATGCTCCAATTGGGACAAGTTTTCTCGGCAACTATTACATCTAGGTGAATGAAATTTAATATGGAGGTTGTCCAGGTGATACTCTTCATCGAGTTTAAAATCCATTTCCGAAATATTATTTTTTACGGAGTTATGAAGCCCTTGAATCCAAAATTGAACTTTGTACCAAAAGAGCTGTGATGCTGCAATAAGGACAAGTTTTCTCGGCAACTATTACATCTAGGTGAATGGAATTTAATATGGAGGTTGTCCAGGTGATACTCTTCATCGAGTTTAAAATCCATTTCCGAAATATTATTTTTTACGGAGTTATGGCCCTTGAATCCACAATTGAACTTTGTACCAAAAGAGCTGTGATGCTCCAATTCGGACAAGTTTTCTCGGCAACTATTACATCTAGGTGAATGAAATTTAATATGGAGGTTGTCCAGGTGATACTCTTCATCGAGTTAAAAATCCATTTCCGAAATATTATTTTTTACGGAGTTATGAAGCCCTTGAATCCAAAATTGAACTTTGTACCAAAAGAACTGTGATGCTGCAATGGGGACAAGTTTTCTCGGCAACTATTACATCTAGGTGAATGGAATTTAATATGGAGGTAGTCCAGGTGATACTCTTCATCGAGTTTAAAATCCATTTCCGAAATATTATTTTTTACGGAGTTATGGCCCTTGAATCCACAGTTGAACTTTGTACCAAAATAGCTGTGATGCTCCAATTGGGACAAGTTTTCTCGGCAACTATTACATCTAGGTGAATGAAATTTAATATGGAGGTTGTCCAGGTGATACTCTTCATCGAGTTTAAAATCCATTTCCGAAATATTATTTTTTACGGAGTTATGAAGCCCTTGAATCCAAAATTGAACTTTGTACCAAAAGAGCTGTGATGCTGCAATAAGGACAAGTTTTCTCGGCAACTATTACATCTAGGTGAATGAAATTTAATATGGAGGTAGTCCAGGTGATACTCTTCATCGAGTTTAAAATCCATTTCCGAAATATTATTTTTTACGGAGTTATGGCCCTTGACTCCGCAATTGAACTTTGTACAAAAAGAGCTGTGATGCTCCAATTGGGACAAGTTTTCTCGGCAACTATTACATCTAGGTGAATGAAATTTAATATGGAGGTTGTCCAGGTGATACTCTTCATCGAGTTTAAAATCCATTTCCGAAATATTATTTTTTACGGAGTTATGAAGCCCTTGAATCCAAAATTGAACTTTGTACCAAAAGAGCTGTGATGCTGCAATAAGGACAAGTTTTCTCGGCAACTATTACATCTAGGTGAATGGAATTTAATATGGAGGTAGTCCAGGTGATACTCTTCATCGACTTTAAAATCCATTTCCGAAATATTATTTTTTACGGAGTTATGGCCCTTGAATCCACAGTTGAACTTTGTACCAAAATAGCTGTGATGCTCCAATTGGGACAAGTTTTCTCGGCAACTATTACATCTAGGTGAATGAAATTTAATATGGAGGTTGTCCAGGTGATACTCTTCATCGAGTTTAAAATCCATTTCCGAAATATTATTTTTTACGGAGTTATGAAGCCCTTGAATCCAAAATTGAACTTTGTACCAAAAGAGCTGTGATGCTGCAATAAGGACAAGTTTTCTCGGCAACTATTACATCTAGGTGAATGAAATTTAATATGGAGGTAGTCCAGGTGATACTCTTCATCGAGTTTAAAATCCATTTCCGAAATATTATTTTTTACGGAGTTATGGCCCTTGAATCCACAGTTGAACTTTGTACCAAAATAGCTGTGATGCTCCAATTGGGACAAGTTTTCTCGGCAACTATTACATCTAGGTGAATGAAATTTAATATGGAGGTTGTCCAGGTGATACTCTTCATCGAGTTTAAAATCCATTTCCGAAATATTATTTTTTACGGAGTTATGAAGCCCTTGAATCCAAAATTGAACTTTGTACCAATAGAGCTGTGATGCTCCAATTGGGACAAGTTTTCTCGGCAACTATTACATCTAGGTGAATGAAATTTAATATGGAGGTAGTCCAGGTGATACTCTTCATCGAGTTTAAAATCCATTTCCGAAATATTATTTTTTACGGAGTTATGAAGCCCTTGAATCCAAAATTGAACTTTGTACCAAAAGAGCTGTGATGCTGCAATAAGGACAAGTTTTCTCGGCAACTATTACATCTAGGTGAATGAAATTTAATATGGAGGTTGTCCAGGTGATACTCTTCATCGAGTTTAAAATCCATTTCCGAAATATTATTTTTTACGGAGTTATGAAGCCCTTGAATCCAAAATTGAACTTTGTACCAAAAGAGCTGTGATGCTGCAATAAGGACAAGTTTTCTCGGCAACTATTACATCTAGGTGAATGGAATTTAATATGGAGGTAGTCCAGGTGATACTCTTCATCGACTTTAAAATCCATTTCCGAAATATTATTTTTTACGGAGTTATGGCCCTTGAATCCACAGTTGAACTTTGTACCAAAATAGCTGTGATGCTCCAATTGGGACAAGTTTTCTCGGCAACTATTACATCTAGGTGAATGAAATTTAATATGGAGGTTGTCCAGGTGATACTCTTCATCGAGTTTAAAATCCATTTCCGAAATATTATTTTTTACGGAGTTATGAAGCCCTTGAATCCAAAATTGAACTTTGTACCAAAAGAGCTGTGATGCTGCAATAAGGACAAGTTTTCTCGGCAACTATTACATCTAGGTGAATGAAATTTAATATGGAGGTAGTCCAGGTGATACTCTTCATCGAGTTTAAAATCCATTTCCGAAATATTATTTTTTACGGAGTTATGGCCCTTGAATCCACAGTTGAACTTTGTACCAAAATAGCTGTGATGCTCCAATTGGGACAAGTTTTCTCGGCAACTATTACATCTAGGTGAATGAAATTTAATATGGAGGTTGTCCAGGTGATACTCTTCATCGAGTTTAAAATCCATTTCCGAAATATTATTTTTTACGGAGTTATGAAGCCCTTGAATCCAAAATTGAACTTTGTACCAAAAGAGCTGTGATGCTGCAATAAGGACAAGTTTTCTCGGCAACTATTACATCTAGGTGAATGAAATTTAATATGGAGGTAGTCCAGGTGATACTCTTCATCGAGTTTAAAATCCATTTCCGAAATATTATTTTTTACGGAGTTATGGCCCTTGAATCCACAATTGAACTTTGTACCAAAAGAGCTGTGATGCTCCAATTGGGACAAGTTTTCTCGGCAACTATTACATCTAGGTGAATGAAATTTAATATGGAGGTAGTCCAGGTGATACTCTTCATCGAGTTTAAAATCCATTTCCGAAATATTATTTTTTACGGAGTTATGAAGCCCTTGAATCCAAAATTGAACTTTGTACCAATAGAGCTGTGATGCTCCAATTGGGACAAGTTTTCTCGGCAACTATTACATCTAGGTGAATGAAATTTAATATGGAGGTAGTCCAGGTGATACTCTTCATAGAGTTTAAAATCCATTTCCGAAATATTGTTTTTTACGGAGTTATGGCCCTTGAATCCACAATTGAACTTTGTACCAAAAGAGCTGTGATGCTCCAATTGGGACAAGTTTTCTCGGCAACTATTACATCTAGGTGAATGAAATTTAATATGGAGGTTGTCCAGGTGATACTCTTCATCGAGTTTAAAATCCATTTCCGAAATATTATTTTTTACGGAGTTATGAAGCCCTTGAATCCAAAATTGAACTTTGTACCAAAAGAGCTGTGATGCTGCAATAAGGACAAGTTTTCTCGGCAACTATTACATCTAGGTGAATGAAATTTAATATGGAGGTAGTCCAGGTGATACTCTTCATCGAGTTTAAAATCCATTTCCGAAATATTATTTTTTACGGAGTTATGGCCCTTGAATCCAAAATTGAACTTTGTACCAAAAGGACTGTGATGCTGCAATGGGGACAACTTTTCTCGGCAACTATTACATCTAGGTGAATGAAATCTAATATGGAGGTAGTCCAGGTGATACTCTTCATCGAGTTTAAAATCCACTTCCGAAATATTATTTTTTTACGGAGTTATTGCCCTTGAATCCAAATTGAACTTTGTACCAAAAGAGCTGTGATGCTCCAATTGGGACAAGTTTTCTCGGCAACTATTACATCTAGGTGAATGAAATTTAATATGGAGGTTGTCCAGGTGATACTCTTCATCGAGTTTAAAATCCATTTCCGAAATATTATTTTTTACGGAGTTATGAAGCCCTTGAATCCAAAATTGAACTTTGTACCAAAAGAGCTGTGATGCTGCAATAAGGAAAAGTTTTCTCGGCAACTATTACATCTAGGTGAATGAAATTTAATATGGAGGTAGTCCAGGTGATACTCTTCATCGAGTTTAAAATCCATTTCCGAAATATTATTTTTTACGGAGTTATGGCCCTTGAATCCAAAATTGAACTTTGTACCAAAAGGACTGTGATGCTGCAATGGGGACAAGTTTTCTCGGCAACTATTACATCTAGGTGAATGGAATTTAATATGGAGGTAGTCCAGGTGATACTCTTCATCGAGTTTAAAATCCATTTCCGAAATATTATTTTTTACGGAGTTATGGCCCTTGAATCCACAGTTGAACTTTGTACCAAAATAGCTGTGATGCTCCAATTGGGACAAGTTTTCTCGGCAACTATTACATCTAGGTGAATGAAATTTAATATGGAGGTTGTCCAGGTGATACTCTTCATCGAGTTTAAAATCCATTTCCGAAATATTATTTTTTACGGAGTTATGAAGCCCTTGAATCCAAAATTGAACTTTGTACCAAAAGAGCTGTGATGCTGCAATAAGGACAAGTTTTCTCGGCAACTATTACATCTAGGTGAATGGAATTTAATATGGAGGTAGTCCAGGTGATACTCTTCATCGAGTTTAAAATCCATTTCCGAAATATTATTTTTTACGGAGTTATGGCCCTTGAATCCACAGTTGAACTTTGTACCAAAATAGCTGTGATGCTCCAATTGGGACAAGTTTTCTCGACAACTATTACATCTAGGTGAATGAAATTTAATATGGAGGTTGTCCAGGTGATACTCTTCATCGAGTTTAAAATCCATTTCCGAAATATTATTTTTTACGGAGTTATGAAGCCCTTGAATCCAAAATTGAACTTTGTACCAAAAGAGCTGTGATGCTGCAATAAGGACAAGTTTTCTCGGCAACTATTACATCTAGGTGAATGAAATTTAATATGGAGGTAGTCCAGGTGATACTCTTCATCAATTTTAAAATCCATTTCCGAAATATTATTTTTTACGGAGTTATGGCCCTTGAATCCACAGTTGAACTTTGTACCAAAATAGCTGTGATGCTCCAATTGGGACAAGTTTTCTCGGCAACTATTACATCTAGGTGAATGAAATTTAATATGGAGGTTGTCCAGGTGATACTCTTCATCGAGTTTAAAATCCATTTCCGAAATATTATTTTTTACGGAGTTATGAAGCCCTTGAATCCAAAATTGAACTTTGTACCAAAAGAGCTGTGATGCTGCAATAAGGACAAGTTTTCTCGGCAACTATTACATCTAGGTGAATGGAATTTAATATGGAGGTAGTCCAGGTGATACTCTTCATCGAGTTTAAAATCCATTTCCGAAATATTATTTTTTACGGAGTTATGGCCCTTGAATCCAAAATTGAACTTTGTACCAAAAGGACTGTGATGCTGCAATGGGGACAAGTTTTCTCGGCAACTATTACATCTAGGTGAATGAAATCTAATATGGAGGTAGTCCAGGTGATACTCTTCATCGAGTTTAAAATCCACTTCCGAAATATTATTTTTTTACGGAGTTATTGCCCTTGAATCCAAATTGAACTTTGTACCAAAAGAGCTGTGATGCTCCAATTGGGACAAGTTTTCTCGGCAACTATTACATCTAGGTGAATGAAATTTAATATGGAGGTTGTCCAGGTGATACTCTTCATCGAGTTTAAAATCCATTTCCGAAATATTATTTTTTACGGAGTTATGAAGCCCTTGAATCCAAAATTGAACTTTGTACCAAAAGAGCTGTGATGCTGCAATAAGGAAAAGTTTTCTCGGCAACTATTACATCTAGGTGAATGAAATTTAATATGGAGGTAGTCCAGGTGATACTCTTCATCGAGTTTAAAATCCATTTCCGAAATATTATTTTTTACGGAGTTATGGCCCTTGAATCCAAAATTGAACTTTGTACCAAAAGGACTGTGATGCTGCAATGGGGACAAGTTTTCTCGGCAACTATTACATCTAGGTGAATGGAATTTAATATGGAGGTAGTCCAGGTGATACTCTTCATCGAGTTTAAAATCCATTTCCGAAATATTATTTTTTACGGAGTTATGGCCCTTGAATCCACAGTTGAACTTTGTACCAAAATAGCTGTGATGCTCCAATTGGGACAAGTTTTCTCGGCAACTATTACATCTAGGTGAATGAAATTTAATATGGAGGTTGTCCAGGTGATACTCTTCATCGAGTTTAAAATCCATTTCCGAAATATTATTTTTTACGGAGTTATGAAGCCCTTGAATCCAAAATTGAACTTTGTACCAAAAGAGCTGTGATGCTGCAATAAGGACAAGTTTTCTCGGCAACTATTACATCTAGGTGAATGGAATTTAATATGGAGGTAGTCCAGGTGATACTCTTCATCGAGTTTAAAATCCATTTCCGAAATATTATTTTTTACGGAGTTATGGCCCTTGAATCCACAGTTGAACTTTGTACCAAAATAGCTGTGATGCTCCAATTGGGACAAGTTTTCTCGGCAACTATTACATCTAGGTGAATGAAATTTAATATGGAGGTTGTCCAGGTGATACTCTTCATCGAGTTTAAAATCCATTTCCGAAATATTATTTTTTACGGAGTTATGAAGCCCTTGAATCCAAAATTGAACTTTGTACCAAAAGAGCTGTGATGCTGCAATAAGGACAAGTTTTCTCGGCAACTATTACATCTAGGTGAATGAAATTTAATATGGAGGTAGTCCAGGTGATACTCTTCATCGAGTTTAAAATCCATTTCCGAAATATTATTTTTTACGGAGTTATGGCCCTTGAATCCACAGTTGAACTTTGTACCAAAATAGCTGTGATGCTCCAATTGGGACAAGTTTTCTCGGCAACTATTACATCTAGGTGAATGAAATTTAATATGGAGGTTGTCCAGGTGATACTCTTCATCGAGTTTAAAATCCATTTCCGAAATATTATTTTTTACGGAGTTATGAAGCCCTTGAATCCAAAATTGAACTTTGTACCAAAAGAGCTGTGATGCTGCAATAAGGACAAGTTTTCTCGGCAACTATTACATCTAGGTGAATGAAATTTAATATGGAGGTAGTCCAGGTGATACTCTTCATCGAGTTTAAAATCCATTTCCGAAATATTATTTTTTACGGAGTTATGGCCCTTGAATCCACAATTGAACTTTGTACCAAAAGAGCTGTGATGCTCCAATTGGGACAAGTTTTCTCGGCAACTATTACATCTAGGTGAATGAAATTTAATATGGAGGTTGTCCAGGTGATACTCTTCATCGAGTTTAAAATCCATTTCCGAAATATTATTTTTTACGGAGTTATGAAGCCCTTGAATCCAAAATTGAACTTTGTACCAATAGAGCTGTGATGCTCCAATTGGGACAAGTTTTCTCGGCAACTATTACATCTAGGTGAATGAAATTTAATATGGAGGTAGTCCAGGTGATACTCTTCATAGAGTTTAAAATCCATTTCCGAAATATTATTTTTTACGGAGTTATGGCCCTTGAATCCAAAATTGAACTTTGTACCAAAAGAGCTGTGATGCTCCAATTGGGACAAGTTTTCTCGGCAACTATTACATCTAGGTGAATGAAATTTAATATGGAGGTTGTCCAGGTGATACTCTTCATCGAGTTTAAAATCCATTTCCGAAATATTATTTTTTACGGAGTTATGAAGCCCTTGAATCCAAAATTGAACTTTGTACCAAAAGAGCTGTGATGCTGCAATAAGGACAAGTTTTCTCGGCAACTATTACATCTAGGTGAATGAAATTTAATATGGAGGTAGTCCAGGTGATACTCTTCATCGAGTTTAAAATCCATTTCCGAAATATTATTTTTTACGGAGTTATGGCCCTTGAATCCAAAATTGAACTTTGTACCAAAAGGACTGTGATGCTGCAATGGGGACAACTTTTCTCGGCAACTATTACATCTAGGTGAATGAAATATAATATGGAGGTAGTCCAGGTGATACTCTTCATCGAGTTTAAAATCCACTTCCGAAATATTATTTTTTTACGGAGTTATTGCCCTTGAATCCAAAATTGAACTTTGTACCAAAAGAGCTGTGATGCTCCAATTGGGACAAGTTTTCTCGGCAACTATTACATCTAGGTGAATGAAATTTAATATGGAGGTTGTCCAGGTGATACTCTTCATCGAGTTTAAAATCCATTTCCGAAATATTATTTTTTACGGAGTTATGAAGCCCTTGAATCCAAAATTGAACTTTGTACCAAAAGAGCTGTGATGCTGCAATAAGGACAAGTTTTCTCGGCAACTATTACATCTAGGTGAATGAAATTTAATATGGAGGTAGTCCAGGTGATACTCTTCATCGAGTTTAAAATCCATTTCCGAAATATTATTTTTTACGGAGTTATGGCCCTTGAATCCAAAATTGAACTTTGTACCAAAAGGACTGTGATGCTGCAATGGGGACAAGTTTTCTCGGCAACTATTACATCTAGGTGAATGAAATCTAATATGGAGGTAGTCCAGGTGATACTCTTCATCGAGTTTAAAATCCACTTCCGAAATATTATTTTTTTACGGAGTTATTGCCCTTGAATCCAAAATTGAACTTTGTACCAAAAGAGCTGTGATGCTCCAAATGGGACAAGTTTTCTTGGTAACAAGTACATTTAGTTCAATGAAATTTAACATGTAGGTAGTCCAGATGATACTCTTCCGAAATGTTATTTTTACGGAGTTATGAAGCCCTTGAGTCTGTAATTGAACTTGTACAAATTACCGGTGTGATGTTCTAATGGGAAAAATTTAGTTACCTGAAAAATATTACATCTGGGTCAATGAAATTTTGTAATAACAAAGCCAGTTCCCAAAATTATTTTGGACAATATTATGATGCTTGAAGCTCATTTTTAAACATAGTACCCTTCACATCTATAATTCTCAATGGACGGGTAGCAGATGGCGGGGGTATGTGAGCCATGCTAACTTTTTGCTTGTGATAACACAGATTGATATAGACAACGAACATTATCGAATGATAGAATTATGTTAATGCACATCTCGTAAATGAAAACGAAATGGTTTAATAAAAAGTCTTTATGTGTCACTTCAGCACACCAACACACAATTCTCAGTTTAGCGTACCATATAGATGTTTCTTCCAGATCAAAGGGGAGAACTGTTGTTACAGCTTATTAGTTTACGCAAAGTATGTGAGAAGGGAAGGATTGTAATTATGTTTGTACAGATAACAAGTTTACTGGACCGATTCAATTATATAACAAATTGCATGTCGGTGACCGGCATGTCATATATGTTTACTGTCAAACGTCCTGTCTTGGTGACACAAAGGAAATGGGAAATAAACATTCACGCGACATTCAATCTAGATGTTGTCAGCCAATGAAAGTTAGGAACATATCTCTATCAAGTTATCCAATTAAAACTCCGGATTAAATACCAATGTTCCAATGAAATTCATTTCAGTGTAAAATCATCATAACTATTTGGTTTTCTATCTCGCCATTTGCGAAAAGACTTTTGCTGAAAGAGGGTTAGTATTTGACCATCTTCTGTTTCCAAGTACTGTCATTGATGAATTTATAGGTTTACAATTTGTGTCTAATGTGCATTTGGATATTCATATTGTCCGTTTGGATACGTTTATAAGGTAAGTTTCTGACATTAATTGACACTCTTGCTGAAATGTAAATTTAATACGATGTTTATTTGATTTGATTTGATTGACCACACATTTTATTGAAAACATTATTTTATTATCTATTAGATTCTGAATGTTTTAATGTGTTAATAAGTGATAACTAAATCGTAAAATGTAACATTGGGATGCGGTGTTTTCGTAGGTGGATTCGAAGACATATTATTATCGTTGATATCCAACTTCTTTGGGTGTTCTAAAATATGTGGTGAGTTGCTTTGATTGTTGTAATGTACTGTTAGTAAATTAGGTCGTCGGTAGATTAACGACGTTAAAAAAATCAGGATGTTGTGATGTGCTTTGATTGTCGATGGTTTACCATAGGGGCTACTTCACCGGAGTCTGCTAATCTCACGTTTGTTGTTTTGTTTTAAACACAAGCATTCTCCAAAAAAAAATAACAACAACACCGACTATCTGATATCGTTGTCTCAACTAAAGTTCGTTCATATTATCATATCTTTTCATTTTGTCATCTTATATCTCTTTAGCATTGATTTATCCTATGTCTACGACCGTCTATGAATCCACCGCCTTTCACTATTCATATGAATTATATTTGATATATATAACGACATTTTGGGACATTTGTAAAGTGAAACTTGATAACTAACATTACTCGAACAGTTTACAGCAGAACAGCGATGTGGCATTATTGCAAAGCGTAGATATAACAGATTAACTGACCGATTCCCCAGTGTTTGTCATTGTAAATAGTAAGGGAATGTTTACACCCCGTCCCTTCACGTACGTCACTTTCGGTATCTTCCAACTCTCTAAGCCCCGCCCCATTTTTGGTTTGTTGCTCGCGTGTGAAAAGCAGACGATGATTTCGGCAAAGTTTAAGTCACTCTAGTTTAATATAGAAACAACATATGGATTTTTTGGGGGTCTCGTTTTTCACAAAATAGTCTAATGAACTAATTGCAGTTAAGAATTCAATAGAAAATATTATATTTCGGCCTTCCTTTAAAACCAAGAAGGACCACTCAAAAAATCAAACTGTATTTCTGTAAGCATTAGGCATTTGTCTCTTTAACACAATACCTAGAGCCTAAAATTAGTTAATAGTGAAGTCTGATTGGAACACAGGCCTAGAAGAACGCCATGTTTATTAAAATACAGAAAAATCCATACACAGTCAGACCCCATTTACCCGCACAATGTGGCTACAGTTGAAAATTGTCCGGAAACCGAGTTGTGCAGTTGCAAGGAGAATGCATGGGGAGATTTTAAATACTTTTGTGCGGATGGCCATTTTTCCGGATATACAAGTCAGGCTGAATAGGGTCTGACTGTACTTTGTTTTGGTGATTTTACTTTTGATATATATATAATTCAATAATTATTGTGTTTTCTGATGCACCAAGTACTGGGTTTACTTTTAGCTATACAGGATATGTTAAGCGATTTTATATTTTACTTTGAAGGAAAATTTATTGGCTGTGACGTATGTAATATTATAAGGATACACCGTGATACCGAGGATATGGTAAGGTTGTGGAACCTGATAGGAATGAATGGTTTATCTATATTATCAACCGTTTTTAAGTTTAAAAGACGCTTTTAATTTAATCAAAAACAACAAAAGTTTGAATATCACGTTATATTGAACATCACTCGTAAACAGCTCGTGTGGACAGTGAACCTCATTGTAAACATACACGAACTGAACGTGATGCACGTGCATCGGACTTGGTTAAACGTTTCAGTCACATGTTATGCAGACCACGTAGCGACAAGATGTTGGGCTCTGACTATAACGATTTGTTTTTAACCCAAGATACATTTAGAGAAGATGTTCCCGAAAATAAGGAAATGGAAGACGAAGAAGACTTTGCTTTCAGATTCGGCCAACCCCTCACGGAGAAGAAATTAGAAGGCAAGTAAACACTGCAAAAAGAACACAGTTGAAAAACGACTGGGCTCTCCGAATTCTTACGAGGTGGCAGGAAGAACGTCGTCAACGGTCAGTGAGTGACAATTTGCAATTTTCAAAGAGGTGTTTGACCACCAAGTTGACAGAAATGACAGTTGATGAACTGAATACTGTACTTGTATTTTGTATTCGAAACAAGGAAAAAGAACGGAGAGCATTATCAACTTTGTATGGTCGATATGCAGCATTTGCGTCCGTTCTGAAAGAGAGTGGCTCCTCTTACAAATTGTTTGAAGACGATGACTTCCAGTAAGCAGGGAAAGTGATAGACGCAGCCTTGAAAGAGAAGTCTGAGAATGGATTAGGCCCAAGTTCCCGGAAACCAACAGAAGTGATTTCATATCAGGAGGAAGACCAACTGTGGACAAAGGGAGTTCTAGGCGATGATGTACCACAAAATTGCTGGATACAGATGTATACTTGACCAGTGAGTAATTATAGCGTTGTCTGATGCGTTTTATTGATAATGCTTTAAGGAGTTATCTCAAACCTACTACAGGCCATTGTATCGGATAAATATGAATAAAATACACTGAACGAAGGTGGTATTAAATTAGTTATGCTCTGAAGTAACATTTCAATTAAAATCTTTTTCAGGATTACAGTTTGCACTCAGAGGTGGCAAGGAGCACAGGAGCCTTAGAATGTACTAGAATCCTCAAATCACGGGACCGTTTGTTGACGGAAATGGCAGACGCTATCTACGATACATAGAAGACACAACGAAACGAACCCGGGGGAATAAGAAACAGGAAAATGAAATAAGAGGAGGTCAAAGCTTATGAAAACAAAAAGAACCCCGCCAGGTGTTACGTTCGCTTATACGAGAAGTATAGATCGTTATGGTAAGATTAATTCATAATATAACGTTATGCTACAAGTAATAATAATGGTATTGATAACGAACATATTATAATATTATCATAATGTAAACTGTTAATGATTAAGAAACCATACTTGCAATATGATCATATTGAATAATTACATATTTGATAATAAATGATTTCAGTCCCGATTCGACAGAACCAAATGGAAGAGATGCCCTTTATCTCACGCCCCAGAAGATCCCGAAACAGTGGTACTACAATTTGCCAGTGGGACACAACACACTTCAGGACAATGTGAGAAGAATCTGCAAGTCTGCCGGAGTTACAGGGACGAAAACTAACCACTCCTTACGTGCAACCGCTGCTACTCGTCTATACAAGAGTAACATAGTAGAGCAGACTATTTGCGTACACACAGGTAACGTCTATAAGAGACATTTCAAGATATGTTTAATGTTATGGTGTAGATAATAACGTCGGTATCACTTGATAACGGTGTTAGTATCTTCACGCCGCATTCATTGCAATAAGGAAGTTGAATATAAATAGAAATTGGTTATACTTAAACACACAGGTATAGTCCTACTTCAACATTTTTATTACACATTCTATATTATTGTCAGGCTAGGAAGAATCATTTATGTATTAATATTATTTTAACAGATCACAGGGTGTGAAGATCAACAAACGTAGTAGTGATCAACAAAAGGCCGAAGTCAGTGATATTTTGATCCGAAGCCGAGATCAGAAGGATTCTTCTCCACCCAGAAAAACAAGACTTTCAAGTGTAACTGTGACAACAGAAGAGCACCCGGGATCTGTGTCATTGACCTTTAATTTTAATTCAAGTGTACAAATAAAGAGGTCTAACCGTTGTTCTTCTTGTTGTTCAAGGAAACTATACTTCATCAGTTCATATCCCTGTGAGTCTGGTTTTACAATCGTAGTCCCTCGATCAGGGTTTACAATCATTGTAATTCCTCCAACCAGAGTTTACAATTGTTTTTGTAAATCCTCCTTGAGGGACTTACAATGTTGCCTCGTACCGGGTGATACGGTTTAGAGTTCACATTATATGCCAAGTAGGTTGATAATGAAAGATGATAATTTGAAATACTTTTTAACGATGTTAACCTCGTTACATCCCCTAACTTTCTTTTATAGTATAAGGGCCTGGAATCGTCAACTTCATATGTTTTCTAGTCGTTAGTTTTTCGGCAATAAAAGGCCCCTTGAGTCTTACAATAGTTCATAAATTTCATGTATCTCACTTGCCAAAGTAATAAATCCTCACCAAGAAAAGGTGTGTCATAACGATCAGTTGACGTTATATAATGACTTTCGCGGTATGCATAGTTGTAAACAGTTCAATCAGCTTTTTTATTGGATTTTATTTACATACATATTTTTAGAATAAATGCTGCATAGTTTGGAAACAAACGTCTCATGACATTGTTTGCATTTCAGTCAAGACATGTGACTCAATGGTCAAGGTCGTTCAAATGATATCCATTTATCAATTATCAGCATTACAAAGAAAATGAATACATGTATTGTACTTTTTAATGACATGTCAGATTGTATATCAGACCGTATTACCCTCGAGAGAAGTTTACAACTTATTTATCATGTCGCCTTTCACAGCAATATGCCTGATGCCCATTGGTCAAGACTGGCCATGAATAGTATTCTAGTTCACGTGCCTAAGCCTAGTTACGACGTATTTCACAGTTGTCTCCCTTGTCTCACAGTTAGGTAAACAGATTACGTTTTACGCTGAAATGTGGTACCTCCACACACTCAGTACAATTTACTGGTAGAACGGTCCACATGTTGTACTACATATACAAGGAACCGCTATTAATCAGATGAAATGTTGATGTCGGGGAGAAACCTAATCGTGATTTAACTTAAACAGACAAGATAGCCATTACATTGGCTGATAGTTGGGTTGACTTTACAACACGAATTGAAAGTGAAGTTGTGATCGATTTTACACATTATGTGGGTCTTCTGTCTGTATCTGCTAACGGACACAGACGGTTAGTTGTCCTTGGCAGAAGTTCTATGAAAATAATGTCCACACACTCAGTAGTCGATTTGAGCTGACGTAATGTCACCCCTTCCTTTTATGAGGAGTCTGTTCACGCTGATGTTCCTCATCACAGGGTACACTCCCAGCTCCTCTTCGTTCCAGGTTACCTGTCAAAATGATAAAACTTAGATTGGATATACGATACGATATACGATATAACCTTTTTTTACTTATTCTAGTATCACAATAGTACTGCCTTCTATTTTGCATGAGCTATCATCATCTGCAGTAATCTAATGACATATCTGGTCGCTTGATTCACTTACCTTTCTCGTCGGCTGGTTGGTTAGTGCGTCTATTGTTCGTAGACTCCGACAGTCTTCCGTCCCTAGTGTAAGGTTTTCTTCTAATAGTTCGACTCGGTTGCCTTGTCCTCCGTTTCAATTTTACATTTGCTTACACCAGTGTCTCATCTTCGGACCCTCCGACTTCAGACACTCAGATAGTTGGGTCTTCCAATAGTCGAACCCCTCCAGTAGTCAGACCCTGTGGTGGACCCTCCGTTTGAAGGGCCTTTGATTATCTGACCCTCCAGTTGGGGGGTCCTTCGATATCCAACGTCTCGTCGTCTGACATGTTTTGAGTTACGTGCTTCAGGTGACTCATTTACCTTTGCTATCGTAAGGCCTTCGCTGTCATATCTTCTCCCTTCATTATTGAGTGTCGAGACTTAGGTTTCGGACGTGTCTCATTATAAGGGCTACGTCTGTCATTCTCCTGTGTGTAGCATACACATATTGTAGCAACCGACCCTCTCCGGAGGGGTGGGTCTTACACTCCGGTTGTAATTTCGCCTTATTGTGTGGAACCAGGTAGTGTTCAACTATGCAAATCAGGCGGACATGGAGTCGGGCGATCAGGTGCTCTTCAAAGCATTTGGCAATGTGGCTTTGGATCTCTCAGAGATCTTACTATTGGCCTCCCGTATCTCTTCAGGCATTACTGTCCTACGCAGGGACAATTATGTCCACCATTCTGGCCTCAACCCGGACCAGAGGTCTTTCCTCCAGCAGGCTCTGGCTGACTCTGAGTCTCTCTGAGGTACTCAGAGCGCGTCAGGAGACTCAGCAGCAAGACATCACTAATTGGCTTGCCCGGAGTCAGAGGATGGCTACCGGGTCGGGGTAACGCTCAGGGTCAGTCCACCCCTAAGAAAGCCAAAGCCAAGAAGGTCAGTGCCTTCTAGTTCATACGGACAGCTCAGCAGCAGCTTGGTCGATAAAAAAAGCAAGGAGTCCACCAGGAATGAGTCTCTGCCGCGAGTGTCTCTCCGGCTCTTCGAGCTGGTGGACGATGAAGACCTTGACATTCGGGCAGTTAACATTCCGGTCGCCAAGAACATCTTGGCAGACACCCTGTTGAGTCGCGATGCTCGTCCTCCAAGGGAGTGGCAATTGAACCCGGGAGTCTTCAGCGGTTTGTGTCTCCAGTTTGGGACCCCCCTGGTAGATCTGTCTGCAACGTGCCTCAATCACCAGTTATGGACCTGTCTCTACTGTACCAGACCCATGGGTGGTGGTGGGCTTAGACGCGTTTTCGTTAGGTGGGAGGGGATGGACGCCTGTGCTTTACAGGCTACGCCCATCCTCTCTCAGGTGATAGCCAAAATCGAGGCAACACGTGTCCTTCGACTTTTTCTGGTCACTCCCTGGTGGCCAGCCTGACTGTGGTTTGTTCCCCTCCGGCGACGTCGTCAGGAACCCATCCTGATTCCGTTTCGGAGGGATCTGCTCCTCACGAGAACCCTCAGGTGTTCTGCCTAAATGCTTGGCTTCTATTAAAACAGGGTTTAGGAGTAGTGGCTACTCCAAGTGTGTCGCAAACGCTATAGCTATCTCTCATAGAAAGACCACTAGGGAGGTTAATGACTTTCAGTGGCAGGCCTTCGCCTCTGTCTGTGCCCAGCGTGTGTTCATCCCAGCTCTCCGACGTTCCCCTCCTCTCTCTCACCATCAAGGTCATCTTTCTGGTGGCCATGGCCTCCGCAGCCAGAATTTCAGAGATCCATGCGTTGCAGAGAGACCCTCTGCGTTTTGATGTCAGGGAGGAGGGATCTCTGTGTCCGGTTAGGGGTACACTCCCAGCTCCTCTTCGTTCCAGGTTACCTGTCAAAATGATAAAACTTAGATTGGATATACGATACGATATACGATATAACCTTTTTTTACTTATTCTAGTATCACAATAGTACTGCCTTCTATTTTGCATGAGCTATCATCATCTGCAGTAATCTAATGACATATCTGGTCGCTTGATTCACTTACCTTTCTCGTCGGCTGGTTGGTTAGTGCGTCTATTGTTCGTAGACTCCGACAGTCTTCCGTCCCTAGTGTAAGGTTTTCTTCTAATAGTTCGACTCGGTTGCCTTGTCCTCCGTTTCAATTTTACATTTGCTTACACCAGTGTCTCATCTTCAGACCCTCCGACTTCAGACACTCAGATAGTTGGGTCTTCCAATAGTCGAACCCCTCCAGTAGTCAGACCCTGTGGTGGACCCTCCGTTTGAAGGGCCTTTGATTATCTGACCCTCCAGTTGGGGGGTCCTTCGATATCCAACGTCTCGTCGTCTGACATGTTTTGAGTTACGTGCTTCAGGTGACTCATTTACCTTTGCTATCGTAAGGCCTTCGCTGTCATATCTTCTCCCTTCATTATTGAGTGTCGAGACTTAGGTTTCGGACGTGTCTCATTATAAGGGCTACGTCTGTCATTCTCCTGTGTGTAGCATACACATATTGTAGCAACCGACCCTCTCCGGAGGGGTGGGTCTTACACTCCGGTTGTAATTTCGCCTTATTGTGTGGAACCAGGTAGTGTTCAACTATGCAAATCAGGCGGACATGGAGTCGGGCGATCAGGTGCTCTTCAAAGCATTTGGCAATGTGGCTTTGGATCTCTCAGAGATCTTACTATTGGCCTCCCGTATCTCTTCAGGCATTACTGTCCTACGCAGGGACAATTATGTCCACCATTCTGGCCTCAACCCGGACCAGAGGTCTTTCCTCCAGCAGGCTCTGGCTGACTCTGAGTCTCTCTGAGGTACTCAGAGCGCGTCAGGAGACTCAGCAGCAAGACATCACTAATTGGCTTGCCCGGAGTCAGAGGATGGCTACCGGGTCGGGGTAACGCTCAGGGTCAGTCCACCCCTAAGAAAGCCAAAGCCAAGAAGGTCAGTGCCTTCTAGTTCATACGGACAGCTCAGCAGCAGCTTGGTCGATAAAAAAAGCAAGGAGTCCACCAGGAATGAGTCTCTGCCGCGAGTGTCTCTCCGGCTCTTCGAGCTGGTGGACGATGAAGACCTTGACATTCGGGCAGTTAACATTCCGGTCGCCAAGAACATCTTGGCAGACACCCTGTTGAGTCGCGATGCTCGTCCTCCAAGGGAGTGGCAATTGAACCCGGGAGTCTTCAGCGGTTTGTGTCTCCAGTTTGGGACCCCCCTGGTAGATCTGTCTGCAACGTGCCTCAATCACCAGTTATGGACCTGTCTCTACTGTACCAGACCCATGGGTGGTGGTGGGCTTAGACGCGTTTTCGTTAGGTGGGAGGGGATGGACGCCTGTGCTTTACAGGCTACGCCCATCCTCTCTCAGGTGATAGCCAAAATCGAGGCAACACGTGTCCTTCGACTTTTTCTGGTCACTCCCTGGTGGCCAGCCTGACTGTGGTTTGTTCCCCTCCGGCGACGTCGTCAGGAACCCATCCTGATTCCGTTTCGGAGGGATCTGCTCCTCACGAGAACCCTCAGGTGTTCTGCCTAAATGCTTGGCTTCTATTAAAACAGGGTTTAGGAGTAGTGGCTACTCCAAGTGTGTCGCAAACGCTATAGCTATCTCTCATAGAAAGACCACTAGGGAGGTTAATGACTTTCAGTGGCAGGCCTTCGCCTCTGTCTGTGCCCAGCGTGTGTTCATCCCAGCTCTCCGACGTTCCCCTCCTCTCTCTCACCATCAAGGTCATCTTTCTGGTGGCCATGGCCTCCGCAGCCAGAATTTCAGAGATCCATGCGTTGCAGAGAGACCCTCTGCGTTTTGATGTCAGGGAGGAGGGATCTCTGTGTCCGGTTAGGGCCTTGAGGGTATATGTCCATTGTACTCGCAATCTGAGAGATGGCAAGCATCGACTGTTCTTGCCACACTCCCCGAGGAGCAAGAAGGAGTGGGTACCTGAGGTCATCAGTCATCGATGCTTACAAGGCCGCTGATCTACCACCGCCGTCGCACTTTAACCCGTATGAGATCCAAGCGGTCAAAATGGCTTACCACTTTAACATCGCGGTCTCAGATCAAAATACTTGTTTTATTATATCAAACTTGTAAAATTATTAAAACTACAGCATTTCTGTTCATGTCACGTAATGAGAGGTGAGATGAGGTGAGTTCAGATTTAACGCCGCTTTCAAGAGTATTTCACTTACATAGAGGCTGCCAGTATTTTGGCAGGGAGAAAGCCCGCAAAGCCATGTGGCTATGCATTGTGGTGAAACCTGAGAGCATCGGCTGGAACTAGCGAACCATGGGTGGTACTACGCTGAGATTCAGTGTAGCATTGCACCCAAACCTTTCTGCGTGTAAAACAGTTCTCTACTGCAGACAAAGTTGCCGAACCCCAGACCCCTTGATCCGAAGTCGAACGCGCCAACTACTTGGCTATCCCGCCCCCCATGTAATGAAGAAAATGGAGTATACTCCAACAGAACCTTCACTTAAAAGCGATTGATTGTTTAGCGAAAAACAAAGCAAGCGAGTGGGATATTTTTACATGAGAAACCCCATTTTTGGCATGTCTGGGGTCATCTCAAAACTATAAATGGTTGTATTTTCTCTGCATGTATATAAGATTATAACACTGGATATTGCTATAAGCCAAACATAAAGATTTATTCAACTTACATTAAAGTAATCTTCATGAATCCATATTCCAAGTTTGAAGGTCAGATCGGGTCTCTGTTTAACTGTGGCTTTATCTGAGTAAAGAGTAATAGTACTATCCAATGGTGTTTTCATACGAAGTCTATATGTCATTCTATAGTGATGTGGGAACAAGATATGGAAGAAGGCACAGTTGTCACCACTCAGAATGGATGTAAACCTGTAACAAAATAATACAGGTAAATTCAGGGAGTATTTTACAGATCATGCTTTCCATCATCGTCTGTAATGGTATTTGATTAACCATCACACATGAGTTTTAAAATCTATTTACAAATGTTTAAGATTTACCTGATCACTCGGACAATCAGGAAGACTGAAGGTGAGCTGACTGAAATAAGAAAGGAGTATCTCAATTCTGGTTTGCGGGTATCTAATAAGGAGCCCCTTCTGGTAGTCATGACGAGCATAATGTAATGCGAAATGTTTTGTTTGGAAAGACGTCATTGCTCCTCATTCATGTCTCAATCTTAACATCTTAATACACGTTTGACGTCATAAAACATGCATTTGTGATTATTTTGTGTTATCATCAATCGTATTTAAATTGTTTGGCAGAAAAATTACTTATTTTGCAAATATAGGTGCTCATTCATCGAAAATGGTCACTAAGCTTACGATACCCGTGAAAATTGATTATTCCAAACATGTGCAGCGCAACTCTTTCAATGTTAATGACAGCCAATACCTGGCGCGGTCTTTGCGTGTTAGGTTCTGTGACCTCGATTTTCCCTTCTGTGTAATCACACACATCGAAAAGTCACCAAAACGTGAATGAAACTACCCAGCCTTGTACCCTTCCATGTTTGGGCTCGCCATGTTGTCCACGTCCGCTTCACGCATTACCCGACAAGTGGAGAACAGTATTGTTAAAACAATCATAATTTATCTAACGTCCTGTGTTGGCTTATGGATGAGGGAGTTAATAAACTGACCCCTACTGGGAAAAGGTCCTGGATATTTTCTCAACGTTGAAAACATTTCCTATTCCATTATGTTTGCGAAATGTGCCTATTACCCGCGATTTCCCATGCTCCTCCACACCTTTTGCCGTTTGTCATCGAATTATTGGAGGTCTGATATTGTTTTCAAACATAAAGCTTTACCTAAATATTTAGATTTTGGACCAAGAAACTGTAATACCATACTTACAGAAAAACGTTACATGTGTTTTCCATTAAATGATTATCTCTTCCGTGTCGGTATTGTCGATACCCCAAGTTGTTCTGTTGAAATGTTTATGAAATATCCCACCACTATCTGTTGGAGTGTAAATCATATAATGTACAAAGAACTGCAATGATGTCAAATTTACTCAGTGTTACCACTTTGAACATTAATTGTGAGTTACTCTTCGTGACAATGCAGATCTGAAATTTCAAGAAATCAGAACATATTTTATCTTTCAAACCTACATTGGTCAATCTAAGAGGTTCTCTAATTATTGTTATTGTTCTATTAGTTCCCATTTTAACTGTTCCTTATCTTATATACATAATGTTATAATATATAATATATTATAAGGTGAAAATGTAAATCAGTTTGCTACAGAGTTATTGTGTGTCAATACAATGTTGTTTCATGCTCGTGCAATGTTCAAGTGACTGCTTTCTTTGTTGTCTGACGGCTTGTTTTGGTGATTGGGTGCTTGGGCTTGTGGACTACGATTTAATGTGTAATATCAATGATACATGTACCGACTAGTGATTTGAAGAAATGGTATAAATGTAATCAGTGTGCTGGTGAATGAGGATTTAAACAAAGGATTTGTAACGATATGTCTTTTGTCATTGTTTTAGGTCAGATACTGGTACTGTGTATAGGACAACAGAGGGAATGTGTTTACGAGGTACGATACTGATAAACATGCATGGCTGTGCCGAGCATGTTTATTAGTATCGGACCGAGGAAAACGATAAAAAAAAAAGTATTTTTATTTTGGAAAGGTCGCCAATTTATATCTGATCTATATATATTTAATAATAAAAATTACATTCGTACCCAAGTATGTGTGTCCATTACATAGACACTATAAACACACGCCACATATATACATACAAACACGTTAACGAGGACTGCAGGAGTGGATATTTTAACTGTAACGTCACTGTAGTGTTTGTAATATCAGAATGTCTCTCATGACATCGCGATCCTCATTTCGCATTCGATTCCTGAATTGTGGCAACCCTGCGCCGACGACGCATGCGCAGTAGTATGTATCCTGTCAGTCTTGATTAAATGCAGTGGGAGCGTGACAGCTTAAAACGGAGTTGTGTTTTCTCTGAGAGCGAGACGTGCTTAAATGCAGGCCAGAACCAAAACTTAAATGTGTAAATTCTACATTGGCGACGAGGATTCAAGGTAGTGTGAACTATGTCTGGGTCAATGAAGTTAATTGACATTAACAACTTGCAAGCGTTTGACTGTTCAGACACTGCCAGTCTCGCTCCTCGCTGGAAAAGATGGTTACGTTCTTTCGAACTTTATTCAGATGGAAAGGGAATAAAGAATGCGGAACAGAAGAAAGCTTTGTTACTACACACAGCGGGATTATCAGTGCAGGATGTTTTCTTCACGTTGGTGTTACCGACAGAAGGAGACGCATACGAGAAAACGAAAATGGCGCTCAACGACTACTTCCAACCACGTGTTAATGTGCCGTATGAACGTCACGTGTTTCGTGCCATGTGCCAGACCAACGAGACAGTGTCGCAGTTCATCACTCGTCTTCGACAACAAGCTGACAATTGCGAATTCGGTGATATCGGGCAGATAGAAGAGAGGATTCGTGACCAAGTAATTGAAAAATGTACTTCACACACGCTGAGGATGAAGTTGTTGGAAAAAGGGGGTGATTTGTCTTTGGACAATTTACTGACTGTGTCAAGGGCCCAGGAAGAATCAGAAAGTCAAGCTAGAAGTATTGAAAAGCCATTGGAAGTTAATGCCATGAGGAATAGTGCACAGACAGGCTTCAAGAAGTTTGAAAATAGAGGACATTTTGGGAAGAATTTCAAAAGTGACATTACATGTTACAGGTGTGGCAACAAGGGACACATCTCCAAGGATGAAAGTTGCCCAGCAAGAAAGAAGACATGCAGTAAGTGCAAGATAAAGGGACATTTTGAAAAAATGTGCCGTACGAGGATATCAGACCATACAAGAAAACCACAGACTGGAAGAAGAGGTAAAGGTCATGGAAAGGTCAGACAGATGACTGATTGTGCTGATAAGTGTGATAATGACCAAGATACAGACTATGCATTTATGGTGAAAGAGACAACTTCAACTGAGTTACATGATGGGAAGATTGAAGCAAATATTGGAGGAATTTCACTTACAGTGTTGATTGATAGTGGTTCAACATGTAATGTGATTGGTTCTCAGGACTGGAACAATTTAAAGAATGCTGGTATCAAATGTACTTCACAGAGGGAAACTAGAGACATTTTTCCATATGGTAGTAATGAACCTCTGCCAGTGCTTGGTACGTTTAACTGTAACATTACTGCAGGAGAAGTGACCGTGAGAAATGCTGAGTTCGTTGTAGTGAACCATGATGGACCTCCACTTCTGGGACGTACTCTTTCTCAGAAACTCGGAATACTGGTGCTCGGACCTAACATGAATCTTCTACACACTCCCAGAGACTTTGTGAAAGAATTTCCAAAACTGTTCACTGGATTTGATCAACTCGAAGATTATCAGTTGTCTGTTCCAATTGTTGAGGAGGTGACTCCAGTAATTCAGCCACTCCGAAGAATTCCATATCATCTGCAAGAGAAACTTGACAAGAAACTCGAAGAGTTGGAAAGTTTGGACATTATAGAGAAAGTATCTGGACCAAGTGATTGGGTTTCTCCACTCGTGATAGTGCCAAAGCCAGGAGGTAAAGATATCCGCGTTTGCGTGGACATGAGATCGGCCAACGAAGCAGTTCATCAAATGCCAATGATTGACGACGTGCTGCAAGATCTCAACAAAAGTTCTGTGTTCAGCAAGTTAGATGTGAAATGGGCATATCACCAGATTGAACTCTCACCTGAATCGAGGCATATCACTACGTTTAGTACACCGAAGGGTCTCTACAGATACAAGCGTCTGATGTTCGGGATTTGCTGTGCACCAGAGATGTACCAGAAAATACTACAACAGGTGTTGCAAGGTTGTGAAGGTGTCAGAAATATCATGGACGATATCATAGTACATGGTGCAACTGTTGAAGAACACGACCTGAGAATGGCAGAAGTTCTGAAAGTGTTGATGAAGAAGGGATTGACCTTGAATGCGGAGAAATGTCAGTTCCGGATGGAAAAGCTGAAGTTTCTGGGATATGTACTGTGTGAAGAGGGAGTGAGTCCTGCTGAAGCCAAAGTGAAAGCAGTGCTGGAGACAAGAGAGCCGACAAACGCTAAGGAAGTCAGAAGTTTCCTTGGTCTTGTCAACTTCAACGGCAGGTTCATCGAAAATCTGGCAACGATATCTGAGCCCTTAAGAAAATTGACAAGGAAAACCACGAAGTTCGAATGGGGACCTGAACAGCAGAAATCATTCGACAAGCTGAAAGAGTGTCTAGCCAGTGCTGAAGTCTTAGGGTATTTTGATAAACACTCAACTACGCAGGTGATAGCGGATGCCAGTCCAGTTGGAATTGGAGCTGTACTCGTCCAAGTTCAGAATGGTGTGCACAAAGTGATCTCCTACGCCAGTAAGAGTCTGTCAGACGTTGAGAAACGTTATTCTCAGACAGAAAAAGAAGCTCTTGCTCTTGTGTGGGCCTGTGAACATTTCCATAAGTATCTCTATGGGGCGCCATTTGAACTCCTCACAGATCATCGACCGTTACAGTTCATCTATGCGCCAAGATCGAAACCCTGTGCACGTATCGAAAGATGGGTACTGAGAATGCAAGGCTATGACTACAGGGTGAAATACATCAAAGGAACCAACAATATTGCTGATTGTTTGTCACGACTGGGAAATACAAGCAACGAGAGTTCACCTGCATCTCAAGAAGCAGAACAGTATATTCGGTTCGTCGCAACGGAATCTTCACCTGTAGCCATGACGACAAGAGACATCGAACGGACATCTGACCGCGATGAAGAATTGAATGAGTTAAGAAGTTGTTTGCTGTCAGGGAAGTGGTATACACTGAAGAACACTAGATATTTGCCAATGAGGAATGAGCTATCTGCAGTGGGGGAACTAGTGCTGAGAGGTACCAGAATTGTGATTCCATGTGAACTTAGGGTAAAAGTGTTAGAGTTAGCACATGAAGGACACCCTGGGATTGTCAAAATGAAACAGCGTCTTAGATCCAAAGTGTGGTGGCCTGGAGTTGACTCGGATGTGGAGAAATACTGCAAGTCGTGTCATGGATGCCAAGTAGTCTCCTCAGAAAACTCACCACCACCAGTATACAGAACGCCGTTACCAACGTCACCATGGCAACATCTCGCCGCAGATCTGATGGGTCCACTACCGACGGGTGAACATGTGTTAGTTGTGATAGACTACTACAGCCGGTACTTTGAACTAGATGTCATCAAAAGTACTACGTCAGAGACTGTCATAGACTGTTTGTCACGCATGTTCTTGACTCATGGACTACCACTTAGTCTGCAGACAGATAACGGAAGACAGTTCGTCAGTGAGAAGTTTCGGAACTATCTGAAACACCATGGAATAAAGCATAACACAAGTACACCCTATTGGCCTCAAGCAAATGGAGAAGTCGAAAGACAGAACAGGACAATTCTGAAGAGAATCCGCATAGCTCAAGTCGAGGGGAAGAATTGGAAAACTGAAATGACTCCATTCCTCATGATGTACAGAAGTACACCTCACACAACGACAGGGAAGACGCCAAGTGAATTGTTGTTCGGCAGAACAATAAGGACGAAGTTACCAGGCATTGATGACTTCGGCTGTGACATTGAAGTGCGTGATCATGACAGTGAACTGAAGAGAAAGGGAAAGGATTATATAGACTGTAAGAGAAATGCTAAGCCGTCAGCAGTTGAAACTGGTGACAAAGTTCTCGTTAAGAAGCAACTACGCGAGGACAAGTTCTCTACAAATTTTCACAAAGTGCCATATACTGTTGTGAATAAGTATGGGAACATGGTAAAAGTTTGAACTGAAGATGGCCAGCTCTACAAGAGAAATGTGACACATGTGAAGAAGTATGTCAGTAAGGCTGATAACACTGATGTACACGATGCTACCACGGGCCATGCTGATGGGTCGGTGACTGTTGACGCCGAGAACATGAACTGTTCGAGACCACGACGTGAAAGAACTGTGCCAACTAAGTACAAAGATTTTGTACTTGGTTTTATGGACTCTTAAATGTTTCTTTCAGGAATGGCACCAAAACAAATGAACTCTAAAATTTGAATTTTGATAATGTTTGGAACTAAGTCTGTTCCTGACATGATGGCGGTATTGTTTGTGTAGGGACATCCCAATTTTTTATATTTTATTTCATAATTTGTGGAATTTTCTTAGTTTTTGGATAAATGATAATGTCGCTATGACATAAGGTCACCATGACCTAGTAAGGTTACTTTGACCTAGCCCAAGAATGAGGTTTTTCTTTATAGTGTTTATTGCCATGTTTATTAATGGTAAATGTTTTCTTATCATAGAAAATAATTATTTCTTTTTATAATGATAAAGCTTTTTGAATTTATTATAACAAGTAAATAACTTTGTAATTTTCTTGTTTGGAATATTATTTGAAAAAATGAGAAGTAATATTTTCTCAGTGGGAATTAAAATATTATTTTAATTCAAGTCATGATAAAATATTTATCAATTTGGAAAATAAGATCATTTTGTTGGGGATTTTAAAATGTTATTTTTGTCTATAAAAAAATGTAAGTCTATATTCCATTTTTTTTTAAAAAGTTAAAAAGGGATGTAGTGTTTGTAATATCAGAATGTCTCTCATGACATCGCGATCCGCATTTCGCATTCGATTCCTGAATTGTGGCAACCCTGCGCCGACGACGCATGCGCAGTAGTATGTATCCTGTCAGTCTTGATTAAATGCAGTGGGAGCGTGACAGCTTAAAACGGAGTTGTGTTTTCTCTGAGAGCGAGACGTGCTTAAATGCAGGCCAGAACCAAAACTTAAATGTGTAAATTCTACAGTCACACTCACCAATATAACTGTGGTGTATTTTGTTTTCAAAATTTTTTTTTATTTTGGCCTGAGTATAGTATGTTCCTTGCAAATATACAAACACAACAGAATGTGACAAAGCGAAGATTAAATAATTAATACAGATTTTGTGTATGAGATCTCATTGATCAAACAATTCAGCAAGGTAATACAATTATCCTATTTCCATTAGCAGTAAACGATGTCTGTTAAAGAGCGATTTCTTTACAAAAATCATAATACCACTTCAGAAGTAAACACAAAAACATTGCTATCAATCATAACAATATTTCCCACCAAATCCTCATAAATATACTTTAAAATCATAATGTTAACAGTAAAAATATATACTCTTTAAAAATCAACTACCTGACGTCACTGTCGCATTGGCGCAGTTGACAAGCTGCTAGTTTACATATACCTGTGTTGGTGGTTCGATTCCAGCCAAAATGAAATCAAGATCATTTACAACCAATCAGGTTATTTCCTCTGGTGTGATATTTGACATCAGAGTCTGATCAGACTCATAGGAGCAGTTGCGTGAATTCAAGTACCTCAAAATAACGACACCGCGTTGTGGGTATTACAGGTATAGTATAGCCTTGATATAATAGAATGCATATTGTTTATGCAGTTATTGGGTAATACATATGCGCAGTTTAAGAAAAATACAATGAATAGTTTGAGTTCTGCACAGGACACGAACCTATCCCTTAACAGTACAATTCCAACTCGTTTTCATGGATACGTAATAATGTAAATTTTAAGAAATCTGAAAAATATCAAAAGGCACCACTTCAGTAAATTGGTAATGCACTCCCACATGCAGTATTTCAGAAAGATATGAATAGTTCTGGTCCGGAAATGAATCGACGAGTTTACGAGATACAAATTTTGAAACCTGATTGGATGCAATCAGAGACGTCGATTCAAAATGAGCAATCGGTATGTTCCCGTAACCGTCGATAACACTATACTCTTTTCACATGTGTGATGTGAACACATTTCTTACAAGACAGAAGTCAGTCGATGATGCATTCAGACATGAGTGGACAAAAGTATAGGATGGTGTATGTTCACCGTTAGGGGAATATAATCACGAAATATCGTCGAGCGGTTAGCGTAAGAGAGTGTTAGTGGAGTGTCCTCTGTGGGGAAATTGGGTCGTCATTCATGAAAATGATTTTTTTTTCAAATAAACCTAGCCCTATCATAATCAAGAACAAATCTGTCAAGATCCGATCTGTTTGTGTTGAGGACGCGTACGGGTCATTGTGTGAGGCCTGATTCGGTCTAAAATGGAATGACAAAGAATAACTGCACACTGGTTAGGGCGATTCACCTCGAAATGATACTTAAAGTTCACCAGATTCGGCCCTTACTAAAATTTGACAGGTGTCACTAAATTTGTCAATGAATTTCCTTTTTTAAGGAACGGATTCACATCATATGCATATTACGAACATTTAAATAAAGCACACACATGGATATATCAATGTATATATATTTCTAACAGCCTAAAAATATACCAAATACGCTATTTGAAAAAATACGTATTCAAGTTGTAAGTTAATTTCTTAAAACTAGAAGGACTGTAAGACCCTTGTATACTTGTATATTTTCCTGTGCAGCCGAAGGAAATACGGAAGATACAAGGGAAGTACAGTACCTTACATCCTGTTAAAACACTGTGTAACGAATTTATTACCCTTTAGACCATTATTTTTTTATTTCACTCATTTCCGATAACATATAGATTTATTTTCTTTTGTGAACTCCGCACACTGTGAAACAGCAAAAAGTAGTATAGAGTTTACCGCTCTGTCAAGGGAGATAAATCTGCGACTAAAATATCCGATTTTAAGGTTAACACCTACATGAAGATCACAAGAGAGACACATTTTTTAATTGACATAATTTATTCATGCAAACAAATTTTTAAAATGCATACAGATTGTTAATTCCGATTCTGAAATTCCGAGTCGGGCAACCGTTTAACTTCGCTTTTCCATCAAGGGTCAAGATCATCCGTAAAACCCGTTTGAATATTGTCACATGGCGGGTCGTAGGTTGCTATACCCCGACAAATGCGCTTACACGGTTTCGTATGCATTGGCTATTGATCAGAATCAGAATTCAACAACTTTATCTGACACTATTTATAATGTTCCTCTTATATGCTATCAACAAGCATGACAGTGACACTTTCAGAAAATGCACACTTTTCAACGTTGAGAAGGTGACCTGCAAAATGTATCCGTTTAAATAGTGACCGCAGTGGGGACCAAATTTAACAGGTGGAACAAAAATACAACGATAATGCAGTCACTTTTTCAACATTGAAATTAGGTCCTGGTCACTTATTCAACGAGGACCCATTTTCTTCATTACACCGGACCAACGTCCTGTTTTAATGGGGAGCATGTGGTTTGTTACTCTAAATTTAGTTTAGAATCTATTGCATACTGACTAGGTATCATATTATTTTATTCCAGGTAAAATGGATGCATGGTTAACCTGTAGAGTGACTGAAGACAAGGGTGAGTACAGTCTTGATATAAAAGTATATGTTGTCGACTCAGGTGCTTGAACATATATCTACTCACCTTATCAGTTCATTTAACGGCAGTCTCCCATATACAACAACAGAGGAACCGTTAGATGGCTGACAGGGGAAATTTAACGTCATTCCCTTCACCTTGGATCAAACAATAAAATAAGTTCAGTTTTCTTCCAATTTGTTGTCTTTTTAATTTTGGATAGTAATATGTGTGAATCCACTATAATACAATACAGATGATGAAGTAATGTGAAGTTCTGATTTCTTCTGCTCAAAAAGGAGGGTGATTTGAATAGTTACATTTTAATAGAAATACAATACCAGGATACGTTTTATCCCATCAGGCCTTATTGGCACGATGGGCTTATGACATGTTATGTTTTCTGTCCATCATTAAACTTTTTTGCTTTTTCGACTTCCTCTCCAGAACCACTGACACTAGAGAACTTGACTTCTTGGTCAATTGAGATTATAAATGGTAGATTCGGTAACTGTGGTCCCAAATAAGGGCCTCACAGGCCATTTACCTTAAATCTATTTTCATCCAGAATGAAACGGTGTCGAAAGTTTAAATTTTGTTGACAGACAATTTAGCCAATGGGGATTATAAATTGTCAATTTGGTGGCACTGTGTCCCCAGATAAGGGTCTCACAGGCCATGCCCTAAATCGATTTGTATATTCTTCTCCGGAACGAAACATCCTTGAAGTCTGACATATGGTGTACAGACTTAATTGTAAAAAATTGTAGAGTTGTCGACCCTGTGGCTCTAAATAAGAGCCACGGGTGTTCACGATTTAAAAACCTTGACCAATGTTGCAAACTCCTCAGCCACTCTGGATTATAAATTGTAGATATGACTACTCTGTGGCCACGAATAAGGACTACAGAGGCCTCGACCTAAAATATAGTTTCGTCTTCTTTTCTGGAGCAAAATAAAGCCCCCAAAGGATGAATCAAGTGTATAGAGTCCTAGGGCATCAATGGCCGCGCCCTAATAGCCTATTTTTGGTCTTCTTCGCCAGAACTAAAAGCCTAAAAACTTAAATATTCAGATATGGACAGAACACCTACCTCGCCCTTCCACAGAGTTTGCAAGCATGAAGCAGGTACCCGGCTCCACAGATTCGATGGTAGGCACCGTATGGTGTTGTTCACTACAGCTCCACAGACAGTGAATCCAGGCTTACACTTATAGCGGACAACATTCTCTTCATCGCTAGGTAGGCGATACACATCTGCATTTGGGATGTTTGGTCTACCACAGTCCCCCAAAACTAATGAAAGGAAAGGAAGAGTGCAGGTAAACTATTTAGTTGTGCTAAACCCGTAAAGTAATTTATATAATATAATTGAACAAAATCAAGAAGACACGAAGTGGTCATATCCTGCAATACATTGAGAAAGAATCATGGATAGAATGTTTGGAGAGTAACTTCACGCCGTGTCATCCCTAAGTTCCCGTTTCAATTAGTTGAGAACTGAACACACATTCATGTATTTACATAATACTACTATTCAAGTAATAAAATTAAGTAAAGTAAATAATTGTGTATAGTTCAGTTGACCGCTGTCAGTGAAGTTCAGCAACAGCGAATGTGGCTATCTACACGAATTGGTGACGCGCTTCATTGCTGGATGAACTGTAAGATTGAAGGATGATACCCTGTCCCACACTGAGACATTGGTTGAGAGAATAATGGTGACACCCTGGGTAAGTGATCTTATATAAAATTAGCCTCTGTTTACCCCGCACAAAAATTAGTACCAGGTAAGATGACAAATCATATCATATATTCATCTCGTGTTCAGCATCATTATGCCAAATGAAAACTGAAACTTCATAATCTTTATAAGAGATATATTTTACAAAATTTAAATAACTGAATGTTGTAATATAACTATTTGTACAAAATATATTGAATTTGAAGTAAGTATTTATTTATAGTAACATATACAAGTAAATGTAACAATTTACTTACGAAACATTTTCGCGATTTCCTTCACAATGGACTCATCTCTGTCGTTTGTTTTGATGTTACAAAGCTTTAAACACTCCATGAACTTCACTACAGCCACACATTGGAACATCGCATGACATATCACATCACAAGGAACAGAGGAGACATTTAGAGTTATGTTTGTCATTTTGAATTTCTTATTTGTAACAGGTGGTGTTGAGCTCTGTCTCCTTGGCAAGAATGTACTGATTGAGGACTTCACTTTAATTTACTTTTGTAATTTTTAAAACTGTATTTAATACCTCACTTGATTTCACATATATGATTATAGCCAACATGTATGAGCTAATTCAATATTTAATATCCTTATTATTAAAACTTGATGATATCACTTGTCTTTACAGCTTCAATAATGCCATGTTAAATTTTAATAGATCATTATACTTTGGAAAGACTTAATTATATTAAATTATTATGATATTATAATTATATTAAATGTTCATTCAAATCTTCATATTTTCATAAATATTTAATGTCTTTTCCAATACAAAACATATTTCTTTTAAATGTGCTCATCAACTGATTGCTTGAATTAGGTACAGATCGATTATGTTAAAATAAAAGTATAAAATTGTATTATCACAATAATACCAGTGTAATGCTAACATTAATGGTAAATATATACCCAGTATCTGTATCTCGACCATCTATAATTTTATTGAAGATTTGACCAATATTGGTCCATAAGGTTGTATGCAATATATATTTAGCTTTTAGAACCATGAAGGGACACTGTATATTCAGTAAGCATTAGGCCTTGGTCTCTTTAACATAATACCTAGAGACTAAAATTACTTAATAGTGATGTCTGATTAGAACACAGACCTAGAAGAATAATAAGAACTAGACTAATTACGAAGTTATATCTTAACAAATCCATATACAGTCAGACCCCATTTATCCGCACAATTGTTGAAAAATGTCTGGAAACCGAGTTGTGCAGTTTAGAAATGTATAGAGAAGATTTTAAATATTATTGTGCCCGGTTGAATGAGGTCTGACTGTTCTTTGTTTTGATGATATATACACAAAGAAAAAAGTTAAGCACCCCTGATATTTGTGATGATATCTTTTCGAGAATATTTTAAATAGTTACAACAAGGTTCATTTATGAGAAGAGTGTTTGTGCGATACGTTCCCACCAGTGATGCATGACAGTCGTGTCTACATGTTCGAGGCATGCACGGGCAACATGCTACGCTCGAATATCACACAAGGCAGTACGGTTAAACTCATTTGGTGGTACGTAACGTTGCAAATCTATTGAACATGGCACGAGGACGATTGTCAATGGATCTCAGAAATCAAATTATTGGTATGCACTCTGCAGGAATGTCCTATAAGGCGATAGGACGAGATCTGGGCTACCATTACAATGTTGTTAGTTGTTTAGTCCGGATGCATGCGCAGACGGGAAGTACAATGGACCGTCTAAGGTCTGGAAGACCTACTGTCACTACACCTCGAGGGCCGGCACGTTCTTCGACATGTACACCGAGAACCCTTCCTGACAAGTCCTCAGCTGAAATGTCTGTGGTTACCAAATCAAACTATCAGCACCAGAACGGTCAGGAATCGCCTAAAATCGACAGGACTAAAAACAAAAAGGATAATTAAACGTCCCTTGTTGAGGGGGCACGGTGGCCGAGTCGGCAAAGGCGTCAGGTTAGCAATCCAGCGAGCTTGAGGTGCCGGGTTCGAGGTGTAAAAACCTTGGAGTCAACTCTGTGTGCGGACTCTTTCAGTGTTGTCACAACCCCTAGTGTACAGTACACAACCCTGTGCACTTAAAAGAACCCACGAATCCATTGGTAAATGACCAGATGGTGGCCACATGAATACGTGCAGACACCTAGTTGCAGGTACAGCAACGTGCAGTATCCTTGGACAAAATACTGTGACTATGTGTCCTAGTTCACCCAGCTATGAATGGGTACCTCGTAAGGATGAGCAAGGTGATTTAACTTGGTGCGCCTAGTGGCTGCAAAAGTTGCATACTCCAAATGGACAAAGAGTGTCGTTAAACAGTGACATGTACAAACAGAGCGCCTTTGAGCAGCTTAGCCTAGCTGGATATTGGCGCTATACAAATGTACAAATGTACATTGTACATATGCAAAATTGCTTTTGGTAGTAATATACACATGTGAGTAAAAGTAAATTTGCTATGCGTTCATATGTGTTTAATGTCTGCCTATGCAAATGGGCTTCCAACTATTTTAATATATGAAAAGAGAATTCCTAAAACCAATTAATATTTATTAGATGTAAACTAAATAAATGACATTAATTTATATCTGTCAACATTGTTTTGACTATTTCGCCCTAATTATATAATGAAAATCGGATAGTCAGATTGATTTCGAAGGTCAAGAAGGAGATAATGCTATATATATATATATATATATATATATATATATATATATATATATAGAATTTGAAAAACAATATTAAGAGTTTCTAAAGTTATCTAATATATGTTCTCAACCTGTGTGAAGTCACTATGTCTGTATACGACGAACTTTTACTAGAAAGTAAAAATACCATATTTACTTACAGTAGTAAAAATTTGCACCTGCCCCTGACTAGCAAATTTGCTTACGGTAGTGAAAAATTTGCTTACGGTAGTAAAATATACATATGTGCAAATGCGTCCATACGGCGAAGTTTGCTCATATCAGCAAATTTGCATATGTGTAATGCTTTACTCATATGCAAACGCTCGCCGTATAAACAGGGCTTATGTATGTATGTGTGTGTGAGAGAGACCATCTTGAACGTGCACGTTTTGTATGGTGTTTGGACAGACAACACTTGAATCTGGATTTGGTCACCATCAGGGGCAACTTAACGGGGCTCAATACATTCGGGACGTGCTACAGCGGGTCATTGTTCCTCATTTCGATAACCATGCACTTGCTACACGACCACAGTAAATGGACAACAACGCCCGGCCTCACCAATCACATCCCGTTGTCGATTACATGTGTGTTAACGCAGTGACAACTTTAACCTGGGCGGCATGTGTGGGATATCCTAGGGCAGCGACTCCAGGCTCGGAACCCTCCAGTACAGAATTTACATGAGTTGGAGGCAACTCTGCACGCTGAGTGGATGTTATTGACACAAGAACAGATCCGACGTCTGAGTGGAGGCATGAGAATTAGGGTACAGTGTGTCATCCGTGTACGTGGCTGATCATTCTTATTATCCGCCGCCGTGCATTTAGCGCGAATCTGGGGATATAATTTTCGGCTGCGTCCGTCCGTACGAAATGGAATAACTCAAATACTATTGACTTATATTTTGCATATGGGTTCATCATAGGGAGAGTAATGTTGCTACAGAGGGTTGTGACCTTGACCTTCATGTTATCCCTGTCAGCGGGATATCTCAAGAAACATTCACTGGATTCTCTTCATATTTTACACATAGTTTCTCCAAGGAAAGATGACAGGCTGAATGGATTTTGGTGACCTTGACATTATTCTCAAGGTCACAGTGGAATTTTTCGACATGTTAATGTACATGTAAAGCTTGTCAGCGGGATATCTCAAGAACCATTCATCGGATTTCAATCATATCTTATCCAAAGCACCTCCTAGGGAAGACGACGGGCTGAGTAGATTTTGGTGACCTTGACGTTATTCTCAAGGTCACAGTGGAAATTTGAATTGTTTTACATGTTAATGTACATGTACAGCTTGTCAGTGGGGTATCTCAAAAACCATTCACCAGATTTCCATCATATCTTATCCAAAGCACCGCCTAGGGAAGACGACGAGCTGATTACATTTTGGTCGAACTTTGAATTTTTCGACATGTTCGACAGTAAATTTTACTGATCTTGACATTATTTTTCAAATTTGAAGTTTTAATTTGCGGTGGGGGATCATGTCACCTTAGTGACAACTACTTGTTGAACATGTACACTAGGGTCTACTAAGAACATTTAGAAGTGACAATATCAATGCGAATGTGTTTTGTTTCACTTGCAGCTCCATACTTGTGTGGACATTGTTTCATGGTAAAAACAGTAGCTGTGTAAACATGACGTCACCGCTATTAAATAATGATAACAGCTACATATTGTTGCGTTTCTGTCTTGCCAGATTGCTGTTCTATCTTAAAAAATAATCTGAGACTACTTTAGGGTCATAGCAGAGGTTACTTGTTTCCGACATTTAGCTATATGAAAATATCAGGGGGTGCTTAACTTTTTTCTTTGTGTATATATGTAATTCAATAAGTATTGTGTTGTGTGATGCACCAATTACAGGGCTTACTTTTAGCTGAAAGGATATTTTAAGCGATTTTGTCTTTTTTTTAATATTTGGGTTCAATTTGGTTGGTGATGTTCGTGGCTCACTTCAGTAATATGCTAATATTTAAAACTTTGAAAATTCATACCTTTCTAAATATGCGTTCGATTTTTATGTCCTAAGATTTACTGTATGTAATTTAATGTATTGCATTGGCTGTGACCTATGTAATATTGAAAGATAATATGATGACAACATTCTGAAATATTTTTTAACATACATTAGTTGTTGACCTCGTTACATTCTCTTACCTTTTTTATAGTATAAGGGCCTCGAATCGTCAACTTCATTATGTTTTCTAGTCGCTAGTTTTTTGACAATACAAGTCCCTGTTTCCTTGAGTCTCACAGTAGTTTATACATTTCATGTATCCCACTTGCCATAGTAATAGCTCCTCACCAAGAAAAGGTATGGCATAACGATCAGTTGACGTTAAATACTGACTTTCGCGGTATGCAGGGTTTAAAACAGTTCAATCAGCTATTTTATGGGATTTTATTTACATACTTATTTTCCAAATAAATGCTGCATAGTTTGGAAACAAACTTCCCATGACAGTGTTTGCATTTCAGTCAAGACAAGTGAATAAATGGTCATGGTCGTTCAAATGGTATCCGTTTATTAATCATCGGCAGTAAAAATAAAATGATCATACGTATTGTATTTTTTATTGACATGTCAAATTGTACATCAGACTGTATTACCCTCAAGAGAAGCATACAACTTATTTATGATCTCGCCACTCACATATGTCGGATGCCCATTGGTCAGGACTGGTCATGTTGACTAGGGATATTATTCTAGGTCACGTGCCTATACCAAGTTACGACGTACTTCACAGAGTTACCTCCCTTGTCTCACAGTTGGGCAAACAGATTACGGTTACGCTGAATGTGGTACCTTCACACACTCCGTGAAATTATCTGGTAGAAAAGTCCATATGTCGTACTACATATACAAGGAGCACACTATTAATCTATTAATAATGGGGAAAACCTAATCGAAACAGACAAGACAGCCATAACATTGGCTGATCGTTTCAATTTAAAGTAAAATTGTTAACGATTTTACACCTCATGTGGGTCTTCTGCCTGTATCTGCTAACGGACACAGACAGTAAGTTGTCCTTGGCAGAAGTTCTATGACAAAAACAATTTTAAAATCTGTGTGTCCACACAGTCAGTTGTCGATTTGAGCTGACGTAATGTCACCCGTTCCTTCTATGAGGAGTCTGTTCACGCTGATGTTCCTCATCACAGGGTACATTCCCAGCTCCTCTTCGTTCCAGGTTACCTGTCAAAATGATGTCCAATTGAGATTGTGTATACGATACGATATACGAGAAACCTTTTTTTACTTATACTAGTATTACAATAGAACTGCCTTCTATTTTGCATGAGTAATCATCATCTGCAGTCATCTTATGACGTATCTTGAGAATCACAATAACTCGTGAGGATCCCAACTCTTAACCATGACGCATGACATCATATAATATATATCATGGACATGTTTGATAAGAAACAATAAGCTAACTTCACTTTCAACTCCGTCCACTATAAGAAATTATTATTTATAATAGTTATGTTGTGAATAATGAATTGTTAATGTGGATAAATCATTCTTAACAACACAGACACAGTGGTTGTCGTGGAAGGAAATGCATCTTACCAACTTGATAATACCATCCTAGAAGTAGTAAATAATAACCCTTACATAGGATAGATCATCAGTAATAAGTTGCACACTCATATAAATAAAAGTATCAATAAATCTAACTTTACTCTCGGTTCCGTGAGACGTAACCTACGTCAATACCCTAGATACCTTAAATCTACAGCTTATCAATCTCTTGTGAGATCAGTACTGGAACATTGCTCATCCATCAGGAACCCTCACCTCAAAACAAATCCAATCTCTAGAAAAAGGACAGTGCTCATGCAGCGGCAAGATTCAAAACATCCAATCATTCGCGTGAGAACAAAAAGAAAACATATTTGTATTACTCTACAAGATAGATACAGGCAATACCTAAAGAAGATAATATCCTATCTCATGTAATAATGATCCCTGATTGGTCCACGTGACAATTAACAAATATCAATAAACACTGTCATACGGGTTGATAAATCTTACGGAGGGTGATACATGTTTTATATCCCGTATCATGAATAAAGCATGCATCCATGTACATCATTCCATGTCACGTGACACAAGTATAGTTTGTCGATCGATCAGCTGTTTTCTGTCAAAATTGTTCTTTGTTTACATGCGGTAAGATAAATATGTTATAACATTCAGTTTGTTCGGGTGACATCATAATTTATCAAACCCTTGTAGGCCATGGGCCTAGGACTGTTTTTGTTCCTCTTTTGTAAGTCTCGGCATGTCACTTGTTGTGTTCGTTACAACTGAGGTCTAAAGCATGCAGATTCGTGGTTTTTATACAGTTTGGTACCATATTAACGTGATGCACGTGCAAACCATTTTGTTCGAAAAACGTGTGACAAAGTCCATATTTGGTTAGAGGCATGAATTTTTTCTCGGTAAATATGAAGTTGCGTTGTTTTGACATAGTTTGATAATAAAAAATCGATTTGAAAAACTAGTTTCAACTTTTGAAAACATAAGATATTTTGGTATAGTTTCTTTGCCCCTGAGTTTGTATGAAAAGAGAATTCCTAAAACATACCAATTAATATTTCTTAGATGTAAACTAAATAAATGACATTAATTTATATCTATCAACATTGTTTTGACTATTTCGCCCTAATTATATAATGAAAATCGGATAGTCAGATTGATTTCGAAGGTCAAGAAGGAGATAATGCTATATATATATATATATATGTATAGAATTTGAAAAACAATATTAAGAGTTTCTAAAGTTATCTAATATATGTTCTCAACCTGTGTGAAGTCACTATGTCTGTATACGACGAACTTTAACTAGAAAGTAAAAATACCATATTTACTCACGGTAGTAAAAATTTGCACCTGCCCCTGACTAGGTGCAAATTTGCTTACGGTAGTGAAAAATTTGCTTACGGTAGTAAAATATACATATGTGCAAATGCGTCCATACGGCGAAGTTTGCTCATATCAGCAAATTTGCATATGTGTAATGCTTTACTCATATGCAAACGCTCGCCGTATAAACAGGGCTTATGTATGTATGTGTGTGTGTGAGAGAGACCATCTTGAACGTGCACGTTTTGTATGGTGTTTGGACAGACAACAGTGGAATCTGGATTTGGTCACCATCAGGGGCAACTTAACGGGGCTCAATACATTCGGGACGTGCTACAGCGGGTCATTGTTCCTCATTTCGATAACCATGCACTTGCTACACGACCACAGTAAATGGACAACAACGCCCGGCCTCACCAATCACATACCGTTGTCAATTACATGTGTGTCAACGCAGTGACAACTTTAACCTGGGCGGCGGTAAGCCCAGATCTGAACCCTATGGAGCATGTGTGGGATATCCTAGGGCAGCGACTCCAGGCTCGGAACCCTCCAGTACAGAATTTACATGAGTTGGAGGCAACTCTGCACGCTGAGTGGATGTTATTGACACAAGAACAGATCCGACGTCTGAGTGGAGGCATGAGACGTAGGGTTCAGTGTGTCATCCGGGTACGTGGCTGATCATTCTTATTATCCACCGCCGTGCGTTTAGCGCGAATCTGGGGATATAATATTCGGCTGCGTCCGTCCGTACGAAATGGAATAACTCAAATACTATTGACTTGATACTTTTTATATTTTGGATATGGGTTCATCATAGGGAGAGTAATGTTGCTACAGAGGGTTGTGACCTTGACCTTCATGTCAAGGTCACAATGAGACTGTCATTTTATCCCTGTCAGCGGGATATCTCAAGAAACATTCACTGGATTCTCTTCATATTTTACACATAGCTTCTCCAAGGAAAGATGACAGGCTGATTGGATTTTGGTGACCTTGACATTATTCTCAAGGTCACAGTGGAATTTTTCGACATGTTAATGTACATGTAAAGATTGTCAGCGGGATATCTCAAGAACCATTCATCGGATTTCAATCATATCTTATCCAAAGCACCTCCTAGGAGAGACGACGGGCTGAGTAGATTTTGGTGACCTTTACGTTATTCTCAAGGTCACAGTGGAAATTTGAATTGTTTTACATGTTAATGTACATGTACAGCTTGTCAGTGGGGTATCTCAAAAACCATTCACCAGATTTCCATCATATCTTATCCAAAGCACCGCCTAGGGAAGACGACGAGCTGATTAGATTTTGACCGTTACATTATTCTCAAGGTCACGGTCGAACTTTGAATTTTTCGACATGTTCGACAGTAAATTTTGCTGATCTTGACATTATTTTTCAAATTTGAAGTTTTAATTTGCGGTGGGGGATCATGTCACCTTAGTGACAACTACTTGTTGAACATGTACACTAGGGTCTACTAAGAACATTTAGAAGTGACAATACCAATGCGAATGTGTTTTGTTATACTTGCAGCTCCATACTTTTGTGGACATTGTTTCATGGTAAAAACAGTAGCTGTGTAAACATGACGTCACCGTTATTAAATAATGATAACAGCTACATTTTGTTGCGTTTCTGTCTTGCCAGATTGCTGTTCTATCTTAATCTGAGACTACTTTAGGGTCATAGCAGAGGTTACTTGTTTCCGACATTTAGCTATATGAAAATATCAGGGGGTGCTTAACTTTTTTCTTTGTATATATATATGTAATTCAATAATTATTGTGTTGTGTGATGCACCAATTACAGAGCTTACTTTTAACTGAAAGGATATGTTAAGCGATTTTGTATTTTTTTAAATATTTGGGTTCAATTTGGTTGGTTATGTTCGTGGCTCACTTCAGTAATATGTTAATATTTAAAACTTTGAAAATTCATACCTTTCTAAATATGCGTTCGATTTTTATGTTCTAAGATTTACTGTATGTAATTTAATGTATTGCATTGGCTGTGACCTATGTAATATTGAAAGATAATATGATGACAACATTCTGAAATATTTTTTAACATACATTAGTTGTTGACCTCGTTACATTCTCTTACCTTTTTATAGTATAAGGGCCTCGAATCGTAAACTTCATTATGTTTTCTAGTCGCTAGTTTTTTGACAATACAAGTCCCTGTTCCCTTGAGTCTCACAGTAATTAATACATTTCATGTATCTCACTTGCCATAGTAATAGCTCCTCACCAAGAAAAGGTATGGCATAACGATCAGTTGATGTTAAATAATGACTTTCGCGGTATGCAGGGTTTAAAACAGTTCAATCAGCTATTTTATGGGATTTTATTTACATACTTATTTTCCAAATAAATGCTGCATAGTTTGGAAACAAACTTCCCATGACAGTGTTTGCATTTCAGTCAAGACAAGTGAATAAATGGTCATGGTCGTTCAAATGGTATCCGTTAATTAATCATTGGCAGTAAAATTAAAATGATCATACGTATTGTATTTTTTATTGACATGTCAAATTGTACATCAGACTGTATTACCCTCAAGAAAAGCATACAACTTATTTATGATCTCGCCACTCACATATGTCGGATGCCCATTGGTCAGGACTGGTCATGTTGACTAGGGATATTATTCTAGGTCACGTGCCTATACCAAGTTACGACGTACTTCACAGAGTTACCTCCCTTGTCTCACAGTTGGGCAAACAGATTACGGTTACGCTGAATGTGGTACCTTCACACACTCCGTGAAATTATCTGGTAGAAAAGTCCATATGTCGTACTACATATACAAGGAGCACACTATTAATCTATTAATAATGGGGAAAACCTAATCAAAACAGACAAGACAGCCATTACATTGGCTGATCGTTTCAATTTAAAGTAAAATTGTTAACGATTTTACACCTCATGTGGGTCTTCTGCCTATATCTGCTAACGGACATAGACAGTAAGTTGTCCTTGGCAGAAGTTCTATGACAATAACAATTTTAAAATCTGTGTGTCCACACAGTCAGTTGTCGATTTGAGCTGACGTAATGTCACCCGTTCCTTCTATGAGGAGTCTGTTCACGCTGATGTTCCTCATCACAGGGTACACTCCAAGCTCCTCTTCGTTCCAGGTTACCTGTCAAAATGATGTCCAATTGAGATTGTGTATACGATACGATATACGAGAAACCTTTTTTTACTTATACTAGTATTACAATAGAACTGCCTTCTATTTTGCATGAGTTATCATCATCTGCAGTCATCTTATGACGTATCTTGAGAATCACAATAACTCGTGAGGATCCCAACTCTTAACCATGACGCATGACATCATATAATATATATCATGGACATGTTTGATAAGAAACAATAAGCTAACTTCACTTTCAACTCCGTCCACTATAAGAAATTATTATTTATAATAGTTTTGTTGTGAATAATGAATTGTTAATGTGGATAAATCATTCTTAACAACACAGACACAGTGGTTTTCGTGGAAGGAAATGCATCTTACCAACTTGATAATACCATCCTAGAAGTAGTAAATAATAACCCTTACATAGGATAGATCATCAGTAATAAGTTGCACACTCATATAAATAAAACTATCAATAAATCTAACTTTACTCTCGGTTCCGTGAGACGTAACCTACGTCAATACCCTAGAAACCTTAAATCTACAGCTTATCAATCTCTCGTGAGATCAGTACTGGAATATTGCTCATCCATCTGGGACCCTCACCTCAAAACAAATCCAATCTCTAGAAAAAGGACAGTGCTCATGCAGCGGCAAGATTCAAAACATCCAATCATTCGCGTGAGAACAAAAAGAAAACAGATTTGTATTACTCTACAAGATAGATACAGGCAATTCCTAAAGAAGATAATATCCTATCTCATGTAATAATGATCCCTGATTGGTCCACGTGACAATTAACAAATATCAATAAACACTGTCATACGGGTTGATAAATCTTACCGAGGGTGATAAATGTTTTATATCCCGTATCATGAATAAAGCATGCATCCATGTACATCATTCCATGTCACGTGACACAAGTATAGTTTGTCGATCGATCAGCAGTTTTCTGTCAAAATTGTTCTTTGTTTACATGCGGTAAGATAAATATGTTATAACATTCAGTTTGTTCGGGTGACATCATAATTTATCAAACCCTTGTTAGTGTTTATCCAACTCGCCTAGTTGGATAAACACTAATGCGAGTCTGATAAATTACGATGTCGCCCTCCACTGAATATTATAACTTATATTGTTATCCAGAACAGAACCAGGAAGAACTCTGAAATCCTCAGACAATCCTTCTTCCAAAGCACTTTAAAGGACTGGAATTCATTACCGGAGGAGGCAGTGGCCTCAACTTAGGACATTGTCAGTACTAAGAGCGTATGCTCCACCCAACTCCCCAGCATAATACTCAGCATTGTGCCTGACATAAATCTACAGAAACAGAACCAGTTATCAATTATGTGTTACATGGAATAGTAAAAACAATCTGTAGGCCTACTAAATTAAATTTAGACCTTGGATGAAAGTAGAGTTATTGTCGTCATTGCTGGACATCATTATTTCTAGCCCCTGGGCCCAAATACAGAGAAACACATTTACAGAATACAGAATTCAACAAGCAGACAGAGTCGGCCATATCCCCCGCCTTTGGGAACATTTATTGAAGAATAGTTGTTGAATAACAGTGACTATGAACCTTCTCCTTATAGCCTGATGTAGCAGGATGGATGATGATTTGTTGGCTCAGCAGGGCAGGGATGCCACTCCCTGTAAGGTTTGTAACATATCAAAACAATCTTAGCCTACCCAATATAAGGTTCATGGCAACTGATGGTTATCGTTTGCTGATGATCAGGATGAAAATAGTTAGAAGATAGTTTTTTTAGGTTGTGTCAAAGCCAAGGAGTATGCACACATAATTTAATCTCCTTAGACCAAGTGGTTCTGGAGAAGAAGACAAAATGCAAAAAGTTTACAGACGGACAGACGGATGAATGGACGGACGGACGCCGGACATCGTGCCATGCCATTAGCCAGATGAGCTAAAAATACATCCAAGGCAGTTTTTGAGTTAATTATTTAGTTATGTATCCATGGAAATGGTAAAAATTAAACAAATTAAAATTTTTGAAGAAGATGAAAACCCCAAAAGGCACATCTACACATGATGATTGTTCCACACACAAAATGTCGTTGAGCTATGTCTTATAGTTTTCGAATTCTGCTCCCGAAACGAAATTCTTAGTTACATTTCCATGGAAACGGTCCAAAAAAATAACTGGAAGAAGTTGAAAATCCCAAAAGGCACATCTACACATGATGATTGTTCCACACACCAAGTTTCGTTGAGATATGTCTTATAGTTTTCGATTTCTGCTCCGGAAACGAAATTCTAAGTTACATTTCCATAGAAACGACAAAAAAAATAACTCGAAGAAGTTGAAAACCCCAAAAGGCACGTGTACACTTGATGATTGTTCCACACACCAAGTTTCGTTTAGATATGTCATATCGTTTTCGAGTTCTGCTCCGGAAACAAAATTCTAAGTTACCTTTTCATGGAAACGGTCCAAAAAAATAACTCGAAGAAGTTGAAAACCCCACAAGGCACATCTACACATGATGATTGTTCCACACATCAAGTTTCGTTGATATATGTCTTATAGTTTTCGAGTTCTGCTCCGGAAACGAAATTCTAAGTTACATTTCCATGGAAACGGTCAACAAAAAACAACTCGAAGAAGTTGAAAACCCCAAAAAGCACATCTACACATGATGATTGTTCCACACATAAAGTTTCGTTGAGATATGTCTTATAGTTTTCGATTTCTGCTCCGGAAACGAAATTCTAATTTACATTTCCATGGAAACGGTCAAAAAAAATAACTCGAAGAAGTTGAAAACCCCAAAAGGCACATCTACACATGATGATTGTTCCACACACAAAGTTTTGTTGAGATATGTCTTATAGTTTTCGAGTTCTGCTCCGGAAACGAAATTCGAAGTTCCGTTTCCATGGAAACGGTAAAAAAAAATAACTCGAAGAAGTTGAAAACCCCAAAAGGCACATCTACACATGATGATTGTTCAAAACACCGAGTTTCGTTGAGATATGTCTTATAGTTTTGAAGTTTGAGGCCGGAATGGAAAAGCCCGGACGCACAGACGGACAGACGGACAGACGGACGGACGGAGCTCATTTCTATATCCCCCGCCAACTTCGTTGTGGCGGGGGATAACAAGTATACACAATTTCAAGAGGTAGATAACTGGAAAATATATCAATCCTATAATAATTCATTTAGTGTTTTGCCCCTTTTGTCATCTGACAAACAAACGACCTACGTTTTTTCAACATAGATTTATCATTGGTAGTAAATATATTTGTAAATGCATACAAGTTTATACATTAATGTAACTTGTAGTAAGAAAAGGAAACTCGTCAAACATAGTAAATTCTCAATAACCTTTCAATTTTCAGGCACCACCGTCATTAAACCTTTAATATGGAAACCCCAATCAAAATAAAACTACGATTTTACGAAATTTGAAATCAGCTACATTTATGTACCTCACCCCTACTACACTGAGATAAGTAACTGCAGTTATCAACTCCGAAACGGCGACTGAAGCAAAAGTGGCTGATCGTAAATTTTCTTTAAATACCTTATACTAGGATATGTTCCAACGTATTAATAATGCACATGTCTCGGACATTCACCAAGGGGTCCTTACATGACAAAGTGGCATTTAGAAAGTTTGTAGATAAATCACAATATGTGTGAGTAAAAAATAGAGCCGGTGACTCTGTAGGCCATCATGCTTTAGTTGTCAGAAAGTTAACAATTCTACAATTTAAAATTCACGTTGGCCAAGGTGTCTACATTCAGTTTTATAAAGCATTAGTACTTTAAAAACTAGGTATTTTGGGCCACATGGTCACCAAATCTACCATTTTAATTGCCATGAAGAATATACATGTACACAACATTTCATCTTTCTAGACATTTTTTCGGGGTTTTAGGTCGCTGCCTCCCTTACTTGGGGTAATATAGTCACCAATTTAATATCCCTGAAGAGTCTACACACATTTTTTTTTATTTTCTAGGCTTTTTCGTTCTGGAGAAGAAGATGAAAATATATGTTGAGGACATGGCCACTATGTTACAGGGTAATACAAACTACAATTTAAAATCCCCATTGGTCAAGGAGTCTTTACACAACATTTCAGCTTTCTAGACATTTTGTGGGGGTTTGAGGTCGCAGCCACCCTTACTTGTGGTAATATAATCACCATTTTAATATCCCTGAAAACACTATACACATTTTTTTAATTTTCTAGGCTTTTCGTTCTGGAGAAGAAGATGAAAATATATGTTGAGGACATGGCCACTATGTTACAGGGTTAAAAAAACAAGCAGACAGAGTCGGCCATATCCCCCACCATGTAGGAATTTTGAATATATTTATGCATTTTGAATATATAATGTATTTACTTTCTTGAAAATTGTTATAACTCATAACTCATAAGTGATCAAAGTTTCAGCAAAATATATTGAATAGTTTTGAAGTTTGAGGCCGGAATATAGTTTTCCCTCTTCTTGGTTCTAAGTCCAGACTGTTTGCATTCGTAAAAAAAATATATATGCTCAAATTTCTATAAAGCAAAAGGCACATCTAGACTACTTGGTTGATACCTGTACAAAGTTTCAGCAAAATATATTGAATAGTTTTGAAGTTTGAGGCCGGAATGGAAAAGCCCGGACGCACAGACGGACAGACGGACGGACAGACGGACGGAGCTCATTTCTATATCCCCCGCCAACTTTGTTGTGGCGGGGGATAACTACAATTTAAAATCCCCGTTGGCCAATGAGTCTGTACACAACATTTCAGCTTTCTAGAGCTTTTCGTGCTGGAGAAGAAGATGGAAATATGTTTATTAGGTTGTGATCCCTGTGACCCTTTTTTGGAGGTCACGGAGGTTACCAAATTGTTTACCAATTTAACCCCAATTAGCCAAGGAGTTTATTCACAAGATTTCAGCATTCTAGAGCCAGTGGTCCTTTAGAAAAAATGAAAATAGAAATTAAGATCATGGCCCATATGTGGCTTTCATTATCGGTCAGAGATTCCCGTCAGAGCCAGACAAGTATGAGTAGAGAAAATACTATATGTTTGGTGCAGCTTATGATGGGGACTAAAACACGTGTGGTCATTTGAATGGTGTATAAACCATCATCATTCTGTACTTCTGGATAAAATATCACAATTTATAACGTTTGACATATGTGAGTCCACTAGCAGCTCACTGGATGGTTTTTGAAAGGACGTCTCTCATAGTATTCTTTTATGAAAACGAAATTCGAAGGGGCATTCGTGTTCTGGAACTGTATTTGTCGAGGTAGAACAGATATTATATTTTAATTTATCATTATTTTTATGTTTTATGCTGTTATGGAGTTACTTCAAAGATAACCGTAAAACCATGCAAGCTGACACTATGATGTCATGACATTGTCTTAATCATTTCACTGTAGCTTGATAGGGGGTTTTGTTTTACTGATATATCAGTCACTCACCTTCTCTTCAATAATAAAGTACATGTATTTTATTCATACATGATTCTTACACAATCAAGTTGAAACATATTACCGACTCTGCGAGTAATATTTTGGTGACGTTTTGACAAAAAAAATAATGAACATTGACAATCGCAAATAATAATAAAAAATGTTAGGTGCAGCAAGTGTTGAAAGTATTGCTACAGCATAACATCTGTGTTGCTCAGTATAATTATAAATGATTTACTTTATTGATATTCTATCAAAATATATGTTTTATTATAACAAAGTTGTAAACATAGTAAAACTACAGCATTTCTGTTCATGTCACATAATAAACAAAATAAAAGTGGAGTATACTCTAGAATAACCTTCAATTTCAAGCGATTGATTGTATAGCGAAACAAATTAGCAAGAGAGTGGGATACATTTACTCAAGCAGCCTCGTTGCTGGCATGTCAAAACTGTAAACAATGGATTTTTTGTTGTATTTCATCTGCATGTATGTATAGTTATAACACTGCAGACTGTAGTAAGCCAAGAAAGACATCAACAGAAATATCTATATTACTTACATTAAAGTAATCTTCATAAATCCATATTCCAAGTTTGAAGGTTAGATCGGGTCTCTGTTTGACTATGGCTTTACCTGAGTAAAGAGCAATAGTTCCGTCCAGTGGTGTTTTCATACGAAGTCTATATATTATTCTCTTGTGATAACCTAGCAAGATATGGAGGAAGTCACAGTTGGTACTACTCAAAATGAATGTCAACCTGTAACAAAATAAAGGTAACTTCAGGGAGTATTTAACGGATCATGCTTTCCATCATCGTCTGTAATGGTTTTTGATTAACCGTCACACAAGAGTTAAAACCTTTTTACAAATGTTTAAGATTTACCTCTTGATCACTCGGATAATCAGGAAGACTGAAGGTGAGCTGATTGAAATAAGAAAGGAGTGTCTCAATTCTGGTTTGCGAGTATCTAATAAGGAGCCCCTTCAGTCCTTCCGGTAGTCATGACGAGCATAATGTAATGGGAAATGTTTTGTTTGTAACGACGCCATTGTTCCTCATTCATGTTTCAATCTTAATGCAGTTGTGACGTCATGAATCATGCATTTGTGATTATCAGGCATTATAATCAATTGTATTTCAATTAATTGGCAGAAAAAAATACTTATTTTGCAAATATAGGAACTCATTCATTGAAGATGGGTCACTAAGCTTACGATCCCCTTGAAATTGACAGATCTTTCACACAAAGCAATGTAAATGACAGCCAATACCTAGCGCAATGTTCACGTTTAAGTGTCTACGACCTCGATTTCCCCTTCTATGTTATGACACGCATCCAAAAGTCGCCAACACAAGAATGAAACTACCCAGGCTTTTACCCATTCCTGACTGAGATCGCCATGTTGTCCACGTGCGCTTAACGCATTACCTAACAAACGGGGAAACAGTTCTGATAAAACAATCATAATTTTTCTAGAGTCCTCTCGTAGCTAAATAAATGAGGGAGTTAATAAACGAAAGGTTGCATGTTCGAATCCGAGCTCATACAGTACCAAAAATAAAGCTGTAATATTTGAGATATTTAAAGATCCTATTCAGACATACCAAGACAAAATACACCATGGGTAAACCATGCAATCCAAAACTTCAAAACCTAACATCTCTCTTGACTGGGATAGTTGATGAGCAGTGGAGCCTTAAATAAGTAACATTATTATATTTAAAATATTTAATTCACATATATAGTGACACAGAGAACATACAGTATTTACAAAGATATTAAAACATTGTGCAAAGTCCAGTGTTGATAAGCAATGGTTTAGAAATGAATGTAAATGTTACAGAAAATCATCAACTTGATACTTACTACAGATACATTACCAGAATTGTGGCTTAATGGTATAATAAAACCAATATATAAGAATAAAGGCAATACCAAAGACCCAAGCAATTATAGACCAATCACTACTTTAAGTTGTTTTGGAAAAGTGTTCACACCAATACTAAATAAGTACATGTATCTCAAACTTTCTTGATAAAAACGCGATTTTGTCCTCTGTCCTTTGAAGTTTCTAAAGTGACCAAAAAGAAAACTATATATTGTGCCTTCATTGATTTTGACACAGTTGAAGAAATGATGAAGAGAAATACTTAAAGGTACAACCCTCACGCTTATAATTAACATTTACAAAGACATCAAATCCCAAGTACAGGTAAATAACACTTATTCAGATTAGTTCCCATGTCTCACTTGAGTAAGACAAAGAAAAAACGTGTCTCCGCTACTTTTTTCAATATTTCTAAATAATATATGACATATTTGTTGTCAAAAGGCTAACAAAAATCACTCACTGAGCTTTGTTAATACTCATCTTCAATTAAGTTAAAAGTGAACATAAGTAAAACAAAAATTGATTAATCCGCTAAACTAAGCTTCCGATATTGTAATAAAAACTTAGAAATAGTTTATACTAAAAATATCTAGGGATTGAAATTAATAGAAATAGACGATTTGAAATCGGAACAAAAACATTGTGTGATGATGCACAAAAAGCAATGTATGCATTACCGAAGAAAGGTTGTAATTTTAACTTACCAGTAGATACCGTATTAGCATTATTTGATACTTCAGTGTTCCCTATCTTAACGTATAGTTCAGAAGTTTGGGGTTTTGACAATCTTGATTTAGTCGAAAGAATCCATCTTAAATTTCTCAAACTTGCAGAAGGTCTAAGAAAGTCCAGCCCATATTGTATGGTATTACAAAGCTTAAAACAAAAAGCAACTATTCACTTCAAACAATTGTCAATTAGAATATTCATGTATGTATATTATTAATGATTCGCATATTCCTGTGTACATCCTTGTAATTAAGGTATTTATTATATAATGTGTATTTATATATCTATGTACAACTGATGGTGAATTTTTTAGAATAAACGATGATGATGATGTTGACTATGATATTTATTACGTTTGAAGGATGAATTAGGAGGAAATTGTTTTCTCCTAGCGGTATGTATAACGAGAGTTAGTTGCCCCGTGAGGTGGTGCTGTTTAGGGTATATAAGGGTAGGTCAGTTTGAAATGGTCATTCTCGCTGAAAGTTCGCCACCGCCGCTGTACAATGTTGTTTGTGTTATTTTCTTACTTCTATGCATTTGATAACGAACTGTTTATACGTTGCAGGTGCCCGGTATTCTGAGAGACATGTCAGTGGGACATGTTGTGTGGGTATAGCTCGGCTGGGGAGCCTTGATAATACTCTGAGTGGCAACTGAATGCTCTGTTTGGCTGAAGAGCCATTATAATGCTTCTAGTCACAAATCTTTGAATTAAGATACAATTATTTTCATATAGTTCGGCTGGGGAGCCGTTATAAAACTCGTATCCATATATTGATATGAAAGTTTATAAACTCAGGGGCAAAAGAAACTATACCAAAATATCTTATGTTTTCAAAAGTTGAAACTAGTTTATCAAATCGATTTTTTATTATCAAACTATGTCACAACAACGCAACTTCATATTTACCGAGAAAAAAGTTATGCTTCTAACCAAATATGGACTTTGTCACACGTTTTTCGAGCAAAATGGTTTGCACGTGCAACACGTTAATATGGTACCAAACTGTATAAAAACCACGAATCTGCATGCTTTGGACCTCAGTTGTAACGAACACAACAAGTGACATGCCGAGACTTATAAAAGAGGAACGAGAGAGAGCGATTCGTGTGTTTCAGTTGGGAGCACGTCACGACCACGTTGTTCTTATCTTCAACTGCACCCGCACTACGATAAGTAGACTGCCGAAACGAAGGGCACAGACAGGTGGGACCCAGGACCGGCCAAGAAGTGGAAGATCCAGGGTCACAACCGCAAATGATGACCGCTACATCCGTACGATTCACCTACACAATCATTTCGTCACAGTGACGTCATCAGCAGCAATAGCGTTACACCGTGTTATCAACAGAAGGACAGTGGTCAGACGTCTTCGTGAACATGGCATTCGATTGTACCGGCCCTTTCGCGGTATGATGCTAAGCCGAAGTGACCGACGTGACCGACGTTAACGTCACTAATGGGCAAGAATGGTACAGCGGTGGCAGAACAGGAACTGGCAAAGAATTTTGTTTACAGACGAAAGCAGGCTCAAGCAACGGTTCAAAGCTGATGGCCGAGTGCGTGTTAATCGTCGGAGAGGAGAGAGAACGGCCCCGTGTTATGTCTAGGACGTTGTGTCATTCGGCGGCGGTAGCGTCAAGGGACCACACAACAGAACTAGTTGTCTTTGACCGTTATAAGAATGCCCAAGGCTACATCGACAGCGTTTGACGTCCTATAGTGCTCCCTTACCTCCTGAAAAGTCAAAGAGTAATCATCCAACAAGACATTGCTTGTCTCCACATAGCCAGAGTACCTAGAGACTTCCTAACGTTAAACAACGTCAACATTTTGCAATGGCCAGCAGATTTACCACCGGTTAAACACTTGTGGGATCATTTCGACAGGAAAATAAGGCAGAGAAATCCACCTCCATCAAATAGGCAAACGTTAACCCAGGCACTCATGGAAGAATGGCAAGCCATCCCTAATGACGTCATCAGGCGCCTTGCAAATTCTGTGTCGACGTGTGTAGGCCTTATTCAAAGCAACGGAGGCCATACCAGATACTTACAGATTTCTAGTGTTCCCTTTCTGAATAAAACCGATTCTCTGTAGGCTCTAAAATGACTTGTTTATTATTGCAAATTGACATTTACGCCCAGTGCCATTCATTGCATTCTACTGCATTAACCGTACGTGCAACATTTTCAAAATTTTGATCAAAACATGGTCAGTTAAATTGTCTTTAAAACGAGTATCACATTATGTATGTGACATATCTGATAATGATGATAACAAACAAAAAATGTTGGTATAGTTTCTTTGCCCGTGAGTTTATTTTACCTGTATATAGGTTAGGCTGGAGAGCCGTTATAATACCTGTGTGTATGCATATACATGTATGATTCCCTGATATTTGATTCCATATATTACTGCATGTACATACATTCCTCTGTAAAGGGCATTGTGGCTGCTGAGCCGTTAAAATACATTAACGTGATGTTTTGTCGGTGACTGAACAGTCGTTAAAATACTCATATATGACATTATTTTGTATATATTCACTTCTATGGTATATTTAACTTTGTTGGATTGGAGTTCAGCAAATACTGTATTACTGACTTTGAATGAAACACTCTGCTGTAGACCCTCCAGTACAAGGTTCTTGTAGCACACGTTGAGGAAACACGGTTCAAGAGTTCATTCATGAAAGTTTATCTCTGGTTTTACGTGTCCGACTTCAACGGATTCATATTATAATAATGTAATATCCCCTGCATTTTTAAGTGTCGTCAGAGTGACATGGAATGAGACTGATTGTGGATGTTAATAAATACTGCTGCAGTGCACACTATGCAGCGTGTCCCAATGTTTAATATGTGTTGTGTTGTTATTGAGTGAAATGGTGTTATGTAGGAGAACTATTGCATACGTACCGGTATCATATTATTTCATTCCAAGAAATAAGTATGCATGGTCAACCGGTAGAGTGATACCTATGACAAGGTTGAGTACAGTGCAGATATAAAAGTATATGTGGTCGACTCAGGTGCGTGAAGATAATCTACTCACCTTATCAGTTCATTTACCCGTCTCCCATATACAACAACAGAGGAACCGTTAGATGGCTGACAGGGGAAATTTAACGTCATTCCCTTCACCTTGGATAAAAGAAGAAAATAAGTTCAGTGTTCTTCCAATTTGTTGTCATTTCAATTTTGGATATTAATATATGTTAAAGGACCACAATGAAATACTTTTTCGAGTGATGTGGATATCTGATTTCTTCTGCTCAAAAAGGAGGGAAATCTATGTTCATCCATTTTATGTGATCAGAAAAGTTACATCAGAAAATAGGAATACAATATCAAGATACGTTTTAGCTCATGAGGCATGGTGGGCTTATGGCATGTCATTCCGTAAACTGTTGTGCATTTTTTTTCACTAGAGAATTTAGATTTAGTGTAACTCCTTGGTTAATTGAGATTATAAATGGTAGGTTTGGTGACTGTGGCCCCGAATAAGGGCCTCATAGGCTCATAGGCTCATAGGCAAAATATCTAAACAATGGGGATAATAAATGGTACATTTGGTCACTCTGTGACCTAAACACTCCTAGAACATCCAAAAGGATTTTTGTTCAAATGTTCAATTACAATTTTATAGGAAGGAAAAACGATCAATAATCAAGCATATTACTCATCAAATGTTCAAATACAAATTTTCTAGGATGGAAAAGGATCAATAATCATCGATAGTCGCATGTTTTCACATTACTTATTCATAAACTTCATCAATCCTCAAGTTTTCACAATAATTATCGAGATAAACATAAATCTTTGACAGCTGATAGTAAGAATATGCTAATTTCTTAGGTCTCTGACCTTACCTACTGAACTCGACCAATCAGAATGCTTGAACGCCTTAATGTGACCCATGATCTAGTCCTTGACATTTGTTCTGACCAATCAGAGAATACCTCTCATAAATATGCATGTCGTGTGCCCTACATTTCGCGGGCTATCATAAATTTATTTCTGATGGAAAAAATAACATAAAAACAATAACTTTCAACCTTTATTTCCAAAGAAAACTTTATTTGTCAACAATATTAGTTTTTTCCATACAAATAGAACACGTCAAACATACATTAGAAGTTGGCAATATCTGAAAGTACCGTTGGAAAGCAAATAGACAAATGTGGGCTCACTCCATCGCAATACTATAAGGTAACGAATTCGATGGGCTCACATTTCAACTAACGTAACATTCCATGCAGTAGGTTTAAAAAACAAGGACTATATACCGAATCACCAATATGGGCCCACTTCATCGCGATACTGTAAGGTAACGATTTCGATGGGCTCACATTTCAACTAACGTAACATTCCATGCAGTAGGTTTCAAAAACAAGCGCTAAATACATAGCTACTTTAGCATTCTAGTATTTTAATTTTCAATGTTCGTAATTAACGGTATTTAATTAATGACATGAGAATACGAAACTAATAGTTGTGGCTTCCACGGGGAAGACAAGAGTTACATCCCTTGAATGTTGTCCATCCACCGCTTACACCGAATATACTCAGCCAATTGAGAGAATAAAGTATAGATTTGGTGCCTCAATTGCTGTGCCCTAAAAGCCTATTTTCATCTTTTTCGTCAGAACTAAAAGCCAAGAAACTGACATATTGTTTAAAGACACCTTGGTCAAGGTGGAACATAAATCGTAGATTTGTTAACCCTCTGACAATGAAAGCCTTGGCCGTGTTCAAGAGAGGTTTCAAAGTAATCGCTCAAGTAGCGATTACTTTTAGATGTCTCTTGCACACGATTGCTCAATGTAGCACTATGTAGCAAAGCGAGCGAACTTTGAGGTTTTGCACCATATCGTTCAGGAGAGAATGAGCGCTACTTGACCGCTACTTGACCGCTACATTGAGCAATCAATGAGTGATTATAAGCGCTCGCTGTTATGGAACGGGCCACTGATGAGTTACAAAGCCATTGCCTCTATTTTTCTATTAGTGTGGTGTTCTGGTTGCTTCTATTAAACATAGATTTATCAATAAGGCGTTAGAATGATTTGATTTTATTCCTGCAATCCAAATGCAGTGCAAGTTTATCAAGGAAACGTAAGGAAGGAAGTAACACTTGCTATAATATCACATGGAGATATCAACACCTCGCTCATCTGTGTCAGGTATGGACGAAAGACTTACCTTGCCCTTCCACAGATTTTGCAAGCATGAAGCAGGTACCCGGCTCCATAGTTTCGATGGTAGGCATCTTATCGTGTTGTCCACTACATCACTACAGAAGGTGAAACCAGGCTTACACTTGTAGCGGAGAACATTCTCTTCATCACTAGGTAGGAGATACACATTAGAGAGATGTGCATTAGAGATATTTGGTCTTCCACAGTCCCCCAAAACTGTTGAAAGGAAAGGAAGAGTGCAGGCAAACTATTTAGTTGTGCTAAACCCGTAAAGTAATTTATACAATATAATTGAACAAAATCAAGAAGACACGAAGTGGTAATATCCTGCAATACATTGAGAAAGAATCATGGAAAGAATGTTTGGAGAGCAAGTTCACGCCGTGTCATCCCTAAGTTCCCGTTTCAATTAGTTGAGAACTGATCATGAACACACATTCATGTATATTCATAATCCTACTATTCAAGTAATAAAATTAAGTAAAGTAAATAATTGTGTGTAGTTCAGTTGACCGCTGTCAGTGAAGTTCAGCAACAACGAATGTGGCTATCTACACGAATTGGGGACGCACTTCATTGCTGGATGAACTGTAAGATTGAAGGATGATACCCTGTCCCACACTGAGACATTGGTTGAGAGAATAATGGTGACACCCTGGGTAAGTGATTTTATATAAAAATTAGCCTCTGTTTACCCCGCACAAAAATTAGTACCAGGTAAGATGACAAATCATATCATATATTCATCTCGTGTTCAGCATCATTTTGCCAAATGAAAACTGAAACTTCATCATCTTTATAAGAGATATATTTTACAAAATTTAAATAACTGAATGTTGTTATATAACTATTTGTACAAAATAAATTGAATTTGAAGTTAGTATTTATTTATAGTAACATATAAAGTAAATAAATGTAACAATTTACTTACGAAACATTTTCGAGAGATCCTTCACAATAGACTCATCTCTGTCTTTTGTTTTGATGTTACAGAGCTTCAAACACTCCATGATCTTCACAACAGCCACACATTGGAACATTGTATGACATATTACATCACAAGGAACATAGGAGACATTTTGAGTTAAGTTTGTCATTTTGAATTACTTCTTTGTAATATGTGGTGTTGAGCTCTCTTCTCAAGAATGTACTGATTGAGGACTTCACTTTGCTTTACTTCTGTAATTTTAACTATATTCAATACCTAATTTGATTTCACATATATGATTATAGCCCCCATGTATGAGCTAATTCAATGTTTAATATCCTTCGGTGCTATTAAAACCTGATGATATCGCTTGTCCTTACTGCTTCAACAATGCCATGTAACATTTTAATAGATCATTATACTTTGAAAAGACTATAGACGACTCAATATATTTAATATGTTCATTCAAATCTTCATATTTTCATAAATATTTAAGATCCTTTGCAATACAAAACTATTTCTTACAAATGTACCCATCAACTGTTTGTTTGAATTAGGTAGAGACCGATTATGTTAATAAAATAAAAGTACAAAATCATATTACGACAATGATATCAGTGTATTTGACTCATAAATTGATAGTCAAAATATATAAATGTAGAATAAACCATTATAAGGTGATATATCCATAAAATCACCAATCACTTTATTGAAGATTTTACCAATGTTGGTCCATTTAAGTTGCAAGCAATATTAAAGTTTTTAAAGGTTAGATGAAATGACATATGGTCACATTCGGATTCTTTGAAAAGGGGTTTCAATTTGACAATTGCTCGATTTTAAATTTCTGAAATCGACCCATAAATTACTTATATACAGCTTTTTTTTTAAGGTGCCTAATTAAGCCCCGGCGACCAGAATGAAAGTGGGCGGGCGGTGATCACTGAAGCGTATCGTGCTGTGACGTACGTGGAGGAGTCTCACTATGGCCCCTAATCTTAATTTAACGTGTTTTCCCAACTTTTAAACTGCTCATATAAGACAGAAAACTTCATCAACCCAAATTTTCGATAAACAGATTACTTAACTATTCAACTAGCGATTTCATATGGTTACAACGACTGGGGCCTGCTGAATTGGAGTGCATTCTGCGCTTATGTATAGTATGTTTGTAGCAATTAACTGCGGAATTGCTGTCATATCACTTTCCATGGAGTGTGTGTCTTCAAGCTCGTCATTTCAAGTGACGTGGCCGATGCCTTGCCTTACCTGTATGAACCAAATGACAGTTCAAGTGACATTGACACAAGAGAAGAAGACTCTCGCTGGAATCGGGGCGAAGAGAGATTAAGTAGCACCAATTGATCAAATTATGTTGCATAATCGGCAGGTTAATTTTGTTTTGTATGTATTAATAAATAAAGTAATATGGTAGGTATAATTTCATAAGCACTGAACGATTGGCTGTTCAAATAAGCGAGACAACATTGCAGATTTATAAATAACATTGTGTATTAAATATAAAAGATTACTGTATTTGAAGTTTGTCAATTAAAATATTCTATATATGATGTAATGCAATGCAAACCATTTTCACTTCACTTTAATGAATAGATACATGAACTGGATTGGTCGACAAGCTCAATGAAATTTACATGAAGATTGCTCCATTGTACACGCAAACATATATATTATTATACGAAACTGTCAAAGGTACATCAACCAAACTTTGTACAGTTGTTAACTATGTTCTTCCGATCGCGCACAGACAATTTTCAATTTTCTGAGATTTAAATCTTTTGTCGTTTCAATAGAAACGTCACTTTTTGGAATTAGTTTTATTGTGTTCAATCGGGACAAGTTTTCTCGGAAACTGTTCAAACTAGGTGAATGAAATTTTGGTAGTGAGTATTCATGACCATACTCTTTATCGAGTTCGAAAAACATTTCCGAAATATTAATTTTACGGAGTTATGGCCCTTGAATCCAAAATTGAACTTTGTACCAAAAGAACTGTGATGCTGCAATGGGGACAAGTTTTCTCGGCAACTATTACATCTAGGTGAATGAAATTTAATATGGAGGTAGTCCAGGTGATACTCTTCATCGAGTTAAAAAACCATTTCCGAAATATTATTTTTTACTGAGTTATGGCCCTTGAATCCAAAATTGAACTTTGTACCAAAAGAGCTGTGATGCTCCAATTGGGACAAGTTTTCTCGGCAACTATTACATCTAGGTGAATGAAATGTAACATGTAGATAGTCCAGATGATACTCCTCCGAAATGTTATTTTTACGGAGTTATGAAGCCCTTGAGTCTGTAATTGAACTGGTACAAATTACCGTTGTGATGCTCTAATGGGAAAAAATTAGTTACCTGAAAAATATTACATCTGGGTCAATGAAATTTTGTAATAACAAAGCCAGTTTCCAAAATTATTTTGGACAATATTATGATGCTTGAAGCTCATTTTTAAACATAGTACCCTTCACATCTATAATTCTCAATGGACGGGTAGCAGATGGCGGGGGTATGTGAGCCATGCTAACTTTTTGCTTGTGATAACACAGATTGATATAGACAACGAACATTATCGAATGATAGAATTATGTTAATGCACATCTCGTAAATGAAAACGTAATGGTTTAATAAATAGTCTTTATGTGTCACTTCAGCACACCAACACACAATTCTCAGTTTAGCGTACCATATAGATGTTTCTTCCAGATCAAAGGGGAGAACTGTTGTTACAGCTTATTAGTTTACGCAAAGTATGTGAGAAGGAAGGATTGTAATTATGTTTGTACAGACAACAAGTTTACTGGACCGATTCAATTAAATAACAAATGGCATGTCGGTGACCGCCATGTCATATATGTTTATTGTCAAACGTCCTGTCTTGGTGACACAAAGGAAATAGGAAATAAACATTCACGCGACATTCAATCTAGATGTTGTCAGCCAATGAAAGTAAGGAACATATCTCTTTCAAGTTATCCAATTAAAACTCTGGATTAAATACCAATGTTCCAATGAAATTCATTTCAGTGTAAAATCATCATAACTATTTGGTTTTCTATCTCGCCATTTGCGAAAAGACTTTTGCTGAAAGAGGGTTAGTATTTGACCATCTTCTGTTTCCAAGTACTGTCATTGGTGGATTTATAGGTTTACAATTTGTGTCTAATGTGCATTTGGATATTCATATTGTCCGTTTGGATACGTTTATGAGGTAAGTTTCTGACATTAATTGACACTCTTGCTGAAATGTCAATTTAATACGATGTTTATTTGATTTGATTTGATTGACCACACATTTTATTGAAAATATTGTTTTATTATCTATTAGATTCTGAATATTTTAATGTGTTAATAAGTGATAACTAAATCGTAAAATGTAACATTGGGATGCGGTGTTTTCGTAGGTGGATTCGAAGAGTTGATATCCAACTTCTTTTGGTGTTCTAAAATAGGTGGTGAGTTGCTTTGATTGTTGTAATGTACTGTTAGTAAATTAGGTCGTCGGTAGATTAACGACGTTAAAAAAATCAGGATGTTGTGATGTGCTTTGATTGTCGATGGTTTACCATAGGGACTACTTCACCGGAGTCTGCTAATCTCACGTTTGTTGTTTTGTTTTAAACACAAGCATTCTCAAAAAAAAAATAACAACAACACCGACTATCTGATTTCGTTGTCTCAACTAAAGTTCGTTCATATTATCATATCTTTTCATTTTGTCATTTTATATCTCATTAGCATTGATTTATCCTATGTTTACGAACGTCTATGAATCCACCGCCTTTCACTATTCATATGAAGTATATTTGATATATATAACGATATTTTGGGACATTTGTAAAGTGAAACTTGATAACTAACATTACTCGAACAGTTTACAGCAGAACAGCGATGTGGCATTATTGCAAAGCGTAGATATAACAGATTAACTGACCGATTCCCCAGTGTTTGTCATTGTAATTAGTAAGCGAATGTTTACACCCCGTCCCTTCACGTACGTCACTTCCGGTATATTCCAACTCTCTAAGCCCCGCCCCATTTTTGGTTTGTTGTTTGCGTGTGAAAAGCAGACGATGTTTTCGGCAAAGTTTAAGTCACTCTAGTTTAATATAGAAACAACATATGGATTTGTTGGGGGTCTCGTTTTTCACAAAATAGTCTAATGAACTAATTGCAGTTAAGAATTCAATAGAAAATATTATATTTCGGCCTTCCTTTAAAACCAAGAAGGAACACTAAAAAAATCAAACTGTATATTCTGTAAGCATTAGGCCTTGGTTTCTTTAACATAATACCTAGAGCCTAAAATAAGTTAATAGTGAAGTCTGATTGGAACACAGGCCTAGAAGAACGCCATGTTTATTAAAATACAGAAAAATCCATACACAGTCAGACCCCATTTACCCGCACAATTTGGCTACAGTTGAAAATTGTCCGGAAACCGAGTTGTGCAGTTGCATGGAGAATGCATGGAGAAGATTTTAAATACTATTGTGCAGATGGCCATTTTTCCGGATATACAAGTCAGGGTGAATAGGGTCTAACAGTACTTTGTTTTGGTGATTTTACTTTTGATATATAAATAATTCAATAATTATTGTGTTTTCTGATGCACCAAGTACTGGGTTTACTTTTAGCTAAACAGGATATGTTAAGCGATTTTATATTTTACTTTGAAGGAAAATGTATTGGCTGTGACTTATGTAATATTATAAGGATACACCATGATACCGAGGATATGGTAAGGTTGTGGACCCTGATAGGAATGAATGGTTTATCTATATTATCAACCGTTTTTAAGTTTAAAAGACACTTTGAATTTAATCAAAAACAACAAAAGTTTGAATATCACGTTATATTGAACATCACTCGTAAACAGCTTGTGTGGACAGTGAACCTCATTGTAAACATGCACGAACTGAACGTGATGCACGTGCATCGGACTTGGTTAAACGTTTCAGTCAGACCGCGTAGTGACAAGATGTGGGGCTCTGACTATAACGATTTGTGTTTAACCCAAGATACATTTAGAGAAAATGTTCCCGAAAATAAGGAAATGGAAGACGAAGAAGACTTTGCTTTCAGATTCGGCCAACCCCTCACGGAGAAGAAATTAGAAGGCAAGTAAACATTGCAAAAAGAACACAGTTGAAAACGACTTGGCTCTCCGAATTCTTACGAGGTGGCAGGAAGAACGTCGCCAACGGTCAATGAGTGACAATTTGCAATTTTCATAGAGGCGTTAAGAGGTGTTTGACCATCAAGTTGACAGAAATTACAGTTGATGAACTGAATACTGTACTGAAGTATTTTGTATTCGAAACAAGGAAAAAGAAAGGAGAGCATTATCCTTTAGCAACTTTGTATGGTATATATGCAGCATTTGCGTCCGTTCTGAAAGAGAGTGGCTCTCTTACAAATTGTTTGAAAACGATGACTTCCAGGAAGCGAGGAAAGCGTTAGACGCAGCCTTGAAAGAGGAGTCTGAGAATGGATTAGGCCCAAGTTCCCGGAAACCAACAGAAGTGATTTCATATCAGGAGGAAGACCAACTGTGGACAAAGGGAGTTCTAGGCGATGATGTACCACAAAATTGCTGGACACAGATGTATACTTGACCAGTGAGTAATTATAGCGTTGTCTGATGCGTTTTATTGATAATGCTTGAAGGAACTATCTCAAACCTACTACAGGGCATTGTATCCGATAAATATGAATAAAATACACTGAAACGAAAGTGGTATTAAATTATTTATGCTCTGAAGTAATTAAAATCTTTTTCAGGATAACAGTTAGCACTCAGAGGTGGCAAGGAGCACAGGAGCCTTAGAATGTACTAGAATCCTCAAATCACGGGACCGTTTGTTGACGGAAATGGCAGACGCTATCTACGATACATAGAAGACACAACGAAAACGAACCCGGGGGGGGAATAAGAAACAGGAAAATGAAATCAAAGGAGGTCAAAGCTTATGAAAACAAGTAGTTGTCACTAAGGTGACATGATCCCCCGCCGCAAATTAATACTTCAAAATTGAAAAATAATGTCAATATCAGCAAAATCTAATCAGGGGGAATAAGAAACAGGAAAATGAAATCAAAGGAGGTCAAAACTTATGAAAATAAAGAGAACCCCGCCAGGTGTTACGTTCGCTTATACGAGAAGAATAGATCGTTATGGTAAGATTAATTCATAATATAACGTTATGCCACAAGTAATAATAATGGTATTGATAACGAACATATTATAATATAATTATAATGTTAACTGTTAATGATTAAGAAACCATACTTGCAATATGTTCATAGTGAATAATTACATATTTGATATTAAATGATTTCAGTCCCGATTCGACGGAACCAAATGGAAGAGATGCCCTTTATCTCACGCCCCAGAAGATCCCGAAACAGTGGTACTACAATTTGTCAGTGGGACACAACACACTTCAGGACACTGTGAGAAGAATCTGCAAGTCTGCCGGAGTTACAGGGACGAAAACTAACCACTCCTTACGTGCAAACGCCGCTACTCGCCTATACAAGATTAACATAGAAGAGCAGACTATTTGCGTACACGCAGGTAACGTCATTTCAAGAGGCATTTCAAGATATGTTTAAGGTATAGTCCTACTTCAACATTTTTATTACACATTCTATATTATTGTCAGGCTAGGATGAATCATTTATGTATCAATATCATTTTAACAGGTCACAGGAGCGAGGCTGCGTAGCGTAGTAGCGAGCATCAAAAGGCCGAAGTCAGTGATATTTTGAGCCGAAGCCGAGATCAGCAGGATTCTTCTCCACCCAGAAAAACAAGACGTTCAAGTTTAACTGTGACAACAGAAGAGCACCCGGGATCCGTGTCATTGACCTTTAATTTTAATTAAAGTGTACCAATAAAGAGGTCTAACCGTTGTTGTTGTTGTTGTTGTTGTTGTTGTTGTTATTGTTTTTGTCAAAATTTGCAAGGAAACTATACTTCATCAGTTCATATCCCCGTGAGTCTGGTTTTACAATCGTAGTCCCTCGATCAGGGTTAACAATCATTGTAATTCCTCAAACCAGGGTTTACAAT